>JBCFYV010000001.1:22552095-23211780 GCA_039000515.1 Timema cristinae
GTACGTAAGTTCGAGGACACTTTAGTCAACAGCCTTCGGGACCAATATCAAACACACCACGGAGCCAGTGCTCAATCGAACCATAACGACCGAGCGGCCGCCAGGATGTTGGTGAAGATAGTGCCAATTTCCGCGGATAGAAGGTGTCATGTGGTCAGCACAATAAAACCTACGGTCGTTGATCTACGTTTTTTTTAGATAGGAGCCGCTACTTTTTTCATTCACATATCTCGGGGCTGAGTTTAATTATCTGTTAGAAGAAAAATAAAAATTAAATAAAAAGTAAACTGGACAGGTTATCTTCTTCGAAAGGATGTGTTTGTAGCATGCGTGAGAAATGTTACACGGTCATCAGAACTCTCCTCGTCCCTCGCTATTAAGTTCCCCTTCACCCCCGCCACTCTCCAGACCTCAGTGGCGTGTCGTGAAGTGTTAGCAGGGCTTTACATACCTCACATAGGAATGCATGTTCGTTGATCGAGTGGTCTACTGAGTGACGATAATATAACACAGGTACAGTTCAAACTAACTCTGCTCACTCTGGCGACATTTCACGACACGCCACTGTCATTCTATCAGTCCTGAGGATGAAAAGTTTCCATCGGAGTTTAGTTAGTTAGTGTGGTCTTCTAACTCGGGCTAACACGTTTTTATTAGCGTCATTTGAAACGTCGTCGGGGAACGTTTTAATTTACACTCTTAAAACGCTCGTGTTTACACGGACACCCTTTAACGGCTTGACTATGGTCCAGAAAGTTGAACCTCAGATGCTGATTAACCCCATACGAGGTACTCTGGTTCGAATCCTATAGAGCGAAATAAGGTATT
This sequence comes from Timema cristinae, assembly GCA_039000515.1. Taxonomy (NCBI): domain Eukaryota; kingdom Metazoa; phylum Arthropoda; class Insecta; order Phasmatodea; family Timematidae; genus Timema; species Timema cristinae. The sequence continues at coordinate 22,552,924 of JBCFYV010000001.1, forward strand.
TCATAATTTGGCGTAGGTGCTAACCCAAATTGAGTCAAGGCAGCCGCCTCAGTCAGCGACAAAGTATCAATCACTGTCAGGCCACATGGCCTTAGGCTCCTTTCACACGTTCCGATTATCGGCCAGCCGATATCAGCCGACCGCAAACCGTCCGACAATTTAAGCAAAGATAATTATTCGATTTTACTCCGATTCTTGCTGGATGGAAAGTATTTTAGTAAAAGCTGGTGCACTTAACTTCACTCTTTCACCTCCTCTACGCCTAATAAATTTTATCGTTCTCACCAAGCAAGTTTTTATTCTCAAAACCTGATAATCAAATCCCTAGATAAATTAAATTTTCTGGATAAATAAGACGGAGTAATTTCTTTTAGATCTACACAAACTTCTCTCCACGCATTTTTTTTTGTCTTGTTCCTGTCCTTACAACTTTATAAAGTTTTGTCCCACAACATAGGCCGTGATTCATGTCAGTAATTCAGTATCAACATCAATATCACTCATTTTCATAAGCAACTCGGCCGCCAACTGCACAGTACGTGTGATCGCTCAACAAGGTGTCGGACGACCAAATACCGGCCTGAGTAAACATGCCCATTTACAATAATGAGTGACTGCCTTGTGGCGCCCGGCTGGCATCGGATGGCAATCGAGGTTCAATCCGACTGCTTATTCGTTCGCTGGCCGACTATTTCCCGGCCGATGGCAATATCGGAACGTTTGAAAGGAGTCTAGGATAAAATGGTCTATATCGTTTTCTGGAGCTACTCGTCTCGGTTTATTCTCCCTTTCGTCCTTCACCAACAACCACCGTTTGTCATGTCAGTAAGAAAGAGGGGATTGAAAACTTTGAAACTTCTTATGTCAAGGTAAAGAGGAAAGCTCACAACTAGTTCTAAAATACCTTAATATGTTCTGTTTCTGTTATGAGCCTATCAAAAATTACTGTATTTGTTAGAGGAAGGCTAAATATATATAGCTTTTTTTTTCTTTTTTCTTTAATAAATCGGTGACCTGGTGGTCTAGGGGGTAAGGTGTCGGACTTCTATGCTGGCGGCCGGGGTTCAATCCTCGGTCCGGCACAGATTTATCTGATTGCCAAACCCTTCCTTTACCTCTGACAAGATGTGTATTAATCACAAATTGTGAATGTGAGGAATGCCAGGCCTCCACCGTGGTTCGGATTCCACATTAAACTGTAGGTTCTTCATTTCATCTCGCAATCACCCTATCATTACACATTAGCGTAAGTGCATATAACCCGAACGGGTAGTAAGACGCGGTGCTAATAATAATATAATAATAATAATTTAATAAATCCTAGTCTAAAAAAAGTCGATGAAATATGTATTGCTTTTTTTTCTGGTTATAAAACTCAAATCTTTCGACTTTATTTGGTGTGAACCATATTATTTTGAAATAACGCATTGTAGAACTAATTATCGCGCTAGAGCTGAACGTCTGAGTGAAAATGGTTCTTGCTAACTGAGGCAGCCCCCTTAAATCTACCTTTTAGAAAATAATAACAGATATATTTGCATTGTCCTTGGTCAGCTCTGATAAGGTGTTAGGCTCCCACTCGTGGTTTTACATCCTCTCTGCACGCTATATAGGATGAATTTCTTCTAGATTGCCCTTTTTTATCGGTATCGCGTAGATTACGTCGCTAATAACTTTGGTAATATTCGTGCAGTTATAACAAGAACAGAAATTCGGTCTAAGGAGCCAAACTTGTCTAGTCCGATACGCAGGTTACAGGGAAGTTGGGGATCAAATCCCGGCTGAGTTTACTGAAGGTAGTTTTTTTTTCCTAAAATCCTCTCTTCCTACACCCTCTACACCCGCTTCCGGTGGTCGAATGGTCTAAGGTGTCTCTCTCACAATAGACCAGACTGCCTTTGACGGGGAAATCTGGTTTTGAATCCCGGTCGGGTGTACTGAGGGCGGTTTTTTAAAAAAAATCCACTTTCCCTCCACGAAAATGCGGGTACACTTCCTTTAAATATAACCTTTATCATCCATAAAACTATAGCGTAATTAGTCTATAAAAGTATAACCCCAACGGGTACTAAGACACGGCGCAAAAAAAAATGGATAGGTCAAAAAAAATCAAGACGTATATTTTAGCTAAAAAATAAACTCAAATATTATCTTATAATATTGTTAATTTATTAAAACATGTCCTACACCTAACCCCCATTCCTCCTTTTAGTTTTTGTTCGTCAGGATCTCAGGCAAGAATCTACTTATTTCGTGGTCGAGAATTCGTTGTTATGTAATTATTTTAATTTGATCATCGACAAGTCGCTAAATACGATTGTCTTCTTAGCTCTGCTAATGTCTTTGTAAATTAACCTTGCTCTAAGTCTTTGCCGTGGCTGGACTCGAACAACGAATGCTAGAACTTGAACTGGGTCCTAGTTTAGGACCTTTTGTCGTGAAAACGTGTCCTTTTGGGTCAGCCCATGTTGTTAGGTATGTACGCAACAGTTTTTTTTATATTATCTTTGTACTCTTTTATAATTAAATAGAAGGATTGTGGTATTTTATAGTTTTGAGCATCGCTAAAATTGCATTTCTGAGTGTTTTTTAAATGAATTTTCTCGAATATTTTTAGTGTTTTTAGTTTTTAGGGTAACCTGGTGGTCTAGGTAAGTGTAGACTTCTATGCTGGCGGCCGGTTCAAACTCGTCCCGGCACAGATTTATCTGATTACCAACCTTCCCTTTCAACCTTGACAAGAATCTTGTAATGTGGAATGCAGGTCACCACCGTGGTTCGGATCCACGTTAAATGTAGGTCTCCATTCATACACAATCCCCTACCATTACACATTAGCGTAAGTGCGTATAACCGAACGTAGTAGACGCGGTGCTATATAATAATAATAATAATAATATAATAATATGATATAGTAATAATAATATATAAATTTAGTTTAGCAAATCGTTATAAACTAGGAATACTATAGTCCATTTTCATAGAAATAATCTTATATAGTTACTACTAGGATACTTGCACTATTGTAATTCGAGTCATGTGATCTTCTTTGAATATCAACACTATAAAGTAACACTAATAATAATAATGGTAAAATGTTGTCATGTTGACTGAAAAAAAAAGTTTGTATTTTCTAAAAGGTCCTTTCTATGAGAAATGACAATAATCACAACTTCGAATATTTCGTGTGGGTGTTTTCAATCGCGTTTAACCAATAACGTCTCGCGACATTCTTGAAACAATTTCAAGTACAAACAATAATAATAAAATAATAATATTTAAGTTGATGACTATTTTCATCGTAAATTAATATTTATCTGAGAATCGCAACTATTCAACTTTTCTCTCCCTCATTTATTATTATTATTATTATTATTATTATTATTATAATTATTATTATGATTATTGGGTGACCTGGCGGTCTAGGGGTAAGGTGTCAGACTTCTGTGCTGGCGGCCGGGGTTCAATCCTCGGTCCCGGCACAGATTTATCTGATTACCAAACCCTTCCTTCACCTCTGACAAGACATCTTGTGAATGTGTGGAATGCCAGGCCTCCACCGTGGTTCGGATCCCACGTTAAACTGTAGGTCCTCCATTTCATCTCACAATCACCCTACCATTACACATTAGCGTAAGTGCGTATAACCCGAACGGATAGTAAGACGCGGTGATGATAATAGTAATAATAATAAAACTAAAACTATAGACTGCCGATAATGGGGAGATCAAGGTTCGAATTTCTGTCGGGTATACTGAGGGTGGTTTTGCCACCCTCCTTCCACACAAATGTGGGTACATTTCCTATACATATAACCTCCCTAATACCGCATAGCCCTTAACATAATTAATACATAGGCGTATAACCCGAACGAGTAGTAAGACGCGGTGCTATAAAAAAGCTTATTTTCGACATATTTTATTTTCTAGTTAATAAACAGATATTCGATTATCACAACGGATTCTTCTCAATTTATTGTATCATGAAACAAAACAAAAACGACACACGAGCTTTACATTTAACAAGTTATTTCAAATCATTTCACAACAGTAGATGTAGTTGTCTGCTTGTATCTCGTTCTGTGGGCACATGCGCAATGTTTTGAGTGTTGGTTTTGATATTGGGTTGGTTCTTCCAAGCTGATGTTCTCGAGTATAAAAAAGGAGAGATCAAGTTATTTTAAGTTGTGCCGAGCATACAACGCCGATGAAGCTGAAATCTTGTGTTTGGCTTGGAGCTTGTCACGTGAATACGTTTATGCTCTTCTTTTCGACGAACGTGTGAATTACACTAAGGAATAGTCAGGCAAGTAAATACCAGCACCTGGATTTATTAACAAGCGTAAATCTGCTCGGTGAGAGTCTAGAAATGACTCAACCTTGCCTTAAAATAGTCACCAAGTTGCACATTTATATTTTCTTCATTTCTATTTTCACTATCAATAATAAATTGCTTGAAAGAACAATAGTGACGTCACTATAACGTCATCATTTGAACATTTTGTATTCAATCAGTGAGAAGAATTTACTTTCAAATTCAATGCAACTTTATTTAAACTCTCTAACGAAAATGGCAGAAAATGCAAAGATTTCTAATCAATTTTCTTATAAACTAAGTATTAAATTAAAAGAGGCATATTAAATGAATACTTTTAAAAACAATATCAGTCATTATTTAGTACTTATTATATTATTAGTATGAGGTTTTACTTTATTAATACAATATTAAAGAAACTTAAGTTAAAAGCAACCGACAGATTTTTATTAGCACATGAGAATTTCTATGAGCGAGAGTGAAAGATTCCTATCGATTTTGCCAGGAAAGGAGAATTTGTTGTCATCACGATACTCTTAAAATCACAATGCTGTTGTCGTAATGGGACTGTGTCATCACAGAACTTAGTTTTTTTCCACTGAATCTTACTACACGTTCGAGTTACACGCAATCGTGAAACTGTTTTCATCGCGTGGCTGTTATTGTCTTGAAGCTGTTTTCATCACCAATCTCGAGAGTTTCTTAGTTTCTTATTTATATTTTATTTAGAATATAAATTAAATACTGCTTCAGTAGCTAAGTTTAGTTTGATTGGCTCTTGAAACAATCATGATTCTCTGTAGTCTGTGAAACTTATAATAAACCAACATACAATGCGGCCCGATTGTTCTTTTTATCAGAGCTGTAGAAAAAACACAACTTGCGAATGTTAAACTTCGTGCCATTTAATTCCATCAAACTCCTTTCGGTTGCCGCGTGTTCTAACGCGCTACTCTCGCAGTAGACTAGACTGCCGATGACTGGGAGATCGAGGTTTGAATCTGTCGGGTGTATTGCAGGTATTTTTTTCCCAAAACGGTTTTCCACTTTCCCTCCAAGCAAATGCGAGTATACTTCCTATAAATATAACCATCATCCCTCAAAACATTAGTGTAATTAGTACATAATAGTATAACGGCAGTAAGACGGTGTGCCAAAAAAAAAGCCATCAAATTCAAACCTTTTCATTGATGATCAATTTTTTTTTAAATAATACGTAATATCTCAATTTTCTTTTTGGATTGGAAAGGTATTAAGTTTGAGTTATCTTTGTTAATAGCAGGGATAATGTTTTTTTTAAAGTGGGATCTATTTGCATTTTAAATTTTTATTGTGACTCCTATGATTAAACGAGTTTGACAACGCCTGTACCAAAGCAATATTTTATTAGCGTTGGCCAAAATTGTTTTTGTTATAAAAATAAAATACGGACCCTAACTCTCGTTCCTATCCACACCACACCTTAAAAGAAATCGTTCCTCTCAGTTATCGTATTGTGTGAGTGCTGAACATATCCACATCCATCCTCAGCGACCGCTCCCCTGAAAACAATGCTCCCCTTCGAAAGATCCATCATCCCCTTGACATGTTCGTGAGAGACCATGCGTGTCACCTTATTCCCCCACCCCCTCTTTCAACCCTCTCTCGACGTCTGTCACGCTCGCCCACACACGCGTCGTGTGGAGCGATATCCTCAGACTGGCGCAACCCCCCACCCCTCCAACTCCTTTTTAAAAGACTGGGGAGCATTTCCTGCTCTTTCGGTGCGTCTGGTCCTTTGGATCAGTTTTCTGGTGGAGGGATTTAGAGGGTCTTTGAAGGCCTTTGTTTCTTGTACCTTTGCTTGTTCGTCTTCCTTGATTTTGTTTAGAAGGTCCATGGGTCGAGTATGTGTGAGGGCACTAAAATAAATTACACTATCTGTGGGTGAGATTGGGTATAATTTTTAGGTGCAAAGAAAGCTGGATCGGACACATCCTTAGGAGGAACTATCTTCTGCACGACGTCATAGAAGAAAAGGTTGAGAAAAAAAGAAGTTTTAGGAAGGAGGAAGATTTAAATATTGATTGGGAACTGAAGGAGGAGGCAGAAGGACAGGGTGCATTGGGTGTCTAAGTTCACTGATGAAAGGAATGGACCTGTCTTAAGACAGAACACTTAATAATAAAAACTATGTCATCCCCTTTTTCTTTTTACCACTGTCTCTTATTAACGGTTCTGGTTTTCGCATATGTAATAATTACACTAATGTATTAGGAACAGGGACGTCGCAACGGGGTGGGGTTGGGAAGTTTCCCACCTCCCCCCAATGTTGGTTAAAAGCTAGAAAGTTGGGTAATTATGTGAGATTCGAGATCTGTAGTTGGGGAAATTCTAGGTTTATTCTGTACCCCATTACTTTCTCTTGTGTAAGTCCTTAACCACATTCTTGTACAGACAAATCTAAAAATTTCTCAAATGTTGATCCTTACTCTACAAAAAATTCCTTACTTCAAAAACCATCAAACATTGAAAGGAGATTAATTCTGTATTAGATTGTAGAAAGCTAAGTTAATCAAGTATTCTAGCAGCGCCGTTGTCAGTAGGCAGAGACAACGGCCGGTGAGTGTATGTCGAATGCGGTATCACAAGGGAACATGAGCTGCCCGGTAGCAAAATTTCACTCAGCCAGTAATACTTGAAGTGGCAGTATTGTCAGACAATGTTTTGTTTATGGTTTTGTGTTTTTAGTTGTGACTTTCGTGGTTAAGGGCGCCTTCAGAATTTTTTTTTCCAGGGGGAGGGGTCAAACCGGGAAGGGGGGTATAGAATATCCTCCAGTGCGGTGGGCGGTTCGGGGGTCTTCCCGCGGGAGAATGCATTAAATTTAAACCTCAAAATATGCTTTTTAAGGCAATCCTGTGTCTCTTGAAAATAAGATACAGCATAAGATAAAAGGTTTCAAACTTCTAATATTTATGCAACCTCAGAATCTTAGGATGGGGGGGGGGGCAATTGTCCCCTTGGACCACCCCTGTTGGCGCCCCTGTTCATGGCTGCTAGACTGTAGCATTTTTATGATTCAAATTATCATATGTTGTACAGCCAATTCCTTAATTAGGGCTTTATTAAATTTTGAAGGCATATATGCAGTGAATGTTACGCAACATTTTATTGTTTTCTTATTGAAAGTTCTGACTGATGAACTAAGGACATTGAGTTTAGTGTTAGTGCTTAACTTCTGAAATACACACTAATTTTTCTAGCAGGTATCCATACTAGTAGTTTGAATTGAACTGATGTATCTTATTTCATTGTTTATTAAAGTAGGGTTTCATGAAAGCAATTTAAATAGGCTTAAAACAACAACGAAGGAGGGTGATCTGGTGGGGTAAGGTGTCAGACTTCTGTGCTGGCGGCTGGGGTTCAATCCTCGGTCCCGGCACAGATTTATCTGATTACCAAACCCTTCCTTCACCTCTGACAAGACATCTTGTGAATGTGAGGAATGCCAGGCCTCCACCGTGGTTCGGATTCCACGTTAAATTGTAGGTCCTTCATTTCATATTACAATCACAATCACCCTACCATTACACATTAGCGTAAGTGCGTATAACCCGAACGGGTAGTAAGACTCGGTGCTAATAATAATAACAACGAAGGAAGAGAAGTAACTTAGGGCTGTGTTACATTGCTACAACTTTTATAATTGTTCATATGATTAAGTAGACTACATTAGACAAAAATTAAGTGTTTTTTTTACTCTTTAACATTTTCAAATTTGGGATACATTTTTAAATTCGTTATTTAGTGTTCAATTTTCATGAAATTTCTTATAACCATGTTGCTTAGAGTGCTTATTTCGAATTTGCCATCAGTTATTCCATACAATGTCAGTGGAAGCCCTTCACCCTCACCGCTAAACTACAATATGTTGTAGTAAATAGTTTATTGACCTACCAGTATTAACATTTTAGAGCAACTTCCATGAGGTTATGAAGCAGGACATTAGTTGATAGTATCAAAATACTGTAGACATATCGATAAATTCAATTTTTTATTGCTTTATTTTACAGGTGAATTAAAAAAATAAACATAGCCAAATTGATAATTTTTTGATAAAGTGACGAACGAGTTCTACAGCTAAGGGAGCTTACTAGTTAAACATTGCTTCAAAGTGTGTCGTAATAAAGCAACAGTTTCCAACCTGGGTGTCGCAGCTTGTTTTGTGTGGGGTCACAATATGGAGGTTTTAGCTTTATATTTGACTTTTCAAGGATTTTAATGAAAATAGGAATATGCGAAATTTTAAATATCCCTCTAAGCAAATAAGGGTACATTTCCTCTTAATTTTATCTATTCCATTGGTGTATTTAACTGTAGATATTCCGGGCTGTAGTAATACACAGTGAAAAATCTTAAAAACTAGGATTTGAACGCTTTTAAGTTATCAAAGGGTCGCGATGACCGCAGAGAGAAAAGTTGTGTTCATAAACTATAAAATGTTGGAAACCGCTTTAATAAAGTCGGTTATATTTTTTAATCTAAAAATACACGATTTGAACGCTATCTGCAAATCTAAATAAATATATCTAAACTCAAGTGCAGATAAACTGAAATAAATAATAGTTCAAGTTATTTCCTTATGCACTAAAAAAGCCTTGTGGCTTTAAAAATCCAAGATCAACAAATAAAATAAATTTTAAAATGCAGATGCCTAAAAGATCGGTTCAAGTCTTGATTATCACCCCAAATTTTTTAAAAAATATTTGGGAGCCTCCTTCCCCCCTCGCCCCCACCCCTCCGTTCTTAACATTGCCCTTGTACTCTCCTTTGCCCCTTAGGAATTTTTCTAATTTAGAAATGCTTGGGGAAAACACTGCCCCCCCCAACCCCAAATATATTTCGTGCAACGCTCCTGATTAGGGTTGCGTGAGGTTGAATCTAGAGGAAATGTAGCCACGTTTGCGTGGAAAACCATTTAAGAAAAACAACCTCAGTACACCTAACGGGATTCAAAAACCTATCTCCCCGTGATCGGCAGTCCTATTTATTGTGAAAGTGACGCCTTAGATCATGCAGCCAGGGAAGTGGATTAAGATAAATTATTGATTACTTTGTGGTATCCCCTTCCACACACTGATAAATTGATTGCCAGGAGACTAAGCGTTATGTATGTTCTAGAATGATGTTGGTTTTATAAATCGACTGCTATGTAATCAGTTGGTTCAGAAAATCTACGTAAAAGAGCCCCCCTCCCCCGTCCTTTTCCCAATTAAAAATAGAAATAGAGTCGTCGAAAACATATTTATCAAGAAGAACCGGTTTCCGTAGCGTTTCGTCTCCGCTTGGTCCAGTGGGTTACCAGGCGGGACCCTTGATCCAGGATTCAAAGGGATAATATAATCACTCTTCCACAATGTTTCTTTTGGTCACGTGTGTGAAAAGTGGTGAGTTAAAAAAATATGCCGTATATAGTGGTGTTATTATAGGAGGGACCTTTCTTTAAATGGCATCTAGAAAAGCTACTAGAGCTACTTTCACGTATTCATACGTCAAGTAATGTGATTCGCAACGGTCATTTTTGATCAATATTATCAATACCTCTAAAATAACACTAATAATAATAGTAAAGTGTTATCAATGTTGGCCGAAAAAAAAAGTGTTCATTTTATAAAACACCTTACTAAAGGAAATTAACCTGTGTTTGATTGCGTGAGGCATTGTATGGGGGGAAAAAAACCCAGCTTCAATGGCCGAATTGTCTAAGGCGTCATTCTCATGTTAGACTAGACTGCTGATGTTGGGAAATCGGGGTCAGAATCCTGGTCGGGTGTACTGAGGGTGGTTTTTCCTAAACGGTTTCCCACCCTCCTTCCAAGAAATTGCGGGTATATTACTTCGAAAATGCTTCTTTCCATATTCCTATCCCATTAGAGTAACTATGCGATTAATCTGAACAAAATCTGAATATAAAATCTTGCCATCGATTTTTTTTTTCCCTCTCACGTCCATGAAAGAAATTAAAACTAATGGACTGACCTTGATAGTAAAAGTGGTACTCAGTCACTTTTAGAGAAAGGGGCGTAGCCCTGTAAACGGATGGTCTATTGAACTTCTTAATGACACTATTAAAGTTGGCATTGGATGAAGAAAATGATTACTAAAGATGGGGTCGAATCTGAATCTCGAATCCTAAACTTTATTTCAAATCTCGAATGGAAATTCGAATACTTGAATCTTTATATTAAATAATATACGATTTTGGTGAAAGTGAAAATATTTAAAATGTAATTTTAAAAAAAATGTTGCTTAGTAATACTGACAGGTTCTATTTTTTGTCATGTCTATTACGTCATAAACAACAAAGCGGCCCTTTTTGTAACTTTGTTACCGTCCCGACCACAAGGGTCTACATACTATATAGTCTCTTTTACCATTTTGGAAAAACTAACCTTAGTACACCCGACCGAGGTTCGAACCTCGATCTCTCAGTCATCAGCAGCAGTCTAGTCTACTGTGAGAGCAGCGCCTTAGACCACGTGACCACCGAAATGGGTAGTCTCGCAATTAACTGAATTGCCAGTGAGGGGTGGAGGTTGGGAGGTCTAGGTTTGAAACTCAGCTCGGGTGCATTGACGGTGGATTTTCCCATATACTGTGCCTTTCTCATCCTTTCTCTACACTAATGGGGGTGCATTTTCTCTAAGACTACCCTCTATCATACTTACCCCTTCATTAAAGGTGTTAATAACCCTGATGCCTGCGCTAACTATCCCTTTAGTCTCTTGTTCCGACGGCAGTTTATTGATCAGCACTCACGGGATGGGAGTACTATCCATAAAAAAGGTAGCTATAAAGGTCATACTTCATTGTTAGGCTACAGGGCACGCTTTACTACCGCGGAAATACACTCCGTTTATCCCGAGATATCTGTACCTTTAGAGATTACAGTATATATAGTATCATAAGCTGTACCACAGTGTATGCCCGTCAAGGTAACATTGCTAAAACCAGCTTCGGTGGTCGAATGGTTTAAGGCAGTGTTCCGTAAACTTTTTTTAATGCACATTGTTTTGTTTTGGGGTACGTGCCGCAGCGGAAGAATATGGATAAAGCACTCAGTCCAACGGCACGGTGAATCATAATTAGCAAAGTAAAGACAAATCTTTTCCCAAAATAACTTCAAATGATCCGGAATTAAAGTGTTGACGTTCTTTTTCTGTGTCCGCTATTTTGACGTTTGGAAACATTTCGTTCAAACCATTAGTAATTTAGGTAGACCATTCAACATGAAACCTTTGATTTTATAAGATTTTTTTTTTAATCACCGCGTCTTACTTCCCATTTCAGCTATACGCTTATGTAGACCTACTAATTACGCTGACGATTTTAGGGATTTAGGAGGTTATATTTATATAATGCGTACCACCCGAGCGAGATTCGAACCTCAATCTCCCCGTCATTGGCAGTCTGGCTCACTGCAAGAATAGCGCCACGTGGACATCGAAGCGTGTGCAGCTGTATTAAATATATTCCAAGCATGAGTAACTAAGAAATGCGGGCTAGCGCGTGTGCCCCTCGAACTATGTTTATTCGTGTTCTAAAGGTGCGATTAGACGGGCCATATTTTACTGCAATTTTGTAACCGGTGTGTGTCTGACAATCTTGCAGCTGTGTATCGAAATGTCGCCGGTATTTGTTGCCTACTGCAGTTAGTTGCGCGTGTGTTGCCGGTGTTGTCCATCTCTGTCGGAAAACTCTTTGAATGGCTCAGTCATGTCTATGTCTGTCTGTCTGTCTCCCTCTCTGACAAGAACCTCTCTCACTCAGCGCTGCTCGACCCTCCATTCACTGAGCAGTTCACAGATACTACACGTGCTTTGGTTTTGTCATGATTTTATCTGTTATTGTGAATATAACAATGATTTATGCCAATTATATTCAATAAAAGCTCAAAATCACTTTTTGACATTCTTGTAAATTTTTTGAACAGATAACTGTCTATTATTAATTCCAGGGTTATATAAATCGGGCTCGTTCAGGACTTTGGAAATGCCCGACCATCAAATATATCCAGGGTTAAATTATGTTGTTATTTCACGTTTTATCAAAAAAATAACACATCCTCATATCTCGTGTTTGTTTTAGTTTAATTTCCATGGTTATGAAGCAGGATAAATGCTGTATAAACAAGTACAGTACCATTCATCTTGGCCAGTCTATCGTCGTGTAAACATGAATTCATACGGCATTGTGTGGCTGCAAACATTGCTCAGAAATACTGGCCGGAAACATTGCACAGCCACAAGCTGAACTTGTATTGACGGCAATATTGCAGGGCCATATATTTGGGAAATATTTTCAGCAATGTGCTATTTTAATTACCCGTTTAAACGCACCTTTAGTGAACAACAATTAGTGGTGCTCTAAGCTGTGACTCTATGGCACACGTAACTATCCAGTGTGCCGCAGAACACTAGTCTAAGGTGTAACTCTCTAAATATTATTATTAGCATATTGTCTTACTACCCGTTCGGTTTATACGCACTTACGCTAATGCGTAATGGTAGGGTGATTGTGAGATGGAATGGAGGACCTACAGTTTAACGTGGGATCCGAACCACGGTGGAGGCCTGGCACTCCACACATTCACAAGATGCCTTGTCAGAGGTGAAGGAAGGGTTTGGTAATCAGATAAATCTGTGCCGGGACCGAGGATTGAACCCTGGACCCCAGCACAGAAGTCTGACATCTTACCCCTAGACCACCAGGTCACCAACTCTTTAAATAGATTGAACTACCGATTACTGGGTGATCGAGGTTCGAATCTCGATCGAGTGTACTGAGGGTGGGTTTAAAAAAATCCATTCCTCCTCCACGTAAATTCAGGTAGGCCTACACTTCCTCTAAATTCAACCTTACTCCTTCTTAACACACTAGAGTAATTAGTACTTATGTGAACAGCCTGAACGGATAGAAGGATGCGGTGCTTAAAAAAACCCAACATTACTAACTTTAATGTAAACGGAGTGTACACCTTGTTTATCCTGAAAGATAGCAAGTTGACCTTGCTTGTTTCTACTACGGCGCAGCGATAGTGGAACCCGTCAAGGCAAACTTTCACCTTAAACAGATTGTACGTGGGTTGAAGGCACTGATACTGTCTTCGGGTTTCAAGACGTAAACTTGTCATGCTTGCAGTGTCTGCGTTACCTTAGAGCGGTGAGTTCGGGTGTCTGAGGGCGATGGAGGTCACGTAATGGTGAGGTTGAAAAACCTCTCTACAGCAGTGGTTGTCAACCTTTTTGGTTCGCATACCTCCAGATATATTTCCTATTTAACTTTGTACTTTCTTACCAACGCGTCTTACTACCTGTCCGGGCTGTACGCATATGTAATAACTACGCTAATGAGTTCTTAGGAATCAGAAAAGTTATATTTAAAGGAAGTTGACCCGAATTTGCGTGGAAAACCATTTTAGAAAAAAACTTCAGTACACCCGACCGAGATTAGCACCTCCATTCCTTCGTCATCGGCAGTCTAGTCTATTGCGAGAGTGACGCCTTAAACCAGTGATGGGCAAACTTTTCGTGGAGTGGGCCAAAAGAAAAAAGAAAAATGTCAGGTGGGCTAACATAATTTATTAAAAAGTTACACTGGTACATTTTACTTAACTATTGTACAATTAAGATATATTAATTACTAAATGGATTTGTATTATAATGATATGTAATTCTAATACAATGTGAGTTGTCTACATTATTTAACAAATACCTTAATAAAACAGGTACTTAACACTACTTGAATTACTCTCAACCAAACGTTAACATTCCAATTTCGTGGATGGTTTGCGTATTTATTATTTAATCTTTGGACGCTTATCGTTAAGCTATAAAATAGAAAGAAAAACAAACGAGTGCAAAATGATTTTTTCTTCTTGTTTATCCTCGTATTTTAATATTTAAAAAAAAATTGGCTTTGGAATTGTTTCGCGGCCCGCATTGAACCTATCCGCGGGCCACTTCTGACCCGTGGGACATACTTTACTCATCACTGCCTTAGACCATTTGGCCACTGGAATGGGTTCCCCAAAGCTGTTGGTTTTTAGTGCAAGTTATACATATTCTGTAATCTACTTCGAAAATAAACACAATACTTCTAAAATAATGTGTTAAATAATCAGATTTAAATGAGAAATAAATATTAAATTTAACGTACCCTTTGGGGTGCGCGTACCCCCGGTTGTCCAATGGTATGCAGGACTCTGGGGACTATGCTGGCCACACGGATAGTTATTCAAACTGTGATACGAGTACCCGATATATACCAAACTAATTGACATTTGAACGGATGGGCACCCGCTTCGGTGACCGCATGGTCTAAAGCGTCACTCTCGCAATAAACTAGACTGACGATGACGTGCAGATCGGGCTTCGAATCTTGTTCGGATGTATTGTGGGTGTTTAAAAAAAACCCTTAATGGTTTTCCACTCTCCCTTTATGCAAATGTGGATATACCGTCTCTAAATCGACCCTTCTTCACCCCTTACACATTATAGTCCTTTATTCTTTTGGGTATTTCCCGAACGGGTAGTTAAATGCGGTACTTTAAAAAAAAAACATTTGGAGGCTATTTAAAAAAATATAGGCCTTAAGATATTTTTTTGGTGGCCCAATATCGATAACATTTTACTATATTATCACTGTTATTTTGTAGATTGTTACTGTCGATAGCCTGTTCGCCTGGCAAGCAAAGGGTCCTGGGTTTGATTCCCCCGACAAGCCGAAAAAAATCATTATTGCTGATATGAGGGTTTCTCCTTTCACAGTGATAAATTGACGACCGGGGGGTTGGGTGTTGTGTCGGTTCTAAGACTCAAGCTAGTTGATAACCCGTGTGCAAATATAATTGGTCGATTCAGAAAGTTCACGTCAAATACATCAAATAATATTAATAATATCATCAATGCCAGGCCTCCACCGTGGTTCGGATCCCACGTTAAACTGTAGGTCCTCCATTCCATCTCACAATCACCCTACCATTACACATTAGCGTGAGTGCGTATAACCCGAACGGGTAGTAAGACGCGGTGCTAATAATAATAATAATAATAATAATAATAATAATAATAATATCTATCAAAATAGACGGCTGCAGATCACATTATTTGACGCAAGGAAACGTGAAAGTAGATCGAGAAATTTTTTTTCTGTAAGATATGTCCATTTGTAAGAAAATTGGTGTTTATATTGTCGGGACGATACAGTTTGTGTCTTTTTTTTTTGTGAACAGTTCTGTCTGTATCTTGTCTGCTGTTGTTGAGTCATTTCCTTTCTAATTGCTGTTCTAACACGCCACAGGAAATGAGAAAGTGAAATAATTAAGTTGGTAGGAAAAGGGGGAGAGAGGTGTAAGGGGTTGTTAAGATTCATGTAATTCTATATTTTACTTCTGGGTTATTAGGGTACTTCATATTTTAAGATGTATGCCAGGGATTATATAGACTTATGGGCCTTAGTACAGGATAGACACAGAAATATTGTGATATGTTTTTTCAAACTTTTTATTTCCTTATGGCATTAGGATTTTTAAAGTTCATCGCCACACTATCAAAAGTACACACCTATCAGTATCTTGTTCTAGTTCTATCCAGTCTACCTCAGTACACCCTCCCCTATCTTGAGCTAGTTCTATCCAGTCCGCCTCATTACACCTTATCTCTTTTAGGTCCATTATAATATTATCCTACCATCTGCGTATTTTACTTGAATTTTAAATTGAATATGTATATAAAGTATTTTGTAGCATTTTTAGATGTATTTTACTCACGCGAAATACATCGAAATTTGATCTTTTAGCCAAATTACCCAATTGGCCTTTCATATGCTAATATTAAGTCGATTTTTATTATTATTATTATTATTAGCACCGCGTCTTACTACCCGTTCGGGTTATACGCACTTACGCTAATGTGTAATGGTAGGGTGATAGTGAGATGAAATGAAGGACCTACAGTTTAACGTGGAATCCGAACCACGGTGGAGGCCTGGCATTCCTCACATTCACAAGATGTCTTGTCAGAGGTGAAGGAAGGGTTTGGTAATCAGATAAATCTTTGCCGGGACCGAGGATTGAACCCCGGCCGCCAGCATAGAAGTCTGACACCTTACCCTAGACCACCAGGTCACTAAGTCGATTTTAATCAGAATTAGCAATATAAATAATATAAATAATTTTATTAAGTAGCAAACGTCATCGTGCTTTGCTTTTTTTTTGTGCTTGAAATTGCCATTAAAAAGAGTACCAACTGCATTACTGTATTATCTCTCAATATTCCTGTAACCAAAAAAAGTTCCTATTCTAGTAAATAAGTAAAATATGTGTTAAATCTGGCTTTTATGTTAGTTATATTGTAACCAAAATCAAATATTTTAAATTTAAGAATGATAAATTTTGCAGTATTTTTTAAAATCGACTATACACATAAGTTTTAGTTGATTTGGTTTACCATTTTTAGCCGAGAAAAGTATTTAATTCTTTACTTTTAATAGGTACCGACATATAACTATTGGCGCAATTCTATCATTTTATTTAACACGAATTCAGGCTCTCTTCTCTAACTATAGATGAGCCAGTGGCACACCCAAACACTTAATTTGGGGGATGAAGGTTATACACCGAAGCTATCATTTATTATATTTTTTCTCTGATTGATAATTTTAGGAGAACTTTGAATGTGTGAAACAGACACCGTTTTAATTCTATGTCGTAAACCTGGTCTTGAATTTAGCTGAAGTATTCATTTCATTTTTCATAATATAATAATAATTATTATTATTATTAGCACCGCGTCTTACTACCCGTTTGGGTTATACGCACTTACGCTAATGTGTAATGGTAGCGTGATTGTGAGATGAAATGAAGGACCTACAGTTTAACGTGGAATCCGAACCACGGTGGAGGCCTGGCATTCCCCACATTCACAAGAGGTCTTGTCAGAGGTGAAGGAAGGGTTTGGTAATCAGATAAATCTGTGCCGGGACCGAGGATTGAACCCGGCCGCCAGCATAGAAGTCTGACACCTTACCCTAGACCACAAGGTCACCAATCATAATATAATTGTTTTTTTGAGATTTATATGCGGCTGTAATCGTATTTAACAACTGGAATAGCTTGGCTATTTAATCCTTTATGATATGCGTATTCGTACATTTGTCATTGTATAACTGGCAACATAAAGCCCTCCAAAGTCAAAGATGGCCGCGTTATCTGATAGCTCTTGATCTTAAATTGATCGCTCTTATGTAACTGACGATTTCCGCAAGTCCATCACAATCTCTGCCTTAAAATATGAGTTAAGAATGACCTTGAGCACGGGACGACTACTTGATAACTCAGTGGGTAGAGCTTTGGCACACTAAGCCAAAGGTCACGTGTTCAATTCCTATGTCCAAGTGTCATTTTTAAATAAAAAAAATGATAACATTTTATTAAAATTATTTGTGGTTCTTGGAGGAGAAGCTCTTTCCCTCATTGGTGAGTTGTAGGTTTGTGGGTTTTTGGGAGGTGACACCTAGAACTTGTATACACAAAACCAACATATTGTGTAATTATGGTGAAAAATGGCTGTTAAGGGGGGTGGGTGGGTGGGGGTGGGTGTACGATGACTTATTTTCAAATACTAAATTCAAACCAATACTGACAAATTAGGGATGAAAACTTTCGGTAAAATAATTTTCAGATCATAGAGTCTCAACGGTAGCAGATGTAGTCGTAAAGGCTTTGATTACAATGTTAAATTATCAATACATCTGGTCTATAGCAGACCTGACTTTAGTGAGAGATTCAATCACCGAGTGCTGTAGTATATACGTTAGTGGAACTGCTGTTATTTCATTATTGTAACTCGGCTAATGTTTTTGATGTCCAACCTCCTTAGGAGAAACTAATCTTGGGATATTTTGAGTGCATTTATTTAATTTAAAAGGCTGGAATTTTTTTCCTAAATGGAAAATTTATCGGAAAAAAAGGGAAAATTTCCTATCTCACATCTCTATTTATAGTTTTAACCAAAAATTACCTCTTACCCCCGTGTTCTTTCACCCCACGAATTTCTAACCTCACCGGGATTCGAACGATGAAAATATAGTTGGGTATCGTTTTTATCTCATGACAGTGTTCACTTACCCTATACGCGTGGATAAATCTAGTGCGCTAACCTTGCCAAATATCTCTGAAATAGAAAACGTGAAAGATGTTTGCTGAAAGTTTAGTGTTTTTTTGTTCTGTCTGAACAAAGTAGAACGCAGGGAAACTTTGTGACAATGCCCCTCACTTTGACGCGCTGACAGATTCGATCAGCCTCATTGGACGACAATAACTCTAAAATCAAGGTCAACTGACGGCCGGTCAAGAGCGCCAACACTTTCCTAGTTTGTTGAATGAGAGACACAACCTTCTCAAATATTATTTATTTGCCGAGCAAAGCGAGCTTCTGTTTTAAATGGACCATATTTCGGCATTTTGTCTGTCCGGATGTTTGATCCACGATAAACTGTTAAGTGTTTCGAACAATTTGAACGAAATTTGGCAGGGAAATTCTTTGAACCCAGGCCTAACGACAGTCGTACTTGCTTGTTTCAATCTGTCTATCCGTTTCAATATGGCGGCTGCTTAAAATGATTTTTGTTTAATAGCTTATCTCAAGGGATTTGAAATTATAGTACTAACCACTCGATCGAGAAATAAGAGAATAATGTTTTAAATGTTGACATAATTATATTGCGGGACTGACGTCTTAAACCACATGAACATTGTATATTCTCTATAAATGTAATGCACTTTTGAATATATTATTAATTTGTTTTGTGACTATCTCGATCAGTGATCACAAAGGAAAAATATCACACTTCACATCTAAAGAGAAATTATAGGAGATATTTCAACTTTCGACTTCAAATACAAGGAGAAATTATAGGAGATATTTCAACTTCCGACTTTAAATCCAAGGAGAAATTATAGGAGATATTTCAACTTTAGACTTTAAATACAAGGAGAAATTATAGGAGATATTTCAACTTTCGACTTCAAATACAAGGAAAAATTATAGAAGATATTTCAACTTTCGACTTCAAATACAAGAAAATTATAGGAGATATTTCAACTTTCGACTTTAAATCCAAGGAAAAATTATAGGAGATATTTCAACTTTAGACTTTAAATACAAGGAGAAATTATAGGAGATATTTCAACTTTCGATTTCAAATACAAGGAAAAATTATAGAAGATATTTCAACTTTCGACTTCAAATACAAGGAGAAATTATAGGAGATATTTCAACTTTCGACTTTAAATCCAAGGAGAAATTATAGGAGATATTTCAACTTTAGACTTTAAATTCAAGGAGAAATTATAGGAGATATTTCAACTTTCGACTTTAAATCCAAGGAAAAATTATAGGAGATATTTCAACTTTAGACTTTAAATTCAAGGAGAAATTATAGGAGATATTTCAACTTTCGACTTTAAATCCAAGGAAAAATTATAGGAGATATTTCAACTTCTGACTTAAAATGCAAGGAGAAATTATAGGAGATATTTCAACTTCCAACTTTAAATCCAAGGAGAAATTATAGGAGATATTTCAACTTTCGACTTTAAATTCAAGGATAAATTATAGGAGATATTTCAACTTTCCACTTTAAATCCAAGTAGAAATTTTAGGAGATATTTCAACTATCGACTTCAAATCCAAGGAGAAATTATATGACTATTTTAATTTGAAATCCAAATAGAAATGTTAAGACCGTAGTAAAGATAAGAACATAGCAATTAACATAAAGTATGGCCTACTTAGCACAAGATCACATTCATATACAACCTACTTTAATAAGTATTATCTTAAGTAAAATTAAAGCAGAAACAAATCTTATGAATTATTACTATGAAAAAGGCAGCAATGAGAAGGCCCAGATGTCTAAGTGACTATGCAATAATGGAAATTGATAAAAACAAGGAAATATTAACTAATTAAGAGAAAATAATGGGGAAGAGGATAAAAGCAATGCACAAAGGTGGTATCTTATTCCTTTCTTTTGGCTCATAGTATAATCAGTCATAAATTGAAACACAGCATGTTTAGATTTATGCAATATTGCCTCTCTCTTTATATATATATATATATATATATAGAGGGCCGAAGAGAATAAAAGCATTATTATTATTATTAGCACCGCGTCTTACTACCTGTTCGGGTTATACGTACTTACGCTAATGTATGTAGGGTGATAGTGAGATGAAATGGAGGACCTACAGTTTAACGTGGGATCCGAACCACGGTGGAGGCCTGACATTACCCACATTCACAAGTTGTGATTAATACACGTCTTGTCAGAGGAAAAGCCCTGTTAAAAACACTGACCTACTTCATTTTGAGAATGTGATAAAATAAAATTCCTTAGGATATGTTGATTACATTGTTTAATAATATAAAAAATAATGTAATAGGGCCTATTAATGAATTATTTATTTATTTAAGTTTACAAATCAAGTATGTAAAACTTGCAACAGTTAAAGTCATTGTCTTAAGAAAAGTCGACTCACCCTGTTGTCCCACACATCCTGATATATTTTCACACAATCCAATCTGAAGAATAAATCCATTGTTAGAATACTCATTTAAATATTTAACGTGGATATGCTCGCTTATAATTATGTCATCCACGGCGGAAGGATTCGGTGCGTATACATGTCAGGATTAATTTTAATGTTTTATAATAAATATAACACATACCTGTGGCCGAGTTGGTATCGTGGTCAACCACAATTATTTGGTAAGGGTGGGTGTTTGATTCCGGGTAGTACGAAGGAAGATATTTACCTGATGGGTTCATTGTCCTATTCGAATAATTTTGGTAGCAAGGGCAGTTACAAAATATAGTAAAATTGCGTTAATATATTCATAAGTCAAGTCATGTTATCTGAAGCTGTCACTTTCGATTGATATTATCAATACCTATAAAATCACACTAATAAAATAGTAAAATGTTATCAATGTTGACTGAAAAAAAAGTTTGAATTTTCTAAACGATGCTCCAAGAAGTGTTCGTTCGTTCAAAAGTACACTTTTATACACCGATACCATATTTTTTAGTAGTATTACACGGGTGTATGCTATCTTAAAAAAATATATATATATATATATGCTAACTACGCTAATGATTTTAGGATGGTTCCATTTAGAGGAAGTATACCCGCCTTTGCATGGAGGAGAGTGGAAAAACCACCCTCATTAGACCTTACAGGAGATTCTAACCTCGATGTTCCCGTCATCAGTAGTCTATTTTAACACGAGAGTAGCGCGGTGAACCACGTGGTCACTAAAGCGGTATATCTATCTATATATTAATACAATGAAGAGTTTTTGTAACTATCTTCCATGGCCATTGCGCTATATCTACCGCACGCAGAGGTCTAATATTAGTAGCCCCTGTACATAAACAGGTGCACATAGAAACTGGAATTTTAAATTTTAGATTAGATTTGTTTTAATTGATCAAAAATTAGGTCGGAAGAAATAAAATGAAGTGTTCTTTTTTCTGTGTTTTTTAGAAAAGCAAAGTGTTACCCCGAGTACTTCTGATAGTTAATAATATCTCCAAAAAGTGACAGTTTCAGATCACATGACTTGATGTATGAATACGTGAAAGTAGATCTAGTAACTTTTCTAGCTGTCTTCCCAACTTATGAAAATTTTAATGTATCATCCTAATCTCAAACTCTTAAGTTGGAAGCGGCGTATAACCCGAACGGGTTGTAAGACGTGTTGATAAAAAAAAGTGTTAGTAACGTAAACAAAATAAAAAAGCAATGAGTTATATTTTAAATGAACAAAATATTTATTTTTCTATAGTAATGAAAATAATATTGTCAACATTTTTTTTTCACGTCCCTAATGATGTTTCTTTCACAAGACTTTACAAATCTTGTCTATATAATTTAAGAGAAACGTTAATCTCTCAGAATACTAATGGCTACCTCAAAGATATTTTCCCTAATAATTCCTCTCCTTTAAAAAAAAAAAAAACCCAACATATATGTTCTTATTAAGTTTCTCTTTAAACTTTCGTCGTAAAATGGTATATAATTTGCCACCTAAGCCGGACTTGTTTGTGAAGACTGCCAAGTAGATCGCTGAGATAAACTGCTCTAGAATACGTAAAACAAAAACCTGTGATCAATTAAAGTTGGCGCAAGAATATGTAGCTCATGCAAAATGCCAATTGCTCTAGTAATATATAAGGTGCGCTTTCTAAACATATGTTAGTATAATTATAACAAATGAAAACTAACTCAACCTAGGGCCGTCTCGGTCTTCGTAAAGGTATCAATCGCTGTCAGAGTACAAGTAATTTTTTGTAACTATTTATCTATTTTATCTAAGCTTGTGCACACTTTCACCCTTAACCTAAAACCACTCTCTGTCATGTCACTAAAAAAAGGAGGGGAAAGAAAACTACGAAACTTCTTATCTCAAGGTAAAGAGTAAAGCTCGCTACTAGTTCTCAAATATCTTAACATTTTCTGTTTTGATACAATCAAATGATTGGTGCATTTGTTAAAGGAAGGCTAAATCTAGAGCCATTTTCCATCAAGCCTTGTCTCATAGCTCCACAAATATGCTTAAAATGTCGTTTAAAATAAGCTAATGTAATATTTTCACACATTTTTTTTCTATTAATAAAAATCAAACTATAGGTTTGTTAAGAATAAAAATAGCCTTTCGACTTTAATTTGGTGTGAACCATATTTTGAAATAACGGATCATATTGTGTTGGAGCTGAACGTTAGCGCGGCAATTTATCTCTTACCACTTCACCTCTAACGAGACGTGTATTAATCACAACTTGTGAATGTGGGGAATACCAGGCCTCTACCGTGGTTCGGATCCCACGTTAAACTGTAGGTCCTCCATTTCATCTCACAATCACCCTACCATTACACATTAGCGTAAAGGCGTATAACCCGAACGGGTAGTAAGACGCGGTGCTAACAATAATAATAATAATAATAATCTCTTACCAAGGTGGCGCCCTTAACACTATACACTCAACTCTCCAACGACAGTTATTATACTGTGTCGTTTCACAGCAAGCGAACCATTTTTAATGTTTATTGACATTCGTTTATAACACATAAACAAATTTTCCACGCAATATTTCTAGAGTTAATTTACCCTTGGCTTTAAAAAAACAAAACAAAAACACATCTATTATAAGGTAAATCTAAAGAAAATACCCAGTCCCAGGTTTTTTAATAACATATTTGCTCTTGTTTATATCTTTTTATTCGAAAGGCTACCCGCGGATATGTTTCAACGTTATTTTATAAACAGTATAACATTCTACTAATTTTAAACGATTATTTGTTGCATTTTAAAAATCGTAAAGGTTGCCAAAACGTGAACATGCGCCGAAATCACTTATGATCGTATACAAAGTATAAATTAGAAGGTATAATATTCGTATACTCGGAGATTGGTTGTTCCAAGAGACTAAAACATAAATATGTCTGTTAATTTCGCTCTCATTAATAATTGTTTTATGACTCATATCAATGTTAGAAATGGTTAGTAATATCTTGGTATAATTTAAACCTCTTCTTTTCCTTCTCTTTAATATACATCCCTCTTCTTTTTTTCTTTTTTTTTTCTACCACCGCGTCTTACTACCCATTCGGATTAGACGCTTATGTACTAATTGAGTTAATGGTTTTAGGTTTGAGGAAGGTTATATTTATAGGAAGTGTACCCTCCTTCACGTGGAGGGAGAGTGGAAAACTATTTTGGTAAAACCACCCACAGTACAGCCGATCGAGATTCGAACCTTGATCTCCTCGTCATCAGCAGTTTAATTTACTGCTGGAGTAGCGCGTTAGACCATGCGGCCACCGAAACGGGCATCTTAGTCTTAAGTCAATAACACGAATGTTGGTTTGATGTGATTTATATCCACATGGAGCTGGGCCTTTTAAGTGGTTAGTGTTGGCTGCACCCTCTGATAGAAATCCCACGTACTAGAGGAAGTTGTGTTGCGGGGTTTTAACGTTTAAGGAAAAATCCGACGACCTTGATTTAGGTTTGAACCCATGAATATCGGCGTTCACTCTACCCCAAGACCACAGAGGTCCACATGCATCCATCATTGTTTAACTATTACAGATTTACACTTACCGTAATTGGTGTAATAAAAATAACGGGTCAGGGCCCTTTTCATTGTGGACGCATCGTTATTCGCCCGAAACAATGTTGGAAACCTTGAGAAGCAAAACAAAGTGAAACTGGTAGAATGCAAGTCCAAGTACTTTTTATTAACATGTATAAATATAATGCTAATAAAAATTAAGATTTTTTTAAACCCCCCCCCCCCCCCACAACCCTAAAATGTCACTGACCCAGACCCCCGCGAATTCTCTGGGCGGCTCAGATATTAAAAGTCCAAATACTCGCCTTGGCGAATATTCGTGGCCTTCCTTTTCCTCACCGTCCATCGGCATGGAGGTAGCGCGCACCTGCGTTTTAATTATCTACGTCCGGTAAACTCAACAAACACCTTCATTCAACATTTGTCTATTTCCGTTTGCCGCTGACAAAATGCGACTAACGAACAAATGGCAGACTGTGTTTCTTTTTAACTTTTAGCACCACATTTAGATTATTCATGTTTACTAATTGCGCTAATTAGTTAAGGATGAGGAAGGTTGCATTTAAAGGAAGTATACCCCCATTTGAGTGGGAGAGAGAGATTAAGTGGAAAACCATTTTGGAAAAAAACACCCTCTGTACACCCTACCGTGATTTGGACTCCGATATTCCTGTAATCGGTAGGCTAGTATATTGCGAGAGTGACGCCTTAGACCAGAGGTATTTAACCCTTGGCCCGCAGGCCATTAGCGTCCCGGCGTAACATTTTGTTGTGGCCTGCCAGATCATGAAAAATATAAAATTATTTCAAGATAAAAAAATAACAAATACATATTTATATTTTAAACAATAAAAAATAAATATAATACGTATTTTAAGTTATTTTAAAACTATTTTTTGTTTCGTACGTGAAGAAAAATATTACGTTTTTGAACAAATTTACCTTGAACCGGCAAATGACTACTCTAGTGGACAAGGGTTGTGTTCGAACATAGTCGGGAGGGTTCGAGCGTAGTCGAGAGTTTTCGAACGTAGTCGTGAGTATTCGAATATAGTCGGGAGGGTTCGAGCGTAGTCGGGAGTTTTCAAACGTAGTCGTGAGTATTCGAATAAAGTCGGGAGTGTTCAAACATAGTCGGGAGGGTTCGAGCGTAGTCGGGAGTTTTCGAACGTAGTCGTGAGTATTCGAATAAAGTCGGGAGTGTTTTCAAACAAAGTCTAAAGTGTGTTGGCGTTCACTCCTCACCACTGGGACATTCGGGACGCCAAAATAAAAAGAAAAATTAAGTGTTCAATCCAAATATTGTGGGTACAGTATCGCTAGCCAACAAGAGACAGAATCTTTGGCGTTTGGACGTAAAAAGGTTAAAGACCCTTGCCTTGTACAATGCGGCGACCAAAGCTGGTATGGCCGACTGTTGTTGAAAACTGGTTTCCTGGTCGTACTAGACCACCGGTGTTTTACTCAAGTTTGTACTCTCGGTTTACCCTGAAAGAGCTTACCTTGCTTGGTTCCGCTATGCTCTGGCTTATATAATGAGTCCTAGTAAGCTCTTTACCATGTCCGGTTACATTTCGTCTACAATCGTAACTTAACCGATTGATTACAGGTTAGCCCTATAGTATTATAATACTTATCACCGCATCTTACTACCCGTTATGTACGAATTACACTAATGGGGAATTCGGAAGGTTGAATATAGAGGAAGTGAACCCGTATTTTAGTGGAAAATCGTTTAGGAAAAACCTCACCCATTTCACCCGAGCGAGATTCGAACCTCGATCTACCCGTCCTGGCAGTTTAGCTTGTCACAAAACTAGCGCGTTAGCTAACTACGCCACCGAGGTGGGTCTATAGTATTATAAATAATTTTTAAATTGAAATATGACTCGTGAATCGACCCCGGGACCTCTTGCTTAGTACACCAATGTTCTTACCACTGAGTTATACAGGAGTCGTCCCGTAGTTCTTCACATATATTTTAAGGCATAGTCTGTGATGGACGCCCAAATGGTTACTAAGACGTGGAAGGGTTGGGGGTGTGGAGAACTTGTGATGGAAAAATCTTCCTCCGCTAATTTCTACTAGAGGACTCTATTAATAATTATTTCACAGACGCGCCCATCTACCAACTTCATTTCAATTTCCTTCTCATTAAAAATCTAATTTGGGTCGAAATGAACCGAAGTTTTTCTCTGTCGGAGAGGAACCCGGTACCTCTTTTTTTTTTCGATTACACTCGTCCCACTTTCCGCTATGCCACAGTTTCCAATTTGACTGGCTCGGTTGTTAAAGGTCAAGAGTTCAAAACTGGGCCACGGTGCTTCCTCTAGCGATCGATACGTGACGTTTTTATCACCAGGGCGCGAACATTACGTGACATTTTGTTTACCAACATCAGAAAGAAATACGTTACAATCTTATTATTATTGGTACTTAACGTGAATATTTTGAATCAACCGATATCAGCATACGACTTACAAACGAACTTGGTTTTAGAACAGACACACATCACACAACATTCAATCTCCTGTTTTGTTATTTGGTCATCGCGTATTACTACACGCTCATGCTATACGCATATACACTAATTATACTAATGTGTCTGAAATAAGGAAGATTTAATTTTGATAAAGTGTACCCCCATTTGCTTTAAAAGATAGTGGAAAACCATTTATGGCAAAAATACTCTCAGTACACCCGACTCGGGACTAAAACCCCGAATCCTTCGTAGGTATGTGTGACTAGTATCATTTTTAATTTTTAAATGTTGGGATTTTAGCAAGTAGTTTCAAATAAAGAAGCTTTACAAACTAGCAACACGTCTTGATCACCAATCACCCAACCCGAACACCGAAACATATACTATCTGAATTATTAAATAAACCTGCTTTTGTACTAAATTAATTTAATCACCGGCCAATATCGAACCAAGTTCTCTGAAACCTGCTGTTAATCTTCTACCCACATGACCCAGGGAACGGAAGATACAGAATTTTTAATCAACATAGCTTAGAGCAATTATAAAACATTTTATTTAACCCCCAACATGTTTTCTTTTACCGTTGCTCTTGTATTCCGTTAGTAATTAATTCAGTGTATAATTTGGTGCATGTTGGTAATCACTCTGTAAACAGCCACTCATATCTCATCTCGGCAATCGGAGGAAATAATAGTCATTAGCGAAACTGATACCGAAATGGAGGGTAAATCTTGTCCTAGTTTTTGTCTTTGTTTAATTACCTCATACGGTACAAACGGGTTGAACAGAAAGGGCTACCAAATTTATAACCATATTAAAAGAAAACAATATAAAGTAAAAATACATTTTGTTAAAAACAACGTAAATATTTTTTGTACACTTCGTTCATCTTGTAAGGTAGCTAGCTTACCTTGCATTATTTCAATATGATATCGTTCATAAGATAGGGGGTCAGTTTCATAGTCAAATTTAGTACGCCTCAAGTGCGGCGCTACACTAAGTACATGACGACACCTACCTAAACCAGAATGGAATGGGCCAGTTTCCTATGAGAGAACGGCCCATTCCATTCTGGTTTAGGTAGGTGTCGTCATGTACTTAGTGTAGCGCCGCACTTGAGGCGTACTAAATTTGACTATGAAACTGGCCAGTGGCCGCCGACCACCTATATATATATATATATATATATATATATATATATATATATATTGTGTTAAGGTTGTGGATTGTAGGGGACGCGAGAAAAACAAATGTGTTTAATATTTTATAGCAAAACATAGTGTTTGGTCAAAATAAATAAAATAAAATATTACCAAAGTAGAAACATAAGGTTTAATTTTCTTCACATGGTGATATCAACAGTTGTTGAATATCTATAAAGTGTGTCCTGGAATTTAACGACAACTTTTTCTCTTCATTTACAAAGTTTGTAATCTACTGACGCTATGCTCATGGAATTTATTCAACAACTGTTGATATCAACATGTGAAAAAAAAATTAAACTCCGTGTTTCTACTGGAACAATATTTTATTTATTTTGGCCAGTTTTTGCTATACAAACCATAAAACACTGTCCTTTTCTCGCCTCCCCTCCCACCCCATATTGATATATTGGCTCTCCGGACATAGTCGGTTTTAGCGCGGTACATTTTCACTCCTCCTTGGATCTGTTTCCTGATATTGTGTTTGCGGGGACTGGTTTTTTTTTTACCTTTGGTAGCTCGGGGCATCCCAACAATAATAGATAGGCAACACTTATATATATATATATTTTTGCACTACGTCTTTCTACCCTTTTAGGTTATACGCCTGTATACTAATTACTCTAATGGGTTCTGTATGAGAAAGTTGAATTTATAGTGAGCGTACACGCATTCGCGTGGAAAGAGAATGGGAAACCGTTTATGAAGAACCACCCTCAATACGCCCGACAGGGATTGAACTCCGTTCTCCCAATCATCGGCAGTTGTTTTATTGCTAGAGTGATGCCTTAGACCATGCGGACACAAAAAGCGTGTGATTCTCTCTTAAAACAATTTAAAGTATTTTTAAATATAGAAAAATAAAATTGTAGGTTTTATAAATTTTTAAGACTCCAAATAAGCCTCTCGACTGGGTGTTTATGAGAAATACAAACATATAAGATTATTAATACTTTCGGGTAGAGACCGCCTCTTTGGTCTAGTGGTCAGAGTTTCTGGCTACAGAGACAGAGGTCTTAGGTTCGATACCCGGAACTTCAAGACTTATCTGTGAGCAATGGGTCTGGAACGGGGTCAACTCAGCGTCGTGAGGACAAATGAGGAGCTACTTGAATAAATAAGTTGCGGCTCCGGTGTAGAAAACTGAGATTAGTGGCCAGAGGGTTTGTTGTACTGACCACATGACACCCACTATCCGCAGAAGTTGGCACTATCCTCGCCAACAAACGGTGGTTGGTTTGGTTCGATTGCTGGTTGACGCCATGGTGTTTTTTTCTTCTTGGGTGGAGGGTTTAACCTTCTTATTTCGGTACGGTCATAGACCTCCCAAGGAACTGAACTAAGGACCCTAAGATCAGTAGGCAAGTGTTCCTTTGAGGATGTGACTCTTGGTTTTAGAAAGTAGACGTCATATATTGCCATACGATGGTAGGTATAGTCCAATTTGCATAGATAGTGTTTTAGAAAATGCAAACACTTTTTTTTGTGGCCAAAATTAAACATTTTATCGTAATTTTACTGTTATTTAATCTGTATTGATAATATCTATAAAAATTAACAGCAGTAGGTCACATGACTTGAAGTATGAACACGTGAAAGTAGATTTAGTAACTTTTCTAGCTGCCAGATAGGGCACTTCCTATGAACATAACATTATGATTGTAAGTATCTAACAACAACTAAAGTTAATAAAACTACGTTCATATTTTATATGCGTCAAGAAATGTAATCTTCAACTGTCGTGTGTCCTATAAAATACTATTACTACTGCCTAGTAATATTCTTTAAACATGATCAATATTGACAGCAAAAAATTATGTTTTTATTTTCTTAACTGTCCTTATCATCATCATCATCATCAACTGTCTCCAGCTTGTGGCCGGGTCATTTTAGTAAAATGCCTTCATCTTCCTTTATCCATCCACCATTATTCTCCTCTCACTTGAACAATCTTTGTTATCTGCTCCTCCCATCTCTTTATTGGCCTCCCTCACGATCTTTTTCCTATATATTTTATTTCCATAATTTTCTTTGGCATCCTTTCCTTTTTTCATCCTCATTACATGACTATACCTGATCACTGATAAGTCTTGTTTCCTCTACTACCTCAAGTACTCCCTGTACCCCCACTCTTGCCCAGATAACTTCATGCTCCTCACAAACTTCATTCCCATGGCCTCCACTTTCCTAGTCTCTCTTACAGTCACTGTCCATGTTTCTGCTGTATTTGTGACAATGGGTACAAACTATGCCCTTTACAGCACTTCCTTACACTTCAAGGACACTTCTCTTCTACATAGAAGGTCTCTTGCACAAATATAGAACAACTCTCCCTGCTGTACTCTTCTTGTTCAATGCCGATAAAAAATAATAACGTTTTTTCAATATTGTAAACAATAATTGGGGTTGTCAAACAATACCGCTATACCCTCGTGTTATATCGATAATTTCGAAAGAATAGAGAATAAATAATGAGCTTACAGTTAACGACAAGTCAATTTTTTAGCTCTTAAATTTCACTAAACGAAAGTACTGACATTAAAACGAAACTAAAAAGTTCAAAATTGGGTAATTTTGTGTTCTATGTCGACAAAAATTGTGAATGTACTTAAAATGACCTTAGTATTTTAGTGATCTTGCAATCATTAAACATGACCATTTTCTTTACTTTCTATTAACCCCTCGGAGATAGTATAAAAAAACTATATTTTGATAAATGTCGACGTTTCGTGTACCCCTGAAACCTAAAAAGTTGAGTTTTCGATGCCGTATCTCTATATCCCCGTCTAGAGCCGAGACCATTTAAGGTTGTTTTTTATCAATTTTTATGGCGAGACCATTTTTTATGTCAGAAATTAAAGTATTATAAAATCTCATATTTATTACAAATCCTTATGGCTAAAAATAATTTGACATTAAAATAATATAATTTTCTAAATAGTAAGATATTATATTCTGAACATTGAAAAAATGACACCTGAACACGTGAATCGAACCCGGGACCTTTGGCTTAGTACGTCAATGCTCTAACCACTGAGTTATCCAGACTCTGCCTTAAAATATGAGTGAATAATGACCCTGGTCACGAGACTTTTCCTGGATAACTCAGTGGTTAGAGCATTAACGTACTAAGCCAAAGATCCTGGGTTCAATTCCCGTGTTCAGATGTCATTTTTCAATTTTCAGAATATGATATCTAGATGAAGTAATTCTCACTAAAAGAATAAATGGCGATTTGATTCTTAAATAGTAAGATATTACGTAAGATAGTTAAGGGGGGGTAGGGTAATTAAAAATCAAACAATAAAAGCTTTACATAATAGTTTAAGGATGGCTTCTTAAGTTCAAAGCCCACCTTTTTACCGCAATATCACTATAGATTTCATGCTAACAAGAGTATTTATTCGCTTCTCTCTCTCTCTCTTCAGTAGTATGAAAGTGATCGAGAGAGGTGAAGGGGGATGTTCTTGAATGATTCTTTTTTTTTCTCTCCCTCTATTATCAAGAACGTGCAGAGCAGAGCCGCGAAAGCCACCGGGTGGGTTCTTTAGCAACTGGTCCGTTGGTTGCCATGACAACAGATCTTTGTGCTGCGTGGATCGATGTTCTTGCTACGGAACCGTCAAAGGTTGCCATGGCAACTTCTACTGGCAGATCGGTACGCGTACCCCTCTCATGGCTAGCTACGCTAGTATATGACCAGTACGTAAAAAAAAAAAGCTTAATTAATTTGTGTATGCACTTTTTTATTTGTTTAGCTTATGCCACCACCGAGTAGGATTTATCGA
This sequence comes from Timema cristinae, assembly GCA_039000515.1. NCBI lineage: Eukaryota > Metazoa > Arthropoda > Insecta > Phasmatodea > Timematidae > Timema > Timema cristinae. The sequence continues at coordinate 22,584,894 of JBCFYV010000001.1, forward strand.
CTAGACATTTTCTGTAACCGTCTCCTGTGTTTGGGACACTATGTGGGTGCGGTGACTAACTTAGGCCTAATTATCCAGATCATTGTGACCTTGGGAACAATTCCCGCTTCGGTGGCCGTGTGGGCCAACACGCTACTCTCGCAGTAGACTAGACTGTCGAATACGATGATATTCAAGGTCCCTCCACACAAATGCGGATACACTTTCTATAAATATAACTTTTATAATCCCTTAAGCTAATAGCATAGACGCGGTGATAAAAAAAAATGCCCTTTCGGAAATAAAAATACCTATGGTACAGCCGGGAAGGGGGTCAAGTAAAAGAGAAAAAGATATTTGACGTTGGCTACACACATGTTTGAAATGTGTTTTTTGTTTAATGTTCTAGAATGTTTCGCTCTTGATCCGAGGGATATATTTTTCTTGAACTAAGATCATAAATCTTTACCGTAAGCTTATTCTCTCAGAGTTTCCGCTTACCAAAGGAATCGGTAAAATACAGGGAATTTCCGTGTATGGGGGAAAAAACACGGAAAACACCGTTAATTTCATGAAAAATTTAAAATATACTGGAATTTTTGTTAGTTTGGGATATTAAACCGCAAGCTTTAAATATCAGGCCTTTACTCAGAAGGAAAACCAGACTATGCAATAAGTACGCTGATTAATAAACAAGCCCCCCCCCCCCTCAACCCCCCTATCCTTCTCTAACATCATTCAAACTTCACGTTTATAAATTCTGCTTTTTTTTTTTAATTTGAAGTATTGGGGTTTGCGTAGAAACTGCATAAATTTCCCCATCAAGGTCAAAGATTACATAGTTAAAATTCTAATAAATTATGCTATTTCCAAAAATAGTGTTTGTTCATTGATTTAAAAATATTTATTTTTATTCCTCGAATATTTTTGCTGTTTTTTTATTTCCCCCAAAACTCCCGCGGCACACCGGTAGAAAAACGCTGTACTAACGGCTTGACTTTTCTAAAGGTCTTGAAGTAAAGTGCTCGCCTCAGGACCCGATGATCGTGGGTTCAAACACCGCTGAGGTCGACGGATTTTTCTTGAGTTATAAAAATCCGTTGCGCAACCTCCTTCGGATTGTAAGTAGAGCTGTTGATCTCATGTCGATTGTGGCATGTAAAAAACCCTGAAGGTATGTGAACATACATTTCCCCAAAAATTGGTATGCTGCTTCGCTCTCGCTCATAGAAATTATTATGTGCAGATATACTCAATCAATTCAGAAATTAATCGTTAAATACCTCAAATAAATAAATAACTAAAATAAAACCTCTTATGTCACATTCATGAAAAACAATTTTCATTCTTCAATGCCGGTATCTAAAGTGTCTGAAAAAATGGGAATTTCTTCTTGAAAAAAGGGTGACCTGGCGGTTTAGGGGTAAGCTGTCGGACTTCTGTGCTGGGGTCTGGGGTCCAATCCTCGGTCCCGGCACAGATTTATCTGATTACCAAAACCTTCCTTCACCTCTGACAAGACGTGTATTAATCACAACTTGTGAATGTGTGGAATGCCAGTCCTCCACCGTGGTTCGGATCCCACGCTAAACTGTAGGTACTCCATTTCATCTCACAATCACCCTACCATTACACATTAGCGTAAGTTCGTATAACCCGAACGGTTAGTAAGACGCGGTGCTAATAATAATCTTCTGGAAAACTTTGAAAATGCAGGGGATTTTGTATTAAGAAAATAGTGACAACCCTGTTTTAGATGCCGTAAAAGGGTAAAAAACAAGAAGGAGCAATATAAACGTTGGACACAAAATATTTTCTATCCTGAATATTGGCACAGTTGTATCCTGGGTGATATAGGGTGAGTGGGGGGGTTGTTGGCAGAGTCAGCTGCTGCGCTGGGGTTACGCATCCCGTATTGTATTGATCTACCCCTCCCCACTCTCCTCATGAGCCTATATACTACCCCTCCCTTTCATAACCTCCCCCATTCGTCACCAGCATCGCTCCCTCCAACACAGATTCTTTCATGAACACACCCCGTACTTTACTTGTTGTACAAGGACGACATTCACGTGCTCTTTTTATACAAAAAAAAAGTTACTTTTTTTTTTAATGAATCGTTTATTCGACAAATTCCGGTCATATTTTTTACTTTTTCTTTTATTTAATTGAATTATTTGTGTTCAAATACATTCGAAAACTTTCAGCATGTTTTGTTGGCTAACCAACATCCTCCTGAAATATTTAATAATATAACAATTAATTAAAATTACCTTTAAAAAGACATTTGATATAACGTAAAAAAATAATTTCAAGGGGTTGTTTTAAAATGTGATAACGATAAACCAGATTGGCGTAGTTGGCTAACGCGCTTGTCGTGTTGAGCTTGACTGCTGAGGACGGGGAGATCGAGGTTCGAATCTCGGTCGGTTGAACTGGGGATGGTTTTTCTTAAAATGGTTTTCCACTCTCCCTCCACGCAAATGCGGGTTCACTTCCTCTAATTCAACCTTCCCAATTCATAATCAATTAGCGTAATTAGTACTTAAAGCGTATAACACGAACGGGTAGTAAGACGCGGTGCTAATATTATATTATTGATAAACCAGATAAACATTATTTATAGGCCTACTATTAAAATAATTGTTTACTAATTGACCACAAGATTAAATCAAGCATAATAGGAAAAAAAAACTATATCAATATTTTAATGGGCTCAAACTAATTTTTTTAATGTCATATTATGCTCCTTCATATTTTAAATATGGTTAAAGAAACTTCTTTCTATTTAAATTGTTTTTAGCACCGTGTTTTATTACCCGTTCGGGTTATACGCTTATATACTAATTACGCTAATGGTTTAGGGATTATAAATGATATATTTATAGGAAATGTACCCGCAATTGCGTGGGGGGATATTGGAACACCATTTTGGAAAAACTGACCTAGACTCGAACCTCGATCTCCCTGACATCAGCAGTCTAGTCTACTGCGAGAGTAACGCGTTAGACCACGTTGAGTTCTAATTGTTGAATTGATCTTTTAACATTCGACTTTTGATTTAGATCAAACAAACTACGGCCCGCAGGATAAATAATTTAAATGTATTGTGTTGTGAAAAAAGCTTTTTTAAACACAACAAGATTGTATTTTTATAAAACCATCTCAAAATCAACATTTCTAAACGGGGTTCAATCCTCGGTCTCGGCACAGATTTATCTGATTACCAAACCCTTCCTTCACCTCTGACAAGACGTGTATTAATCACAACTTGTGAATGTGGGGAATGACAGGCCTCCATGGTGGTTCGGATCCCACGTTAAACTGTAGGTCCTTCATTTCATCTCACAATCACCCTACCATTACACATTAGCGTAAGTGCGTATAACCCGAACGGGTAGTAAGACACGGTGATGATGATAATAATAATAATAATAATAATAATATTTATGACTGTTTTGTATTCTCAATATATTTAAATTTATTCATATCACTCTTAGTTGTGTTTATCATCTTTTTTTAAACGCATCTTGAAGAAAAGTTAATTAATAAAGATTAAAAAAGTCTTTGGTTTGTAAATGTTTTAATTTTTTGCCATCCTGTAAGTAAGTTTGTTCATCCCTCATCTAGATCTATCTAAAGAATCGATTAAAAGGTATATGAATCCACCATCCTTAGACGAAGGATACATCTATCGTTGTAGTTTTCCCAAAACACTGTCCGATCCACGGTAGGCAATCTGCCGTGCGACCTGTCATTGCCAATGTGTCACACTGGGTGGAGCAGCGCGGATGAAGTGAGTCATTGGACAGGGTAAAGATGACAGATGCCAGCCCATTCGTCCATCCCATCTATCTCTTTCTTATGCACATTTATAACACTATCTATATATCACCATTAGGAAGCGACACTTCCACTCTTTTCATATTTACACTTTCCTAGATATCAGTGATGCAATAACCTGCTTCAGTGGTGGAATGGTATAAGGAAGTGGTTCTCTTATGTTGCGTTCGCGCTTTTGAATAATAGAATTTTAAGAGGTACACTTTTAAATAGTAGAATTTTAAGAGGCACACTTTTGAATAGTAGAATTTTAAGAGGTACACTTTTGAATAGTAGAATTTTAAGAGGTTCACTTTTGTATAGTAGAATTTTAAGAGGCACACTTTTGAATAGTAGAATTTTAAGAGGTACACTTTTGAATAGTAGAATTTTAAGTGGCACACTTTCGAATAGTAGAATTTTAAGAGGAACACTTTTGAGTGGTAGAATTTTAAGAGGCACACTTTTGAGTAGTAGAATTTTAAGAGGCAAACTTGAAAGGATTAAAAGAGCAAAGAACCAGTTGAAAGAAAAATAAGAATGTTTGTAAAAAGTATATTTTAATTATTATTTATTTATTTAACGTGCACGTTCTGAACCGACTGATTATATCAGCACACTAGAATTTCTATGAGCGAAAGCGAAAGGGCTTACAAATTTTGCTGGGACGTACTTTCACATACCTTCCAGGGTTATTTTATATTTGTGAGTCGTCATGGAACCTCCGAAGGAAATTGTGCTACGGATTTTTATCTCTCAAGAAAAATCCGTCGACCTCGGCTCGGTTTGAACCCACGAACATCGGGTCTTGAGGCGAGCACTTTATGCCAATACCACCGAGGTCTATTTTTATTAATACAATTTAGTTTAAGATACTCAAGATATTAAATTAGTTTTTTTTTTACATTCTTAAAGTAAAAATTAAATAATAAATTTAATTTTAAATCAAACTGTAATTATTAATTAATCAATTGTTATTTTAATGTGAAAATTGAATTTTTTTTGTTATTTTTAGTTATTTCGGTAATATCAGGGGGTGTAAACGATAAGGTGACACTCATTATATGTTTGAGTTCGCTAAGTTTTTGCCAATTTTATGCATTTGATGTTCCTCAAACGATGGAAATCTTAATCGGCAGAGATAAGATTTTTAAATATTGATCACAATTTGACGGCATGCCATTGAATAATTCACGGCACACCGGTTGAGGAACACTGGTATAAGGTGTCACTTTCGCAACAGACTAGACTCCAGCGTTCAAACTGTCCTCAGTGGAGCCCTTGGACTCCGCCAATCCAATCTGAAAAAGCCCAAAAATCCACGTATGAGGGTGTCGGGACTGAAATATGATAACCCTCACAGATTAGATAGGATATTTTTCACTATTTAAACGTTTATAAAATCTGTATAGATATAGCTACAAAAAATTTAAAAAAATATTCTTCGATATTAGCTATCCTCTAGGTTTTGACTGACTATAAAACAACTTTTAATTCAACAGGTAGACTACCAAAAATCCTTGCTAACACATTTTCCCATAAAATGAAGGTTATCGTGTTTTTTCCCCCCGGCCCCCTCATATTTTGGTTGATCATCAAGAAGTGAATGCGTGGGAAAACAAAAGGTAACTGGAATAGTAGTATAGAAAGGACATGTGAAATAATTATTGTAATTAATATGAGGGTTGCAACACAAATGGCCATCTGTACTATCCTCCTCTCCTGTTTGTTCTCCTACTGCCGAACTCGCTTGGTTTCTACCGTTTAGTAATTTCTGCTAAACTATTCTAGCGTTTTAAAGGACTGTATGTGGAAACTATGAATGGATGTGGTTAAGTTGACATATCAAGGGTACAGGGGTTAAAGGTGGGGGGGGGGGTGGGGGGGGGGGTGGAAAGTGAATTTTTAAAACCCAAATTGAGTTATTGTTTCCATCTGTTAAACAATCGTGAGACTTTTTTTGTGAATTTTAGATTATGGTTAAAAGAGGCCTCTTTCCTATTAAAAAACAAATTTAAGAGAGTATTTTCTGGGGTCCTTTTGGGGTTTAAGATATAAAAGTCGTGCAGGGAAATGTATGTAATGTGATTTTCCTCCTTTTCCCTGGTATCCTTCATATATGTTATAATTTATCCTGTTATCCAGGAAACTATGAGAGTTGCCTTTATGACTCCTTCATTCAGCAGATACAAAGACAACCTACAGAGTAGTTTGACATTAGTGATCGTCACAAACTGGGCCCTTACGATCGTCCGCGATGTGAGCTCGCGGGCCACAAAAACTGGTGTTGTGAATCGTGTGTGAACCTTGCTCGACCTTGAACCGTCACTCCTTAGCGTCAAGATGCGGCTAATAAGGGTGAAACGTCACGCGTCTTCAGCCACCGCGACGCCGGCGTCTTCGACTGTGACCTCTGTCTCCTTATCTTCCGGATCGGCGATGGCGATTCTTGGACGATTGTCGTCAGGTAAAAAGGCACTCTCCTTTGACCCATTCTCCAAAAAAAGAAGTTTCACGACTCGTAGATTGGTCACAACGGACCTGATGTGTATTCTATTTGAGTAGTGTTGTAAGTGTTCTTAGATAGGTGTAGTTGAGTAGTTTTGTTCTATGTTCTGTAGTAGATGTGAAATCAAAATGAAATGAAAACAGCTCATGTTAAGATGCGTATAGACTAGAAGCAAATTTGAAGCGGGGCAAGCCGAGGCAATATGTACCAACCATTAGATTTAACTCTACCTAATATCATACACGGTGGCCTACATACAAGGAAAACCTGGAAAAGTCAGGGAATTTTTGGATGACAGGGAAAACGGAGAAATGTCAGGGAATTAAAAAATGTGTCTAAAATATCCCATTAATTTTGCAACTAAACACTGAAATAAAAGTTAATAATAGGCTACCTAAATAAAATAACATTTTAATTTTTTAAATAACTGATAAAATTGTTTATGTTTGTTTAGTAGATACAAACTTTTTTTTTAGTGTGTGATCAATAATAAATAAAACAAAAGTCATTCATCATCCACCATTAAAACAGGAAAAAAAATTGTCAAGGAAAATTGAAAAATGTTGCCTGGAAAAGTCAGGTTAATTTTGTAAAATATGTTTTATAGCCACCCTGTCATACAATACGATATGCCCTGCATCAGCGACCACATGGTCTAAGGCTTCACTCTCGCAATATATTAGACTACCGATGACAGGTAGATGAGGGTTCGAATCCCGATTGGATGTACTGGGAGTAGTTTTTCCAAAAGGGATTTCCATTCTCCTTCCACGCAAATGCGGGCACAATTCCCTTAAATTCAACCTTTCTCATATTTTAATTCATTAGATTATAACCTGAACAGACAGCAAGACGCGTTGCTAAAAAAAATTCATCCGAGATTGCGAATAGTCATATTTTTAATTAAATAAATTAGTTGTTTAGCTTTTTTAATGTTTTTTTTTAGTCTGCTACTTCAGTAACCCCATGGCTTCTTTGGTGCTGACTTATGACAGCCAACATTTAGGTATATACCTAAATTTTGACTATCAGAAGTGACAGCTGCTAAAAACATGTTTATTGCAGATCATATGGTTCGGCGTAGAGATACATAATTTGTTCTGGTAACTTTTCAAAGCCGTTATCTGTCAGCTGTGAGCTGTCAGTCAGCACCAAAGATGCCATGGGGCTACTGTACGTTCGGGGACATTGAATATGTTGTTAGGTACGGTCATTTCTAAATTTCGCGAAATTTTTAGACTGCCGTTCCAGAATAGAGTGAGTGAGCTTACAGTTAAATTTTATTAGAAATTGTGAGTTGGTAAACTCTTTTGCTGTAGTACGTTAAAAAGTTACCTAACATTGAGAACTCTAAAACAGACAATATTATATCCATACACAATCCTCCAGTGAGCTAACTCTCTTCAAATCATATAATGTCACCTTTAAATAAATAAATAAACAAATAAAATACTGTGAAGCGGTCTAATTAGGGCACTCATGCTTTGCATAGAATCATTCTCGTCCAACTCTTAAAATTTTTTTTCCTTTCTATCTAATGCACGCTATATTGAACAATTCAATGACATAAGTCCTGCCTATTGAGTTATTGGCTCCGAGTTCAATTCCCGGCATAGTAGGTAGTTTATTAATGGCATGATTAGAGTTTCTTCTTTTATATTGACGAATTAATGGTCGGTAGTTTGTGTTTTGTTTGTATTATATATAATTAAGCTAGTTTGTAAGTAACGTTATGATATTATTTGGTCCATAAAGTGAACGTTAATAAATACGTGATAAATAACTTAGTTACAGTATTGTTGTGAGTGGTTTAAATTGAAAAATGACACTTGGACACGGGAATCGAACCTGTATCCAGGTGTCATTTTTCAATTTAAAGAACTTTATATCTAAATGTGGCTATAACCATAACTAACAAATATAATAACCTTGCTACTTAATCCATCATGAAATATGGACCATAATTCTTTATTATTGTTAGACTCAAATAAAAATATATAGCAAGAAAGTTTTTTTAAGGCTGTTAATATTTTAAAGTCGATTTCACCAGCTAATCATGATGAATAATTTATGATGTACTTTGTTATGCAAATTGTGTCAATTATTTTAACAAGATAATTTTCTTCGGTGAAGGTTATTCTAAAGACAAGTAAGTCTTCTCAATTAATCAGCTCTAGGGCGTAGGGTAAGAGAAACTCCGGTCTATTAACATTCTCATAAAATATAGCATTATTACAACAAGGCTTGGTGTTATTTAATAAACTTAACATAAAATAACAGATGATAATGGTTTAGTTAAATATTTAAATTATGGTCAATTTCTTTTACAATAAGACCAAACCCCACGTGCTTGTCTAAAACAAGTTTGTTTTAATTATTTTATTATTACAATGATGGCAATTAAAAAAACCGCAGGAAATATGTTGTTAATTTTATGACCCTTGTAAATTTAAATTTATTGTTAGCTCAGAACATTTTTATTAATGCCTTGGCTGGCTACAAACGCATCGGTGGTCAAGAAGTCTAAAGCGTCGGGCTTATAATAAACTGGATTACTTGTCTCATGTGGGTGCGTTAAGGCTGGTTTTCAGCACGACTGTGATTGGCCGGCCTTTTGGTCCAGTAGTCAGCATTCTTAGCTATTAATCTGGAGGTCCCAGGTTCAATTCCCTGTGGTATCTTTCCATAAGGGAAATGGTTCCTATTGTAGTCATGGTCTGGTTAATTAGGCATAAGTTGGGTTCAAGGCTTCTTCTGTCACCACATGATCATGATCATCATCTCATCAGGGGGAAGGGGGTGAGATAACCGCACCCATATGGCACCCCAACCTCAGTAGAAGGGTTACATATCCGCCACCGCCAGTTGTTTAAAACAATATTATTTGCTTTATTTAAAATGTACTTTTTGAACCGACTGATTATATCAGTAGGCCCTACACGACTAACTTAAATCTGGAACAGGCACAACATCCAGTCCTCAGGCCGTTAATTCATCACTGTGAAAAGGTAAACCCACATTTCACCAATGATGATATTTTCGGCCATACCGGGAATCTAACCCAGGACCACTAGCTCAGTAGGCAGACACTTTACTGACTGAGCTAAGGTGTTGGACTCATAGCCAGAAGAAGACCAGAAATGTCTAACCGACAGTCACTGGGGGCATATGCTTTTTTTTTTTTAAAAGCGGTTTATAACTTGGGATTCCCCTAAAAATGTGGGTGCATTTCCTCAGTTCCTTCCAGACCAGTGACATTCAAAGTGTAAAGGTCAGCGTCGGTGGTCACGTGGTCCACACGCCAAGCTCTTGTCGGTGACGGTAACGTTGGTGTTCGAATGCCGGTTGGTTGAACTAGGGATGTTTTCCCCCCTTAAATGGTTTCCCACTCCCTCTCTACGTGCATGCGATTACATTTACCCTAAATTGCGTCTTACTCATTCTCACCACATGAGCGTTAATATGTTAGCTACAAGCAGGGAAAACCTGGAAAGGTCCGGAAAGTTTTTGATAAAAGTGAAAACAGGGGAATGGATTAGGAAAATCAGGAGATTTAGATACTAATTTATAAAAAATAATTAATTTCGCACCTAAACACTAAAACAAGTGAGAGATTATGTTTCTCCCATGTTAACAAACTGATTTTCCTATAAATAATATCTTGCTGAAATGAGTTGGTAGGTACAGTAAGTAGCCCCATGGCTTCTTTGGTGCTGACTGACAGCTTTGAAAAGTTACCAGACCAAATTATATATCCCTACGCCGAACCATATGATCTGCAAAAACATGTGCTTAGCAGCTGTCAAAAGTCAGCTGTGAGCTGTCAGTCAGCACCAAAGAAGCCATGGGGCTACTGTACCCAAATGTTGACTGTCAGAAGTCAGCTGTGAGCTGTCAGTCATCACCAAGAAACCATGGGGCAACTGTAGCACACTGCACACTGTTTTCTCTGCCACATCTACACACTACTACAAATAATACCTAAAACATTTAGTGCTGTAAAAATAACTTATAAAAATACTAATGTTTAGTAGCTCATTGCTTTTTTTTATATAGCACCGCATTTTATTACCTTTTCAGGTGATACGCATATGCACTAATTACGCTAATGAGCTAGGAATGAGGAAGGTTGAATTTAGAGGAAGTGTATCTGAATTTGCGTGGAGGTAAATGGAAAACAATCTAGGAAAAAAACCCTCAGTAAACCAGACCGGGATTTGAACCCCGATCCCCCTGTCATAGGCAGTTGTTTGAGAGTAACGCCTTAAACCATGTGGCCACCGAAGTAGTTTTTTAAATATGTGATATAGTTAGTAAGTGAAATAGTAGTAAATCTCCAAGGGAGCCTGAAAAAGGGTTAATGAAGTCAGTAAAAATTGGAAAATCTTATCTGGAAAAGTCAACTATTAAATGTTTGAACGCTTAAGAAAATATAACATTCTACGAGCTAATAATTCTGAATTAAAAAAGAACACGTTTCCCCTCCAAGGTCCCGGTTGAAGTTTTATTTCCCTTGACAGTCGCCGAGAGTCGCATAGTGTAATGAATGCTTCAATATTGGAGCTCTATCAGAGATAGGCTAAGGGCAGCTTGAGGCGTCTATTAGTCGGGCGTCCTTTCCGCTCTAGACAAGGACTACACTCTACAGAGTCGCCCGTCTCGCTCGCACTGCGACCCGATTCTTCTCCACACAATGCCCGCAGATACAGTCCAATATTCATAGGAAAGGCCTTATCTAAAACAAAAACCTCAATGGTACCAGCCAGCAATCGAGCCACACCGACCGCCGTCTGTTGGAGATGATAGTGCCGTCTTATGCGGATAGAGGGTGTCATGAGGTTGGCGCAATGAAACCCTCCGACCGTTAGACTCAGTTTTCTAGACTGGAGCCTCTTCTATTCAAGTAGCTCCTAATTTGTCATCGCGAGACTGAGCTTGATTTCGTCCCAGACCCGCTACATTCACAGACAATGTGGAAGCGGTGGGGATCGAACCTGAGTTATCTGGATCTGTAACCAGGAACTCTGACCACTAGACCACAGAGGAGGTCAGTCTATTATCTAACAGCTAGAAAAAGTTATTTTTTTAGCACCACATTCCAATGGATCTAGGACACTTGCGACCTTGGTCAGTCTAGATCATTTGATGGTGAAGGTCATTTGTAAAATAATAACCCGCTTCGGTGGCTGCGTGGTCTAATGCGCTACTCTCGTGCTAGACTAGACTGACGATAACGAGGAGATTGAGGTACGAATCCTGGTTGGGTGCACCGAGATTTTTTCCAAAATGATTTTCCACTCTCCTTCCACGCAAATGTAGGTACACTTCCTATAAATATAGCCTTCCTACCGTATACCATGTGACGTTATTTGCCACTCTACCTTGTATTTCCCTATGTTTTCTACTTTTTGTGAACAATTTCCCATTTATTTTCGCGTGGATTTAAGCTCTTCGAAGTTAGGCCACACGCTGCTGGCGGCCTGACTAATAATACTATTTACATCTATTAAATTAAATAAAAGGACGGAAGGAACAACTTAACACATTGTTTTAAATAATCTAAATAAGGAATTTTGATTATTAGAAGAAGAACACTTACCTTTTATTAAACATTTTAATTATCTCGTTAAGCAGTCTGTTGACTTATTTATAATGAACGTCAGCCATGTTTGATTGCAACGCATGCGCAGTTCTATCAAACAAGTGAGTAGAAGATCGGCTCGATGTAAATAACTCAAAACACGCGCGTTTTTCAATTCTGACAGATGGAAATAAACATTTAATTCTTTATGAAAAAACACTGTTCACTTTCATTAACATACAGTTCAATATTTATGTTAAACCTGCATTTTATTTGATTTTCCCTAGTCCATGGCCAACATTTATCTTTTGGTTTTACATATATATTTGTTTTCTCTTTGGACTTGGAAGTAAGAATAGAACCTTTTTAAATTTGGTTTTGGAAGATTTTTATAAGATACGAGGTCTTCTTCTTCTGAGTGGTTTTAACATGGAGACAAATCTGTGGAGCTCCGAATTAAAATTATTTTTAAGTGAATTAAAGGTGGTGAATTAAAGTACACGTGGTGAAATGAAAAGCTAAGAGTGTGTACAAAAACTAGATTGTTTATTTTCGTTTCAATTCGCATAAGAATTCGAACTACTAGAGTGTAACAAATCTCTGAAGTTGGTGTCAATATGGACTAATGCAGTGGTGAGGCCAAGCCAACTCTTCAACTATTATTATTATAATTTTTTTTTGTTTCTCCTATAAAATCAGAATTCATTTACTTTCAGAAAGACAGACTACCGTAGAGAATTAATTAACCTTTCATTTTATGTCTATTTATTAAATTTTTTATTATTATATTTTTTTGTTTTTTTTGTTTTGTCTCAACAATACTGTTCTATACTTTTGTTAAATTAGATTTATATTTACCCGGAATTCCTTAGGTAGGCTTGGGATGTGGTAAAGTGGAAAACAATAATAAATCCACAAAAGTGCCAACAATTATTATTTTATACATTTATTTTTTTATTGTCTAAATTACATTTTGTTCTAACAAACCATTTTATCTGAATTGTTCATGTTTTAGTTTTTAAGTTTACCCAGTGGTCTCGAGTATTGAGAGTCGTAGTGCCAATGATTGAATTATCCGAGGCAAAATTTTTCTTTTTTTCTTTTAATTATTATTTTTCTCCTAGATACTAGGGGTGGCGCCCAACAAAAACACAGTCCTTATACATCTTGATGTTAACTATTGTTGTTATGTTAACAAGATGCAGAGGACAATAATATTAGACACAATTATAAATAATTTATACAATATATATAAAACTATAACAATATTTTTTTTTATTACAACCACAAGAGTGTATTTAGTACATAGGCTTAAAATCCTAACGGGTAGTAAGACGCGGTGGTACAAAAATAAAAGAACTTTGTAGGTACCATGTTGAAGAAAAATTACATTTGGGGTTACGCGATCAAAAAAAGTTGAAAACCGCTGCGGCTTGGACCATTCTACCACTGGAGTGGATCCCACGGTTTATAGAGTTCATAATAAATAACCCATAATCTAGAGTACAAGAAACATTAGTAAGACACGTAAATTAACGTCCACTACTCCCCCCCCTTACCCCCCTTTTACAGATGCACGCAAGGCTCCAAAAAATAGAGAAGTAAAACTCGGTGTGGTTGGCACCCCTTGCATGTCCCTTAGTTTGGCTCGTGTCATTTGGGGGAGAGTACCGGGAAGGAACGAGTCAAACTTAGGGACATGCAAGGGGTGCCAACCACCACCCGAGTTTTACTTCGCTATTTCTTGGAGCACAAAGAAACGGTAATCTCATCCAGTCAGAAACGTCTTGTAATTCATACCGTGAGCAAATATGCGTTTGGAATGCAACATGTGACATGGACGAGGTGGGCACGCACCACGGGAACCGGCAACATCAAGGGATTCTTATTGTGTCTGGGAATCTAACAAGAAAACTAGAATAAATACAGAGACCCGTTTCGGTGGCCGCATGGTCCAACGCGTTCTTCCCGCAGTGGACTAGATTGCCGATGACGGGGAAATAAAGGTTCAAATCTCGGTCGGTGTACTGAAGTTTTTTTTTTTTCCAAAACAGTTTTAATTCTCCCTCCACAGAAATGCGGCTACATTTCTTCTAAATATAGCCTTCCTAATCCCTAAAACCATTAGTGTAATTATTACATAAGCGTATAGCCCGAACGGATAGTAAGATGCGGTGGAGGAAAAAAACTGGAATATTGTGTATTTATTATATTAAACTAGACCCGCTTCTGTGTACACACGGACTAAACGTCAAACACGTTTAGTTTGGTTTGTATGATTACGGGGAGTTTAAGGTTTGTTTACCGGTTGGATTTACTGAGGTTGTTCCTAACCCCAATTATTGTCCTCTCTCCGTCCACGTAAATACAGGTATATTTTCTCTAAATTCCGTCTTCCTCATCGCTACACCTATTAGCGTAATTAAAATGCAGACATCTTTGACTAGTATTATAAATGCTGGAAGTTGCATTGTAACAAATCTGAATGTTCTATATTCAAACATTTCTTGAATAAACAATCCTAGTGGAATTCTTCATAGTATCCACTGGTACTATAGCCACAAAATCCTGCGTTGCTTTCACTGAAACTATCGGCATTATATCCATGAAATCCTGCATTGCATGCACAGGGATTATATTCAGAAAATCCTGCATTGCATCCACTGGAACTATTGGAATTATATTCATGAAATCCTGCATTGAATCTACAGGGATTATGTCCATAAAATCATGCATTGAATCCACAGGGATTATATCCACGAAATCCTGCATTGCATCTACTGGGGCTATATCAACAAAATCCTGCATTGCATCCACTGGGATTATTTCCACAAAATCCTGTATTACATCCACAGGATTATATCCACAAAATTCTATACTACATCAACAGGGATTATATCAACAAAATCCTGCATTGTATCCATGGGAATTATGGTTATTATATCTTTATTGTATCCACGGAAATTATTTTCATAATATCCACATTATATCAAATTGAATTATTGTCATTATGTCTTTATTGTATGCACGGTAATTATTGTCATAATATCAACTTTATATCAAATTGAATTATTGTCATTATATCCACATTGTATCCACTGAAATTATTGTAAGTATATCCACAGGATTATTGTAATATATCCACATTGTATCACTGGAATTATTGTAATCATATCCACATTGTATCCACATAAATTATTGGCATAATATCCACATTGTATCCACTGGAATTATTGTCATTATATCCACATTGTATCCACATAAATTATTGGCATTATATCCACATTGCTACACTGGAATTATTGTCACTATATCCACATTGTATCCACTGGCATTATTGGTATAATATCCATATTGTATCCACTGGAATGATCTATTAGGATCACAGAAGGGTTTAATAAAATACATTCTTCGTTTCAATGATCTTTTCTTGTGAGTGTATCCAACCAAGGCTGAGAAAAGAAATAATCTTGTGACATTTCGTACAGCTGTGGTTCACATCCCGGCCTCATCTAAACCGCATGTTGCGTCAAGTAAACCCATTTTTTTTTACGTCATAGAACTGTTGGGTAAGAAAGAGCACATCAACTTCAATCTGCTACTCTATCTGTCATTTACTCTTCTCCACTCAAAACAGGCTGCAGATATTTTGTGTTACGGACCTCTCTCCTTGGATGAGTGGACAGGGAAGCAGTCTACAGCTCTTAAAAAAATATGTTCCTCTAAGGCAGTGGTTATAAAGCTGTGGGCCGCGACCCACTGATGAGTCGCAAATATTTTTTTAAGTGTGAAAGTTTTATGATTATTTCTTATAATTAAAAAATGAAAAAGTGGAAAAGCGAAGAAAAAAAGTGTCTGGGTGAAATAAAGGGAATAATATATGGATTGATTAAAAAACAGTAGAACAATAAATTATAATCTCCTTGCTTTTTAATGTCCATAACAGCTGGGTGGACTATGAATGTTTGTCGTTATAAAAATTTTGTCTTGTTTCTTAAAAGTTTGGAGGCACATTGGAATGACAGGCAGGTTGTATATTTTAGATTATTTTCGACAATGCTTTCCTAAACCCTGCCCAACTGATTTTTACAATAAAAAAGAAAATGAAACTGACTATATGCTAAAAATTCATAGGGCAATTTTTTAAAATTTTGATTAAAATTTAAGATATATATATAATATATATATATATATATATATATATATATATATATATATATATATAATTATAATATTAATCGAATTTATAATGTTTATAACATTTCTTAAATATAAAGGCTCCAATTAAGAATGTAATTACAATATTTTTTAGCACTGCGTCTTACTACCCGTTCGGTTTGTACGCCTATGTATTACTTACACTAATGTATTAGGGATTAGGAAAGTGTTAACTTAAAAGAAGTGCACATGCACTTGCGTGGAGGAAGAGTGGAAACTGATTTAGGGAAAACCACCCTTAGTGCACACGACCGAGATTCGAACCTTCATTTTCCCGTCCTTGGCAGTGTAGTCTTAACACGAGAGTAGCGCGTTAGACCACGCGGCCATCAAAGCGGGTAGTTTCAAAATTGACTCATGATGTGTGAATGGACCAGTTATAGTAGGACACTTTTATTAGAAAATACAAACGTGCTTTTTATTGATAACATTCGTCCAGATTATTGGTGTTATTTTATAGGTATTGATAATATCTGTTAAGAGTGACAGCTGAAGATCACATGACTTGACGTATGAATACATCAAAGTATATCGAGCATTTTTTTATTGTTGTCAGATAGGTTAAGGTTCTTCCTACAAAAATTGGATTGTGGTTAAAATAATAAGTACAAGTTATAAAGCCGCACCTTTTACTTTAAAACTATTTTGAACATTCTATTCTTATTTTATTAAAAAAAAAATATTTGAGGTATTTAACGTGAACTTTCTAAACCGACTAGTAATATCCAGCATACGATTTATAAACTAACTTATATCTATAACAGACACAACACCCAGCCCTCCGGCCGTTAATTCGTCACTGTGAAAGGGGAAACCCACATTTCACCAATGACAATTTTTTCGGACATGCCAAGAATCAAACCCGGGACCTTTAACTAAGTAGACAGACACTCTACTGACTGAACTAAAGTTTAGGACTTAGAACATGTAAAAAAAAAATGGTTAAAACAAACTGTTCTTAGTAAAAGTTTTTGATTGCCAAATTTGACATCAAATCAACTTGCAAATCATATGGTTTGGCGAATGAGAATAAATATGGCAACTTTTACTAGTTGTTACTTACTCCTACTGTAGATGGAATATAATCATCATCATCATCATCATCATCATCATTATAATCAAATGTTTCCAGCCTGTGGTCGGGTCAGTTTAGTAAAATGTTCCCATCTACTTCTATCCTTCCACCATTCTCCCTCCTTTAATTGCTCCCATTCTTTTCCTCTCACCTGCACACTTTTTTATCTGCTCCTCCCAGCTCTTTCTTGGCCTCTCTTGCGGGGTTTTTTATTACATACTTCATCTCCATAGTTTTCCTTGGCTTCCTCTCTCCTCTTTATATGCCCAAACCATCTCGGTCTCGCTTCCTCTACTATCTCCTCAATGTAGGCCTACTCCAACTCCCTCATTACATGACCATACCATCTCACTCTTGCTTTATCTACTCTCTCATGTACTCCAACATCCTCATTACATGACCATACCATCTCACCCTTGCTTTATCTACTCTCTCATGTACTCCAACACCCTCATTACATGACCATACCATCTCACCCTTGCTTTATCTACTCTCTCATGTACTCCAACTCCCTCATTACATGACCATACCATCTCACTCTTGCTTTATCTACTCTCTCATGTACTCCAACTCCCTCATTACATGACCATACCATCTCACCCTTGCTTTATCTACTCTCTCATGTACTCCAACATCCTCATTGCATGACCATACCATCTCACCCTTGCTTTATCTACTCTCTCATGTACTCCAACTCCCTCATTACATGACCATACCATCTCACTCTTGCTTTATCTACTCTCTCATGTACTCCAACATCCTCATTACATGACCATACCATCTCAGCCTTGCTTCCTCTACTATCTCATGTACTCCAACACCCTCATTACATGACCATACCATCTCACCCTTGCTTTATCTACTCTCTCATGTACTCCAACACCCTCATTACATGACCATACCATCTCACCCTTGCTTTATCTACTCTCTCATGTACTCCAACTCCCTCATTACATGACCATACCATCTCACCCTTGCTTTATCTACTCTCTCATGTACTCCAACATCCTCATTACATGACCATACCATCTCACTCTTGCTTTATCTACTCTCTCATGTACTCCAACATCCTCATTACATGACCATACCATCTCAGCCTTGCTTCCTCTACTATCTCATGTACTCCAACACCCTCATTACATGACCATACCATCTCACCCTTGCTTTATCTACTCTCTCATGTACTCCAACACCCTCATTACATGACCATACCATCTCACCCTTGCTTTATCTACTCTTTCATGTACTCCAATATCCTCATTACATGACCATACCATCTCACCCTTGCTTTATCTACTCTCTCATGTACCACCCGTGCCCCCATTCTTTCCCGAATATATTCATATATACAGTATACATGGTGGCTACAGACAGGGAAAACATGAAAAAGTCAGGGAATTATTGGATGACAGGGAAAACGGAGAAATGTCAGAGAATTTAACGAAAAATAAGGAAAAGTCAGGGAATTAAAACATGTCTAAAATATCCCATTAATTTCGCTATCAAGCACTAAAACAAAAGTTAATAATACCTAAATAAAATAACATTTTAATTATTAAAATAACTGATAAAACCGTTTATGTTTAGTAGATACTAACTTTTTTTTTTAAATATGTGATCAATAATAAATAAAATAAAAGTCATCATTCACCTTTAAAACTGAAAAAAGTAGTCAGGGAAAATTGAAAAATGCTGCCTGGAAAACCTGGAAAAGTCAGGGAATTTTGTAAAATATGTTTTGTAGCCACTGTGAGTATAGCAACAGTCAGCATTCACTAGACAAATGCTCTTCATAAGTTTGGTTTAAAAGATTGTTCATAAACAACAAAAAACAACAAATGGGATGTGTTTACATTTCTTGCCATCTTATAGCTTATCAATATTGTATTCCGAGCCCCATCATACTTACCACCTGAAATATCTAAGTTGATATATCTCGATATCACAGTCCACCCCTACATATTTTTGTTCCCAAAAGGATTTTGTTATGGCGGTCTGTCTCTGAGAAAGCCCTGGCGTGATGATTGTCACATGCTTTGAGTCAGATCATGATATAAACGCAGAGCCGTGGGCGTGACAATGACGCAACGCTTTCCCTTTTCCCTGGCCGCCAAGTGTAGCGCACTGCGGTCGGCGTTGTTCAAGCAAGTGTTCACTTCCCCACTGCAACACCCACGACCCAAACAATTCACTGTGGGAGACGTCAGGGGGCAAATTGGAACACCACCAACACTCACTCTCTTCTAAGCTAGCTACACTCGCTCTATCTCACTTGTAAGCTAGCTACACTCGCTCTATCTCACTTGTAAGCTAGCTAGCTACACTCGCTCTATCTCACTTGTAAGCTAGCTACACTAGCTCTATCTCACTTGTAAGCTAGCTACTCTCGCTCTATCTCACTTGTAAGCTAGCTACACTCGCTCTATCTCACTTGTAAGCTAGCTAGCTACACTCGCTCTATATCACTTGTAAGCTAGCTACACTCGCTCTATCTCACTTGTAAGCTAGCTACACTCGCTCTATCTCACTTGTAAGCTAGCTAGCTACACTCGCTCTATCTCACTTGTAAGCTAGCTACACTAGCTCTAATCTCACTTGTAAGCTAGCTACACTCGCTCTATCTCACTTGTAAGCTAGCTACACTCGCTCTATCTCACTTGTAAGCTAGCTACCACTCGCTCTATATCACTTGTAAGCTAGACTACACTCGCTCTATCTCACTTGTAAGCTAGCTACACTCGCTCTATCTCACTTGTAAGCTAGCTACACACTCGCTCTATCTCACTTGTAAGCTAGCTACACTCGCTCTATCTCACTTGTAAGCTAGCTACCACTCGCTCTATATCACTTGTAAGCTAGCTACACTCGCTCTATCTCACTTGTAAGCTAGCTAGCTACACTCGCTCTATATCACTTGTAAGCTAGCTACACTCGCTCTATCTCACTTGTAAGCTAGCTACACTCGCTCTATCTCACTTGTAAGCTAGCTACACTCGCTCTATCTCACTTGTAAGCTAGCTAGCTACACTCGCTCTATCTCACTTGTAAGCTAGCTACACTCGCTCTATCTCACTTGTAAGCTAGCTACACTGCTCTATCTCACTTGTAAGCTAGCTACACTCGCTCTATCTCACTTGTAAGACTAGCTACACTCGCTCTATCTCACTTGTAAGCTAGCTACACTCGCTCTATATCACTTGTAAGCTAGCTACACTCGCTCTATCTCACTTGTAAGCTAGCTAGCTACACTCGCT
The DNA here is from genome assembly GCA_039000515.1 of Timema cristinae. NCBI lineage: Eukaryota > Metazoa > Arthropoda > Insecta > Phasmatodea > Timematidae > Timema > Timema cristinae. Next base: position 22,605,332 of record JBCFYV010000001.1, read on the forward strand.
CTATTCACTTGTAAGCTAGCTACACTCGCTCTATCTCACTTGTAAGCTAGCTACACTCGCTCTATTCACTTGTAAGCTAGCTACACTCGCTCTATCTCACTTGTAAGCTCTAGCTACACTCGCTCTATTCACTTGTAAGCTAGCTACACTCGCTCTATCTCACTTGTAAGCTAGCTACACTCGCTCTATCTCACTTGTAAGCTAGCTACACTCGCTCTATCTCACTTGTAAGCTAGCTACACTCGCTCTATCTCACTTGTAAGCTAGCTACACTCGCTCTATATCACTTGTAAGCTAGCTACACTCGCTCTATCTCACTTGTAAGCTAGCTAGCTACACTCGCTCTATCTCACTTGTAAGCTAGCTACACTCGCTCTATCTCACTTGTAAGCTACAGCTACACTCGCTCTATCACTTGTAAGCTAGCTACATCGCTCTATCTCACTTGTAAGCTAGCTATACACTCGCTCTATCTCACTTGTAAGCTAGCTACACTCGCTCTATCTCACTTGTAAGCTAGTCTGCTACACTCGCTCTATCTCACTTGTAAGCTAGCTAGCTACACTCGCTCTATCTCACTTGTAAGCTAGCTACACTCGCTCATCCACGTAGCAGTAACTCTCTATTACTTGTAAGCTAGCTACACTCGCTCTATCTCACTTGTAAGCTAGCTACACTCGCTCTATCTCACTTGTACAGCTAGCTACACTCGCTCTATCTCACTTGTAAGCTAGCTAACACTCGCTCTATCTCACTTGTAAGCTAGCTACACTCGCTCTATTCTCACTTGTAAGCTAGCTAGCTACACTCGCTCTATCTCACTTGTAACTGAGCTAGCTACACTCGCTCTATCTCACTTGTAAGCTAGCTACTACTCGCTCTATCTCACTTGTAAGCTAGCTAGCTACACTCGCTCTATCTCACTTGTAAGCTAGCTACACTCGCTCTATCTCACTTGTAAGCTAGCTACATCCTCCGAACTACCGCTATCTCACTTGTAAGCTAGCTACTACACTGCTCACTCTAATACTCACTGTTAACTAAGCTACTCTCGCTCTACTCACTTTAAGCTAGCTACACTCGCTCTATTCACTTGTAAGCTAGCTATACACTCGCTCTATCTCACTTGTAAGCTAGCTAACACTCGCTCTATATCACTTGTAAGCTAGCTACACTCGCTCTATCTCACTTGTAAGCTAGCTATACACTCGCTCTATCTCACTTGTAAGCTAGCTACACTCGCTCTATCTCATTGTAAGCTAGCTACACTCGCTCTATCTCACTTGTAAGCTAGCTACACTCGCTCTATCTCACTTGTAAGCTAGCTAGCTACACTCGCTCTATCTCACTTGTAAGCTAGCTACACTAGCTCTATCTCACTTGTAAGCTAGCTACACTCGCTCTATCTTATTTGTAAGCTAGCTACACTTGCTCGTGATCTTATATGTAATCTAGCTACAATATTGCTTTAATTATTCCTTAACGATATGGTTTGCTACAAGTTCAAATTACGAGGAAAAGTGTTTTGAGGAAGTGCACCGGCACTAGTGTGGAGAGAGTATGGGCAACAACACATAACATAACTCATATGTTGAATATGACCTCCCAGCGCGCCGACCTAAAGGTGCGCATTCACTTGAGAATTTTACTTCAAATGAACAGAACAAGCCGAACATCCCGAACGAGCTCGAACAACTGATACGTCCGAATACTCCGAGCATTCGGACCGTTTGCTGGTGCTAGACTTGTTCCCGCCAATTTCTCCACGAACAGGACAACTGGAGCTCAGTCTCAAAATGGATTTGACAGTGGCAGCAGGTTCTTTATTTGTGCTGTGTGCATTGACTAAAAATAATAAAAGAGGGACAGGAAAATATGGATAAGGCGGCTGTTTGGTAGACGGCAAAATACAGAACTTTTAAGGGGATTGGACAAAGGAGATTTCCGAAATTTCACCCAAATGTCATCTCAAGACTGAGATTTTGGTTAACCTTGTCGGCCATGAAATTGCGAAGGACACAAAGTTCCGTAAAGCAATACCAGTGAAGGATCGCCTGACAGTTGTTCGATAGCGTTCAGTTCCGTTCGGTGCGTGTTCTCGGACAGGTATTCACTTGAACATTTCACTCCGAACGAACCGAACGCGCACGAAAGAATGCTCAAGTGAATTCGCACCTTAAGATTCTAACCCCGACCACCCTATCATCGGCAATCCAGTCAGACGCATGGTGAATCTGGCGCCTTATGCTGTGAACATAATACCAGTGTGGTTTCTAGCTATCGAAATAAATACACAGACTGTGCCAATACCGTTTGATGTATTTGAAATATCTTTACAAAAATGGAAAGGAGCATTTAAGTTAGCGCAAGGTAAGATTTCAAGTTTTTTCTTGTTTTATAAAAAGGAAAGTTGGAAGAATGAGCGGATAAAGAATTGATTACTATGAGAACGTTAAATATTTGAGTTATTACTCATATAAACTCGCATTTATATTAACAAATAAAATTGAGCCCAAGTAATAAAATAAGGTTCAAATACATTCCCTTTCGGTGCATTGAAGTCAACGCATCTTCCCACCTTGTTAGGTAAAATCTAAAGCATAGTTATTTGATGTTTTGATCAGACTCAAATCTTTTTTAAGATAATCTTTGAAAAGGTTATATTTTCTTAGTAGCTCATATCTATCGAATTTGTTCGTTATAGTCTTATTGACTGTGATAGTTCCATTTTTAAGTATGTTTGACTTCTCACTCTTCCGGCCAAACAAAGCCAAACACATCCAACACGGCGTCGTAAATCACGAACGTGATTGAAACGTCCATACACACCTTCACCAGACGGGGCAACGTCCCTTTGTAAAAAGTGGCGATACCTCCCTCTTTGAACATCTTGACGACGCAATCAGCCGTGTTCTTGTATTTATGCGAGTCCAACCCTTGCATCCTCGTCTTCACCACGTCGGCGGGGGTGTTGGCCAGCACCGACGCTGCGCCGGCAAATGCGCCGATGAGACCCACGACGGAACTGGGTACGTTCGCTGACGACACATCGCCTTTGTACCATTCTTTACCTGTCTCCATGATAAAGAACCTGATGGATTGACTGCTGCCTTGCTTGACGATGGTGGCGGACACGCCTTTATAGAGCCCTAGGATACCGTATTCTTTTACGATCAACTTGATACCGTGAAGAAAGCTCCTATACCTCGGCTGCATCAGTCTGTGATCGTTTATAAACTTGACCTTAATATTCTCAAGGGGCGTGACTATTATAAAGGCCTCGAACACCCCCGCGGCTAAACCGCTCAGGAACCTATAACCGGGTGTCAAATGACCTCTGTCGTCCGCTAAAAGAGACTTGAAAGAATCGAAACTAGTCAATATAACGACGGATTTTGGGATGGCACCGTAAAGGACTATTTTTATACCTCTGTAAAGGCCGGACAGACCGTACCATCTGACTGTTTTTGTGATGCAATCAACGACACCGCTGTATTGTTTGGCCGCGCCCTTTTGTCCGTCAAGTTGAAGCTGTGTTTTCACGTAATCTGTAGGATATGTGATAACCGCGTCGATTCCTCCAGCTATCCCGCTGGCCAAGATTACTCTCAAACGCAGGCCGCCTTTACTCTTATTATGTTGATAGTCTATTTCGCTGGCCGCTCCGTTGTTCACCATCCATGGTCTTCGGAAAGGGTTTTGAAACCGTTCGTTCATGGTTATTCAGTGTTGATGGAACGTAACTTCACCAACTAGTTCCAGGTAAATATAACCTCTAATAGAGTTTGTTGAATCGGAGCTTAAAAACGAACATAGTCTACTCGTGTCAAACTTAAACAATTGAATAATACGTAGATTGGCCTAGCGTCCGGCTTTGTTGCCAACTTATGTAAGATGCGAGTCTTTTCTCTCTCTCTCTCTTTTTTTTAACTTTTTCAGAACAATTTTAATTAAAGTTTTTGAAGAACATGATGAAAAGTAATAAGGAAACAACTTCTTAAATGTAATAATAGAATTTAATGTGGAAAAAGAATTTGAAAATTGGAGTTTAATATAAAGTCATTTAATTAAAGTGTTACTTTTTTTGCTATTTTATTACAATGACTAGTGTAATCAATTCAAAGATTCAGTTTGTGTCGATGTGCAGACTAGTAGCTCATAGGTTATCCTTGGACGTACTCATAAATATGTACACATTAAGAATACAATGTCCCGCTTCAGTGGTCGAATGGGCTAAGGGGTCAGTATCACAGTATATTGGACTGCCTATGACAAAGCGATTGGAATTGGACTCTCGGTTGAGGATTTGAGTTTTTTTACTAAATGGTTTTTTCCGACTCTACATCCACGCAAATGTGGATACACTTCCTCCAAATCCAACCTTACTAATCTACAACAAATTAGCATAACTACACTATTGCTCTAAACAGTTCTTTTCTATTGATAACCAGGGCCTGGATTCACTAACGAGTGCAATTCTGCTCCAGTGCAAGTCTAGAAATGGCGTAACTCTGCACCCAAGATACTCCCAAAGATGCGCCTTATTATTTGCTCCATTTCCGTATTCACTAAACAAGGCGCCAATTGGTGGCAAGATTATGGTGACGTCACCTTAAACGTCATCAATTGCTTTCTTTACGAACAATCCTCGTGAAGAATTTACTTTCAAAGTCAAGGCTACTTTATTTTAATTTAAATTTCTAATGAAAATGACAGCAAATACAAAGATTTCTAAATATTTTGATTATAAACTAGCAACACAATTAGAAGCGGCCTCTTCCTGGGTGCCTTACAAAAAACAATATTAGTACATTATTTATTATGTATTTATATTATTAGTTTAAGGCTAAAGTTCCATTAATAAAACACTTAAATACACTTTAAAACTTATTTAAAACTATACTAACTGCCATATTTAGTGACGAGATGTCTTTAGATCCAGACAAAGATTACACAGTTCGTGGTTTTGTTTTGTAATAATGCAAGAAATGCCATTGCGTTGTTTGAATATAAATTTGCAATTGCTTGTTACCACTATTTGAATTGAAACAAATTTTGTACTTGACAGACGTATGTTTATTTAATTCCTTTATAATTAAGTGGAGTACATTTAAATAATTTTGTATTTTAAGCCATAACGATGATATACCGCCATTTAAATCTAATCAAGTGACAATTATTATGATTTAATAGTTGCGCCTACTCTTGAGTGGGGACAAATAAAAGGCGCAAATTTGCTCTCAAATTGCGCCTGCTTCTTTTAGTGAATAGGATTTGGGCACATCTTTCAAACTTGCGCCGGCGCAACAATTTGCTTCCGTTAGTGAATCCAAGCCCAGCTGTATCTTGTGATACATAATGTCACCGCTCATCGGCAGCACTTGAGTAGGTGCAATCCAAGGTTTGTTTATAAATAAATAAGGTGTGTACACGCATTAAAGACATGTAATAAAGTCAAAAAGGATAACATCTCATAATCAATGAAACAAGACAGCTAAACTATTTTACAATATCAAGCCGTAGTATAAACATGCTTTAATTTTTAAAACGGAACCGGTAATAAAAGTCACTTAAAATAATCAAATAAAACTAGTGTACATACTAAATGTAGTAATGAATAGCTGTGTTACCCGCATCGTTGGTCGCATGGTCTAAGGCGTCACTCTCGTGTTGGACTGGATTTCCGGTGACGGTGATATCGGGGCTCGAATCCCGGCCAACTGTAGTGAGGATGTTTTATTCCCTAACTGGCGTTTCTCACCTGAAAACTTGGATACATTTTCTCTAAAATTCTACATTCCTGATTCCTACTCCATTAGCGTAATTAGCGAGTAGTCTAAGGGCCGTATGCAAGAACTAGACTCAGTAGATGCTTTGTGGGGCTTGCTTGTGTCATCATAGGTTAAAAGGGTGCCCGGGACCACACTATTGGCCCACTAAGCATTCGCTATACGTTCTTGCATACCGCCCTAAGGGTTCGGCCAGACTGACGAGCGACTGAGGACTTGCTTGGCCAAACTAGCGAGCGAGCGCGTAATTAGCAGATAGCTCTTGATAGCTGTTGACGAGGAGACAAAGGTTTGAATCTTGGCTCATTGAACTGAGGGTGGTTTTTGACAAGGGATTTATTGTTGTGGTTTTTCCATCCTCTCTCCGCGCTAATGGTTATTCTTATTTGTAAAGGCCTACTTTGATTATAATATTGAAGTATTTTAACACATCAGTTTTACATAGGTATATATAGTCTATGGCCTTAGCAATTAAATTAGGCCGTTAGTAACAAGTGTGCTAAACCTATCGATAAGTTATAAAAAAAAGTAAAATATCGTATCAAATTTAGAAGTTTTCCTAGCACTCAATAGACCAACATACAATAATATTGCCCAGCGCCTGTAAACTAGACTGTTCCGGCGCGCAGTTCTATCTTTCAAGCGCGTCACTCGGGTCGCACGCTCCAGTTTGCCACCTCTCATTACAACCAATGTGTTCTATTTTATTTCTTAGTCGCTCACTCGCCCAGTCTGCTCGTACCCTAAGCCATCACTTTCGTGATAGAAGAGACCGTCGATAATGGGGAAATCGAGGCTCGAATCCGGCTGGGTGTACTGAGGGTGGTTTTCCACTCTCCCTAAACGCAAATGCGCTTACGTGTCCTATAAATCAAACCTTACTCATCCCTAACACATTATACTAATCAGTACATGCCTATATCACGAACTGGTAGTTAGACGCGATGCAAACCACATTCAAAGACGCGGTGACAAAAAAAAAAGTCTGTGTTAGGATAGTTAAAAATCATTAAAACTAGTATTTTGAGTTATGCAAGTGCCCTGATTGATCACTCTATTTTCAAATAACTATAACACGCTTTTAAGGCCATACATAGTAACAGTCAAAATGATTCGAGCATCTCTGCGATAAAGTCAAATGCTACGAACGCGATGGCGACGTCTATGCTCGTGCGAGTTAAACGCGGGACGAGACCCTTATAGAACGCCGCGGTCCCTTCCAGCCTCCATATCTTGCTGAAACAGTCGACTGTGTTCTTGTATTTATGAGACTCCAGCCCTTGCATCCTCGTCTTGACCACGTCCACCGGGTTGTTCACTAGCACGGAGGTGGCGCCAGCCAAGACGCCGATAAGACCTACGACGACTTTAGGAACGTGTACCGACGGGTCGCCCTTACGGTACCGCTCCTTGCCCGTCTCCATGACGAAGAACCTAATCGCCTGGTTCGACCCTGCCTCACTATGGTGGGAGTCAAACCTTTATAAAGACTACGGATACCAAAATCGCATGCGATAGTTTTGACGCCGTGTGAAAAATTCTTGTATCTTGGTTGAGCCAGTCTGTTGTCGTTTATAAACGTGACCTTTATAACCTCCATAGGTGTGACTATCAATATAGCTTCGCACACCCCTGCGAATAATCCACACATGAGTATTTCCCTGGGTGTCGCGTGACCATGATCTTTGACTAGTAGAGACTTCGTAGTATCGTAACTACCGAATAAGATGGCGTTTCTCGGGATGGAACCATAGACTAAAACGTTGAGACCTTTGTAAAGACCTTTGAAACCGTACGTCTTGACGGTCTTTGTTAAGCAGTCAATGGTGCCTTTGTACAGGTTTCCTCCGCCGTTCGTTTTTTCTAGTTGTATCTGTGTCTTGGCGTACTCGATAGGGTATGTGATGAACACGCTGATTACTCCTGTTATTGCACCGGTCACGATACTTTTTACGTTCAACTTTTCTGTCTTTCCATTAGACCATCTGTTTTTACCCGCCGAAACCTTTTTATCTGTTTTATGTTCACTATTGTCCATTACCTTTTAAAATATTTATCAAACCATGCGCACATTATTTTTATATTTCAACAGATACAAAATGGTGTAGGCTTAACTTGAACCTAACCTTTAAAATATTCAAAACTTATGGTATGAATATTTTTTTTTATATTTTACATAGAGAAAGTACGCGAAAGCAAAACACCAGAAATATTTGAGTGAAATTTATATCTTTTTATTAGGTGATTTTTTTCTCTCGACAGGTCTGTTGCATTGTCCAAATTGATCCTCAACCTTTTATATCAGCAGCTTCTTTTTTTTATCCCGAATATTCATTCTTTACTTGTTTGGGGCATATCAGTTGCATTAACCATCTTCTTGGTCTCCTTATCTCTTTTATTTTGCCTTTCATGACATCACTTAGTAGTCAATTTCTTTTCTTAAATTGACACATCAAATTGGTTTTTTTTAAATCGTGGAATCACCTGCAGAGTATCTTTATTTTCATTGACTCTTATTAAAAATTATTTAGTCAGCCAAACCCGCCTTGGTAGCGTAGTTAGCTAACGCGTTGATTTAGTGTTGAGCTAGACTGCCGAGGACGGGGAGATCGAGGTTAAATCTCGATCGGGTGAACTGGGATGGTGGTGGTGGTGGTGGGGTGGGGGGGGGGGTTGTCTCCTAAATGGTTTTCTACTCTCACTCCATGTAAATGCGCATTCACTCCCTCTAAATTCAACCTTTCCAATTCCTAACCAATTTACGTAATTAGTACTTAAGCGTATAAACCGAACGGGTAGAGTCCGTTCACGATAGGTTTTTACCTGGATGACAGTTCGAAAATCATATGTTTAGGTTTTGGGATGCCAATACTTGTAAATATCACTGTTTTGTTATAAATGGAAAGTTTTTTAATTAACTATAAACTTGAAAAGTTTTTTAATTATATTACTTTTAATAATTACTTTTTATCCAACTCGAAACAATATTTTAAACATAATTAAAAGTACTTTCTTCGTTTTTGAACGTTATTGATTGTGTGTAATATAGTGCATACATCAATACCTTTTGATACAGGAATCGTATTTACTTGGAAAAGAGAAAATACTTTTCAGTTTTATATATATAAATATATATATTTATTTATATATATAAATGATTTTATGATTATTTTATTGTATTTCGAAATATTTAACTGAAAAAAATATTTTCATCAACTTCGTGGGTGCATCATTGTAAAAAACTTGTTAACCGTCATGTTCAACCACATGTTTAAATTCGTCTGTCATTTTGAAGCTATGTTTGTTAGAAGTTTTTATGAAAGTGGTGTGAATATTATCTTTTTTTAAGTGGTATAAAACTATAAATAAGCTTTGTGCCCGTCCTAAAATAAATATATAAATAATATTGGCCTAAATTACTGTGGTTAACTATCACATTAATATATTACCATCTGTTTTCATTACAGTCATCCAAAGTATGGATGTCAGCTGTTGGCGTAGTGATATATTAGGGATTACTTCTAGTAACATTTTGAGCTGTCATCCAAGTAAACTAAGGTCGTAAATGAATTATAGTAAGACGCGGTGCTAAATTAATTAATTATGAATTAAATTCTCTTCCAGCACCTTAGCTTAAAAAAAAAACTCCATGATGTTGGCTTACACTCAAGCCATACCGACCGAGCGGCTGCCATCTGTTGGCTAAGACAGTACCATCTTCTGCGGATAGATGGTGTCATGTGTTCAGCACAATGAACCCTACGGCCGTTAATCTCAGTTTTATAGACCGGAGCCACTACATTTTCCATTCGAACAACTCTTCGTTTGTCCTCACCAAACTAAGTTGAGCCCGTTCCAGACCCACTGCTTACAGAAAATCTGCAAGTGCTGGTAATCAAATCCGGTATCTTTGGCGCTTGCTTTATTTATATGTATCCTTCAATTTCCTCAGTATTCATGTTTCAACCCCATATAAAGCGATGTTCCATATGCCACGAGTTACTTCAACCCTGGCTCCAGTTTGCTAGCCAGTAGGATTCTTTTCTCGTTTAAAGCAACCTTAGCCATAGCTAGTTTTGACTTTAATCTGCGCGTCTGTCGCAATTAAACTCACTAAATACTCTCCATGGGCGTGAAACCTGATCTCTTACCTTACATGACGGAAATACATTTAGAATGTTCGAAAACAAGGGGCTTAGGAAAATATTTTGTCAGAAAAGGGATGAGGCTACTGGTGAGCGGAGGATGTTACATAATGATGAGCTACATAGAGTATACTCGTAAAAATAAATGCTTAGGATAGTAAAATCTCGCAGATTACGGTGGACGGGACATGCAGCATTAATGGGAGAATCTAGAACCTTTTTCAGAGTACTGACCTTCAAACTCAATGGGAGATACCGTTGAGAACACCTAGACGAAGATGGGAGGATAACATTAGAATGTACCTGAAAGAGATAGGGTATAATGAGGTGGACTGGAAAGAACTATAGACCGAACTTGGTAGGAAGAACAGTAGAAATTAGTTACTAAAGTTACTAAAACAATTTTAATATATTCATACATCAAATCAATTCATGTTATCTGTAGTTTTAACTTTTTTTATATACATATTATCAATATCTATATAATAACACAATAGTAAAATATGATCAATGTTGGCCACAAAGAGATATGTTTGAATTTTCTCTACTGTTCTTCCAACCAAAATCAGATTATAGCTCAAGAAAGGGATAGGTGGCGTGTTTTAGTAAGTACGGCAATGGACTTTCCAGTTCCTAATGCCATAAAGTAAATAATATTCTTAATGTTTCACATTCTCTAGCCGCTGATTTACCCAATATCTATAGTTTATTATATATATATATATAGTTTAATGTAAAAAGTATATATATTTAATGTAATTGTCCTGTTAAATTTCAAAATGTAAGTGTAATGGTGGCTCAGTAAATAAGCGCGTCCGGGTGTACTAGAGGTGGTTCCCCGTATGCAATTTATCGCTGTGATGGGTGACCTGGTGGTCTAGAGGTAAGGTGTCGGACTTCTGTGCTGTGGGAAGAGTTTGACAATCAGATAAATCTGTGCCGGGACCGAGGATTGAACCCCGGGGCCCAGCACAGAAGTCCGACACCTTACCTCTAGACCACCAGGTCACCGATAAGAGAATCAATGAACGCGTAGAATCGTTACTAGTGCATTTAATGAATCTGAAATTAATTCATAAACATGTTGGTTTTTATCTCTGACCACCACTCAAACGTCGGGCCAGATCCAGTCGAACATATCTATGTAGGAGTCGAAGACCATAAACGTGATGGCGACCTCCATACACGCCCGACTAAATCGAGGAATTAACCCCTTATAGAACGCCGCGGTCCCTTCCAGCCTCCATATCTTGCTGAAACAGTCGACTGTGTTCTTGTATTTATGAGACTCCAGCCCTTGCATCCTCGTCTTGACCACGTCCACCGGGTTGTTCACCAGCACGGAGGTGGCGCCAGCCAAGACGCCGATAAGACCCACGACGACTTTAGGGACGTGTACCGACGGGTCGCCCTTACGGTACCGCTCCTTGCCCGTCTCCATGATGAAGAACCTAATCGCCTGGTTTGACCCTTCTTTCACGACGGTGGCCGTCAGACCTTTATAAAAATTACGGATACCAAATTCGCGCGCCATGCTTTTGACGCCGTGCGAGAAACTCTTGTATCTTGGTTGAGCCAGTCTGTTGTCATTTATGAACGTGACCTTGATAACCTCCATAGGTGTGACTATCAATACTGCTTCACACACTCCGGCGATTAGTCCACACATGACACTTGCTCTAGATGTTAGCTGACCACGATCGTCGACTACTAAAGACTTGATAGTGTTGAAACATCCGAACCTGACGGCAGCTTTCGGAATGGAGCCGTAAATCAAGACGCTGATACCTTTGTAAAGCCCGATAAATCCGTGATTCTTGACAGTTTTCGTCGTGCAGTCTAAGATGCCATTGAAACGTTTTTCCTTTCCGCTCTTTCCGTCTAGCTGAAGCTGTGTTTTCACGTATTCTGTAGGATATGTGACAATAATTTCGGTCCCTCCTGCGAGTCCGCCGGCCATCACGCCTTTAAATAGTTTAAAACCTTTCCTTTCAGCAGGTGCAGCTGCCCCTTCCCTCGTCATCCATGGCCTTTGGAAAGGGTTGTGAAACCTATCGCCTATCATTTTGAGCGACCTATAATTTGAATTGGTTTTGATATAAAGTGTGGCTTAACCTAAAATATCCCAACCCTGAAATAGCATTACTTATTATTTAGCAAATATTGTCACAAATAGAGGTAGATCTTTTTAATTAAAGGCCTTGTTTTATCGCCAAATCAAAGGTCAATCACTTTGTCTGATGATATACTCAATTTTTCCTTAAAAAAAGGCTTGTCAACAATCACAAACACATTATTTTTACTGCCAAAACCGGTAACTTTTTACGATTTTATAGGTATTGATAATATATTATTAACACTAACAGCTAGAGATCACATGAATTGACGTGAAAGTATATCTTCTAACTCTTCTAACCTTCAGTTAAGACGTCTACTATGAAAATTGGACTGTACGTTGCCATCCCAAAGAGAAACTACGCAATTTTCAACACCAGGAAATGTCCAATTTGTGTAAATACAATAGCCTTATTACTTTAATAGAGCGTGCACGCCTTGCTATTTGCCTCTATATCGGACATGACAAATATCTTTATGGCATATCTCTGTCAAGGACTGAAATGACGTCACAAAGGCCCCTTCAATAAAATGTATACATTCCTACGTCACTAAAGGAAAAGTGTTAAAGTTAGAATAAAATACTGATCCTGTTTGCTCCATGTTTGATGGATACAGGGCCGCATATCTATATTCCATTCACGATAGGTTTTTACCTGGATGACAGTTCGAAAATCATATGTTTAGGTTTTGGGTTGCCAACACTTGTAAAAGATCACTGTTTTGTTATAAATGTAAAGATCTTTAAATACCTGTTATATATTACATTTAAAATAACGTAAACTTAAGTTTTCTCATACTATTTCATTTTTTTAAATAATTTCCTTTTATCCAACTCGAAACAATATTTTAAACATAATTAAAAGTACTTGTTTTTCGTTTTGGAACGTTACTGATTTTGTGTAATATAGTGCACACATCAAAATCTTTTAATACAGGCATCGTATTTACTTGGAAAAGAGAAAATTTTGTCATTTTTTTACATACAATAAATGATTTTATGATTATGAAATATTGAACTGAATAAAATATTTTCATCAACTGCGTGTCTGCATCATTGTAAAAAACTTGTTTACCGTTATGTTCAATCACATTGTTTAGATTCGTCAGCCGCCATTTTGAAGCTATGTTCGTTAGAAGTTTTTGTGAAAGTGGTGTGAATATTTTTTAAGGGGAATAAAACTATAACTAAACTTTGTGTCCGACCTCAAACAAATATATAAATAATATTGTCCTAAATTACTGTGGTTAACTATCACATTAGTATATTACCATCTGTTTTCATTACAGTCATCCAAAGTGATAGAAGTCAGCTGTTGGCGTAGTGATATATTAGGATTACTAGGGATTACTTCTAGTAACATTTCGAGCTGTCATCCAGGTAAACTTAGCTCGTTAATGACTTATAATAAGGTGGTGATTAAACCCTTTCCCCTTGGTGTGAAATGTATTAAAATAAGCCCTTTTTATTGTAAGGAGCCAAGTTCGAAGCAAGGGGAGTTTTGGTGCTGGGGATGGGGTGTTAAGAGGGATGCCCCCTTTCTAATGCTTTTTTTTTCTTCTAAATAAATATTTACTAATTTACTCTGTTTACTATATCAAAATAAAGTCGCAGAAAATATCTAAAACTACTATCCATCATTATGATGTATAGCAATAGTTTTTAAGATTCTCAAAGGGCATTCAGCACCTGGGACCCACCCGATTCCGAAACTCGTTAGGACTAAGTAACTTGGACCTGACCGGGATTAGAATTGTGAAAACCCATCAGGGATGGTTAGTAATCGAGTTGGGGCATATCGCCTTAGGGGTCTTGATCAAGAAACAATTTAACACGAATAAAGGGAAAGGAAGTTTAAGTTCAATTTTAACTCAAATTGAGTTGGTGCTGACATCTGCTATACAATCATATGATTATTTGATTTAAAGAGGTCTCTGTCATAATTATAATAATTTATAAAAAGTATTTTCTGCGGTTTGAAATATACAAGTTGTTCTGGAAAATGTGTGTGATGTTACTTCCCCCCCTTTTCCCCTGTACCTTTCAATTAATATCTGATCTCTTTACGAGAAATTAAAACTAGGTGTAAAACTACGGTGACTATTTTTTTTTTAGAAAAAACTGGTACTAAACCAATAACAAAGGCGACTCTTTTTTAAAGTATTTCTATGTTGTGTATGTGTATAGGTAGGTATGTTAATAAAAAAAAATAACAAGCACAAATAAAGTAGATAGAAGGAGAGGGGCAAAAAAAGTTGGAACACAGATTTTTTTTTTAAAATTAACTTTTCCTTGTTAATTCAAGTTAACAACGAGCTACAATATGCAGGGCAGTTAGGTTTTGACCCAGAAATTCGAAATAACAAGCTGAAAATTGGAGGGTATGTCAAAACGGCCCCTACAAACTCGAGCCTAAAAGTGCCAGAAAATCACTCTTGAGGAACCGCCGCCATCTTGGAAAATGGTGGCCAAAATGTGGGCCCTCACCATTTTCTCCATTGCTGTTACGCTAATAACAGAAAACATCCCAGTACTTTTTGGTAAAGCGTTAAATTTTACACACAAAAAAGTTGCTGACAATTTTTTTTTAGGAACAACCATTTTCAAGATATTTTTTTTACGCAGTCAGTTTGTTGCACACTCACATTAAAGAACTCTAATTTCCATTATTGATTATATGAAATGATGAAAGATACAGGCATTGTTGAAAGTTACAGGCATTGTTATAATCATAACCAAAGATACATGAAATGATAATTTTTATCATCGTAGCTAAATATACATTGAATATACATTGATAAGCGTTGAGTATAACTCTTCCAAAAGCTTTTTACCACTATAAAACGTGAATTTTTATAGTATTTATAAATGAAAATAGGTAAAGTAATTTCTTGCAATTCCAGTAGTTAAAATCTCTCGATGGAGTTGATATGTAATGCTAATGGACAATGTATGTATGTGTGTGTGTGTGTGTGTGTGTGTGTCTGGGTACAATTATAACATATCCCCCAAGTTTCATCCTTATATATTTTAGTTATTTGAAATTGGACAGATCTGAAATTTGATTTTGCATCTAACTGAATTAAAAAAACAAAACACTTTTAGCATGAAACACCACAATGTTGTTTTGTATTGCAATATTGGCTCTTTTAAGAAAAGCAAGATTCAACTATGTATTTTTTGTTCCCTTCATCTTTAGATTGGTTCAAGGCCGTAGTCAGAGGAGGTTTTGAGGGTTCAACCCCCTCGAAATTTTAAGAACAAAATATATATTTATAGCTTTATTAATTTTATGGTTCGGGTTCAAACAATATCAAAATTAATGTACAAGTACAAATTAGGGGGCTGTGTAACCGTAAAAAGCACTTCAGAGAGCTTCTAGAGGTGTTTATATATTTTTTAAAACTTCGCATTTATGGTGTTATGTTCCATAAAAAACATTCAGATAGCTTCAGAGTGTTAATAGTTTAAAAAATTCTACCTTCGGCAGCTATGGTGTTATGTTGCCATAAAAAAACACTTCAATAACTTCTCAAAGGTGATAATATTAGAATTTTTCTAGCCTCGCATTTTGGTTTTTATTGCCATAAAACACTTCAGATAGCTTTAGATGTTTAATAGTTTAAAAAAATGTCTAGCCTTCGGCAGCTATGGTGTTATGTTGCCATAAAAAAACACTTCAGATAGCTTCTAAAGGTGATTAATAGTTAGAATTTTTCCTAGCATATTTACAGGTACCTGAACTGATCTATGTTTTTTTTTTCCAATTCATGGTTTCCAATTTTTTTATTTTAATCCGGTTGGAGGGGGGATGGAGGGAACATGTATGGTACTTGAGCGTACAAGCCACGTCACTGATCCTGTTGGCGTCGTGTTCCAGGTCAACAGTTGTGCTGTCGCAGAGGGATGACTGAGGAGTTGAGCCACCCACTTGGAGTCAACAGTCCAGAATCAGATTGCAACTCGAACCACACGAACGCCGAGAGGAATGGAGAGACCACGATCAGTTGCATCAGCAACGCCTCCTCCCAAGACGTGGACTTCATCCAGGACAACTCGGACTATCAGTGGTTTCTCGATTACGGGTGAGCGTCGTCACTACACAAGGAAGTGTCTTAGTGTCGATATGTTCGGGGAAATGCAACGTCACATCCGTTCGTCGCAACACGTTTCTAAGTTCAAACCACTCGATGTTTCGATCTTAGATAGTACTTTTTAGCTCTAACAACTCGATGGTATGACCTTGAATAGTACTAATGTGATCAAATAACTCGATGGTTTTACCTTGAATAGTAATTATTGGATCAAATAACTCGATGGATTGACCTTGAATAGTACTTTTTAGCTCTAACAACTCAATGTTATGACCTTGAATAGCACTTAATGAGTCAAATAACTCGATGGATTGACCTTGAATAGTACTTTTTAGCTCTAACTACTCGATGTTATGCCTTGGATAGTACTTGTTGGCTCAAACCAGTCGATGTTTTTATCTAGTATAGTAAACCTATTTTACGACAAAGAAGCATCTTGACAAATTAACTATGCATTATTAAGTTCTACAAACGGCCGATTTAGGCGCGATAGTCTTATCTTGAGACCAATCCTGGTGGAGAGAGAGATTTAAAACCAATCCGTAGCCAAGGGATCAAGGTTCGATACCAGAGAATACATAAAAAAAGAATATAATCTAAATGCATACATTCCTCCCTCTTATTCAGACAAGTACGACTCCTATCGTACTGGTTTGAGCGTCTTTCTTCTCGGTTAAGTTAGTTTGTAAGTTGTGTGTGTGTGTGCGCGCAGGTACCGCGACGGATCGTCCGCCCCCCACCTCCACCACCATGCCAGCGTCCTGTCGACTTCGTACCCGTGTCATGAACCGGCGCCTTACTACGACGACCTCGCCAAGAACCTGGATGCAAACCTCGCCGAGGTGGAATGGAGGACTTCCGTACGGAGGATATCCATCCATCCTCACGACGCTACCGGCCATGTGCTGCGGCGAGATTCAGGTGACTCCCCTTGCTTGTCCTTCTACATTTTCAATTGTAAACTTTTCTGGTAAATTTTAAATCGGAAACTATTTCCAATAAATTTTCAATGGAAAATGTTTCCGATAAATTTTTAATCGGAAACGTCTCCGGTATATTAAAAAAAAAACTCTTTGAAAAAGATTCCTGGTATTTTCCTCTAACTTTTCTGCTAAATGACATTTTTTCGGTAAATTTTCAAACAAAAGCGTATTCTTTAGATTTTTGTAAAGATGTACGGTAAAACAGGTAAATTTTCCTGCTTACTCTTTTTTTTTTGTCAAAATTTCAACTGAAAACTTAAAAAAAAATCCTCTTGAAATTTATACGCTAATTTTTTATGTTGGCACTTTTTCGGTCGGTGTATTTTTAATCAAAAACTTTTGGTAATTGTTCTTGTTTAAAACGTTCCGGTTTTTCCCTGTTGAAACTTTTTCAGTAAATTTTCAATTGGGAACTTTTCCGGTCTAAATCACACATCATGAAATCGAAGGGTATTCTTTCGTAAAGATTTTGCTTATGATATCGAAGTATTAACATATCCGGGCTGCAGAAGACTCGACGTTAGTGACTAACTCAACCACTAAGCGCTTTATAACCCGAACGAGTAGTAAGACACGGTACAAAAAAAAAATATTTACGTGTAAATATTTGGGAAATTTTTCGGGATAAAAGTTTGAAGACAATTTTCAATAAAGAATTTTCCAAGAATGACCAAATCTCCCGTGTAAAATGTTTTTGTGCACGTGATCTGACCTTGAACACGTGTTGTACACGTGTGTTTTAGACCGAGAGGCAGGGCGAGATGTTCGCGAGTGTGTCCGGCTCCATGATGGCCAAGTTTGACTTGGACTCTTCCATGAGTCCTCACACCAGCTCACAGGTATGCGACAGTGGATCCCAGAGTTGTTGTCGGGAGTATTTATAATAATTATAATTAATATAATTATATAATAATAATAATTATAGATATGACCAGTGGCGGCTATGTATAGGTACTGCGGAACTGCAGCACCACCTATTTCCACTTGATATTATCGATAACATTTAATATAATGAGTCCTTTTTTCTTTAATTCCTTGTTTATGAAAAAGGTACAAACATCTTTGTATGTAACTGTGCGCTTCACGGTGCCAGCGACGTGGTGTTTGACTGTTGTGCGCATGCGCACATAGGGGGCGTTTGGGAGGAAGGCGGGACTGCCAGGTAGAGAGAGCACTGTTGCTCTCGCAGTGCCTGCTCTGGCGTAATGATGGAATGAAGTTTTTTACTCATCGTGTGTTGTGCTTAAAAACCGTGTACCATATTCTTGAATGTGATAAAGTGTAAAAGAGTGTAGAATTAGATTATTATTCTGCTTCCAGCTATTCTATTTGATTCATTTTTTATGGTTCTTTTATCTAACTAAAAGACTAAATGCGCTTGCAGTACTTTCAATTTTTAAACAAAGGCTAACATTTTTCTGGAGTAGCACCCCCACTAATTTTAGCTACGAGCCGCCACTGGATGTGACGCGTGAGTTTGTCAGGAGAAACACACGGCTGGAATGAGATATCTAAGAAATGTATGTGGAAAAACTCATATGGACAGTCAGCTGAAAGAGTGCGGTTTGAAAGGGAATCCGATATGTCAATGAGAAAGAAATGTCTTACGTTGGTTTGGGCATGTTGAAAGGATGAATGTGGATCGAGTGACACAGCAAATATATGAAGGTAGAGTGTGTGGAATAAAAGGAAGGGGTAGGTCATGTAAGACTTGGTTAATTAATATTTTAGACGAATGAAAAGAAAATTATAAAGCGTTTTAAGAATAAAATAGCCTACTTTGACTTAGTGTATGGATGTTGTTGAAGAGAAGGGAGTATGAAATAATAGGAAAGTGTGGAGAAAGTTAGTGAGGATGGATTAAGCATGGAGTTGTGTTCTTTATTTTGAGCTATATGCATTGTATCTTGCCTACCGCGTAAGGGAATGGCGTGATTAGGTATGTATGTGTATACGTCTGCAGCAGACTCGACATTAGTTACACACTTAAACCACCAAGCGCTGTAGTCGATACGCTACTGTGCGAACTCTATGATTGTCCTCAGAATTAATTAAACTAAAGTGGTAATTAATTAATCAAAATAAAACACGCTTCGGTGGCCGCATGGTTTAACGCGCTGTTCTCACAGTAGTCGAGACTGCCGATGATGGGGAGATCCAGGTGGAGATGTATTTTTACTAAAATATCTGATCCAATGTTAGTGATACACTCGACCACTAAGCGCTGTATAAGATATATATGAAAGCCCTGTTATTGCAACTCATTTGATAATGTTTCTGGTGTCAACGTCCTCAGGATATTTTAACTGAAGTGGAAAATCAAATAACTCTTCAGAACAAAAATTTTCCCAGAGGGGTTATCTAAAACCCACGTACCGCTTCTTTTTTCATCGCCTTTTTCTGACCTAGCTTTTTCTTTCCTATCCCCTTCGACCCATGTAGCACAAAGTAGACCTACTTGTTCATATTATAAGCATATATATTCATTGAATAGAAAAATGACACCTGGAAACGGGAATCGAACCAGGAACCTTTGGCTTTGTACGGCAATGCTTTAACCACTGAGCTATCCAGGAATCTTCCCGTGCCCAGGGCTTATCACTCATTTTAAGGCAGATTCTGTGATGTATGTGTGGAAATCATCGGTGCACTAAACCAAAGGTCCCAGGTTCGATTCCCGTGTCATTTTTCAATTCAAAGAATATGATATTTAGACGTGGCTACAACCATAATTAACAAATATAATAATAGGTTATTTAATTCAGCACTATAAGCATATATAATAATATATGAGGAAGTGTGCCCGCATTTGCGTGGAAAAAAAGAGTGAAATTATTTAGGGAAAACCACCACCTCAGTACACCCTACCGGAATTTTAACTCAGACCTTCTCGTCATTGACAGTCTAGTCTATTGCGAGAGCGACGCCTGAGACCATACGGCCACCAAAGTGACTAACTGTGATATCGATGACAAGTTAGCCTCTTTGTATGTCCAGGGCGACTCCGCGGGATCCACGGACACTATGTCCATCTGCAAGTCGGAGCTGCTGTTCTCGCCGGTGAAGGAGTGCGCCCTGCCGTCCACCAACTTCAGCGTGGACTCTCTGGACTGCGACCTTCTCTCTGAACACGACATGATGCTCACCTGTCAGGCCAACAAGGACAACTACACCATCACCTTCGAGGGCAGCATGGCGCTCTACTCTGAGGACTCTGACTGCCACGAGACGGGTCAGTGACTGTACTAGTGCACTCTGGGTGATATATGATAGACCTTGATCTACTCTGACTGTACTAGTGCACACTGCGTTATATATTATAGACCTTGCTAGACTAATAAGACTCCCTTGAACACCTTCAATATAACCCCTGATGTTCAATATATTCACCAATGTGCTACAACTCCTTCTTGTCACTCTGTGTTCTCCAGCTGATAGCGTGGGGACGACCTCAGAGAGCACCAACTGGACCAAGCGTCGCTTCAAGTACCCCAGCGGTCGCGCAGTCAGCGGCCGAGCTCTCGACACATCCATGGCACGCTCAGACTCTGTTTACACCACCTGGAGTAAGCTCAAGAAACGTTCCAGTGAGGTGCAGCTGACGCGACACCCTTCCGGGAACAACAACACCTGCAGCGATGGACCCGGGTTTGGTATAGGCGACACATCAGCCCTGAAGAGTCAGAGTCTCCCTAACCTGTACCACCAGAGGCGCCACAGGCTGATGGTCTCCATCGGAAACAAGCTGAGCAGCGCCATGAGCTCTTCGGTTGAGTCGTCGGGGCAGCCGGTGAAGTTGTATGACGTCCAGCACCGGAACAACACCAGCAGCATCCTCTCTGAGACCAACAGCTCGGTGGACGGCAGCTGCAGTGGCAGGAAGCAGCCTAACTTCAGTCTCGTCAAGCTGTTCATGAAACAGAAGAGCATCAGCAACGAGGGTATGTGCTACGCCATGGACCAGTCCTCGGCCAGCGAGTGTTGGCCGACCTCCAACAACAGCCAGTCGGAGATCGACAGCGACTCGTACGCTCAGGAGACGGCGCGGCACAGGTCGATGAACGCCAGTTGTAACAACGCGTGCCACAACCACCTGAACACTGCGGACGATGCTAGGAATGAAAACGATTCATGCACTTGTCTGAACGACTACAAGTGTCCATTGCATGATACCGTGACAGAGTACGACAACAAGGTTCGCCTGCAAGGTGTGTTCGGGGGTAACAACGGGAACGTACCGAAGACGGATTGTTCTTTGCTTGACGGGGCGACAAACAATTGGATAAGGTCAGACGAAATAACCACAGACTATTCAACGTGTTGTTTTGAGGATAGTTTAGTGGAACCTTCTAAAAAAGAGGAAAATCAGCTCCAGCGTCAACATGAACTCATAGAAGAAGAGGAGGATCAGGTTTCAGAAAGGTCCGAATCCGTGGAGCAGCTTTCGGAAAGCTTCTCAAAGATTGAAGAATCTACTCTTGATATGGGTGAGACAAGTTGTATGAGTGATCAACCTGAGGAACCTAATTCGAACTCTAGTCAATGTAACACTTACAAACCACGAAACCGAGATGCAACGCTGAACTGTGTGACGTGGTAAAGAACGGCACGCAGTTCAACGTGAACAACAACAACAGTGTGGAACGGGAGGACGTACAGTCCCTGGTGAAACGGAGACCAGGCAGAGAGCAGAGTCAAGGGACGCAGACAAAAAGACTAAGTAGTTTTGTGAGTAGTTTGACGCCATTGTCTACCGGAGGAAGTCTGAGTAACTGTAGTTCCAGCGATGAAACTGACACGACAAGGATGCAGAGGCTTTCATCCCCGAGCCGAAGAAGATCAGGCAACTGTATCCTTGGCACATGCGCGTGTAAAACTAAGAGCAATGCCACGCAAATTCCTGTGTACCTCATGAACCGCAGTATGCAAACTTCAGGCTATGCCGATGTGAATACCCTTAAATCCTCTCCGTTCAGGCTTTTGGAAAGTCCGAACGGGACATCTCTAGTCAAGATTATCGAGCCTTCTTTCACAGGGAACATTGGTCACACCAAAGATGGTGAGATCAAAAAACCTTTGTATGTTTTTTATCCAAACTACACGCTACCTGATCTAGGGTTTTTGAAAGAGAAAAGAAAGGATATAGACATAAACAAAGTGTTCTTACTGCCACAGAGGTTTTCCGGTATACCATCTCCACCCAAAGAGCCCGAGACTATCGGTAAGCATGAACCGAGAAATCCTAAAAGGAGTTCACATATTGGTAAATCGCGCAGACCGTTCTCCTGCAATGACGTTGAGGCCCTAAGGAAAAAAGGATTCGGCCACATCAGGGATTGGGATTCCTTGACTTTCCTTCTTCCGAGAGAATACCGCCAGTTCTTAGCAGAGGTACCAGAAATTGTCCATCATTTGAAGGCGAAAGACGACGAGATGCTGCGACCTCTATTCTGCGTGTCGCCCACATTGAAGCAAAACAAATCCCGCCCCGTTAGTTGCGACTGCGGCTCGTTTGTGGTGACGGCCGATGGAAAGTCCGTAGGAAACAACGGCAACGTTTCTTCTTCCTCTAGCACCGCTACGCAACCTTCTTCCGGGTACCGCGGTTCCTCCACCATGCTCCTCACAGACTCGTCCTCGAACCATCCCATACCCATCACCAATTATAACCCACTCTTTGTGTACAGATACGACAGCGTCAGTTCAGAGTCCAGTATGATGGTGAACCAACAAACGGGGGATAAGAAGCACCCCCCGCTTTGCCGAAACGTTCCATCTCTCTCCCTTCTGGTGGTGACGGGAAGAGAAACTTACCTTTACAGCGCGGTGAATCATTGAACCAGACTACACCCCCAAGACCTCCTCTACCGAGAGGCATCCTCAGGAAATCGATTGATAACAACTGCAAAACCCACAAGAATAACGCCAATAACAAGAGGTACAGCATGTTTGAACTTGGGAGCGACGGCGAGGAGTACCAACACAACATGGAAACAAAGAACGTCACCGCACAAAAACATAGAAGATCTCTCCATGGCATCGACTTCTCGGAATACCTCGCATCACTTAAGAAGGCCGACATTGAAGATAAATATTTCGAGAAGAAACTACTTGGGATGATGGCGCCGGAGAAAGACGTCGACGAATTGGAAGACGATGAAGGTGTTGATGCAGGGACAGACAGCAGCTTCGAGGAAGGGCTTCACGGGTATCACGTTCGTCCTCCAACGCCCCCCATCCCAAAGACACCGGATGCTGAAGAAAACTCCTTCTTTAAAGTTAGCAGGACCTTCCCCGAGATTGACCAGGACGAAGACATAGTAAAACTTGAGGAGTTTCTTAACCTTAGTGGTCTCTCTCTTGTCGGGTCTGAAGACAACTTGGAAGGATGGAACGACTCCGATATGACGAAACTTCGTCAGCAGGTCAGCAAGTTTCTCTCCAACAAGCAAACCGAAGCATGCGGAGAGAAATGTATGTCTCTAAAGACCGCAGAATATGACAGAGATTTGCAATGCAAGGAGGATTTGAGAAATGCCCAGTCAAAGAAGACTGTCAGCTTTGCTGACAAGATTTGCGTCCATGTTCGTGATGAGGGCGACATCAGCTCAACGTGTGATAAAACTATTCTGCTGACACCACCGAACTCACCAAACTCTGCATGCTCCTACAGGCAGTACCAGGTAATAAATGCATTTCTTCTTATTTCTTATCTCACGTATAGTATCCAACAATTTAATTAAATGTTTCCCGAATGTATGTGATGCCCTCTAAGTTTTATTAATCATAAACAATTATTATTATTGCAGTAACTCTAGTAATCAAATTAACGCAGGTTTTGGCGTCAATTTTATATACCTTTATTTTCCTTTGTCACAGTTTTGTTATTTTCTTACTACCAATGAAGCTTTGTAAAAAAAAAAAACCCCCGACAAAATAGCAGTTTTTTTTTAAGGAGAGCTGGAAGGTGTGCTTTATTAACGCCATAGTCCTGAGGCCTGAAAAGAGTATATGACTGACGAAAGTTTGGGAAACATTGATTTAAGTCTCTGAAAGTATGTTATTTAGGGTTACAATGCACCTGGAATACCGGGGAGCTGGGAAAACATAGGAGATATTTTTGTGCCTGTAAAGAACCAGTAAAATGCAGGGAATTTTGCAAAATCCAATGAAAATAATAGAATATTTATTAATTTGGTATATTTAACTGAACACTTGAATTATTCACAATTCAAACATGTTTTATTACACCCTTAAACAAGGTTTGTAAATGTGTCGGAATATATATCTCTTCATTAATCATAAAAACGAAATTTTGTTATTCTTTTCTTCCACTTAAGCTTCCTGAAAAAATGGGAATTCCTTCTTGAAAACGTAGGGAATATGATAGTAAGAAAATAGAGGCAACACTGTTTTGTCACAGAGATGAATAACACACCAGCTACTATAATATAAACCGATATAAATCTTTATTTATGTATGTTCTAGTGTAAATTGAATCCTGCTCTGGTAGAGTTGCCGATATGTGAAGAAGGAGATGGCACCCCAGAAGAGTTGTCCAGTCCTCCATCAGAAGTATCTAATGTCACCTTAAGGAACCTAGCACAAAGGCCAGTTTCATTTGACCTGACACAGAAGAGAGGTCAGTCTCACATCCTCTCAACATACCATTTGTTATTTATCTTGTGGTGTTAATTCTAGTTTTATCAGGACAATTTACACAAAAACTCTGTATATTTAATAATTTAAAAAAATCTATTGGAGGTATTTGTGCACTTTCAGAACCGACTGATTATATCAGCACACAACTTTAACATTTTAAAAAACATTCTAAAAATAGTTGAAAGTAAGGAGTGGTTATAATTAAAAGTTTAAACCTAGATAGATTGCTTTATAAATTTATATAAAAAATTGATTTTATAGATTAAACAGTTGATAAATTGGTAGATGATTAAGTAAAATTACAAGTCAAAATATAATTTACTTCTGGTTAAAAAACATATTGTCAGAGATGAAAATTTATATACAACTAGATAGCTGTTGCCCGCGCTTTGCTCGCGTGGAAGTTGATTATATACAAATACGAAAATATACATATGTATTTACAGATTAATTTAAAATATTACGTTACGTTGATGACCATAACTTGACCTCAGATCAAAAATAATGCAAGTACGATACAAACTTTCACCCCCTTTTTCATCCCTTATTAAATAAAATTTCCAAAATTCCTGAAACATGTATTTATTTGTTTTACGTCAATAACCGAAATACAAAATTTTGTTTATGTAACTTTCAAAATTACGGACTTTCATACATATTATCATCCCCTATTTTGACCCCTTTAGGGTGGAATTTTCTAAAATCCTTTCTTATGGGTGCCTACATAACAAAATGAATATACAGTCCGAATTTCATGCTTGTAGCCTTGATAGTTTGCGCTCGGCGATGATGAATCAGTCAGTCAGTCCGATACAAACTTTCACCCCCTTTTTCGTCCCTTATTAAATAAAATTTCCAAAATTCCTGAAACATGTATTTATTTGTTTTACGTCAATAACCGAAATACAAAATTTTATTTATGTAACTTTCAAAATGACGGACTTTCATACATATTATCATCATATATCATCCCTATTTTGACCCCTTTGGGGTGGAATTTTCTAAAATCCTTTCTTAGTGGGTGCCTACATAACAAAATGAATATACAGTCCGAATTTCATGCTTGTAGCCTTGATAGTTTGCGCTCGGCGATGATGAATCAGTCAGTCAGTCAATCAATCAGGACATGTTATTTTATAAGTATAGATTAATAATGCATCATCAACTAGAACATACAAAAGTTTATGACAAGTCTAAAATAAATGTTGACACTTTAAAATGTTGTTGCAAAAACTTTAAGATATACAATATAGTATGGTACAAAGCAACGTTTTAAGTTCAAGTTAGTTGTAAAATAAAAGAAGTAATTAAGTGATGTGGAATAATCTAAGTCTTATCTGTTTCCTTGTCCCATTACTCCTTTATGATAACCAGCACTGATGATGTATTATTAATCTTACTAATATTATAAATGCGAAAGTTTGTGTGTTTGGATGTTTGTTGCTCAATCACGCCAAAACTGTTGAAAGGATTCGAATGAAACTTTGTACGTTGGTAGAGTATGTCCTGGAATAACATATAGGATTATTCCCAACCTTTGATTTTAAATAATAATAAATATATGATTAAAATGTGATTGAAACGATGTTATTTAAGAATTTGTGATTTTATATTTTGTAATTAAAGTAAATAGTAATTAGTGTGACATAGTTTCATACTAATAAATAATAGATATTATGTGATTTTAGCTATGTAGTTCAAAAAAGAATATTATTTCATTTGTTTATTTATCTTACTAATTTTGAAGGTAAAAATTGTAATAAAAATTAAATTTATAATTGATAACATTTTTTTTTATTACAAAAATTTAAAAGAGAAAATTAAAATATGGCAAAATTATTTACAGCTAGAACTGAGAAAAACGCATAGATATTTGAAAAAAATAAAGTTTGATTTATGACCAAAACAGTTTTGTTAAAAATTAAAAGAGTTTATCAATTATTGTGGGCGAAGCCACAATGGGTAAAAGCTAGTTGTATATAAATGCTCATCTATGACAATATGTTTTTTTCACCAGAAGTAAATTCTAATCACAAATTTCGACTTATAATGCCACTTAATCATCTACCAATTTAGTAACCGTTTAATCTATACATTTAATTCTCTTAGATATATTTCTAGAGCACTCTATCTAAGTCTTGATTTTTAACACAACTTTAAACTAATTTGAATCTAAAATGGACAGTGGACAACCACATCCAGTCCCCATTAATTCATGGCTGAAAAATGGGAAAGCCACAGTTTGCCAATAATAATTTTTTTCAGCCATGACGGGAATCGAACCCGGAACCCTTAGAACAGCAGACGGGCATGCTACTGGCTGAGCTAAGATGTCGGGTCATATATTTTATTATATTTGAAAGAAGGTTACAGTAAAGGTGGGTAGAAACATATAAAAGGGTTGAAAACAATATGGCTTTTACAATGAAAAGAAGAACACAGTTAACACTTTAAATTGCTACCACTGGATAGAGCAGTAATGTCTGCCTCTTTTTTTGAAGAAAATCGATTGTTACCGCCCAATCCCCTAACATAGGTTTCATTCTATCAGAACTTATAAGAGGTGAATGTGAAACGCGCAACTCAACTTCCTAAAAGAGGAAACCTAAGGGAGAAAATGGAAATTTGTAAAAAATATACACTTATAGACACTTATATAGGAACATGTAAAAGGAATAGCATATTATATTCTTCTATTAATTTTTGTTGTTTATTAGGACTTCTGTTTTAATATAAATGTAGTGGATTTATATTAAAATATTTGTACCGCAATACTTGTACTTATAAAGTATTAAAATATATAATGATGACTTTTTTTTTAGCACTGTGAATTACTACCCGTTTGGCTATGACTCTTGTGAACTAATTACGCTAATGGGTTTAGTGACGAGGAAGGTTATATTTATAGGAAGTGAACCTACATTTCTGTGGGGGGAGAGAAAAAAAAATTGAAAATACCACCCTCAGTACACCCGACCAAGATTCAAACCTCGATCTCCCCATCAACAGCAATCTAGGCTACTATGAGATTAGCAACTTAGACCATGCGGCCAACAAAGTGGGTTTGACAACCCTGTTTGCTCACTGATTAAATACATTAAGTATTTGTGAAAAAATTCTCTTTTCAACGTATCATTTATATATAATTTGATGCAACTTTCATAATACTTGCTTCCCCTCTTTAACCATTCCTTCTACCTCCTATTCTTGTGTCCAACCTTCTCTTGTATTTTAACCCCTCCCTATTCATTTTGTCTTAGTTAAGCATTATTTATTTATGCACAACGAAGTTAAAACATATTTTTAAAAGGTTATCAAAAGATTTATAAGAAAACCTTTGTCCTGAATTTAAAAAAACCTGTACGACTGCTGCAGTTTTGGTGACGGCAGTGAGCGACGCCGTTGAGCAGATGATCAGCCACTTCTCTGCCGCACAGAACCAAACGCACTGCGGCCAGTTGGGTGACTCTGGATCCACCCCCGCCTGCGCTCACCTCGCGCTGTCCAAGCTCTGCCCTGCGCTCTACGCCGTGCTCTGTGACGGACTAAAACCCTCTTTGGAGACTGCCTTCGGCGCCATCAACAACTCGGTGTGGCAGGTTGTGGAAGCTTCAGCTCAGCAAGGTCAACTCATGTTTCTTACGCTTGTATTATCATTTTATATTTAATTCAATTAATATTTATTACAAATTTTATGTGACGGTTGTCCTGATTGCTGAATCCGATACAACCTGAACACGAGAATCAAACCCAAAACCTTTAGCTTTGTCAATTCTCTACGACAAAGCAGTTAAAACTTGATACTAAAACTAGTGACATGTCCCTGGATACAAGATCAATTAGGATGGCTCAGCCAAAGGTCCTGGATTCGATCCCGGTGTCCAGTTTGTAATTTTTCAATTGATTTGAAATATTAATTTTGTTGCCAACATGTCTTAATACCAGTTCAGGTTACACACTTGTAATATGATAGTTACTCTAATGGGATAGGGATGAGAAAGGAAACATTTTAGAGATAATCAATCTACCATCATTTGTGTGGAAGGAAAGAGGGAAACCATTTAGTAAAAACCACCCTCAATAGACCCGACCATAATTTGAACCAATCTCTCGGTGATCAATCCAACACGAGAGAGACGCCTTAGACCATTCAACTAGTGAAGTGTTTTTAAATTTTGTTTTTTAAATTTCTTACAAGCAATTAAGAATGTTTAACAATGAGGTGGTCCATTAGATAAATAATTTTATAATAATGGAAAAGGGGGAAAATAAACTAATAGTAGTAATAGTAGTCAAACACATGTTTAAACTTAAATTGAGATTCTTCTCACATTTCTATTTTCCTAAGTGACTTTTCTTAATTAAATTTACACTTTTTAGTTTATTATTACTTTTTATTTATCTTGATCAATTTCCATTGTTGTTATTATCATCATCATCATCATCATCACCGCGTCTTACTACCAATTCGGGTTATATGCACTTACGCTAATGTGTAATGGTAGGGTGATTGTGAGATGAAATGGAGGACCTACAGTTTAACGTGGAATCCGAACCACGGTGGAGGCCTGGCATTCCACACATTAACAAGTTGTGATTAATACACGTCTTGCAAGAGGTGAAGGAAGGGTTTGGAAATCTGATAAATCTCTGCCGGGACCGAGAATTGAACCCCCGACCCCAGCACAAAAGTCTGATACCTTACTCCTAGACCACAATGTCACTAATTTACATTGTTATAAAATTATAAGTACATAATTTAAATATTTGGGATTGTCAAAATTATATCTGCGCTAGTGTGCTCAAGAGGTTTTAGTGGCATACAGTAGGAAAGAGTGTGGAAAATCACCCCAAGTTAGTTTAGTCGAGATTATACCTTAACCTCCCAAGTTATTGTTCTGTGCACTACATATAGACATAACCTTGACCGTCTCTTGATTATAGTGGATTCTAAACCACTTGTCCCCCCTGGGACAGTTTGAGGGGAGGATCAGGGTTTCATCAGCCTCTATTACCGAGGTCTCACTTGCCTGGTAAGAAAAGCTGCACCTGTTACACTGTTTTCAGGTATTTTATAAAGTTAGGTCGAATAAAATATTTTAATTAAATCACTTTTTTTTTTTTTTTTTTTTTTTACTAATCCTGAACCATGAATACAATCTTGATACAAATGATGAGTTAATATTTGTTGTTGTAACACGTTCATACATTCAGTCAAGTTTTAAATAGGAATGAGACCCTCTAATCTCTCAAACCCTTACAGATATTTCAAATTCAAGACTCAATTCCTTAAAAATACATATTTTTTCAATTTTCAAAGTGAAAGTT
This sequence comes from Timema cristinae, assembly GCA_039000515.1. Lineage (NCBI taxonomy): Eukaryota > Metazoa > Arthropoda > Insecta > Phasmatodea > Timematidae > Timema > Timema cristinae. Next base: position 22,635,449 of record JBCFYV010000001.1, read on the forward strand.
GTTCTAGAGCTTTAATACTGCATGTTGGTGGTTTAAAACCAACATAATTACAGGACAAACTCTACAACCATGCTCCAGACGAGTAATGTAACATTGAATTGAATGTATGAATGTTATAATCAATGGATTTTAAGAAACAATGTTAACATTCAGTTAATATCTGTATTTTCTATTATTCTAGTACTAGTATATTCAGATTTAGATTTGATATTTGGGGTTCGAAGCTAAATTGGAGACTCATATTTGTAAAATATTGGATTCGACTCAACTCTAGTTTTAATTAATGGTCTTGGGTTTGGTTATTGTATCTCTATAAGAAATAGTACTATTTCCTTAATGCAATCTCAAGTATCCATAAGGATTCAAAGATCCAATCCCTGCTCTATATTTTGTTCTAATTAGCACCATACTTCTATGCCCCAGCAGGTCCCATGACAAAGGCGCTGAATGAGCTGGTGTTACGACTCAACAGTGAAGATGTGCTTACGGAGGGTCTCGTCAAATTCAATGCATTCGTCTTTGGTTTGCTGAAGTAAGTTTTTCGCTTAAGTGATAGAGAAAGACCAGCTGTTTTGTATGTCGGTATCAACCAATAACCACCGTTTAGTATACATGATATGAAAAAAATCTGTTCAAAGTGTTATTCAGTAAATATTTCCATTTAAATAAATTCTACAATCCAATTTTCATAGGAAGGGCCTTTAAAAAATACTTTGTATTATTATTATTAATGTTATTTTTATAGGTATTTATTATAGCTACCAAGGTTGATATCTGCAGCTCACATGACTTAATGTATGAACATGTAAAACTTATCTGTCAGAAAATGTTTTTTCTTAGCACTGCGTCCTACTACTCATTCAGGTATACACATATGTACAAATTGCGCTAGTAAATTAGGGTTGAGGAATGTTGAATTTAGAGGTAATGTACCCACATTTGAATGAGGAGAGAGTGGAAAACTATTTAGTAAAAACTCATCCTCAATATACGTGACTGGGATTTGAACCCAGAGCTCCCTGCCATCGGCAGTTTTAGTTTATTGCGAGAGTGACGCCTTGGACCATATGGCCACCCAAGCAGGTCAGATAAAGTTCCTCCTATGAAAATTGTACTGTATTGATAAAAGTTAAAGTAAATATTTAAGTGTGGTGTGCACTTTTTTTTTTTTGCAGCGTACGTTCATTAGACGCGTGGGCCAGCTACCTGCGGACACGTGAGAGCGTATTGCGGAAACACTACAATTCAGACAGTCTTCTCCTCCTCTCCAACACTGCGGGCGCTTCCATGAGGGCATTGATAGATCAACTGGTAGCATCGCTTCAACCCCTGTCCCTCCTACCCTTCAAACTAGACCTTTTGTTTGAGTGTCGTCAACTGCACCTCAGTCTGCAACGCATGGAACAACCACTGTCTTCTTCTTCTTCTCCGCCCAAACAGTGGACCTTCAAGAAGTTGGTGCGTTCCATACAGAGCAGCCTCACACAGTCCACAGAGGAGGACTCGCCGTGGTTCAACCGTCGACAAGACTCCTCCAGGAGGTTACTCCCAGGCGAATGCAACACCCCCCACCATCCCAACTGCAAAGGTACGACGGATCCGCCTCTCCCAGACCTCCTGGACTCATCAGTCAACGCTAAGCCATGGCCGAGAGAGGACAAACCGAGACCAAGGTCGTGCGTCGATGCCGCCCTCAACCCAGCCCCTGGTGGGTTCTCTTTGGTGAATGACATAGCGAGCACCATGAAGAAACGGTGGAGTGGGATCCACCTAGGATCAAAGCTGTTCCAGGCGTTTGACCGTCTGGCAGCAGAAGACACTGAGGAGGAATACACGGACAGCTTGGAGAACACGCCGAGAGTAAATGAGGCGAGGAAAAGACAAGTCTCCGGATCCTCCAACAACTCCACAAGTGACGACTGTCCGGAAACTGTTTTGAGGGAGAAGTCAGCCTCCCCTGTACCCACGCTGACACAAAAAGAATCTGACTCCAATGAAGAGATCAGTGGCGAGTATGATCTCATCGCAGAAACGGTATCGGAAGTAAAACCAGCATGTACCGGAACCGGAAAGTTCCGAAGGCTGCAGATGAAGTGGGAAATGCTAAGTGGAAAAGAAAGTAGTCCCACTGAAAAGGTATCCCCTAGCACCCCGTTCCCCGGACACACTGTCGATAGCAGCGGGAGCAGTAGTAGTGGAAGCGTGACCACTGGAAACAAATCAAAAATCCCTCGGCTCGTCCTTCGCCCATCAGGGCATCAGGGATTCCGGTCCTCTCCCCGCAACAATCGGGTCGTGGCAATGTCAAAAAGGCTTCCGCGATAACGCCTCCGACTCCGACCGGGATATCCCAGCTACGTAAACCAACAGCAGTAAACTCCAAATATAAACCACCACAAGAGGTCCATCATCAGGTTACAGGGGTGAAAGCAGGAGGAGGGGTGATCTCCAAGCGCCCCCTGCCAGCCACGACAAGATGTAGTCGTCTGGACCAGTTGCAAACTGGCGGCAAGCCGGTGCGACCCAGCAGTTTGCCCTACCGGCCTGCAAGTTCCACGCAAGGCAGTAGAGGGGCGTCGAGTGTCCGCAAGCCGGAAATTCAAAGGAGGGCGGCATCGTCCTCGCTCAACAGGCAGAAACAGGGCTTGTCTGAGAATCTTCCCTCGCAGAGGTAAACTTCTCAGTCATTTATCTTAATAAGATTTTTCCCTATGTTTATTCATGACAGAAATCCAAAATTTGATTGCATAGTTATGTTCATCACAGTTTTGAAATTTGGCGTTTGGTTTGTCTTGTATTCCATCTAGGAGGTAACCTAATTTCTAGAGTTGGGTCGAATCCACTGTTTTACAAATCCGACTCTTGAAAAAAATTATGAACATATGAGGAAATATAAATATAAAAGAATAACATAAAGTACAAATAGTAACTAAATTTTAACATTAATTCTTATATTATTATATGCAGCTAAGTGATAAATTACTGATCTGGGGCCTTGTTTTTAAGGTTATCCTATAATTATAATTGGTTCTGGACCACCAATAAGCAGTATTAGAGCTATTTCTCTTGGTTTTTTTTTTTTTTTTTTTTTTTTTTTAGTTTCGAATCTGAAATTTTCTCATATCCTGAACATCCTTAAGGATTCGAAGGTCCTAGCCCTAGTATTTTTCTATTGTTAACGGATTTAATGATATATAATATAGTTGTGTTTGGTAGATTATGTTATGTTTTTTAGATTAAATTTTAATATACATTTATATTAAAATCTTTGACTTCACATCGAATTTTTTAAAAGTCTACAGATTCACAAGGAACAAAATAAATTAATGAAATACAGTAACACACATCTGATGATGCTTGGAAATTGTTTTAAATAAAGGTTTATCATAATAATTTGACATAAAAGTAATTAGGTCTTGTTAATTTCAATCTGTAGCGTATCTGTCTAATGAGCTAAGGCTCCTGAGCTCGATTCCCGACACGGCCAAAAATGTATCATTGGTGAAATGTGGGTGTACCCTTTTACAGTGATGAATTAATAGCCGAGAGCTGAATGATGGTTTGTCCTAGTATTAAGTTAGATTATAAAGCATATGAAGCTACGACCAATCTAGCAAGCCGGTAGTGGAAGATATATGGTTGAATAAAAAACTACCCCAGGCTGAAAACAGTAATGGATGTATAGTAAAATAAAAACTATACTAGTCATTTCATTATTTTTTTTCTCAACATGTAAGTATTTTTATACAAATAACTATACAGCAATATTTAAGTGAAATTTTGTTCAGAAGATCAAATTCCCCGAAAATGTATCTTGAAAGAGAGACAAGTTAAGATGGGCTATACTTATGTTATTTGATACACAAATGCTATATTATATAATTATAAAAAGAAAAACTCCATGGCGTCAGCTCTCAAGCAGACTCCATCTGTTGGCGAAGATAGTGCCAACTTCCGGAGATACACGGAGTTATGTGGTCAGCACATCGAACCCTCCGGCCGATAATCTGTTTTATAGACTGGAGCCACTAGTTTCTTATTCAAATAGCTCTTCATTTGTTCTCACGAGGTTGAGTTGACCCATTGTTACACAGTTCAAACCTGGAAGCGTTGGGGATCAAACTCGAGGCCTCTGGAGATGTAGTGAGGGACTATGACCACCAAGAGACAGTTAACCACGTTAGAGAGTAGTATCAGGCAGTCAGAGGAAGTGTGTCTGTATTTTCCAGGATATTAAGCTATGCAACATATTTCAAGGGCTAGGAATAAAATACACGCTTTAGTCCAAGTGGCGAGTTAAATGGAAACAGGAAGAGGAAGAAGAATTGTAAGGGAATTCATCAGTTCTAGAGTCAAAGAGGCTCTTCCAACTTCAAAGAGAACAACTATACAATAAAATATTCACACAAAAAGTACTGTTTTATTGAAGATTTTTAAAATTTACTATGCTTAGCACCCTGGTCCGAGGTAGGGATGTAAAGGGTAGCTTAAAGGAAGTGTACCCGCATTATCATGGAGAGAGGATGAGAAAATTACAATGATAAATCACACACAAGCCGTACCCAGTTGAGACTCAAACCCCTTCTGAGACCCCCTTCTGAGACTGACAACTTAAGACCATGTGACCATCATTGTGTGGTGAGATAACGAGTTGAATTAAGTATCTATGACACAGGTGGGTGCGTACATTGAGCCACCGTCTGCCTTCTGACAGTGGCCACCTCTCCTTTAACGAGGGTGAACGTCTGCGCGTTGTGCTGGATGTAGACTCCAAGTGGCTGCTCTGCTGCAGGGGTGACCAGAAGGGCCTGGTTCCACGCTCTGTAGTCATCGCCGTGCAGGACAGGTTCTAACCATGACTGCAACTTTACACCGTGTTGGGGTAGATCTCTTCAAACAAGGTTTCGTTGTTATCGGCTGAAACAAGCTAGTAACAGGTGTCTAACAGGTGTTATCATCAAACAAATTGTATTAGATTTGGTTAAATAATAAAATAAAATCAGTTGCTAGTCTTGGCAAGTGTAACATTTGAAATAAAATAAACTTCACAAAATCAGCTTTACTATCATTGCAGGGTTCTCCAACTAATATTAGTATTTAATAAAAAATATGGTTTTGAGGAAAACTTATCATACAGACTTGAATTGATTATTCTATTTTAACTAGACATAAAAAATGGGTAATATTATAATTTATTTTTGTCTAAAATTGGTTATTTAACAAAAATGGCCAAGTGTAATTTGGGTCACTTATTTCTCATCCGAATTTCGTATATTTCACTCGAAAGATTTTTATTTTATATTCTACATTAATTTATCTAAAGTCAAACATTGTTTTCTATTAACGTTTATATTATTATTTTGATAAGAGCCATATGGTTTAGTAATGAAATTTGACTAATCATTTTTTTTAATAACATAATTAATGGGAATGGTGGTCACTTTTCAACTAGATATGTAATTTAAGATTATCTTTATGTTTAAAATTTGACATGCCTATATAAACAAACTATTTAAATTATGCACCATAAAGGTTACATTGTGGATAATTCCTTCGTTCTTGTTTGAAGAGTTTTAATTCAGCCACGTGCTCTATAATCGTGTGTATGAATGTGCAGAGGGGATTGATTTGATAGCTATGCAGTAAATTCTTTCTATTAGCGAGTGCTGTTCAATTTCATACACATATTTGAACAGTGCATTGGTGTTAACTTTTCAGAACAACAACTTCGCAAAGTTTTAACTTAACAAGAATAAGTTAATTTTTATTCAATACCTTATTCATAATAATCCCCTTTTTTGTGTGTTAATTTTACAACAAATGTATTGAATTACCTTCCCTTTTTTTATGGCAATAGTTTTAGCATACTTTTATTTACAAAAGTAAACTTTAGTTGGGATAAGCATATAATTTGAGATTGGAAGGTATAAAAGGCAAACACTTAATTTATTATTTTGAATAAATTACAATAGCTTAGGTTTGTTTATGTATGAAATTTTACTACAAAAGATGTATTAGACAGTGCAATACCATTAATTATATTGAAACAAATCAATATAGAGTATTTAAACAAAGTGCAAACAACACATATAAAAAAAATACTTAGAATAATGGCCATCAATGTTCCAGTATTTGGGTAAATCTTTGGGTGAAATATTAATATTTCCAAAATGTGAATGTTGTGTCGCCCGATTTAAGTGTCCATTGTGATGTGTTTGTGAATGCTTGAAAAGTGATAAGTGATGCAATTTATAAATAATATAATAATATTGGAGTATTATATATAAGTGTAGTTATTTAAGTTTTGGTATGTGATGCTGGTATGTAGCTATGTTCTGAGGTCATCCATTTGTATTTAATATCAACACTTTATAAAGCTACACGTGGGATGTCGAGACTTGAGGAATTTTGACTTTTGAACACAGCTCAGAACTATTTTATTTTTAAATTGTGGTTTTCTTCAAAGTGTAAAAAAATAGGTTTTATTTGATGTAGAGTGAAAGGGAACACTGGTTGAGGTAAATATTTTCACAGTTTTTTATAACCAAAATAAATAAAATATCGCTTCAGTAGAAACAGGTGTGTAAGAGACTTGCTATTGGAGAAGAGCACTACTATATATGGTATACTTTGTACCTATTGTCACATGTGCGGCAGAAACGTGGACAGTGAATGTAAGAGAGACTAGGAGAGTGGAGAACATGAGAAATAAAGTTTGTGAGGAGCATGTTAGCTGTCACGAGGAGAAACAAGATTAGGAATGAATTGGAGTACAGGGAATACATGAGATAGTAGAGGAAGCAAGACTGAGATGGTATGGGCATGTAATGAGGACATAGAAGGGAAGGATCCCAAAGAAAATGATGGATATAAAGTATGTAGGTATAAGAGTGCAAGGGAGACCAAGAAAGATGAGAGGAGCAGCTAACAGAAAGTGTACAAGTGAGAAGAAGAATGGAAGAGATTAAAGGAGGAAGAATGGTGGAAGGAAAGAGGACGATGGAGACCTTTTACTTAACTGACCCTGGCCAGAGGCTGAAAATAATTGATGATGATGGTGATGAATGATCATGGTGCTAAGAAACATTTCAAGTTTCTAACTGAAGCAATTTCAGCAGGTTTTGAATATCTGTCATGATAATTGCATAATTTGAGCAGGACTTTCCATCTTCATTTAAAAGGTTTGTATTAAAATAGCAGGATACTCAACAGTTTAGATTACTTTATGTAGAAAATTAAACCACATGTATACTGAAACAATATTTTATTTATTTTAACTAAAAAGGCTTTTAATATAAAGATGTAAAAAAATACAGATCATAACTCATGTTCTCTTCCACCTTAAAGGTTTACAAACTCATTTAAAATTTGGCTTAGTTAAAATATGAATTAACCTAAAATTAAGAATAGGCATCTTACTCCTCAGAGTTAATTAGGCCCTAATGGTTCTGCATGAAAAGGAACCTGAACTGATCCCAAAATTACTGTGATGTGTTTTGTTGTGTTGTAATTGTGAACTTTGAGGCCTATATTTTTTTGGTGTGAAGACCTTGCCCTACTAACCTCCTTTTAATATCCATTAAATACAGCAGTTTGGCGCAACTTTTTCTTTTCTTTCTTTACAAAAGCTTATATGAAAAATGTATATTGGTCTCGTACCTCAATGTAACTCATGTCTCAGTCTCGAAATGAAACACAATATCTGGCTATCCCCCTCAAAAGATGTCTTAACTCTAGTGTATTTTCTTTTTTTAATTAGTTTCCTTCATCGTAATGTCACTTCAAGCTTTGAGCTTATCCCTTGGGCTATGTGCCGTATGCTGATTGTTGAGCCCTCTAAAAGCTTTAGCTTTGTCAAGTGACTTGTAGCTTGCACCCTTATTCCTTCTGTTGGTGTGCATTCAGGCCCAACCTTCCATCAGATTTAGTTCAGAATTCTGCTGGTAAAAAAAATTGACAAAGTTACAATCATTATATTTTGTACAGTAGAGTCGAATCATGTTCAACTAGAACTATCGAAAACTCAATTTACCCGCTTCAGTGGACAAACAGTTTGAGGTGTCACTCTCGTGTTGGACTAGACGCCAAAGACGGGGACTCGGGTTAAAATCCCACTTGGGCCTACTAAAGGTGGTTTTCCCTAAATGGTTTCCCACGCTCCTTCCATACAAATGCAGGTAGATTGCCTCTAAAATGCTTTCTTCTTTATGCCTACCCAGTTAGATTATTTATCATACTATATGCATAATACGAACAGGTAGTAAGACACGGTGATAAAAAAAAAAGTGTAAAAATTATTTAACTTGGTATATATATTTTTAAATTACTTAATACACAAATAATTTAGTTCGTAAATATAAACAAATATATGTTGTATTAAAATTCAAATCCTGAATTGGTGATTTCATGGGCTAACTCTCTATTCTAATGTTAGACTGGATTGCCGCTAATAGAGAGATTGTGACTCGAATACCAGCCGTCGTAGAAGGTGGATCTTCCTAAATGGCTTTCCACTATCCCTCCATGCAATGGCAGATAAATTTCCTTCATAATTCTGTCTTCCTTGTCTCTTTTCCATTAGCATAATTAATTAATGCATACAACCCGAACATGTACCAAGAAGCAATGAGGGTAAAAAAAAAGTCAACATGTTAAATATAACATAGTAAATTTCTTTTACTAAAGTTCGTTTTAAATTGCTTTTGAATTGAACTAAATAGAGCATTAGAGCTTAACAACAGTTAAGACATATAAATAATGAATAAATATTTTATTTTATATTTAAGTGTGTCTTTAATAAACTTGAGTAGTTTTTAGTAAAATCCACTTGTTAGTGAGAAGGGAAGAAAGAAACATAATATTCATCAAATTCACATTCTTTATTAAACCTTTCAATTTTTGTTTGTTACCTTATTTTTAAAATTTTCTTATCTGAATTAAAATTTATAAATTCTCTTTTCGGATCAATATTAAAAAGTTACCAGTGGATGTACTACTTAAACAACTCTGTTTGGCAGAATTAGATTGCGTTAAGCTTGTTTTAGTGACACAATACCAGTGAGGGAAGGTTTGACCTGCGTGCACCCGTCTATATCGCACCTGAGCTTGCATGGGCCAGGTATACCTTGTTGATACCTTCTTGGATCCCAATCATTAGCTCTCTCTCATTATTTATGGACATATGTTATGCTAATTAACTATAGTATTGCTACCCAAGCAGACATACATGGTGTGTTATCGTTTCAAGACATTGGTTAACATGCAAGAGAGTTTGGGTCAAGTTAGAACACTCCCAATTTCATTTACAAAGAATGCTGCTGCACTTTCTTAAGGAGTCTCAGATCTTACCCAGGAGTTTTCCCCAGTTCACAAGCCCTTATATTTTTAGACAAATAATTAGGGACGGCACCTTTGAATCATTCTTATGTATGTTTAAAGATTCGAGGATTTGAAAAAAATGTATATACTTATTTTTTTCTCAAATTTTGTGTTGGAATTTATTATATTTTTAACAATGTATTCATGTTTGAACCCAACATGATATTTTAACAAACTTATAACCAGACCCCAGATACTACATTTAATTAAGTGATAAATTAACTACATTTATTAATTTACTGTTTTTATTTTGTATGACAGTCTCTGTTGTCTGGTGGTCAAAATTACTGGCTACAGGTCTAGAGGTCCCGGGTTCGATCCCCGGCTCTTCCAGAATTTCTCTGTGAAGCAGTGGATCTGGAGTGGGGCCAAACTCAGCCTCGTTAGGACAAATGAGGAGATACTTGAATGAAAAAGTAGCGACTCCAGTCTAGAAAACTGAAAGTAGTGTCTGGAGGGGGTTTGTTGTGCTGACCACATGACACCTCTAGCAACAAATCTTAGCACTATTATCTAACAGCGAAAGTCACTCGATCGATACGACTTGATTGCGGACCCAAGCCATGGGGTTTATTTAGTTTGTTATTGGCTTCTCTTCATGGAATTAATCCCCCAATGTCTGTTTGGGATGCTTATTGTAGCGATTTGTGTTGTTCCTAATCTTAAATGTTACAATGTGATTTATGTAATTTCTTGTTATAAACATCACGTCAGGATAGCCAGACATTGTAGTACCATTGCATGCCATTTAAATAACACCAGTTTACAGTAAGGACAAGGGGTTTTAACGAAAACCCTTTTTTAAAAATACTTTTGAGAAATAATAATACTTGGTGAAACGGTACAGGAAAGATTAATAGAAACATTTTAAAAAGATGAATTGGAATTACTTTCATAATGTAAAGAGCGACTTGGCTCACACATTACACTGCCACCACTGGACAAGTACTGTCTTGCGTTCTTACGTTAGGGAATTTCTTGTATGTATCAACATGTCACCTGGTAGGTTGCTGTGGGATTAAAGGGAAATGAAACATTTGCCTTTACTCCCTATGTTATTGTATATATACTTTTCTCATACGATACTATATAATTATACAACATATATAAAATAACACTTCATAAGCTCTCTGTTATTGTAAAAGTGTACTAGAAAATCCATTTACGATGGTATGTGTATTAAAATTTATTTGTGTTAAAACAATTTTCTTTTTATAGATATTATAAATGATTAATTCTTATCCACTTTTACAATAAAGAGTGTAAGAAGTGTTAATTTTTTTTATGATGTATGGTTTCTGAGAAAAGTGTACATATAATAATAACATGGTTAGTATAGACACATAAATTGGAGAACTAAGATTGTTAAGCAGTAATCTACTTTTAGAGGCAACCTCTCTCTATCTTTCATGACCTGCCTCGGTGAGTGGCGTAGTTAGCTAACGCACTAGTTTCATGTTGAGCTAGATTGCCGAGGATGGGAAGATTGAGATTCGAATCTCACTCGGATGAACTGGAGAGGGTGTTTCCTAAATGGTTTTCCACTCTCCTTCACACAAATGCAGGTTCACTTGCTCTATACTCAACCATCCTAATTCCTAACCCATTAGCGTTATTTGTACGTAGGTGTATAACCCGAACGGGTAGTAAGACCTGGTGCTAAGCATTATTACTACTTACCTTTCATAAAGTGGTTGCAATAAAAGTGTGTATGGGTCGCTTTTAATTATTATATTATGAACTCTATAGTTTTCATCTTATCAAACTCCTAGCAACCTTTCCTGAACCAACCACACTGATGTACAGCAAATGTTTTTAAAATAACAACAATTTATTTATGACAAAAGATGTTGTAGTCTTAATGTAAAAGAAAAATCAATTTGTACTACTAACCTTAACTGACCAAATATTGTGTAACCTCTTAATGTACGCCCCAAATCAAATTGTCTGAATGTCAAGGATGTGATAATTTATCTGTAATGTTTGTCTTAGGAAATTAGTTATCACCTTTAATAGTTGCCTACCCTTTCGTGTGCCTGGCTCATTTAGTATCCAAAGTATAATTGTAGTGATTAATATAGTCCTTTCATTAGTTAATAATGTATTTATTTAGTATTAAATTATAATGTATATGTTGAATTTACTAGCAAACATGGTAGGCCCAAAGATACATTCAAAGCACACAGATCAACATATTATTTAAACAGTGTGTTGGTTTCATGTGCTTTAAGTTTGTCTGTAGGATAGCCATGTTTATAGCAAGGATTAATGCTTTAATTTCCTTATAATAATTTTATATCTAGTTGAGAATGTAAAGAATGCGAGTTAAAGGAAATAGTTTGGCAATTTTTTTCTATCAGAAAATTTCGTTGGTCAAAATAAATCAAATAATTCTCCAGTATCAAATAGAGTTGAATTTGCTTCACACTGTGATATAAACAATTCTTGACTATTGGTCAAGAGTTTCTTTGAATTCAATTACAACATTTCCTCTTCATTTAAAAAGTTTCTTATCTAATGTCACTATGCTCATGATAGATATTCAAGAACTGCTGATATCACCGCGTGAAGAAAATTAAAATCCTATGTTTCTACTGAAGTGATATCGTGTCTATTTTGACCAAAAAATGTTTTGCTAACTACAAAAACACTGACCTTTCTTCACATCCTCTCGACTCCCACCTTAACTGTAGTTAAGTTTGGGTGAATCCAAGGTTTTCAATTTCAAATCGAATCCAAATCGTCCTAATGAAATGTCATAAAATACAAATCCAACACAAGGATGAATTACATATTTTTTTATATTTTTTTTTCAGTAAAATAAAAGGTTGTCAAACCACATTCAAATAATGACTATATATCATGGGGCTCGCAAGTTTCGATAATCAAGTTAAATAATGAATCTATGACATCTTTAAAAAATTAACTTATTCAAATGTTTGATTCTATTTGGATAACAAATTAAATTCCTTTGAAGCTGAATCTAGGATTTATTTGGTTTTGAAATTTTGAATCTGATACGAAGATTTTAAAGCTTTGCATGGGCTTGATTATTTTTTTTAAAACTTTCATTTTGCTGCAAATACTTTCACAATTATTTTTTTTAAATGAGCTGTGAGTTTTGTTTGAAAGAGTTATGTATAGGCTTTTTAAAAAAAATGTTTTATCAGATGAGTTGACACATAATTGTTTTCTAGTATCCTTATAAAGATGACTCCATACGTAGAAAGCTGTATACATAAATAATGTAAACACACGTGTTTGTAAATGCTTCGTAGTGCCATGTATAATGGGATTGTAGATTAGACTCTCGATAGAATAATTGCTTTGTGTAAGTCTTATTTCTTGTAGTAAATCACAACCCATTCTTGTTTGGAGCTTAATTTGATGATATGCCAAAGATATTACATAAAAGTGTATTATTGTACAATATGTATAACTAGTAGTAGGCAAAATAATATAATTTGGTAAAATAGCCTTCAAGAACACCTCTTTTAAGTGAACTATAAAGTAAATATAATATAACCCAACAGTGTATAGTAAATATATTTTACTGAATTTTTCATGGAAGAACTTACTTGAAAAGCTTGATTTCTTGTTTAGTATACATTTTATAAAAGTCCATTTTTTTCAAGAAGATTTTTTTTTGTTATGATACATTTTAATTTTGTGTTGTAGTTAGAATATTGAGTTGTGTGGTAAAATATTAATACTTTAAATTTAAATCAAATTTAAAGTATTGTACATGCTTTTTTTAAAAAAATAATTGTGTAATCTTTTTACTTGAGGTGAAGATATTTTTTTTCTAAGAAATATGTTAATTTTGGTCATGTGTTTCATATGAATGACTTTTATTTTGTAATGATGATGTAAATAAAGATACCATGTTTTTGATTTTGTAAATAGTAGGGTGATGAGATGTGTATAAATATTTAATCAATGTCCAATTAAAAGCTAATTTTCTTAGAATCTCCATCATGTAATTATTACTAGATGTTAACATATATCACCAACAATTCCTTGTGTGAATCAAAGTTTAAAATTATGATTTGATAAAAAAGTTATTTTTTACTGTTGGATTTTTTTTGTTATTATTAAGTATATATTTCATCTGAATTGGGATTGTTGATTTTTGAGATTTTCTGTAAATGTGCAATTATAATGAATTTTATGGAGCATATTATGTATTATATTCAATAGAGTTTTTTCTTTATTTCTTTTTAAGGAAAAAACATTTTATTAATGTGCCATACCAGTTTCTTTGAAATTTTTTAAAAACATTTTTGTTTTTGTTTTTCTAATGGAGTTTGATAATTCTGATGTAATTTTGTAATTAATTTCTATTGTAAATCTTCTCTTTTGTGTTTATTCTTAGAATCAAAGACAATACTTGTCTTGTGTCCAATGTATTTATCATAAAACGAGCATTTAATACATCTAGATACTACAATGACTGAACCCGTGTGTTTTTATTTTAGTGTCACTCCTATGTTAGACTGAATTACTAGTAATGGAGAGATCGTGATTCGAATACTGGTCGAGTGTACCTAGCGTGTTTATTCCAAAATTGTTTTCCACTTCTGCTCAGATCTGGGTACATTTACTACCTTCCTCATCCCTATTCCATTAAAGTAACTAGTAGGGGTGTATCAATGTGAATACGGAAGAATCGTTATCGGACGGTTATTAGTGCATCAGCAATTAATCGTAATCAGCAATCATTATGCAGATTCATCTTCTTTTTTTTTTTTTTTAAGTAAAATTTAAAGAAAATATTTTTAGGGAGGAGCTTGGTGATTATTATTATTAGCACCGCGTCTTACTACCCGTTCGGGTTATACGAACTTACGCTAATGTGTAATGGTAGGGTGATTGTGAGATGAAATGAAGGACCTACAGTTTAACGTGGAATCCGAACCACGGTGGCAGCCTGACATTCCCACATTCACAAGATGTCTTGTCAGAGGTGAAGGAAGGGTTTGGTAATCAGATAAAACTGTGCCAGTACCGAGGATTGAACCCCGGCCGCCAGCACAGAAGTCTGACACCTTACCCCTAGACCACCAGGTCACCAGCTTGGTGATCAAAATCTCAAAAAGACACCTCTCTCTCTCTCTCTCTCTCTCTCTCTCTCTCTTATATATATATATTTTATATATATATATATTATATATATATATATATATATATACACACACACACACACACACACAACACACACACTGCATCTGGGTTGTGGGACATGCAAAGATTTCATAACCAGATAAAGGAATATAAGTTCATACTGTTGATAAAACTAACAATCTAGTTCCAACTTTCATCGCTTATGCAACGGTTAATAAACAATTAAGATGATCAAAGCTTTAACTGTTGATTTTTAAATAAAATCTTTTTGTGTTAATTATATTAACTCATCTTTCTCTTAAGAATATTTACCAATAGTTATTAATAAATAATCGGGAATAACCGGTGTAAATAATCATAGCATGAACCATTATTTTAAACAATCGGTTTTACTGAATCGGTAGACCAATAGTAATTAATTTGTATGTATAACTCAAATAATTACTAAGACACAGTCGAGGGGGCGGGGGGAATCGTACTATTTAGGAAATGGTCTATTAAAGCATTTACATTGGCTAACGAATCCTGCAGACTGATGGGTGGGCCATTTACAATAAATACGGCAATTTGGGAGTGAGTTGTGGAAAAATTTGTGTTCAAGGAGTTGATGTGAATAAATAACTGTTTCGGAAAACTTATTTTCACTCTTTGATATACCTGGAAGAGACGATTGAAACAAACAAAATATGGGTTTCCCAACGAGAAAAGGAACCCACTTTACTTTGCCGCCACTTGACAAAGAGGTAATAGGAGTTTTTTATATGAAAATTGGTTGTTTCTGCTCACACACTCGACCTAGGTTCCTCATTATGATCGAAAATCTTCAGTAGAGTGTGAAATTCACATTTCAACTTAAAAGAAATGAACCAAAAAAGGTGTAGAGGGAGACAATTTTTTTTATGATTTACATCAACTTCTATTTCACGATTCATAACTATCTGATTGATCTTAAAATT
Organism: Timema cristinae; assembly: GCA_039000515.1. Classification (NCBI taxonomy): domain Eukaryota; kingdom Metazoa; phylum Arthropoda; class Insecta; order Phasmatodea; family Timematidae; genus Timema; species Timema cristinae. The sequence continues at coordinate 22,650,907 of JBCFYV010000001.1, forward strand.
TACCCAACTTACATGTATATAGGAGCCCTGTACAGAAAAATAACCTTAAGTTACATTCGTCTCATTTTTATACATTTATATACACACTTAATCCAGGGCCATTATAGCGAGGGGGGGGGGGGGCTGTTTAGGAGGGGTTGAAACCTCCAAAAATATATTAATAATCCATTTTTGTAATACAATGCCTAGATTTTTAACCTATTGAAGTCTTATAAAATCACTTATAGCCCCAATTATGTTTAAATAAAACCTTTCAATTGCTACAAAAAGAGATTTCAAATAAATGTATAAAATTGAGTAAAAAAAATCATTGACGGCTGTTAAGAGTTTTCACCACGAAACTCCACACGTGGAACCACGCCTGTCCAGAAGTAATGTCTGGGTATGCCCTAACTAAACTAACGCATACGATGCAATAAACCAAATCAGAATTCAAATTTGGGAAAATTTTGGGACGAGGAACAAAACTTATGGAGTACCGGCAAGTAAGTACAATTCTTTTAGCAACACATTTTATTGTAGAATAGTATCAGCAACAAATTGGAATAATATACAAAATGATTCATGACAGTTTTGCAACATAACCTAAAAAAACCATGCACGCACATAAAATATTCTGAAGCGCTCAAAACAGTCTTGACATCTCAATACAATTCATTCCCTCACAATTGGGCTGGTTGGTAGGAAAAGGAGTAGGTATGTACAGTCAGATTTTTGGAGGAAAGGACTTTTTTTTTAAAAAAGTTCTAAAAGTCAGATTACATTGTTGAAAATAGTTTTATTTAAGTTATAGGGAAGGAAGTTAACCTGAAAGTATAACAGCTTGTCCAGCGACCTGGAAAACAGGGAAAAGTCATGGAATGTGATAACATTTCTGAATCTTTCACATATTCACCAAAATGATACATAACTCTAATTTACAAGAGTCAAAATTACATTTTTCTTCCAGTTTATGATCATATCAACACGCATCTCTTCACTTAGCACAGTTGTCCCTGTTGAGTTTACTAATCTTGATTCTCAAGGTCAATGTGATTTTCACATCCTCTTTCCATCCCTCTATTGTGTGTGTCTTTAGAAAGAGGTGAGTCATGGTTATGTGCATATATGATAATGTGATTACATAATAGGAAGAAAAACTAAAAAAAGAATGTTTTTCACAACAATTTCAAGCTGAATTGGAGTAAGGCGATATTTGATGGCTCATTATGATCTCACTGAAATCTAACTTAGATCACACTACTCAATTGCCATCGCTTTAGTCTGAAATCTTTTAACCTCTTCATAGAGTCACACAATTTCTGAATGTGTAGTGTCTAAAAATATTATTACATCAAGTTGTGATCTTGAAAGAATAATCTTAGTGACTGGAAAAGTTTGAAATTGGAATCTGTAAAAGTCAGTGCATTTTAAAATATAGTTAGGCCTTGATAGAAAATTATCTCTTCATTTCTTCGCACTCTCTTTACACTTACATCAATATTCCTTTTCTTTCATAAAAAGAAAGATAAATTTATGTTATGCAACTATATGTTTGTAAATATTTAGAGGTATTTAAAAAAAAATTCAATATGTAGTTGCAAAAAATGTTCTTTCTTTTTTAAAAGCAGTGTTTGAGAGAGTATGAATAAATGAATGAATAAAAGTTAGTTAGGTTAGAGCTTTTAAAAAAACTTTGGTTACCTCCCCTAACTTACCACTTACATTGGATTACTTTACAGTGTTTCCAAATGGTTTTCATTTCTAAACCATTAGGCAATTATTTATTTTATATTTAACAATTTTTTATATATTCATACATAAAATCTGCTGGTCTACAGCTTTCTTTTTTCATAGGTCTATTTACAGTAATAACAATATCTAAGAAATAATATGGATAATAAAGTCAAATGTTGTCATCTTTGATGATAAAATAACGTATCGATATATATATATATATATATGAATTTTATTCTTATCAAAAACTTTATATATCTCTAAAGGGCATCCTTATCATATTATATCAGTCCATATATTTTATGGTAGTGAACACGTTTCCATATAACATCAAATTGGCTCATTTCTACATTGATTTGTATGTAAATGGGTAAAAAAAACTAAAATTTAGAATATTCTACAAGCCAGTTCAGAGCGATACAAGCCAAGGTGATACACCTTATTGTGCAGCTACCTTAACACTCAGCATACTGGCGGAAACTTCAAAAACAAACATACAAACGTATGCCCTTTTTTAAAAAATCTCTTGACGATGAAAAATAATACACGTAAAAATCATTGTGAAATCACAAAAGATAAGTTTGAAAAATATAAATAATTTGGTAAAAATTTGTTTGTTAGATTTGAGTTGAGTCTAAGTGCTGCGATCCCCCTATAATGAATCAATTGAACCCTACAAGTAGGCTACGATAGTCAAGACAATCCCCCCTCCTTTAGTTTAGGTGTTTAGTAGGCGTGTGCATGAAAATGTTTATGCATGTAATTTAGATTTTTTTTTATGCTACGAGTTGAACCAGTGGACATGTGGTAAAAGGTGTCAGTCTTGCAGTAGACTGGATTAACGCTGATGGGGTAATCTAGGTTTGAATTTCGGTTGGGTAGTATGTGGTTTTCTCATCCTCTCTTCATGCTCATTTTATTATGAGTATATTTTTTCTAAACTATCATCCCTGTTCTTACCCCTTGGATTTAACCGTTTTGTGAAAGTTTGAAAATAATATGTAATACAATATATGACAAAGGATTTTAAAAAAATGTACCAGTATTCTCACATGGAGGGATTATTGGAAATGTATTATTAAAAAGCAGTGCACCAAGATGATATTGAAGTTTGGCCTTCTGAATAAGAGCTAGTAATACTAACTCACTGTATTATTCAGCTACTGAATGTAATGAATCATTTTGTCTCGTTGACCACGGTAAACTATCATAGCTAGTTTGAAAAAAAAAAAAAAAATGTATGGGTTGCTGACTGATCATATTGAACTTTTTTTATTATTATTTAGCACTGCGTCTTACTACTCGTTCGGGTTATACGCTTAAGTACTAATTACGCTAATGGATTAAAAATTGGGGAGGTTGAATTTAGAGAAAGTGAACCCGCATTTGCGTGGAGGTAGAGTGGAATACTATTTGGGAAAAACCACCCCCAGTTCACCCGACCGAGATTTGAACCTTGATCTCCCCGTCCTTGGCAGTTGAGCTCAACATGACTAGCATGTCAGCCAACTACGCCACCGAGGAGGGTCATATTGTACTTGAAAAGTTAGTTTTTGAATCCTGGCCAATTGCACTTGAGTTAGTTTCCTCCATGTAATTTTACCTACGATTTTGCTATCTTTTTTATACATTAGCGGGCTTTAGTACGCCTTATCAATCCCAGTTCAGGCCCTTTTCCATTGCAATGGTACAATGTTTTGATATTCACTTTATCATGCACATTAGAGTAAGTACGTCAAATAGAATGAAATAAAGATTTATATTTTTTTTTACACTTTTAATAAATACTCTTATCTGAATAAAACTTGACAATACATTGTTCAAATCCCTTTCAATGTGTAAATATTGACAATGACATGTAACTTCCTTGTGATCCTGAGTACTGGATAGATGACGTCATCCCATGATGCTTTGTGTTACACTTGTGATCTTGCGCAGTGCACACAAAAATGGCTCTTGATATCATTGTATGATGTGTACCATCTACATTTAATTATCACATTGAATAGTTTATTTTACATACAATTAAAAAATTTAATTCATTAACACATGAAAGGTAAAGTTAAGCTGGGTTGAGAAAGTGTCATAATAATGAAAGGTTATGCTAAGCTGGGTTGGGAAAGTGTAATAATAAAATAATAATTGATAAATATAAACCAGTTGTGTTATTTTCATGAGATCATTACTAGGGTTATTATGTTTAACTTCAAGAATTTAGTCGTTATGGATATTGTGATCACCTACATTCTCAAATGGCTTGAAAAAATTAAATTTACTACTAAGTAAAGATAATAGTGGTCAATCTAAACAGTTTTTACGCCTATGTAAAGACTTAAAATCACATTTGGGGTTTAGACTTTAGTGTAATGTGTCAAAATAGTTCTATAACTCACTTAGGTGAATGAAACTTTTTCTTGTTTGGTTAAAAAGTTTTTTTCTTTGGTGCATATTGATTCTACGTGTTTATAGTTAGAATAATGTATGGTTGATATCAATATTTTAAATATTTTAAGAAATAAACAGCCAAGAATGGGACAGATAAGGCGTACCATACAGTATAGTCTATACCTCACTAGCATAATGCTAGTGCATTTAGTATCATTCCTATTCTCTTAGATGAACTCGTTAATAGTCATTGTGTTAAGGGTACAAATACAATCTTCTTTGCAACGCTGTACTATGCAAAATGCATGTTTTCAATGAAAATAAAAATTATTTAATTTAATTTAAGTTTCTTTTAAATTTTTGCTGATTCACTAACATAAAAATACTATGGTGAAAGAGCACAAATAGCTTACCTTATTTTGGAAAAAAAGAGTTTGACAAAAATAACACTACCAATCATCTATACTAATATAAAGAGGAAAGATTTGATTTTTTGTTTGTAATGGATAAACTCAAAAACTACAGGACCGATTTTAAAAATTCTTTCACCAATATAAAGCTACATTATCAGCGAGTAACATAGGCTATATTTTATTTTGAAAATTTAATTTATTCCTCATAAAAATGTCGATAGTATATTATATAGTCGTTGGGGAAAAAAAAAAGTTGTTGAAGGGAAATTGGGGTTGGTGAAGGGGGCGGGGAGGTGAGGAAAGAGGAATTAGATGAAAATAGGATGGAGGGATAAAAAGAGGGAGGAGGCTATACAGTAATGGTAGGACTGTATTTTTTCTAAAACAAGTAAAAAAGTTTTGTTTTTATATTGATATGATGGATGATTTGAAACTTTGTTTTACAGGCTTCTTCACAATTTTTTTTTTACGGGGAAGGGGGCTAGTATTTACAAATCACACAAAATAAAAAAATAAAAACTGGATCTAGTACACCTTAGCCACCCTACATTTAGCTATTTTTCTCTAACATGGTACCATGTGTTGATATTTTATTCACTTTATTATGCACACTTTAGTACGTAGAGCCGAATGACACTAAGATTTAGACATTTTCTAGAATTTTATTAAATATTATATTTAAAAAAATCTGCAACACACCCATCAAAATACTTTCGAAATGTGAATATTAACGAGGACGTATACATTTCCTTTGATTCTGAGCACTGGATAGAAGACGTCATCCCATGATGCTTTGCGTTACATTCGTGATCTTGCATCTATAATTATAAAATTTAATTTACTTATATTGAAGGTTCGGTTAAGCTAAGTCGATAAAGTGTCATAATAATGAAAGGATAGGTTAATCTCGGTTGGGTGTCATAATTAATATAAACTAGCTGTGTTACTTCAATGACGTCATCGATATTATGTTTTACTTCTATAATTTGTGTTAAATTTACTATGCCTAAGGTGATTATAGTCGTCATGGAAGGTTTTTACGCCTTCGTAAAGACTGTCAAAGTTATCTTTGTGGCTTGGTGTAATGTGTCCAGATAGTTCTAGAACGACCGAAATATCTCTCTCGCTTAGGTGAGTTGAACTTTTTCTTATTTAATTTAAAATATATTTTTTTTGCTTCTTTTTTTTGTCCAAACCGATTCTACGTGTTTTAATGTTTGGAATAATGTACGGCTAATATTAATATCTTTGATATTTTAAGAAAGAAATGGCCCAAAATGGGACGTTGAAGACGTTCTAGATCCATAAAACTTATTTAAACTCGTGATTACAATGATTACTCAACCAGCAACAAGAATAAGATACCGGTCAGGATGGTTCAGTGCTACCAACTCTTTAGCCTCAAGTGATAGTACACGGACCCGAAATGGATATAATTTTGACCGCCAGGATACTATATTTTGTTACTAGAATTATATGTTAAAAAACAAACAAAAAACAACGGGCGCTTAATAATCAAGTGCTGATACTAGCTTTTAATTTCGCAATATTGATTAATCTATTTATTTTTATAATAAAATAATAATACATTATATTGTTTATTTGTAGCATAGCCTTAGGATTTTACTTTTAGAAAATCTCCCAATATTGTATTATACAGGTGCTGAAATTATATCAAAAAAAGTATCTAGATCGTACGGCTGGCAACGCTGTAACGGCTACCACTTCCTTCCACAACTTTTCAGAAAAACCACTAGAATTATATCTTCCTGTATTACCCGTTCAAACTTTATTTAACTTTTATTTTTTTCTTAGATATGGAAGGTTAAACTAGTTTATTATTCATAGGGATTATTTTAAACCATTTTAAAAATAAATATGTGCTTTAGGTTATTCTAGTATTTTAAGTTGTTAAAAGCGTCCATTACATGCCTATCAACTCTGTGATACAGTCGGCTACAAATCGTACATTTACACCAACACTATTGCACGTGGATCATTTCTGATTGAACATTAATGGAGATAAAGATATAAAGAAGTTTCTTATCATGAAAATTGTAAAAATATTAAATTATATTTGGATAAAAATTGCATTGAAAAGGACGTTTCTGACCATTTTAGAATGGCTTCACAGATAAGAACTGTGCACAAATCTTAATTATGTCACAATAGAGACATATTGTAGTTATTAACAAGAAACTTTGTCCCCCCATCGTCACCATGGAAAATGTCGAGTAATCATTCAAATACGAATGCACTGCACACATTTCTGCCATATCATAGATCTTTTCTTTTTTCTTATACTTTCGTACCTCGCGTGAGCCGGGAGCCGAGTTTTTTCTGCTATGATGAACACATTGTGTTCAACAATATTTTAGTCTGCGTGCAACCCGTACTGGTAGTAGTAAGTGATAGGGGGGGGGGATATATTTTTATTTGTGTGTCAGAATTTGCTGTCATTAGAATACGTTCAAGAACTATCTAAATAAGGTGATAAAAATAAAATAATTTACATACTAGTTTGCAAGATGTGGGTTTGTTACTAAAAAAACCCTCTAATTTGGTGATCAAAGTGGCAAAGGAATGTAGCAGAATAGTATCCAGTGAGTTTTATTTTCCATCCCAAGATATAAATATTCCTACTATTGCTACATCAGGAGGTTTGTTGTGTTTCATATGCTTCAATAATTTGGTTTGTTAGTGTTTTTGTGTGTCTCGACCAAACCCTTTCCATAAAAAGATCTTTCGTCAATATTATCACCTCTTATTTAAACTCTTACATAGAATTACGTCATCTGATGAGTGAAACATGAGGCTAGTCCCGAGAATAAACTGTAAAGATAAACTGTAAAGTAATGTGACATATGGTCCCGATAAAGCATCAGCCTCATTGAAAATATGAAGACCGATCCATTGTCAAGAGAAGTGAAAGGTAGCGTCATTTTGAGGAATACGATTATGGCATTGCCTACCTTATATTTAAAACTGAGCTTGCTCTATGTAACGGATTGGCTTGTGTACTGAGTGACGTCACACGCTCAACCAATCAGATGTCTTTCTCCATTTGGTGCCACATTTTACTCTTTACATTGGGCTGATCCTGTACCTGTTACCTAGTCACTTCTTTCTCACTTTTTAAACAAGTCGTATTATGACTATGGATGTGTTTTTGTTTTGTAAACATGGCACGTTAATACTCACTTCTCAGCTCACCCAATTATTACTCTTTTCGTTCTTGCATACGACCTTAACTGCACTAAAAAACATTCTTGGCCGTAAAAGATACCCGGCCAACAAGACCAAAGTCTGGCATATTAACCGTTCTAAACTATTCAAACAAAATATTTACGTTATTAAAAATAATGTATATTATCTAAAAATAATTAGAATGTGAAATACCACTTTCGCTAAATTAATTTAGATTGAGAAAGTATTTTTAAATTAAGTTAGTATTTTATAAATTATTGCAAAAATAAAATTGAACCACTTCTTAGTTCAATTTTGAATTCAAGAGATAATTTCAATGTATTTCCCACAAAATATTGATCAATGAGTAGAAAAAACTAGTGCACAGATTTAACCTAGTAGGTACTTATGACGTTTAACACGCACCCTTTAATTCATCATACAGTTCATATTTTAACTTTTTTTCCCGTTAATTAGCATGTCAGAATATTTGTTAAAATTGAAGAAGCAAAGTCTAATTATATTTGAAACGCTACCATTAAAAAGTCAAGTTGATAAACACACTCAAAAAAGGTCCCCTCATTAAAAAAAAAAGAAATTCACTCTTTAACATATCTATAATAGTATAAAATATATAGTTTTATTTAATTGAAAGAAGATAGTCCATTAATTAAAACTTAATCAAAGCATCCTTAGCACAAGGAATATGTACTTAAAATGAATTATTAAACTTAATATATACATATTTGTAAGCTGATATATGTTTTTTCTTTATAAGTTAACCATGTGTATAGACATAATAATGCAGGCAATATACGATTCAAAACTTTACATTACTCTGAAAGATTATGCTAAAAGTTATGTTTTCATTTGAAACGATTATGATTTTAAATAAATATTCACAACCCAATTCCACAAATTTTTCCCACCATGATTAATGAGTTAATTAATCAGTCAGAACAGAATAATCTTTAAATTTAGCTTTTTTTAATTCACTTTAAACTTCTTAGTAAACATTAACTCAATTTAAATGTTACACTGTTCATTCCAAAGTGTTCGTAAAAAGTTTGAATGAGTTGAGTATCGAGCATGATTTTATCTTTTATGAATTGATACAGAAATTATTTATTTTTAACTTCTGGTAGTATAGACACTTCATAAATTAATAAATTAATTGAGAATTGCGTTGATTACCGAGCCAGTGCAATGTAATCTCTTGAAGAATTAAAACTTTACCAGACATTGAAATCTAACATATTTCTTCATATTATACTATTCTGACATCAATCTGCTTGAAAAACTAGCAGCATTGGCACAAAATTTCATATGGTAATTTAATTTTTCTCCTAGTATCATTATTTTTCAATATCTTTTTTAACATCTAGTTATATAAAATTTTAATGACATGTTTTTTACTAATATTAATAAAAATAAAGATAACTATCGATATTCAATAATAATAATAATAATAATAATAATAATAATAATAATAATAATAATAATAATAAAATTTACTGAAGTGATAACTTATTACAAACTAAATAATTACTGGAACTGTAGACAGTAAGTTCCACATTGCAGTAATTAATTTACGTATTAAGAAGAGATTGAATCGCTTAATCAAAGTAGTCCCCAGGCTCCACTTAAACACTTAAGCCTTGCCATATAACTTCTTGGTAAGCCGCCCATTAATTACCTGCAGGATACGCTTCCGTTAAATAAACAGGAATTAGCCATTATGATGGCAGTTAAAATAATTGTTATGTGCCGGATACTTTAATCTGATGTTGACCAAACTACCAAGATTATTTGTTATTTGTCTCGTTGCCAAGAAATTTTACAACTCTTTACGTATAGGGGACTAGGAAATTAGAAGACTTAAATCCAGTTTAGCCTCATGACGTATTGGACTGCATTGCTTTTTGGTTGATAAATATCCCTAAAACAGATTTTAAAAATAAATTATATCCTGTTAAATATAGTTTATATCTCTAATTTTGTGATATTGTAAAGTGCATTAACATTTTCACTTATCTACTAAATGTATAAAAATATCATTTCTTCTGCAACTGCCATAGTTTTAGAGAGATTATCAACCAAAACGTTTTATAACTAAATACCACCAAAAAAAACTAACTTGGACCTAGGATGGAGAGTGTGTTTACCTGTTGTTATGGCACTGTCATTGATTTCTATAATATAACAGAATGGACCTCTAAAGCTGAAATGTTTGTGCTATCGTATTAACAACATTGTGTAGGAGAGAGAGAAACCTTCGGGTATAACTCTCTCTCTTTCTCTTACAATCGTACAAAGCAATGTGACGTTTTGATAAGGTTCGCTAAATTGTATAAATATATGGGTTTGAAATACATCACTGTATGTTTAGCTAAATGAAATAAATATGTTAACGAAAGGTTTGAACAGCATAACTAAGCTAGAAACTCGTGACTTGTTTCTTTAAATAAAGTAATATAGGCTACTGAATTAATACTTCATAGAGATAACTGCTTAAATGTTGTCAATCAATGTTGTATAATCGCAACTCAAGTGCTTCTATCTATAGTCCTTTCCTTACATCTTACGGTATAATTATCTGTAAACAATTATCTTTTGTTTAAAACTCAAATGGTTACCTTGAATTCTTAATTTGTCCATTTTCATGACATCAAGGCATAGTTTCTGTTGTTTTAATGCTTCTTCACTATTTTTGGTTGGTAGTTCCAATGGTTGCAAAGAATCTTTGATGAATTTATTGAATTGTGCAAAATTCTAAAAACCAATTAAATAATTGGAGACGCCTCCACTTATTTTATTGTCGGCTAACGATAACTTTCTCCTAATATACTAAAAACAGTCACATTCATATTTTCATTGGACAGCTAGAAAAAACAAAAAACAAAACTAGATTGACTTTCAAGAATTCATATGTCAAGCCATGTGATCTGCAGCTATCACTGTAAATAGATATCATCATTAAACAATACCTATAAAATACCATTTATTAAATTATAGAATATTTTAAATTTTGACCCCCAAAATATATGTTTGTATTTTCTAAAAGATTCTTCCTATGAAATCGGATTGTATCTATCTATCCACGCCACAATATCTATTGTAACTTTGCCAAGTTAGTGTATTTAAAGTAACAACACTTATTGACGAGGCAGGCGAGTACGCAAATATGTTTTTAGTAAATTATCAAATGACAGAAAAAAGTAAAAACTATCACAAAATAACTATAGCGAAGGTATATTTCATTGGCGGGAGGTGAGAGGGGGATCACATTAATTTCGCTAATGTACTTGTTTTTTCAAACTTAAGAATATAAAAAAAATTTCAAAGACATAACAACAATGAACATGTTTTAAAGGAAATAGACTTTCACGCAATATTATACTCGATTGATGAGTACCGGTAACATTTATCTGAATTATTTTACAATAATTATACTTGCAAAAATCCATAGTATTGTTTATTCAAGTTTTAAAATTCTCTGATATAATATTTAGTCCCCAGTAATAAAAGTTCCCACAAGATCTTAATTCATAATTTGGTCACAATCTTCCTTGAAAAAAAAAAGTTATATACATTTATTACAAATTAGTTGACAAAAAATAACAACACAATTATTTTTTCACTATCTCGCTGGTTCTTAAATTTACCCTCCATTCACACGTAGCCTAATTTAAGAACATGATTGTACAGTTTGTTAAATAAGTATTGTATAACAAACAGGAGTCGATGATGAACATTTAAACAAAGTCTAACATATAATGTATATTTTTATGCTAGAGTTGATTCAAAGTTTGAACAACTAATAGTTTCTTAGAACTATTTAAGGAAAATTTAGCTAGTTTGAAAGTAAATTTTTGTCTTCTTCATGTATAAAAATAAGCATCACTAACCTTTAAGTATGATCTTGAAACGTTATAGTTATAAAATATCCAGAGTTTATTTGTTTACCAATGATTGTACATCCTCATTAGCTGTCGCAAAACCTGAGAATAGCATAATCTTTCTCTCCCCTTTGATCACCTCCGAAATAAATTACTCATTCATTAAAACGCACACAAGATTATGTTGACCTTGCTTAATTTGGAAGATGCGAGTGAAAACTGCCTCAAATTGAAATAATTTTAGCAACTTTTACAGCCTTAATTAACGCAAAGTTTACGGTGTAAAGCAAGTAGCAATTTATGATAGCAAACCCTTTATTTTTTTATTATTATTATTATATAATAATATATATTATTTCATGCAAATTTGCCCTTGATCATGGAGGTATTCATATCCCTTCTCGGGCTTTTCGTAAACAAAAATAATTTTTTCTCAATTGTATCCATAGCTCCAATTTTAAATTTGTAGAATTCGACTTCTATCATAAAAGAAAAGCTAAACTCAGAGAGTTATATAAGGAACTCCCATATCAATGATTTATCCTGTAGAGGTTCTGCCAATAATTTTTAAATTTACAACATTATGATTTATTTTTTTGCATATTGTTACGGCTTTTAAAATATTTATGCTTTATTTCTCTCTAATTATTTTTTATTGTTGCTATTTTTTATTCTTATTATTATTAATTACAATTTTTTTCGTAACTATTCATCACTATATATAATTATTTAGCTATTATTGTTTATCTTATTTTCTCGTGTAAATATATGTATTTGTAAGGTACTTGTGTACTTTCAGTGCTGGCCTGTTATAGGTATTACGACTGTTGGCCAGCACTATAATAAAGGAAATTTGAAATAATATGAGTACAAATTCATAAAGCCCAGCCTGTAATGTTCCTTGGTGTGCTAAGGAGGAAAAAGGTATAATTTAAAGAAAATACACCTGCATTTTCGTCGAGGAAAAATGGTAACCATTTAGAAAAACAATAAAAAACCATTCCCAATACATCCGACCGGGATTCAAAATCCTCTTTCAAGATTATAGTTTGGTTTTAAATTAGAAATGAAAATGTTTATTTTCTATTTGTGTCAAAGATTTCTAAAATTTGATTTTACCCTTAACATTGCAGAGTAATTTTATGAATGTTTTAAAATATATCGACCTATTAATAGAGTGACGAGAAAAAGAGTTTAGTCTTTCGTATTAATTTTGCTGTTGATTACCAAAACTATCCCTTCCCTTATTTAAGTCGTTTATAATACTTGAGTTAATTGTAAGAATAAACGTAAAAACAATGAAAATTAGTATACTCTTGCAAGATTAAAGTTTTGGCTTCAATTTTTTATTATTAATGTTGATTATCTATTTGTGTCAAACACAGTGGCGGCTCGTAGCTAGAATTAGTGGGGGTGCTGCTCCAGAAAATGTTAAGCCTTTGTTTTAAAATTGTGTAAAAGGAAAAAAATATGTATAAAAAGAAAATTTATTCAGGAACTTGATAAAATCTTAACAAAAAAAACAACCTTTTTTTACTTACTTTAACTTAAATTGTTACAGTTCAAGCTTGATCTATTCATTTAAAAATGAAATCCATTCTTCTTGTTTTAATTTGCGCAAATTCAATAATTTTCTCCTTGATCTCTGGATGATAATTGAGGAAATTTTCTCCATTGAAAGTACTGCAAGCGCATTTAGTCTTTTAGTTAGATAAAATAACCATAAAAAATGAATCGAATAGAATAGCTGGAAGCAGAATAATAATCTAATTCTACACTCTTCTACACTTTATCACATTCAAGATTATGGTACACGGTTTTGAAGCACAACACACGCTGAGTAAAAAAAAAACTTCCTTCCACCATCACGCCAATGCCGACACTGCGAGAGCAACAGTGCTCTCTCTACCTGGCAGTCCCACCTTCCTCCCCACACCCCCTCCTACGTGCGCATGCGCACAACAGTCAAACACCACATCGCTGGCACTGTGAAGCGCACAGTTACATACAAAGATTTTTGTATATTTTTCATAAACTGTGGGATGGCTACTTAAGTACTGACATTAAGCTTTAGGAATATATATTGTACTACAAAAATAAATAAAGAATTAAAGAAAAAAGGACTCATTACATTCAATGTTATCGATAATATCAAGTGGAAATAGGGGGTGCTGCAGTTCCTATACACGAGCCACCACTGGTCAAACATTTCTAAAATTTGATTTTACCCCCGACTCACTAGCTTAATTTTATGAATGTTTTAAAATATATATTAATTTTTTTATCACCACCTCTCACTAATCGTTCAGTTTAAACGCCTATGTACTAAATATTTTAATATGTTAGGGATGAATAAGATTGAATTTAGAGGATGTATACCCACATTTGCGTGGAGGGAGAGTGGAAAAGCATTTAGGAAAAACCACCTTTATTATACCCAACCGGGATCAAACTTGGATCTCCCTGTCATTGGCAGTCTAGTCTATTGCGAGAGTGAATAAGTATTAAGGTTTTATTATATTGCGAAATTAGTTACTGGTAAATGTTAATTCTATTAATTTATTTGGTCGTCACGCAATATTATACGAGTGGCGCTCCGAAATTAATGCCTTCTATTTTACTATGTTAGCCCACAACGTCAGAGGCGGATTTAGGTGGTATGGAAGTAGAGGTTGAATCTTCCCGCCAATATCACGTAAGTTTTGTTGCCGTGCGACAGATAGCAGTAAGGGGGTAGTTTGTCAAAATGGCGTCTGACATGAAAGTGCGCACGAAGCAGAGGTGTGTCATTTAATTCCTCCATGTGGAAGAAATTGCACCCATTGACATTCATCGACACTCGCTGAACGTTTACGGAGATCAAACAGTGGATGTGAGCACAGTGAGGTGGTGGGTGGCGCGTTTCGATGGTGGCAACAGCGATGTTAGAGACAAACCACGTTCCGGTTGACCCTGCACAGCTGTCAGCTCACGAAATGAAGATCGCCTCGATCAGTTCATCCACACAGATTGGTAAATCACGACCAGGGAACTGTGTACGGAGCTGAATGTTGGTTTCAATGTTTGGAAACAATATTGGTAACGTTGGGCTATAGAAAAGTTTGTGCCGGCTAGGTCCCGCGGATGCTCACACTGGAACAGAAAGACCATAGAATGCAAGTCTGTCAAGACCCAATGAGCCACAACGAGGCTGAAGGTGACAGTTTCCTGGACCGTATCATCACCGGTGATGAGACGTGGTATCACCATTACGAGCCGGAATGAAAACGACAGTCCATGGAGTGGCGACATGCGAATTCCTCATCAAATAAAAAGTTCAAGACGCAGCCATCGGTGAGTAAAAGTGATGTGCATTGCCTTTTGAGACATGCATATCAGTATACTAAAACAAGCTTCAGTTGATAAACATCCTGTGTATTTTGATGGTTACTTACCGGTACAAATGAGTTCTGCATGGCTGGAGGACCGAAGAAAAGGACTCGCCTTACCAGCAACGATCAAGATGGTTGTTTCGTCGGACACACCAGCTCGCCGCAAATAAGATGTAATATCAATACAATAATAGTTTAAAGCAAGTCACCGAACGCTTTCTTGTTGTTCTTCTGCATACAAGAAGGCGTTATGTATTGTTAATAATTTAGTTGACTCTTTAGGATCTATTTGATCTAAATTACGTTAGCTGTTATATGTTCATATGACTTGTTATGATGTTTGGGGCAGTCTGACTCCCCATACCTTGAGACCATACTACTAATGTTCTACCTATTTATTCAGTAAAAGGGAGATTAAGCTGATTTATGGCTTTACAGCTCTACCTAATTAGGTCTATTGATAGCCTACTGTTAAGATAGTGTGGTTTATAATAGAGCGGTGATCAATTAGTGGGGATGGCCCTACCCGCGTAGTGTTGTATTAGTATATGTCCTGTGGCCTTCAGGCGCCGCTTGGCTCATCATCATTAGGGTGTTATCCATTGTTGTATTCTGATACTTGACAGTTGTAGCCTTTCACAAAACCATAGGGTGACCAGGTAGTAATTGTTAGGCCTATCATAGTTCTATATGGCATATCATCCTAATTTCCCTTACGGGGATTAGTTTAGCAATAGTTACAACTTGCTGGAACTAAACACTTGTTACAAGTTACTCTCTCCAGGAGTAAACTAACGCATGTGAATGCGGTTAACGATATTCGCCGCCAATCCTTAAATACGGGCCTTTTAGTTCCAGGTGTTGATCAAGATCTTATCCCGTCTGAGTTTTCATATTTAAGGCATCCTACCGTATGGCTTGAAAGTCGATTTGTATATTGTTAACCTGTTAGCTTAGTTGTGTTGCTGTAGTCATTAACAGTATTAATGCCTTTCCTTATAGAAAGGGCGCAAGCCCCTCTTTAAGGAGTCGCGCATTATGGTTTCTTCAATCCAAGTATTGCTATCATTATTGAGCGTCCAATTTATGATGCTTCTCACCTTACACGGCTAATTAGCTATTATGTATTCTTACAACATTGTTCACCCTAAATATCTTGTATGATTAGGAAATTATGGACTGTTATGTTTGTATATAGTTTATTTTGTGTTTGTGATCAATACATTTATTTGTTTTCAAGTACTGTTCTCTCTTGATAAACTATGTGCTATCACCTAACCAACTTGCACTAGCTTGTAATAGTCACCACCGTTCAACAGTGTCACTGGTAATCGATGGTGCAAATCTTCCGCTTGCAACACGCTAATGCAAGGCCCCATATCTGTTTGAAGACCATGGACCATATCGCAACCTCCGGCTGCACTGCACTACCACACCCACCGTATAGTCCGGATTGGGCGACTTCTAACTTCCATCGGTTCGGGTTGATGGAAGATGGACTACGCGGAAAACATTTTCCCGACAACGACGCCGTCAACGCAACTGTGAAAAAAGCGGGTCGCCTCCACTGATGCAGATTTTTACGAGCGTGGCATGCAGACTCTAGTTCATCGCTGGCGAAAATGTATAGACATTGGTGGTGACTATTAGAAAAATAGTGTATTTGTAGCTGACAGCTTGCTCTATCTAACGATGTTTGTGATCTGTTTGTTTTGTTTCTGGTAGTGGAATCCATGCCTCACGTGGTTCGATTCCCGTTAACTGTAGTCCTTCATTCATCCCCAATCCTCCATACACATTTGCGTAATGGATAACGAAGGTAGTAAGACGCGGTGCAATATAATAAAAAAATATATAGTTTCTGGAAATATGGAGGCATAGTTCGAGGCAGTATATATATTTTTTAAATTATCCTTTCCAAATCTTTGGTTGCTTTGTTTTTGAACAATCCTACACCTGTTAAAAATTGACCGATTGCTTTTCAGCCTATTCTTTGGTTTGATCCCAGTCAGTGCTAAAAATAAATCCGTATTTGTGTTCGAGTAAGCGCTAAATAGTTTTAGTATAAACTGAACTGTCCTGGGTCAAGTTATTTTGTAATGTTATATATTTACATGACCTTGTGTTTCTAAAGTAAACGACAAACAACTAAATAAAAACAATTGTCATCATTCAAGGTCCTCTCGCATACCTATCTTTTTAGGATTGCTGGATAGAGCACATTTATTGAGGTACAGGTAAACTTACTTTCTAACATCCAAACAATTCCGTCCAAACAATGTGACGTCACACGTCTTACAAATAATACAAATGGGGCGATAGGCCTACTTGGGGCCAGATTGTACTATCAAAAGGTTGATTAGTTCTGCAATGTGCGGGACACATGTACAATTATCAGTTCTACTCGTAAATCAACCTCACATGTTTTGTGTAACATTACATAATTTATTATATTATTTTGATATATGTAGCAGATAATATTACAATTATTATAAATAGTTAGCAATTTTCGTATTCATTAATATTATGTTAACCTTTAACATTAAAATAACTCTTCCATGTTTAAATAATAGACGTTACTACATACCTTAATTATATTAAATTTAACATAATATTGTCCTTTATATGCTATGATATGTCCGGATACACACTGTATAGTAATACACGTATAGCAGCACAGAGTTTTTGGCCATAGACGAAAAAGAATAAACGAACAGATTAACAACATTGGTTTTTTTAAAAAATATCAAACTTCACCACAGACGGGCAGCTGTGCAGATTGTGATATACGCATGCGTACTCTCTGCGTTTTCCAAGATGTAAGAATGTACTATTTTAACGCGGATATCGTACAATAATGTTCTCTTTTCATGCGATGGCAAGGTCAGTTTTAAATTTCGAACAATCCGTGTTCGACTCACTAGGTGTACCTTCCACTTCTTCGTTCATTTATGTCTCGTGCGCATGCGCATATCACGTGGTATAACACTACATAATGGTCATCTACTTGTTATGTAGCAATCATGCAATTTCTTGTTTGTTTAACATTTTAAAGATCAAGAATTCATCCTCTATACTTTTTTTTTTCTGAGAAACATTTGAAATATAAAACAGGGTATTTGTTAAAATCATTAAAACAAGCCATTTAATTAAATAAATTGGACTAATTCTATTTTTTATTGAATGTAGGTTTAATATATTGCAACGACAGTAAACATTTTAAGCAAAAAACTAATACCTTACACTATAGCACAATTTTTACCCACATTATAGCGCAATGTGTAGGGAATTAGCAAAATGATTTAGATATTTATTGTTAGTGTTTTTTTTTAAACATTATTATATGCCATCATACATTTAAAACTGTTTTGAGCTCCCGTATTATTTTCAAATAGTATTGGTATTAAACAAAAAGGAGATATTGTTCATAATATTGATCTTTTCCCTTTATTGAAAATAATATACAGACTTTTCAATAACCATTAGGCAAATGTATTCGATCACTTGACTTCGCCTGTCAAAATGACACATATTTGCGTATCGGATGAATACCAAAGGCTGTAACTTCTCAACTATCGAAAAAAGACAACCTAACCTACAACGCCATCTTGAATAAAAACACGGTTTCGAATCGTGAGACGTTCCTAGAGTTATTGAATAATTTATAATTAAAGTAGTTATAAATAGGAAAAATTAGTTTTTGGTTATTTGTAGCACTGTGTTTAAAGTCCGATTCAAGGTCACAAACAAGATATACACCAAACACTCAGACCTACGGGTGTTTCGCTGCGTTCCTTGGGCCAAGTTGAGTCCTTGGACACCGGGGAGTGTTAGTTGCAGTTCTCAGTGATAACAGCATTTTCAAGTGAAACAACCCCCTTTCAAATAGTTCGTCATAAATGGGTGGCGGTACGAACTCAAAAGCTCAGGGACCAGCAATCCCACCCCCTCAACTCACCTATTTACCCCTTTCCAATGTTCATACAAGTACAGAAGCCCTATGGCTTCTTTAGTGCTGACTGACAGCTCACAGCTGACAGTCAACATTTAGGTATATACCTTAATTTTGACCGTCAGAAGTGACAGCTGATAAACACATGTTTTTGCAGATCATATGATTCGGCGTAGGGATACATAATTTGGTTTGATAAATTTTCAAAGCTTTTAGCTGTTAGCTGTCATTCAGCACCAAAGAAGCCATGGGGCTACTGTAGCTAGTCGACTGTATTTGAGGATTGTTTGAAATTAGTTTGCAAACATTCTCTTGAACAAAAAAAGAGGACCATTGTATTATATGTTTTCTTTGTGATTCGAAGTTTGAGTAGGCTTGTTTGGGAGAGGTGTGTGTGTGTGTTAGTTTATGGGAAGGGGAGGGGCTGCTACCTGAACCTAACTTTGTTAAAACCTGTTTATTGACACTAGAAGGCAATTTTTGTCTGCCTTCTTGTAAAACCATATTTAAAGTGAACTGTTTTTAAAAAACGCCTGCTTGATAGCGATGGTTTCATTTGTGACTGCATGTGACAATCCCCGTGTTGGGAAACTTCCGGAAGTTGTGGGTCTGGTGTATTCCTTGTTTGTGTCCAAGGCTCAGTAAATTTGGTCGGTGTGTCGAGGCGGTCCGTGGTTTGTTGCCAGGGGAAGTCAGGATTGATGGGACTGTATCAGTAAATTGTTTACTTCTGTTATATATTAAACTCGCCCTTTAGGGTCTTTCCACACTGGGACACAAGCGACCGTCACTTCATTGCCAACCACCTGGGTGCTTTTTTTTTCTTTTAATTTACTCAAGCGATGAGGAACTATTGTTACTAATACTTCTAAACAAAGGATGGAGGAGGATAGTGAGGAGAGAAAAAAACGATGCACATACTCTTCTGCGTGATCATCTGGAGAAAGACTTGTTCTACAAACTATTTGACGATCTGAAGCTCCCCAAATGACAGGACGACTTTCTACTTCAGTAATAAAATCTTCTGTGTTAAGTTAAATCTAAACTCATGGCTAGAACAGGAAAAACAGCAGTGTACTTGACATCGAATCAACAGCCAACTGTTTGCTGCTAGTTGTCAGAACTACTCACAGTGTTTGTCTCCGGTGTTCCAATTGGAACGTTTCTATTGAAACTAATGTATGTCAAGCGGTGACTCACCCGGACCCATTGACCTTGTCCGTAACATGTGACTGAACTAGGACACTGTCGCGTCACTGTGACCTTGTCCGTAACATGTGCTGGAGCTAGGACACTGTGGTGTCACTGTGACCTTGTCCGTAACATGTGACGGAGCTAGTACACTGTCGCGTCACTGTGACCTTGTCCGTAACATGTGACGGAGCTAGGACACTGTCGCGTCACTGTGACCTTGTCCGTAACATGTGACGGAGCTAGGACACTGTCTTGTCACAGTGCCTGGACCAGAGAAACTGTATTATTCCTTAAGGTGCGGCCGAAGGGAGCGCGAGTAATTTTACAGTTATTATAGAATTGAAAGTTTTTGGCAAAAATAAATCAATATTTCTCCAGTAGCAACATGGAGTTTAGTTTTCTGCACATGCTAATATCAACAGATCTTGAATATATGTCAAGGCTGTCCTGGAATTTTGTCAAAACTTTTTCTCTTTATTTCAAAAGTTTTGACAAAATTCCAGGACAGCCTTGACATATATTCAAGATCTGTTGATATTAGCATGTGCAGAAAACTAAACTCCATGTTGCTACTGGAGAAATATCTGATTTATTTTTGCCAATAAATATCAATTCTATAAAAACTGTAAAAACACTTGCTATCCCTTCTACCTCACCTTAAAGACTAAGCCTACAATTCAAACTGATGTAGTTTGAGACCAGTCATCAGTGTCCCAATGTTAAAAGCCCCTTGGAACCGATAAATACACATCATCCGCTCACTACATTATCGTGTGTGTGGCTGATTATAGAATAAAAGATATACAGTTGGTAGGCTAGAAAGGAAGGGAACAGTTTTCTAGTGCAGTCCCATCTCGCCTGAACCACGGACCGAGGCAAACAAGAGGATTGCATCATTGCGACTGTTAACGCCTCTCAAGTTTGGTCAGTGACCGCCTTGAACCAAGGACCCCAGCCCCAGTGAAAAGTTTTGTCCCACTATTGAGCGAGGTCGGAGGAGGTGCAAGGGCCGATCTCGCCGTGGTAGCCTGAGTTGATGCTCCGCCCGTTTGAGTTGGAAGGTCCCGAGGTGGACAGCGAACTGCATTCCTAGAACATGATCGTCTTCTGTCAGACCAACGGCGGATTCAGGAGGGGAGAAGGGTGGTTGAGGCTATCTGCCTTCCCGCACCCTGATTCGAAAATGATCAAACCTATATAAACAAATACTTTAATGTTGTAAATAACCTGTATACTGCGTACGACAGTGATTGAAGAACGAGTACATCTCCATTATGATATTCTGGTAGAAGTAAAACAGTTTTGCAAGCAGCGCTAATTGCAGATTAAAATTTGTTGTTTGAAACTAAAATTTTGCAGTAATTAGATTACTAAGTTTGGTGTTATAGCCAAGTAATTGTACAGAAATGCATAGTTTTCCTATAAATATTAAAACATTTTAGGTCTATGTACAGTACTGTACTATACTGTACTGTAAATATTTATTGTAACAATTACTTTTTGTTTTATTTTTTTTTGTATTAAAATTATAAATTTTTATATTAAAATCGTGATCATTTTCCCTTGTACGCCCTTTGTTTATTATAATAATTAGTTAAAATTATTTTTATAAACTAGCAATCTTATCATGATTAAAATAACTATTAATTAAAATTCTTATCATTTAAAATATATTTAAAACTTAGATGAATTCTTATATTGGGACACTAACTGGTTACTCGATATGGTATTGGTTATAAAATATTAAAAACAAAATACACTTTTATTGTTAAAAATATGGAAACTTATATTGTTGCTAATATTGTTAGTGAATTTGGCGCCCAGGACGCTTGCCTGACCTGCCTTACCCTAGTTACGGCACTTGTGATAACTAGTTGACAAGTATTTCCCCTAATATATCAATATATTTATCATTTGATTTATCACAAAGTATGGCTGATGTTCTATAATGCTTTATTTTTGCGACAATTTTCATTTTTTTAAATGTTTTATCTATCTGTTGAAAATAGAAGATAAGTTTACTATAAATAGGAAAAATCAACTCATTTTATATAAAAAGAATATTAAAAATCCTTCAATTTATTTTAATACGATACGATGTATGTGATATCTCGATAGGTACTATAATATAAATATATCGACGTTTTTTGTAAATAGATAGATACATTTTAAATCAATATATTGTTGCCATCCCTAAGATGGCTGGCGGTGCCACCAATTTGTGTTAGATACCAACACTCAAATGTAAACAATGTTCCATAACAAATTATACCACTAGTGGCGCCATCAAAGTGTCCATGTGTGCAAGGGCTTTTGAGGTCCTTTTACGATCTCTTGGTTTATCTGGAGTCGTAATTTTCTGGGGTGGGAGGCTAAAGAATGATTTCGATTATTGATCGACGTACAAGGCTTCAACAAGCTTGCCCACGTCCTCGTCTTACTACCCGTTTGGGTTATACGCCTATCTACTATTTACTATAAGTGTTTAAGGATGAGGAGGGTTGAATTTGGAAGAAGTGCAGAGAGAGTGGGAAACAATTTAGGACAAAACACCTTCAGTACACCCTATCGGGGTTCAAATCCCAATCTCCCCATCATCGGCAATCCATTATTTTTGTAGTGACGCCTTTAGACCATTCGGCCACCGAAGCGGGTCTCGAGGACTTGGAGGTGGTCGAAGAGAGAGTGAGTGTACCTGATTGTCCTTAAAGAGGTGTTACTTACGAAACTCCGAGACCCTTCGGAATGATTGGATTCCATACCTCCTTGAGCTCGCTGACGGAGGGCAGCAGTTCGTCGGTGGACATGGGGGTGCGGGGGCTGGGTATAGGTGGGGCAATCATTCCCGTCCCCGGGGGCGTCGATCCCGCCCCCAGACGTCGGCCGCAGGCTGTCCTGCAGCTGCTGCTGACGCAGTTTCCCTCTGCATGTTCTCGCGCTCGAAGCGGCGCGTGCTGTAACTTCGAGACGAGGAAGCGCTGCTGTGAATGGAAGCGAGACTCGGCCTTCTCGAACCTGTAACGAGAAAAATACGAGACCCCATTTTGTTTAGTCCCTGGACCCTTTTACGCCCCTTAACACACACACACACACACTCGGACGATGTTTTCGTTCTTTAATTCAGTAGAGAAACTTGTACTGAAACAATATTGGCAGGTATCACCAAGTAGCTGCTACGAAAGATACGACGCGTCATTGTTTTGTGAAAAGTTGATTTTAGGTTTTAACAAAAATAAAAATGTTCCGGTGACCGCATGGTCTAAAGCGTCATTCTCGTGTTAAACTTGACTGCCGATGCAGGAAGATAAGGGTTCGAATTCCTGGTGTACAGAGGGTGGCTTTCCTCAAAATAATTCTCCACTCCCCTTACACGCAGCTGCGGGTACAATTCATCTAATTCAAACTTTCTAATCCCTAACTCATAAGCGTAATTAGTATAAAAGCATATAACCTGAACAAGTAGTAAGACGCGATGCTAAAAAAAAAAGAGGGCCTATATGTTAGCTCAGTCGGTAGTGTGTCTGTCAACTGAGATAAGGGTACCGGTTCGATTCCCGGTATGCCGAGAACATTATAATTGATGAAATGCGGATTTTCCTTTTCACAGTGATGAATTAACGGCTGGGGGCTGGATGCTGTACCTGTTCTATATTTACTTTAGATTGTAAGTTGTATATTGATATAATCAGTCGGGTCTGAAAGTGCACTTTATTATTATTACTATTATTAGTTATATTATTAGCATTATTAGCACCGCGTCTTACTACCCGTACGGATTATACGCACTTACGCTAATGTGTAATGGTAGGGTGATGAAATGGAGGACCTACAGTTTAACGTGGAATCCGAACCACGGTGGAGGCCTGGCATTCCCCTCATTCACAAGTTGTGATTAATACACGTCTCGTCAGAGGTGAAGGAAGGGTTTGGCAATCAGATAAATCTGTGCCGAGACCGAGGATTGAACCCCAGACCCCCAGCACAGAATCTAACACCTTACCCTAGATCACCAGGTAACCCTAAAGTGCACGTTAAATTCCTCAAATCGCTGTTCAATCTTCTAATGCATTTTCTTAAACCGCGTGTTAGTATTGTTCGTGCCATACACATGAATCAACTACGTCAATGAGATAGGGACGAGGAAAATATAATTTTAAAAGGGAATTTTCTCACATTTGCATGGAGGGAGAATGGAAAACCGTTTAGGGGGAAAAAAAACCTTGGGACACCTGACCGGGATTCGGGTACTGATATCCCAGGAACTGGCAATCCACTGTAGATCAAAGGTGACGCGCTAGACCCCGCGACCACCGATACGGGTTTTTCTTATTCTCTATAAGAATACCGGTATTTCTTCTACGCATGCGCCCGTACTTAAACATCGCTGAAAAATATGACCTGCGCAATTAGCCTACCAAATTACGCACAAGTTTTCATGATAGCTGCTTGTCTTGTTGATAGTTGCCATTATAGTTGGTTGTACACACGGTAATATTCGACTTGTACTGAATTCAGTACGTAAACATCACTCTCGTTTGCAGGGTATTAGGGATCCCCAAGTGTTACAGCTGGGGGTGGGTGAAGATGGGGTGGTTTAAAGCTTTGATAAAATACCATCACAATCGCAACAACCAGTGGGGCTTGTGGTTTGTTGCCAGGGATAGCTGCGCTTGGCAGGACTCTATTAAACTGTGCTTCCCCCCCAATATAAATTTGACCAGTAAAACACACAATAATGCAGTGGGCAAATGTGCGTTGATTGAATTTAAAAGGGTAAGTTTGATACTGAATAGGAAGGAAACAGTTTATTAGTACAGACCCTTCAAGTAGAGCCCTGGCAACAACCCACGAGTCGCCAATTATCAACAACAATGTTATAAGACGAACGGAATGAAGTTATAGTTTTGGATCGGTAGTAATGGAAGGAAATAACCCTACCAAGATCCCGTGTTGGTGTTTCAAAGATGTCTTTACCCATTGATTTTTTTCAAGGGGTAAGCTAAAATTAAACAAAATTATGTACAGATATTTTTGTTTTCATTGTAAAGGTATTTTATCTCAGTTGAAATATAGTCTAAAATACAATTACTGTGATATGCATCACTGCAATGCCTGATTTTGTGTTCAAAACAAACATATTTTATATCGCACTAAGGTCCAGTTCTACCAACACTGCATGTTAATTTTTATCCATCGTAAAATTAAAAAAACTAGAATGTTTGGTAACAAATATGATAAATTCTATTCGTAAGAGAATTCAACAATTGGAATGTTAGGAAAAAGCTTAGATACCTTCTATTCGTCAGAGAATTCAACAATTAAAATGTTCGGAAAACAATCAGATAACATCTATTCGTCAGAGAATTCAACAATTAGAATGTTTGGGAACAAATCATATAACTTCTTTTCGCATAGAATTCAAACAATTGAAATGTTTGTAAAAAGCTCAAATAGCTAATATTCGTCAGAGAATTCAACAAATAAAATGTTTGGGAAAAGCCTGGATACCTTCTAATCGTCAGAGAATTCAACAATTAAAATTTTGAAAAACTCAGATAACTTCTATTCGTCAGAGAATTCAAAAAAGAATTTTGGGAAAATATCAGTAATTATTCTCAGAGAATCAACTAAATTTCAAAATTCAGATAACTCTATTCGTCAGAGAATTCAAAATTAAAAATTGTGAAAAAACTCAGGTAAATTATATTCGTCAGAGAATTCAACAATTAAAATGTTTAGGAAAACTTAGATACCTTCAAATTTCGTCAGAGAATTGAATAATTAAAATGTTTGGAAGCGATCAGTTAACTTTTATTCGTCATAGAATTCAACAATTAAAATGTTTGAAAAATCTCAGATAACATCTAGTCGTCCGAGAATTTAACAAGAAAAAAGTTTGGGAAAAGTAAGATAACTTTAATCAGCCATTTATTTCAACAATTTAAATGTTTTGGCAATGTCGCAAAAACTCACGCATACGCGAATTGGTGTTCATTTTAATTAAATATGGTAGAACTGGCCTGATTGTAAAAAGGCATCTTTCACACCAAATATTAATTTTTCTTAGTACAAAACACCAAAGTTTTACCATAGCTTTATTAGAATCTATTTGAAACATGCACTTAATACTTTAAGATACATTTAAGACGATTAATTTCTAAATGTGTTTATATTTAGCTGTATGAACACACAATCTGAAGTAAATGATTGAATACCATGTGAACATAGACATACAGATTTACAAAATCAACAACAAAACGTGCATTGTGCTGAGCCTCATAATAAGATAAACGCAACCATGCAACAATATGTTTAAAAATATATAAAAACATGCGTGCGTGTCACGCATTGTTAACATTATATTGGGATTATTTATCTTGTTCATATCTATGATCACTAAGGTATATATTTGTTTTATCAAAGGGGAGGGAAAATTATTAATGTTGTTACACCGTGCGTAGTACGAATTCATTTTATTAATTTGAAAAGTCCATTTATAATTTTTGGATTTTCACATATGTACACCTAAAACTTTCCAATGGATCACCGAGAGTGAAGGAAAATATATAATGGAATGTACGCTTGAGTCAGAATTTCAAACAACGTTCAACATACGTTTCAATGCATAACAACATTATTCAAATATTTATTTCTCCTAAAATTATTTATATTATGCCTATTATAATCGAGTTTCTTTTGATCTCGATTACACATGGCATGGCGTCTATAAATATGTTGCCAAAATACCATGATCTTGTTGGAAATATGAAATTTATCTGAGCAAAGCACCATTTTTTGTTTGTTTCAACAAGTACAATATTTGTAAGATTCCTAATTTATTGAGCCATTTCTAGGTATTATTTATTTATGACAACCTGGTTTATACATAAATATAATACTATTTTTTGATTAAAGTGAATGACGCGAAAACCTTGGTTATTTGTATTTTCAAAACAACAAAAGTATTATTTATGTTTTTTTCATTTTAGTTTCAGGTTTTGACGAATATATTACATATTTAGTTTAATATTTATTTACTCTCGAGGTCATCGATGATGAAAAATAAGATGTAACGAATACAACACGAAATTAAAAACTAATTAGCCGGATGTTTGGTTAAAAAGTTGCACAACAAACCATTATTTTTGAATTATTTAAACAAATCAAATTTAAGCCATAGATAAATTAACTTTTTTTTTAATATAACCCAAACATCATAAATAAAAAAATTCTGGCAATTAGTTTGAAATGTTATTTGTATTTGTTTTTTGTTTGAACAAAAAAAAAGTTATTACTTTAAGCTAGTCAAAGTTATACAAGATGGAACTCTTAGTAAAAAATAAAATGGTATAGCTTTCTATTAATAGATCTCTTACGAATACAAGTCAAGTTTTCTTTAAAAAAACCACACACTTAAATATGTATCACATTTAGTTTAAATCTAAACTTTGTCTTAAAGAGATAAACTGATTGAAAAAAGGGATAGACATATTTCATTAGTACTTTCCACTTTATTTTCAAAATAAGATTTGTAAACCAATCGTTCATACACATACATACATACATACATACATACAGTGAAGCAACAACTAGAAGCAAGCGGCAAGAGAGCAGTGATGAAATAAAATAATATTTACGCTTGTTTTATTTATGCCAATCGACAGTGACATGTTTACAATTGTTTCTATAGTTACAAAAATAATGGGACGTGGTTAAATTCTACTTGCGCATTGCAATTCACTAGAGCTAGTTCAAATTTTACTCTAGAACCTAGTAGTTAAAGATACACTATAATATTTCCAAAATTCATAAGCAGGTAACTAAGCATTATTAGTGATGATAATAATAGTTTTAAAATAAAAAACAAACAAGTAAATAAAAAAATTATATTTAATACTTTAAATAGATGTTTGGTAGACAATGCTCACACTCAAACGTATATATTAATATAATGTTTAAAAAATCATATTTCTTTTTAGTTGGCGAAAATTTTGATTTTAATAATTTGTCAAGAGTATATAATTATAATGTTTGTTAAGCTATAGTAATAATTATTTACATTGCATTTTTTCTTGAACTTTATGTAGGGCCTAGTATTAATTTTTTGGAATATATTAAAGTATTTATACAATTTAATATTGTAAGCTAATTAACATAGCAAGAAAAAATTCTAAATTAAAACAAATTGAAAAATCTGTTGCAACATAGTATGTTTTTATTGCAGTTTAATAATTAATTTACAACAGACAAATTACAAACTAAATGAGCGTTTTTGTTTTTGTTTTTTAGATTAAAAGGCCTATCATAGATTATTAACAAGTGACAACAATAATTTAAAAGTGGAAATAAATTAAATCCATTTTAAAATCGAATATAATTTAAAAGGCACAGCAAATGTTTTGTAAAAAAAATATTTAATTTTGATGGGTCTTAGAGAAGAATGCATTAATATAACTTATAATAAAATATAAATATTTCCGTCACTTAAGCTAGTATTATTTTTAATTAAAATTATATCTAAAAAAATTGAAAATAAATGTTTAGTATTTATGAGTGTGAGCAGAGCTAAAAATTATCTTTACTAGATAGTAATAATATATTTAGGTTTAATAAGAATATAAATAACTGTGATTAAAAAAATAGAAAGAGTGCATGCAACTTTTGTTTTCAAAAGCAAAATGTTGTACATTTACAATCGAATTCTATGTTGTATTATATAACACACAACATTTCTCTTTTGAACAGAATAACATACGATTACATAAAAAACAAAACAAATATAAATATCAAATAATTTGATTGAAAACCTAATTTTAATTAAAAGCTATAGTGATGTTTATCGTTAAAATCAAACTGCGTTATTATTAATTTTTAGATCTACTAATTAATGTATCGCCAACTCTACATATTAAAACTAATTTATTACAAAAATATTTGTCATAGTAAAAACTCAAATTGAAACAAATACTTACAACAAAAAAATTGGACTACAAATAATTTCAAACATCACGTAAATTTGAAAAAAAAAATTATTAAAAAATACATCACTTACTTGCAATTTCATCTAGTACTATTAATTTCCTGAAAATAGTTATGAAACCTATTTCTATTGATTATGAAAAGTATCAAAAAAGCTACTGCCACATTATAGTAACTAGAGTAATACATCAATAGTAGATAAACACTATAGTACAGTTTTATATTTTAGTTAATAAATATCACCACTGCCATCTTGCTTTCTTCATCATCACAACATTGACTTGCCACCGATTTATTTTGCATGACCAAATTTATAAAATAACACAAGGGGGAGAAAGAAACTCAAAATACTTGCATAGCCTCAGTTAAAATTAAAATTAAATTTGATTAACACGACACAAGTCAAATAGCTCTTATTAGCTAATGTTTTCATAAACATACAAATATAAAACGTAATAATTTAGTCTGATGGTAGCTTGGATGTATACTAAAATTACAAAATTACCAAACTACATTCGTTTTGATATTTCAAATTAGTGTGTATCTTAAAATATTTACCGACTAGCTTGTATGATAAATGAACTTTAAATTGCTACACAGCTAAAAAATTCATAAACTTATTATAATTTTTAATATATTGTTATATAAAGTTTTAAATTTGATTAATATTTTACTATATTCTTAAAATTAAAATTAAAATAGGATTTACATTTAAATTTAAAATAAGAACAGTTGTGTCACTCTACTATGCTTAATTTTTTTAATAAATTTAAAAATACTCATCTTGAATTAAAATTGATTCTATAAACATATTAATGTGGATCTGAAAACTATATAATTTAAACTTACCATCACAAAACCTGAGAAAATAAATTTAATTTAATGTAATAAAAACTATGCAAATAAACTATTTTATCCACTGATTTATTTACAATCATCTCATGCATACAACAATACAGCATTTATTTTCTATGAGAAGTATTTTCCTTGTGTATTTAATAAAGTAACTATTAATCTGATAAATATTGAATGTATTTCAGAAGAAACAATATTGAAATTGTATATCTATAAATTGCTTTAACTTAGAAAGTAACTTTGATAGTTTTCTCATGCATTGATATTGAATATTACACATTACATACACATCATGCACACGTTCATTAATAATATCCCGAAAAGGAGGAGATACTATTTAATTATGCGAATTAAGCTATAAATCAATATTAATTGTTTAAATCCCTCCATTCTGAAATTATTAGTAAGTTTTAAGCATTTAATATTTAAAAGGAATTAAGACGAACATGAATTGAACTGAATTGAACAATTTATATCACTAAAAATCTACGACCTGCATATTATTTACGACCTTATATAGTACCGATATTAATTTTTTTATCACCATGTATTACCATTCATTCGAGTTAGACGCATATTACGCTAGTACATTAGGTATGAAGAAGGTTGAATTTTGAGGAAGTACACCCGAATTTGATCATTAGACCACCGAAGCGGGTCTGATCCAGTATTTGACATTATTTTTTACCTGATGAGATTTAAGACACGATTAAAACTCAGACTTTTGAGTGGTGCCCAACCATTAAGCTACCCAGAAACCTCTCATGCTAACGATCTTTGAACTCATTCAATACCGATGATATTATTAAGGGGATGGCGTGTGAGTCAAATGTCTCAAGTTCAATTCTTGTATAAAAGTTTAATTTTTAAACTATTTGAACCAGGCGTTTTTTTTAAGCCACTGTCTAAACACGATATTAATCTAAATAATATTTTTAATAATATAAAATCATATTTAGATAATTCACCGTGTTGATGATACTAAAATATTTCAATTCCCTTGTATATCATGACACTTATTTTTAATGCTTTATAATTTACCTAACATAATTTTGGTAAAAAAAAAAGCAAAACACTTTACCAAATTATTAGTTTATTTGAATAGAATATCAACAAAAAATTTAAGGGTTGTTAAAAAAACACTTCAATATTATTTCTTATCAACAACAAATAGGTTTACAATGAACCAAAAGAATTTAACTGTAATGTTTTAAGACAATGTAATAAATATGATCTTAATTTATAACAGTGGCGACTCTTGGTTGTTTGTTAGGGGAGGTGCATTTTTACTTTACCAATAGATCAAATCCTTATTGTATTTCCATTTGTTTGGGCATGGATTGAGTTTCTGAGTAGCCAGGAAGTATTATGTCCATTGTTCAGTCGTGGATTGGAATGAATTATCGACGGTAAAGCCTGGGAAACAAGACTACGTATCCGTAAGATACTTACTGTTCCGTACTACATAACGGTCCCTAACATTTTAGATCACAGCTACACAGTCCGTGTCATTAATTACGTGACCATGCCAACCAATGAGAGAGTCGGTAACACCGTCCAATAGAAAGATACACTATTTTCGAGAGGACTATACTAGAGTTGAGATTATCCCTCCCAGTTATCGGTGTTAAAAGCGTGTTTTAAAATAAACAAACCCGTACATATATATTTAAAAATATTTACTGGATATATAATGTAATCCATTCGACGCTCTATATTCACTTGTTTTTACTTTGTAGCCGATATTCCATAAACAAAATGAAGTACTGTATAGTAAAGTTTAAAATTGTCTTTCTCGTTTGATTTTTACAGTCCCCTTACAATTACTGCCTTCCTATTTTACATCACAATCAGGAAATGAGCAGATTCTATTAAAACAAAGTTAATTGTTTTGTGAAAATTAAAGAAGTAGGCATACTGAGAATTATTTACACTAGGATTCCGTATTATCCATCTTTTCCGTTATCCGGCTTGGAATGCCCTCATTTTAAGTTGAATAATATCGACTCTAGTGTATACCCGAGATATAGGCTAAGTGTAACTACAAGAAATATGTTTAATTAGATTTTTTTTACAATCACGTAGTTAGTATAGTTACTATAAAATTAAAATAAATAAAACATGTAGCCCCTAATAGTATTCTGTTAACTGAACGCCAAACCCTTCCTTCACCTCTGACAAGACGTGTATTAATCACAACTTGTGAATGTGTGGAATGCCAGGCCTCCACCGTGGTTCGGATTCCACGTTAAACTGTAGGTCCTCCATTTCATCTCACAATCACCC
The DNA here is from genome assembly GCA_039000515.1 of Timema cristinae. NCBI lineage: Eukaryota > Metazoa > Arthropoda > Insecta > Phasmatodea > Timematidae > Timema > Timema cristinae. The sequence goes on from JBCFYV010000001.1 coordinate 22,683,143, forward strand.
TACCATTACACATTAGCGTAAATGCGTATAACTCGAACGGGTAGTAAGACGCGGTGCTAATAATAATAATAATAATAATATAATAATAATAATAATAGTCTGGATGCAAACAAATCAACGGATTCTTTCGTGTTCATCGGTGCGTCCATTTCAAAGCGCGCGCGCATATTTTCTTAACTGTGATTGGTAGTTTGTATAAACTCAGTCGTAGAAATTTAAAGTTGATCCAACTTCTACGGAGTCATAAGAAGTAAGAACTTACGGATAAGGACTCTGAGACAAGACCCATCTGCTGCTGTGGTATAGATAGATAGATCTCTTATTACGTACGGACCACTAAGTACCTTATGGGTACGGAGTCTGTTTTACAGGCTATTGTGGAATTGTAGGGAACATTGCTTTTACAGTTTTTATAGCAAAACTTTTTTGGTAAAAATAAATCAAATAAGTTATTGCTCCATTGGAAACATAGAGTTTAAATTTATTCACTTAGTGATATCAACAGTTGTTGAATATATGTCATGAGCATATCGGTATTAGATGAGAAACTTTTTAAATGAAAAGAAAAAGTTGTCAATAAATTACAGGAAACTCTTAAGAGATATTTAAAAATTGTTAGTATCACCATGTGAATAAAATTAAACTCTTATGTTTTTACTGGAGCAATGTTATATTTATTTTGACAAAAAAAAAATCTTTTGATATAAAAATGGCAAAAACAGTGACCTTTTCTATCGTTCCCTAGAACCACATCCAAACATTGAATCACCTGTTAATATTCTACTAGCCACCACTGAATTCAATAGTAATGTCGGCGTTGACCAAGTTTCTCTTGCATGCACAACGCCACATATAGTGTAACCAACGAATGTCCAGTTCAATCACACACTTACAAACGATCTTGCAACATAGAACTAATCTACAACACTAAGATGGTTAGCCCAGCAACATAAACATTCATCTAAACATTAATGATAGATTAGAAGATAATGAGAGTTGTTGTTGAATTTAACGATTAAAAACATTTATCAACAAACACAATGCAAAAAATAAATAACCTAAGTCGTTAGTAATTATAAATAATATGTTATTGAATATTTATTATCAATCTGTTTTAAATACAATTTATGTTTATTTCATAAGTAAACATTAAGAAACTAAATATATTTTTTTGAAACATTTAATTATTTATTCTATTTTTCAAAGCTTTGGTAAACAAAAAGTAAATGTATACTTATATTTAGGTTATCTGAGATTGTAAACGTTACGATTATAATAATTTTGTATTTTTGTGGGTCAGGAAAAAAAAATGTTAGAAATACAAATAATCACCCAAATAGAAACAGTTATGGACAATTTTTTAAATTTTGAAGTATAATGTAAATTATTAATAACTGAGGCTATGCTAAAATATATAAAATAAATTATATGGAGGCTCTAGATTTGTAATAGTTAATTTTATGTGACTGTTTCTGATTAATTTGTCGTACTGTAACTGGTTATGTTGTGTTAGTTTTTCTTATGAATATTTTAAATTGTCTATATCATAAAAGTTGTATAGGCTGTATCAAGTGTACCAAATTTATATAATATGTTCTAAGTATGGTGTAAACACATTGTAATAACATATATATTATCAGCTATTGCCGAAACATTTGCAATGAAAAATAAGATAACACTAATAAAAGGTTTTTGGGTGAATTTACCTAAATCAAATGAAAGTAAAATTTACATGTATCAACTTATCGCACTGTATAGCATGTCTGTTTTTTAATATACATATACGTATTTAATATTAATAAAACAGCTATCGAATCGTTGAAGTTAAATATAGACAGTTTATTATCATATAAAAGAGAATAAGATGTGTATTTTCATTTTCTATCGGATAAAATTTATTTACAATTTACCAAACAATGCTTGTGATTATGTTTGAAACTGTAATAATAATAATAATATTTTATTGTAGTGTTCATTAGCTACTGTAATTTTCATCAGTAATAAATAAATTTAATATAAAAAACAACAATGAATATGAAAACAAAAGAAGTTAGGTTGTTTTCTGTCAAATAATGAAATATGCTGCTTAGTATAAATCAAATTACTACGTATTTTATGATAGAAAATATACTTCAAATTTATACTTTAAATATATACTTAACTAAACGTGGTTTACGCAAACAATAAATGTAGTTAAGTGTAGCTATCAATAATGATAAAAAATGAATAGATTAACTAGCTGGCTTAGCTAAGTGGCATTCCCATTAAAATACTGTTGATTAAAATCCATCCCTATGGAGATTAAAATAAATTGTATCTGGTGTTTAAATATGATCGGATCTTAAATCGCAAACAACTTCCATATCTTTTATAAATATATCTTCAAATGATATAAAAATGGGGTCTGGTATTCATTTTAGTTATCTAATATTTAAAAAAAACACTAACTGCAACCATAAATATGTGAGCTGAGATTGCACTTATTTTTCAAACAGTCTCAATGAAATTTCTCTATGGTTCTTCATTAATCATGTAAATGTTTGTTTATTAATTGTCTCTGTGTACTGGTTACTGGGGACTTGTAACTAACCGTTTACCTTTAAATAACAGGAAACCAACATAATTTCGTAATATTATATATTCAGCCTTGCCGGACATCAAATCCTTGATCCTTCAGGCATAATACTCTGTTATTCGCTAAACAATATGTGTATGACGTAATTAAGGGTTTATAATCCCTCTTGTCTTATGAAATGACTAGTTAATGGCTAGATATGTGTGTGTAATGGTGGTTGGATCAGTAGGTGTGAATGTTAAGGCAAGAGTACTGGGAACTCGAGAAAAGGTTAATGTTTTCCCCGTTTTTATATAAAAAATTTTTTTTGTCAAAATAAATCAAATAATACTCTAGTAGAAACTTTGAGCTTAGTTTTCTTCCCAAGGTGATAACTCTCTAATAACATTTCTTGAATATCTGTCAAGGGTGTCCTGGAATTTAATGACAACTTTCTCTCTTCATTTAAAAAGTTTCTCATCTAATGCCGCTATGCTCATGACAGATAATCAACAACTGTTGATATCACCATGTGAAGAACTCTTAAGTTTATACGGAGCAATATGTTATTCGTATTGGCCTAAAAAATGTTTTACCATCAAAACTTTGAAAACAATTACCTTTTCTCACGTTCACTACACTATCACCTTAAGTATGAGGTGCCTACTAACACTTTTGAAAAATTTCGACCCTATTTTTTTGCTGTAGGAAAACTTGTGTGTTCTATTGAAAATAAAGTTTTATAACTCTAAAATAAATATTTCAAGAACCTTTCACAATACTTTTACTATTGCATTAGAAATGTTAACAAATGTAATAGTTTCAAAAGTCATTACATAAATTAAAATGGTCTAATATTTAATAATAAAAACAATGAAGATTTTTGGTTCTATGCCAGGGCTAAACTCCTTTTTACGAGGTTGTAGAGGCTACTAGCAAATTGTTCCCTCTCATTCGGTATCAAACATGCTCTTTAAACCAGTCAATACAGCTTATATCAGTACGTTATTGTGTGTGTGTGTGTGTGTGTGTGTGTGTGTAGTAGGTAAAATTGAAAGAGGGAAAGGGAGCAGTTTACTAGTACAATCCTGTCAAGTGTAGCCCTGCTAACAAACCTCGAGATACTCCTGAATACACAAATATTATGAAAATCCCCAATAAGATTGATTTAAGGACGAATAACAATTTCCTCAGGGATCATAATAGTTTTCCTATGAAAATGTTTTCGAAATATTTCTAAAGAGATAGTATGTGAGAGCGTGTATCTTTGCCCCACCCTGTGTAGTTGGTTAGGGGGTTGTATTTAGATAGATAATTCTACATGACGCACGTCAGTAGGTCACCTGACGACAGTTTACCGGTACGCGAGGAGGTGGCGGCATGTTGGAGCGAGTCTGGGTCGGCGTCATCGGCAGTGGACGCGCCTTTCATGAAAGCCGTCGTGGTGGTCGTTGTGAGATGGCACGAGATTAGCAAGATGGCGGCGGCGCGGGCCGCACCTGCTCGCGACGCCGGCACCAGCACGCCCCTGCTACCGCCGCTGCTGGGACGCCGTGAGAAACCGGAAGTGAATGTGCCGACGCTGCGTTGGCTAGACGCTCGGGAAGATGGACGCCCGTCGTGTACAGCGAGCGGGATGCCTGCAAGCAGCCAGCGACCGGTCAAAACTAAGCGACTTTGTTGGTCAAATTCTTTGTGGTTATTAGCTACGTTATTAATATACAAGGCACGTCTATATGAAGCTCACGAAGGTCTTATTAAAAATTACTTTCTCTATGTTGAAATACGTTGTTGGAAAAAGTTTATTGAATAGTACTTTTCTCATTGTTGAGATTTTTTAGTTTTTAAAATTATTATTATTAAAACGATCGGGTTTTATTTAATACCCTTCAACGTTTTCCCATTTTTAATAGAGAATAAAGTAATTAAGAACCAACGCTCTCCCAACAATGTGTTTGTACATAATAGAAAAATGTAACAAACCATAATGACCTAACTTAATAATATTTTATTGTTTACATTTGATTATGAACTAAGCAAAGAGAATAAACATACTAATCCCAAAGCAGTAATTAAATGTAATCTAAATTGACCAACATGCTATGCAATCCTTAACAACTTTCCTTGAATGACGTAACAATGTGTAAATACTTTTAGGGCCTTTCGTGACGTCATTTCAGTCTCTTGCTACAGAGATGTTTGTCCTGTTCGATGAAAGGGAAATGGTTAGGCATGAGTGGTCTATTATAGTAATGAATTTAAGGGTGATGTTGTTGAAAAATTACAAATTGCCTTCTTCTCTAAGATAAGAAACTTCAAATTGCCAGTATAAATCAATCCAAATCCATTAAGTTCCGTAATCGTTAATGGCAGTACCTAGTGATCTAAAGGGCGAACACGCCAATTTTAACCTCTGTCTTTCTTCGTGGGGCAAATCGATTGTTTGAAGTCAATAATTTATCAGGAAATCTCACAGGCATGTTAATTTCATGGATTTAAACAACACGAAAAAATGTATGTACATGCAAGTTTTGTGTTTGAAATGTAGTAAATATAAGAAAACTGAAAATTGCAGTTTAGGCAAAAACAGAAAATGAGAAAGATGGGATTGATAGGGCATGATCCTTTGGTTCCAAATCTTTGTTGGCTGTGAAATACCAGACCTACAGTTAATAATGTGCGTTGACAAGGTTCGTCTAGAAACATCTAAATTTCGGTATTCCTCCATATTGACTTGAATCTACTATTCAAATATAAGGATGAAAAACCTAAAAAAAACAACTCAAATTAAAGTAGATTATAAATATATTTTAGATTATTTATTCAGCTAACATTGTTTCTTGGCACATAACATGTAACTTGCATTGAATATTAAATTATTACTTTGAAATATTAAAATAATGTTCTAGGTTTATTTGTGGGGTGTAAAATGCAGTTATGTAAGTAAGGGGAAAAATAGATCATCTCCATTTTAATAATTAAGAATCCAGAAAATATAAGTTTAAAAAAAATACTCTTGCAGGAACTTAATCTCGAAATATATATATTTTTAAATGCAGTTTCTAAATATACTGTCAGCTGAAATCTACAACATCTATTCTAACACAAAATGCCATAATGTTCATTCATAAATAAACAAACAAAAAAATTAACCAAGATCAAAATGAAGGACAGTTATAAACATGGAACTTACACAAGTGACAGAAGAATTCTGAAGACTATAAACTAAAATTAAAACAAATACATTGAAAGAAAGACTTTCATTTCAACAACAATAAAAACAAAATTAAAACAGCTTTGAAAACAAATTAAACGATAAATTATTGTGTTGTAGTTTTTTCCTCATCAAAATGTGTACATTGACACAATCCACAGCACAATATATAAGATATAGTACAAGGAGAGAATGGTTCAAATATGACCTGGACATTTGTAGGTCGTAACACTCCCATCCGGCTTAGAGGCAGGAACAAACTTTCATCACAAATCTGTAATGACAAACACTAATAAATTTATGTAAAACGAAAAATTATTGATGCATTCCTCCTCTTCTAAAAAAATAATTAAAAAATAAAATAATAAAGTAATTGAATAATTAAAATCCTTACCATATAGATTTGGTTTCCGACTTATGTAACGATATTAAAATAATAATTAATCTCCCTCCCGTATTTAAGGTGGGAGTGTAACGGACGCAAGTCAAGGACGGTATTTTTACAGTTTTTGTAACAAAAAATTTATTTGGCCAAAATAAAATATTGTTACAGTAGTAACATATAGTTTAATTTTCTTCACATGGTGATATCAACAGTTGTTAAATATGTCATGAGCATAGTGGGATTGTATGAAAAACTTTATAAATTAATAGAAAAAGTTTTCATTAAATTCCAGGAAACCCATGACAGATATTCAACAATTATTATTGTTGAGGTCACTATTTGAAGGAAATTAGACTCGGTGTTTGTACTGAATAATTATTTGATTTATTCTCACAAAAAAAAAAATGTTTTTCTCTAAAAACTCCAAAAACACTGTACTTTTCTCGCGTCACCTGTATTCCTACCTTAAATTATGTTCAATAGGTCACCATATTCATATGATTGAATTAGACTAGATTTTTTTAAATAAATAGTTTTCATTTACATAATTTGTGTATTCATTTTTAAAGTAATGTTTTATATTCTGCCAAAAAAAAAACTATTAAATTTAGTTGTACAAACATCTAGTTAGATTTTTTCTGAGTTTATCGGTTTGATAATTGTTTCCACAGTAAAATTAATATAAATTTTTCAACCAACTATTTCCTTGCGAGAATCAATCGAAATATATAATTGCTTTGTTTAAATTTTGCCATGATTACCGCAAAAAATAAATAAAATAATAAATAACACCTTTTTTTTTTACAAAAATACCAAAGCCAAATTTGAACCATACCCTTTTTTTTTACAAATCATACAACATAAAAGCCGAAAATAAACTGGATACATTTCTAACGATTTAATTATGACTTTTGAACTTTTCTGTGGATAAAACGTAAACATTATTATCTGTGACTATTTTATGTTAAGAAACATGAATTATTGCTTTGAATGACTTTGACATTTAAATTATTTGAAAATAATGTAAGTTTATTGAATCGTATAAGTAAGGTCTAAATATCTTCTGGAAAAGCATAGCTTGGTAAATTTAAAAATACACAAACATAAATAAAGGAAAAATGAATATAAAATCACTTTAACTTTTCACATAAAACAAATCTAAATAAATTTGTAAATTTGAATTTACACAGTTTATTTTATTTGATATTGTGTCTGTTAATAAAGTAACAAATACCTTTTTTTTACTTTTCTTTAAGCAATCAAATTAATAAAGAAATTATGTATGTGTTGTTCAATGGGAACTTTCGCAACATACATATTATATCAGTACATGACTTAAGTTAACTTAACCTAAGACGAATAGCAAGACTTACATGCATATAAACATTAAATATATTTATAGTAACTCCCTGGAATCGAACCAGAGTCTTATATACTGGTGATATTTCTCTTTAACTAATTAAAAATGAAAATAGGATGCACATCTATTTAATTTTATCTTTATAATTCAAACAAATATATAATTTGGAGCGTCATTCCTTTTAACTATTATTGAGTATCTATTACAAAGTTTACATTTAAAGGCTACAGGGGAAATAGGGGAAAGTCCAATTTTAATTTTAATTTAGTTAGCACTGCCATCTGATAGACAATCATAAAACCTTTTAATGACATTAAATTATGGTTAGAAGAGGTTTCTATCATTTTAAATTATTTAAAAAAACAAAAATCTTTGTGTCCGTATGAGGCTTGAGATATTAAAGTTGTTATCCTGAATAATGTGTGTAGTGTCACTTCTCCCTTTTTCCCTTGTACCTTCCAATTACTTCTGAATATCAAGGCTGCCGCGTGGTTAGTTGCCAGGAAGATAAAGCTGGACAGGACTGTACAATACAATTATGACACGTAGAAACTTCGTTTACAGTTACAAAAGTTAAAAAAAATTTTTTTCATATATTCTTGCGTAAAGTTATGTGATCTGCAGATGTAACATTTTGAAATATTATGTATGATCAAAACCTATAAAATAACATTAATAATGTCATAAAATTTTATCAATTTTGGGAACCAACAAATATGTTTGTTTTTTCTAAAAGCTTCTTCTTATGTAAATTGGACCATACATGATATGGGCTCGTTCTGCTTAGCAATTGGTAAATATCCATGTTTAAGGTGAAGATGTAGGGGAGGCAAGAAAAGGTCAGTGTTTTTGCAGTTTTTATAACAAAATATTTTTTTGCCCAAAATAAATAAAATATTTATCCAGTATAATCATACAGTTTAATTTTCTCCACATGGTGATATCAACAGTTATTGAATATCTGTCAAGGGTGTCCTGGAATTTAAATACGACTTTTTATCTACATTTAAAAAATGTCTCTCATCTAATACCTCTATGCTCATTACCGATATTCAAAATCTGTTGACATCACCAAGTGAAGAAAATTTAAAATCTTTGTTTCTAATGTAGGATTATTTGATTTATTTTGGCAAAAAAAAGTTTTGCTTTGACTTTGAATGTATACAATCAAATAAACGTATCTACCAAAGCAATATTTTTATTTATTTATTTGTCCAAGAAACTTTTTTTGCTATAGAAATTCAAAACATGAATCCCTTAACTATAAATTTATTTCATCCCACCTTAACTTTCATTATTTTTAACTATCCAACTATTCTAAGTAATCCCCAATTGCCTGACTCCCATTAACGAGTGGATCAGAGGTCAACGGAGTTTGAAGAACTTGGTTCTCTCCCGGCTGACGTTTAAATAATTCAGTATTTGTGTAAAGGTTAGCCCTATTTTCCGATATATTACAATCGAGAATTTGTACGTTTGAACAGCTAAAACAAAAACCAAAGAATGATCGATCCGTCAATTGTAATCACAATAAGTCGATTATATCAAGTCAACCATCAAAGACTGTCTTATTTCCAGCATTAAAAGTGATATATCAGATCTACGATATCTAAGAGCCAAAAGATTGATAAAAACAGGCAGATTGGTAAGAGAGTGATTTATTGAAAATAGTTATCAATGTCCTGATAATGATTTAATGTGGACGCTGGTGAACATGAAACCCGAGATGAAATTCAAGAGATTATATCTCAAATTAAATTTGTTATCGTTAAAGCGAAAACAGATTTTTACGACCGTTAGATTAGTACGACGATTCAGGGTTGTCACTATTTTCTTACTGATACAATTTACCCTGTTTTATAGGTTTTACTAAAATACATCCCTATTTTTTTTTAAACAATTTTGATTGAAATTTAGAGGAATAAAATTTTATGTTTCTTAAAATTGACTATGGAGAAGTCATATAAATGGTGTTTGTAAGAAGATGATTTGAAAATTTATGGGAAAATATGTGCAGTCATGGATGGTGTGGGGGAAATAATACGATTACAAATCAACTAGCTTAGTTCTTTCAAACTTTCTACTATATAAAGGTTCACTATTTATAGTTTGCAGTTAAGGCCACTCGACAGTAAAAATATTGCACATTTAAAGATTGATTATAATTACTATTCATTATATTCAACATTCATGAGTATAGGTATTTCATATTTATAGTTTTTTGCATGATTAAGAATAATTAATTATGAGTAATTTAGTAAATAGACATTCATACATGTACTGTCAATGATTTATATAAGCTTGTCACTCATTCACTATTTATCGGTTTTATGCGTATCTGTTTTAAGAGTAAAGTAATTAAGTGGTATGAGGCTGAAACTTTGCTAGAAATAGACATTTCATACGAGATGTGTACTGTTACCAAAATGAAATATTTAGTTTTATTAGATATTTTCATTATAAAGATTTATGTTACTAATACCGGTATGGTAGTGTGTAATACCTGTTTCGCTAGAGAAGAGTGATAGATGGAGTGTTGACGTAGTACCGGTATGGTAGTGTGTAATACCTGTTTCGCTAGAGAAGAGGATAGTGGAGTGTTGACGTAGTACCGGTATGGTAGTGTTAATACCTGTTTCGCTAGAGAAGAGGATAGGCTGGAGTGTTGACGTAATACCGGTATGGTAGTGTGTAATACCTGTTTCGCTAGAGAAGAGGATAGGGAGTGTTGACGTAGTACCGGTATGGTAGTGTGTAATACCTGTTTCGCTAGAGAAGAGATAGATAGATGGAGTGTTGACGTAGTACCGGTATGGTAGTGTGTAATACCTGTTTCGCTAGAGAAGAGTAGATAGTGGAGTGTTGACGTAGTACCGGTATGGTAGTGTGTAATACCTGTTTCGCTAGAGAAGAGGATAGTGGAGTGTTGACGTAGTACCGGTATGGTAGTGTGTAATACCTGTTTCGCTAGAGAAGAGGATAGTGGAGTGTTGACGTAGTACCGGTATGGTAGTGTGTAATACCTGTTTCGCTAGAGAAGAGGATAGGTGGAGTGTTGCGTAGTACCGGTATGGTAGTGTGTAATACTGTTTCGCTAGAGAAGAGAGATAGCTGGAGTGTTGACGTAGTACCGGTATGGTAGTGTGTAATACCTGTTTCGCTAGAGAAGAGGATAGCTGGAGTGTTGACGTAATACCGGTATGGTAGTGTGTAATACCTGTTTCGCTAGAGAAGAGGATAGGTGGAGTGTTGACGTAGTACCGGTATGGTAGTGTGTAATACCTGTTTCGCTAGAGAAGAGGATAGCTGGAGTGTTGACGTAGTACCGGTATGGTAGTGTGTAATACATGTTTCGCTAGAGAAGAGAATAGATGGAGTGTTGACGTAGTACCGGTATGGTAGTGTGTAATACCTGTTTCGCTAGAGAAGAGAATAGATGGAGTGTTGACGTAGTACCGGTATGGTAGTGTGTAATACCTGTTTCGCTAGAGAAGAGGATAGTGGAGTGTTGACGTAATACCGGTATGGTAGTGTGTAATACCTGTTTCGCTAGAGAAGAGGATAGCTGGAGTGTTGACGTAGTACCGGTATGGTAGTGTGTAATACATGTTTCGCTAGAGAAGAGGATAGCTGGAGTGTTGACGTAGTACCGGTATGGTAGTGTGTAATACATGTTTCGCTAGAGAAGAGGATAGATGGAGTGTTGACGTAGTACCGGTATGGTAGTGTGTAATACCTGTTTCGCTAGAGAAGAGGATAGTGGAGTGTTGACGTAATACCGGTATGGTAGTGTGTAATACCTGTTTCGCTAGAGAAGAGGATAGGTGGAGTGTTGACGTAGTACGGTATGTATGTGTAATACATTTCCTAGGAAAGTAGTGAGTGTTGACGTGTACCGGTTGGTGTGTGTAATACTGTTTCGCTTGAGAAGAGGAATTAGCGTGAGTGTTGACGTACTACCGGTATGGTAGTGTGTAATACCTGTTTCGCTAGAGAAGAGGATAGCTGGAGTGTTGACGTAGTACCGGTATGGTAGTGTGTAATACCTGTTTCGCTAGAGAAGAGGATAGGTGGTGCTAGGTTAGCGTTGGCGTAGTGCCGCGGGCGTGAATACCGCGCCCTGCTGAACAACTTGAGAACGAAGCAGATTAGCGCCGTGAAGATGCCAACCCAGTCGCGACGCCAAACAGGGTTGGGACGTCTGTCGTCAGGAGCACCAGGTCTGGAATCATACACATACACACGTCAGAGGCACACGTTTCATAACAAGGTAGTGAGGGTTTGGCGGGCGATGTACCGGGAAATCAACCCTGATGAGACTAAGGGCGATAAAACGTTTGTACTTCAACTTAACGTTCTTTGGTTTGATTCCAAATTGAATAGCATTTTTTAGTCCAACATCTTAGATCATTCGATAATGTTGCTTCCTACTTAATACGGGTCCTGGGTTCGATTCCCTTGTACAGGTTTTATTTTTCAACTTAAAAAAATATTTAAATGCAGTTATAACCGTACTCAACAAATATAATAGCTTAAATATTTGATCTAACATTAAAAAAATAATACAATAAATTAAGTCTCAGAGAATAAGTACTCTGCTATGATGTTTGATAGAAATCGGTATACTGACAAACACTGAACTGACGGCATGTTGTTTTCAGGGTTTTATTGGGGGCCTAACTTGGATCTTTATGGTCGGAGTTTATTTGTAAACGGTTGAACTAAGGTCTCTTTTACCTCGTAGTGGTTTTCCATTCTCTTTCATGACAATAACTCACCAGTGCAATTCTTCTTGCATACAATATTAATAACTTTAGGCATATCCTAATTTAAAAAAATTCTGACTAGCTTTTTTAAGAAAACGACTCTATAAATATTTAAACTATTGTTTGATAACGTTGTGATAACATTTAATGAGGACCAGGCCCAAATATCCTATCTAATGTAAAAAAAAAAAATACTGACATAGGTTTTGACTTTCTTAAATATGTTAGCCCCATGAATACAAATTGAATAAAACTAAACTATTAAATACAAAATTACGAATTTTGTTTGACAAACATAAACTAAGAACGTCTCAAATTTGGTTATATTTAGTCAAAAAGTTTAAAGTTTTAACGAAACGTGTGCAGTTACATGTTTCAATGTCAAAGTAATAATTCTTAAGTATTCTTAGACTTACAAACTAAAATAACAAAAGTATTTATTTAGAAAAGTCCAAGTTTTCGAACGTATTCTCTCGTATATTAAAACTTAATTTACTTTTATTATGTAATATTTAACGCAATTTAAGTTCACGGTAAGCCTCCATTATAATTATTAAATTAGTTTCTTAATTTTATCGACAGATTGCATTTGCGGATATATCCCTACAGCCACGACAATTCGATGTTTATATACCTAATCGATTAATCTATACAGAGATACATCGTTAGGTCAAAAAGTGCGATACATTTTTTGTTGTTGAAAATTTAAAGTTTAATTTAGCTGATTTTCCTTAAAACTAAAGAATTGCAAGTTTTTTACATTTGACAGAAGTAGGAACATACTTATATGAATTTTTATTGTGGTATTTGTGATTTTTTAAATGATATAAAGGCAGTTTTATTGCGTAATTTCGAAGATTTATTTACAATAATGTAGAGTCCATGCAGTGGCGGCTCATGTATAGGCACTGCGGAACTGCAGCATCCCCTATATTCTTTTGATATTTGTGATAACATTTAATATAATGAGTCCTTGTTTCTTTAATTCTTTATTTATTTTTGTAGTACAATTTATATTCCTTAAACTTAATGTCAGTACTTCAGTAACCATCCCCCAGTTTATGAAAAAGATACAAAAATCTTTGTATGAAACTGTGCGCTTCGCAGTGCCAGCGACGTAGTGTTTGACTGTTGTGCGCATGCGCACATAGGAGAGGGGTAGGGAGGAAGGTGGGACTGCCAGGTAGAGAAAACATTGTTGCTCTCACAGTACCAGCTCTGGCGTGATGGTATAAGGAAGTTTTTTTTTTACTCGGCGTGTGTTGTGCTTAAAAAACGTGTACCATATTATTGAATGTGATAAAGTGTAGAAGAGAGTAGAATTATATTATTCTGCTTCCAGCTATTCTATTTGATTAATTTTTTTCGGTTCTTTTATTTAACAAAAAGACTAAATGCGCTAGCAGTACTTTCAATGGAGAAAAATTTCCTCAATTGTCATCCAGAGATCAATGAGAAAATTATTGAACATTTTGCGCAAATTAAAGCAAGAAGAATGGATTTAATTTTTTAATGAATAGATCAAGCTTGAACTGTAACAATTTAAGTTAAAGTAAGTAAAAAGGTTTTTTTGTTAAGATTTTATCAAGTTCCTGAATAAATTTTCTTTTTATAGATTTATTTTTCCTTTTACACAATTTTAAAACAAATACTAACCATTTTCTGGAGCAGTACCCCCACTAATTTTAGCTACGAGCCGCCACTGAGTCTATGGTATTAGCAATATATAAACACAGATACCACGCAATTGTATTGGTTGGTTTTTACTTTCGTCTATTAGAACATCAAATGTATGAAATGAGCTATCATCGGCAACTTGATAAATATTTGACTACAAACATTCTAAATTTAAATTTGACTGACAGGGCTATACCGACTACTACTTTAAATAGTTTATTATTTGACTCTCTAGCTGCACGCTAACATAAAAACAAACAATATTCCTACAATTTAAAATATTATTTAAAATAAACTCGCCTCGGTGACTGCGTGGTCTAACGCACTACTATATCATTAGACAAGACTACCAATGAAGAGGAGATCGAGGTTCGAATCTGGTTTGGGTGTACTGAGGGTGGTTTTTCATAAATGGTTTTTCACTCTCCCTCCACGCAAATGCGGGTACACTTCCTATAAATATGATCTTTCTAATCCCTAAAACCATTAGCGTAATTAGTACATAAGCGTTTAACCTGAACGGTTAGTAAAATGCTCTGTAAAAAAAATCCATGACGTCATCCTCCAATCAAGCCACCACCATTTGTTGGCGAAGATAGTGCCAACTTCTATAAATAGAGGGTGTCATGTGGTCAGCACAACGGACCCTCCGGCTGTTAATCTCAATTTTTTAGATCAAAGCAGCTATTTTTTCATTCAATTATCTCTTAATTTCCCCCATTAGACAAGTCATAAATCGGTATTTGTAAAGTGGCTCTGAATACGATGCGAACCAGGGTGGCTCAGTGTAGAAAATTGGCACGCGTAGCCAGAAGGTCATGTGTTTGAACTATATTTTAAACTAGACGTTTAATTTATTATCAGGTATAATATCGGCTTGTCAACTTTCAAACCCTATAAATCAATAAAAATATCTAGAAAACACTTTCATTACACGTTACAAAATTCCCTCTCTCTCTCTTTTTTGTTTTGTTTAGTTTCTTTGGCGTATTGGGCCTTAACCCACCTTTCATGATTATAATTCATGGTCTATATTATTATTAATGATCTAATAATATAATTTGACCACCTTTGTGGTTTAGTGGTTAGAGCTCCTGGCTACAGATTCAGAGGCCCCGGGATCGATCCTCGGCTTTTCCGGATTTATACGTGAAGCAGTTGGTCTGGAACGGGGTCAACTCAGTGTCGTGAGGACAAATGAGGAGCTACTTTAATGATAGAAGTAGTGGCTCCGGTCTAGAAAACATAGATTAACGGCCGGAGGGTTTGTTGTGCTGACCACATGACACCCTCTATCCGCAAAAGTTGGCACTACATTCGCCCACAGATGGCGGCCGCTCTGTCAGTATGGCTAGATAGCAGGATAACGCCGTGGAGTTTTTTGAAATAATTATAACTCACTTAGATCTCTAATGAAATCAAAACTCTTTCATAGCATTAATCAGTTGTTCAATATTCTCTTTGTCTTTAAAACATATCTAAAAGCATCGGGCCAGGTCAGTAATTTTTTGTTCCGGCACTCTGTGTACGTAGCAGTTTGTTTATGTTGAGTCGACGGATTAAGAACCTACGGATACAGACTTTGTGCTCACATCGATCTGTTAGTATGGAGTCAATCTCTTACGGATTAAGGACCTACGGATACAGACTTTATGCTCACATCGATCTGTTAGTATGGAGTCAATCTCTTACGGATTAAGGACCTACGGATACAGACTTTGTGCTCACATCGATCTGTTAGTATGGAGTCGCTCTCTTACGGATTAAGGACCTACAGATACAGACTTTGTGCTCACATCGATCTGTTAGTATGGAATCGATCTCTCACGGACTAAGGACTTACGGATACATACTTTGTGCTCACATCGATCTGTTAGTGTGGAGTCAATCTCTTACGGATTAAGGACACACGGATACATACTTTGTGCTCACATCGATCTGTTAGTGTGGAGTCGCTCTCTTACGGATTAGGAACCTACGGATACAGACTTTGTGCTCACATTGATCTGTTAGTATGGAGTCGCTCTCTTACGGATTAGGAACCTACGGATACAGACTTTGTGCTCACATCGATCTGTTAGTATGGAATCGATCTCTCACGGACTAAGGACTTACGGATACATACTTTGTGCTCACATCGATCTGTTAGTGTGGAGTCAATCTCTTACGGATTAAGGACCTACGGATACATACTTTGTGCTCACATCGATCTGTTAGTGTGGAGTCGCTCTCTTACGGATTAGGAACCTACGGATACAGACTTTGTGCTCACATTGATCTGTTAGTATGGAGTCGCTCTCTTACGGATTAGGAACCTATGGATACAGACTTTGTGCTCACATCGATCTGTTAGTATGGAGTCAATCTCTTACGGATTAAGGACCTACGGATACAGACTTTGTGCTCACATCGGTCTGTTAGTGTGGAGTCGCTCTCTTACGGATTAGGAACCTACGGATACATACTTTGTGCTCACATCGATCTGTTAGTGTGGAGTCGCTCTCTTACGGATTAGGAACCTACGGATACAGACTTTGTGCTCACATCGATCTGTTAGTGTGGAGTCAATCTCTTACGGATTAAGGACCTACGGATACAGACTTTGTGCTCACATCGATCTGTTAGTGTGGAGTCGCTCTCTTACGGATTAGGAACCTACGGATACAGACTTTGTGCTCACATCGATCTGTTAGTATGGAGTCAATCTCTTACGGATTAAGGACCTACGGATACAGACTTTGTGCTCACATCGATCTGTTAGTGTGGAGTCAATCTCTTACGGATTAAGGACCTACGGATACATACTTTGTACTCACATCGATCTGTTAGTGTGGAGTCAATCTCTTACGGATTAAGGACCTACGGATACATACTTTGTGCTCACATCGATCTGTTAGTATTGAGTCGATCTCTTACGGATTAAGGACCTACGGATACAGACTTTGTGCTCACATCGATCTGTTAGTATTGAGTCGATCTCTTACGGATTAAGGACCTACGGATACAGACTTTGTGCTCACATCGATCTGTTAGTGTGGAGTCAATCTCTTACGGATTAAGGACCTACGGATACATACTTTGTGCTCACATCGATCTGTTAGTGTGGAGTCGCTCTCTTACGGATTAAGGACCTACGGATACATACTTTGTGCTCACATCGATCTGTTAGTGTGGAGTCAATCTCTTACGGATTAAGGACCTACGGATACATACTTTGTGCTCACATCGATCTGTTAGTGTGGAGTCGATCTCTTACGGATTAAGGACCTAACTGATCCGGATCATATAAAGACTAAGTTGCAGCAAACCTTCAGAGCAGAATATTTTCTTGGTCGGCCTCTGTAGCGCCACTGTGTGATACCCAGGCTCGCACTGGCAGATGGCGTTGTGGTTGATCTGCCTGCAGCGCGCGTGTTGGTCCGTGAATAGACATGTCTCGTGATAGAAGCACTGGTCCCCCAGCCGCACAGCTGCCAACACAACAACCGACAGCCTGTACCAACCACTGCTATATAGGACTACAAGTCAGGAAATAAACATGTTACTAAAGTGGACTAGTCAACGATCTGCAAGAGAGATGTGAATTAATCAAAATAAATAGTACTATACAATCGCACGTCCTTTCTCAAATACCGTTTGGTAAAGTTTATGAACAAAATTCTCAAAAATCAGCTATTTTTAGATGGTAGGTTTTCTTCAGAAAAACAAACTTTTTTTGAAAATCATTTAAAACAAGTTTCAGACATGCATTAAAAAAATCTTTTAAATTTTATAAAAACAAACACAAATTTTTATCTACCTATTTACCATATAAAACCCTTCTTAAATCGCTATTTTAAGCAAACACGTTTAAGACCATTTAAAAAAAATTCAAATTTTCAAAAATGAGTCAACCGTGAACTTCCCTTAAAGGAATCTCCGCCCTCTCCCCCCAAAATAAGCATACAGTATTATTTTTAGTGGCAAACACTCCCCCAATATTTATTTTAAACAAAATAATTTTATGTTATTTTCAAAATATTTCGAATTTTCACTAACCGTTCGCCAGTAAACTACGATTAATTTGAGGTCTAGGTTCAAAATAAAAGATGAAAATCTCCGATTCATGACATTAAATATCAAGTTTGAGGGAAATCCATCGAACCTTTTTTTCCTGTAACCACAGGGATAGATAGAAAGGCAGAATGACAACATTTTAAGATCAACTCTTTTTTTTATTCAGAGTGACCTAAAACCATAATCATAATCTTGAGTTCAACAATTTTCATGGTTACAATAATTTCTCAGTATGATAAAGTAAATAAACAAAATTACTAAATAATTTTAATTTCCTTATAGGTAATATTTGGTCAATATTTTTAAATAATGTATATAGATATAATAAAAATTAAGTTAATTCTTTGGAATTATCAATTTACCGTCTAGAACAGGGCTTCCCAACCTTTGCACTCCAGGGAACACTTAGTCCAAGACGATATTTTCACGGAACATTTTTGTAAAGGCTGTAATATAATACATTTTCTTAATAAAGTTAGGGTTTTCCACTCTCCCGCCACGCAAATGCGGGTTCACTTCCTTTAATTCAACCTTCCCAATTCCTAATCCATTAGCGTAATTAGTACTTAAAGCGTATAACCCGAACGGGTAGTAAGACGCGGTGCTAAATAATAATAATAATAATAATAATAATATAATAAGTTAGATAAAAATAAAATGGTGAATATCGCTAAGCAGTTGACAATAATTGTATTCTTCTATCGATACCCTCATCTACTTGCAGAGCAAATCGCACGTTTACTTTAATAATTTCAACAACATTTTGACGGAGGTTCTCAGATATTTCAGAAATACGTCGGCCTATCTTATTATTCGATAAAAAAAACCAATTTGAAACTTGTATTTAGATTATTTTACAAGCATGGTTTAAATAATGACCCGACAAGCTGGCCTAATCACATTTTCACCATTAAAGCCCGCCACACACATGCAGAATTCGTCGCTAGATCGCTTGCTCAGCGTTGAGCAGCTGGAAAATGACGTCACTGATGTCTCGCCTGCTGGATTACCTTGACAGACAGATCCCGTGCTCTTTTCCGTGCTTGGTTCCCTGCTATCTCGGGAGATGAGCCAATCAGAGAGCAACCTTCAGTCACGTGACAAGGCACAAAGATAGCCACTGTTTACGTGCGAGATGGTTACGTCCATGTGGTCTTCTAAATTTTTCTGCGCCTCCTCAGTGCATCAATTATTGAAAATATCACCATCACTATTGTCATCAACGAATACAAATTGCCCGCAAAGTATCGTCGTCCAAGAAGTCATCAATCGTCGTCCATGTTTGTTGACAACAGAGCAGGTCTCTCGCGGCTCTCGTAAACTAGCCGCATGGCCTACAGACGGCGAGCCTTGTCTTAGCAAACCCAGCAGCGCTGTCTGCTTAACACCCAGCAGCGCATCACGCACACCAACGAGCAGTGAAATCCAGCAAGCAATCTAGCAACAAACCAGCACCGTGTACGGCGGCTTTACATGTAGTCTCGTGTTTTTTTTTTGCGATCAATACAGCAACTTAGAATGACGCCTCAGGTGCACTATTGGACATTTAAGATATTTTTTCCATTTTATTTGTGCCTTATGTTGGGATAATGTTTTTGGGGGACACGCTGGGATGTTTGGTGGTTGGATGCCACTTCATGCGACTCAGAATCATTGTTAGTTGCTCAGGCGCTCTCTACAAAAGATACAGATAGAAACTGGTCGGTCACAATCTTTTTTTCAAGTGAAACATAAAATTATTTATTGCTATAACCCTTTGGGAGGCTTAAAACTAGAAAAAGTAGTAGATTAATAACGAGATGTTAAGTTAAATTAAAATCTTAGGAAATTTTGGCGGCACACTTCCAAAATTTCACGGCACACTAAAATGTCGAGGCACACCGGTTGGGAACCACTGGTCTAAAGTATAAGGACATATTGATACCTTTCGTTTACAATTTGGCTCGAACCCTATTTTGAAATAAAAATCCCTTCTTAAATAAAGCGGACTTTCTGGACATCTGCAAAGCGTTTCAACCCTTCTCAAGAAGTCCCTTAAGTCTATAATAATTAGTTTATAGTGACATAAGTAATTAGTTATCATAAAAAAATATTTTATAATACAGATACTAAACAAAATAATTAAATAGTGTTGAATATTCAAACTAATTAATTATTTAATGTGTTTCTAATTACAACTGATAGTATTAATTTTACTATCCAAGCTTATAGGATTGAAAACACTATAGAATAATGTTATAACATCAAACGCTATTATTAGCTAATTTTCAAAATCGTTTCAAGCAAACTGTCAATTATCTGAGAAATAAGTTAATGAAACAAAGATCAATTACTTAATAAAGAATAAAGTTTGTTTAAGAGGAACACAACGTAAAACTCTAAATATAATTGAGGTTGTCCAAGGGGTTTATAGATAGTTCAAAACTTTCATTTCCATAAGAAACACCGCACTGCGCAAGGGTTTACAAACATCATCAACTGATTCCAACTCCTGGCCGGGTTAGTTTACTAAAATGCCTCTCTCTTCCTCTTTCCTTCTACCATTCTTCCTCCTTTAATTGCTTCCATTCTTCTTCTCTCACTCACACATCGGCTTTAATATTCTTCTACCATTTCTTTCTTGTTCTCCCTTGCGGTATTTTCCCATTTAATAACATGACCTTACCATCTGTCTTTCTTCCTCTACTATCTCACGTAGTCCGACATCCTAATCACGTGTCCATACCATCTCAGTCTTGCTTCTTCTACTATCTCACGTAGTCCGACATCCTAATCACGTGTCTATACCATATCAGTCTTGCTTCCTCTACTATCTCATGTAGTCCGACATCCTAATCACGTGTCCATACCATCTCAGCCTTGCTTCCTCTAATATCTAATGTAGTCCGACATCCTAATCACGTGTCCATACCATCTCAGTCTTGCTTCTTCTACTATCTCACGTAGTCCGACATCCTAATCACGTGTCCATACCATCTCAGTCTTGCTTCTTCTACTATCTCACGTAGTCCGACATCCTAATCACGTATCCATACCATCTCAGCCTTGCTTCCTCTAATATCTAATGTAGTCCGACATCCTAATCAAGTGTCAATACCATCTCAGTCTTGCTTCCTCTAATATCTAATGTAGTCCGACATCCTAATCACGTGTCAATACCATCTCAGTCTTGCTTCCTCTAATATCTCATGTAGTCCGACATCCTAATCACGTGTCCATACCATTTCAGTCTTGCTTCCTTTACTATCTCATGTAGTCCGACATCCTAATCACGTGTCCATACCATCTCAGCCTTGTTTCCTCTACTATCTCATGTAGTCCGACATCCTAATCACGTGTCCATACCATCTCAGTCTTGTTTCCTCTACTATCTCATGTAGTCCGGCATCCTAATCACGTGTCCATACCATCTCAGCCTTGCTTCCTCTACTATCGTATGTCCTCTCTTTACCTCCAGTATTGCCAGGACAAATTAAATTATAGTTTTATTTTAAGAGTATTGCATGAATAACAAATAGAGCACTTTACATAGTTTATTAACTATTTATTTTTTGTGAACTAAGCTATTCCTCTTTAGGAGTATTGTTTATTGGTCAATAGTACTTAACATGAAGATACAAATACATTTTTCTGCACGAATAATGGATAATTATTACTCCTTAAAACCAGTCGTGAAATCTTATTCGTCAGCTGTATTGGTCATGACACAGGATACCCCTTTCTCTCTCTTTAATTAACACAATATTTTACTTGTGTGAATTAAGCAGCTATAGTCCATATTTCTTAGTAAGAGCCTTTTAGAAAATATTAACTTTTTTTGCTAACAACATTGATAACATTGATAATATTTTACTATATTTATAATTATTTTATAGATATTGATAATATCGATCAAAAGTTACATTTTCAGATCACATGACTTGAAGTGTGAACAAATGAAAGCACATATAGTAACTCTTTTATTTGTCAGATAAGAATCTTCCTATGGAAATTGTACTATACAGAGCTGCCACTATTTACTTACTACAAAATTCCTGTATTTTTCAAGTTTTCCAGAAGGAATTCTTATTTTTCCAGGCGACTTATATTTAAGAAAAAAGTAATAAACTTTTATTTTACATCAAACTGACTAAGAGTTAAGTAATTAATGTAACTTATATTTAAAACAAGAAGATTTAAAATTTACAAGAAATTACATCTTCCATAACTTAACAACCCTTGTTTAAGAAGTAATAAGACATTTTTGAATCAGCGTGATTAATTCTTCGGTTCACTTTTTATTCACTCAAAAGACCTACTATTTTAAGATTTTAATTAAATGTCCCAAATTAGTAAATATTCCAGTATTTTTTTACTAGATTTTTTTTAAACTCCCCATGTTTTCCCGGTTCTTCATATACGTAGTAACCCTGCTGTACCTATATTTAAATAAAGGCCAAATAACTTACGTTTTGCGCATCCTTTCTCATCGCCAAGTCTAACGGGATATTTTTTTTCACACTCGCAATGGCGCGAGATCTGGTCGCAGAACACGTGAGGCAGCTTATTGTTGCAGGTAAGCTCGCACGGTGAGCCCAGGTACATGCCCAATCCTGTAACAACAATGAGAAAAAGAAACTGTTACTACGTGTTCAAGGTCACAGAATACGCGAGGTAACATATTGTTGCAGGTAAGCTCGCACGGTTAGCCCAGGTACATGCCAATCCTGTAACAACAATGAGAAAAAGAAACAGTTTCTACGTGTTCAAGGTCACAGAATACGCGAGGTAACATATTGTTGCAGGTAAACTCGCACGGTGAGCCCAATCCTGTAACAACAATGATAAAAATAAACAGCTACTACGTGTTCAAGGTCACAGAACACACGAGGTAACATATTGTTGCAGGTAAACTCGCACGGTGAGCCCAGGTACATGCCCAATCCTGTAACAACAATCAGAAAAAGAAACTGTTACTACGTGTTCAAGGTCACAGAACACGCTAGGGATCATATTGTTGTAGGGGACGAAAGAAAAGGGGCAGTGATTTTGCGATTCTTATACCAAAACAAATTTTTGGTCAAAATAAATCAAATATTGTCCAAGTAGAAATATATAGTTTAATTTTTACCAAATGGTGATATCAACATTTGTTGAATATCTGTCATGAACATAGCAGTATTAGTTGATAACACTTTTTAAATGAAGACAAATAGGACGCCCTTGAAAGATATTCAACAACTTTTAATATGACCATCTGAAGAAAATTGAACTATGTTTCTGCTGGAGAAATATTTTACTTATTTTGACCAAATAAGTTTTGATACAAAAACATATTTAGATCAAAGTTTTGATAGAACGGCAAAGACAATTATCACTGCTCTTAGTTCTAGTTCCCTATACACTCACCTTAATAGAAGAAAGTACCTCTAGTAACCTTTCTATCAGTCAGATAATATAGGCCCTTCCTATGAAAATTTGACTATATGTCAATAGATAGGCTGAACCTGCTCTAATATATACCTGTGTTTAAAACAGGTGAACTAGACCCATTTAAGTTTGAAGGTGAAAACAAAAGAAAAGCGAAATGGTTGGTTTGTAAACTTTCACGGAGCTTTGTGATTCGCTACAAGAAACATGACTCGGTCCTGCCAAATTCTCTGACCCGGATCGATAAAAACAGCGGCCCATCCGTTTCTGAAAAAAAAAAAAATACTAAAAAAACTGCACGTCGTGGACCTTGAAACGAAATGTCTCTTTATCTTTCTTACTTTTAGCTTTCTCTTTTCTCCTCGCACACAATCTCTTTCTCATGAATAAAGCAATACTGTGGTGTAAAGTTGGGGTTGGGATGACCGTGCGATTTATTTCCAAGAACGATTCGTGCTAGGCTTGAAAATAAACTTAGTTTACTCAAGTGTTACCATAATATTTGAAGGGTAAAGGGGGGGAAAAAAAAAGGATAACGTCCCATTTTAACTCTAATTGAGTTAGTGCTGCTATCTGTTAGACAATCAAGAGACCTTACTAATGCACTTTAGATTATTGTTAAAAGATGTATCTGTCATATTTAAATTAATTTAATTAAAAAATATTTGCTGAGATCCTTAAGGGGTTTGAGATATAAAAGTCGTTGACCTAGAAAATTTGTACAATGTGGCTTTAACTCCTTTTCCCTTGTACCCTTAATTTGCCAGCCACGTTCCCCCTCTTCCAACTCTTCATATAAAAAAAGACACAAAAAAATCGTACATACTTTTATATATATATATATATATATATATATATATATATATATATATATATAATATATATATATATATATACAATATTTAAAATTTTCAAAAAATAAGTCACCAGTAAATTACCATTTTATGAATATTTTTTAATGAAAAAACAACATACATCCCATTTTACTATGGGGAAACGTTCCTTAGATACAATTTTTAAACAAAATATATTACAGACACTTACGAAAAAATTTAAATTTTAAAAATATATTATTAAACTACTCTTAATTACCACCCATCAAACATTTTCAGCTGTAGCAACAGAAACACTTAGGGACAAGCAACGTAATTTGTAAGACCCACTTAGTTTGAAGACACATTAAACCTCAAGATAATCTCCAGGTAAAAAAAACAACTGTCACGTCTACACTACTTTATGTATATGATAAAGTAAATGGGAAATAAGTACACGCTATCTTGTAAAGTATAAACGGTAAGTTCAGCTCTAGCGTATTTAATTAAAAGAACGTTTTCGACGAAAAATAAATAGAAAGTAGATCAACCCTGCATAATATTATGGCTGTTGGGAGAATAACAATCACACAAAATATAGTTGCTCTATGAATTTAAGACTAAAGTGTATTTTTTAATAGTATACTCCTTGGATTTGCATTTGATTAAACCAGAAAAATATAGATTATATTTTCAATAGGAGAACACAACGATTGTTCACGTGGTTTAAGACATAATATTTGGAAATCCATCAATTTTATTGGATTTTAAGAGAAAACTATATCGCTTATATGTTAACCGGATGTCCAAGTCATATCCATGCTAAATTTTAGCACAAACAGTCCAGTGGTTTGGACGTGATTTAGCGATAAATAGACAGTAAACATTTAATTTTTATGTATTAGTATATATACACCACCTATTGTTTCACTTATCCGTGTCAACAACCCACACAAACATTGACAAGAAATAGTACGTCTAGACACCACTGTAAATGCAATTGTCTCAGTTCAGAAATCATTGTCACAAATCAGGAAGGTCGTTTCTTTTCATGGTACAAACATAACCTAAACTTACCTAACCTAACATATACTAACCTTTTTTGCAACGTTTTCTGAATATATCTAATTCTAATATTGCATTGTACAATATGAAGGGCACAGGAGGGAATTGTAGAAAGCGACATTAAACCCATTATTATATATCATACCCCGTAAGGGCCTCAGCACATATATGTTTAAAATTAATTTAAATATGACATATACCTCTTTCAATCATAATCTAAAATACATTAGAAAGGTCTCATGATTGTCTAACAGATGGCAGCACTAACTCAATTTGACATAAAATTGGACTAAACTCCCTTTCCCTTGTATCCTTATTCGTTCAATTACAAGTATGTTTCTTATTTTTCGTTTAGATTTATCTTGGTATAGAGACGGGGTTCAGCCGGCTGTTGGGCATGACGGCACTTCTTGTTTTATTTTCCAGTGCTGCGTGATTTACTAATCGGCTGATTTAAATTATAATTTGAGGTACTGATTTGTTAGCGCGATATTCATTTAAAAAAAAGATAGTAAGTTAAAACGATCGTTCTCCTAAGAGGTGCCTTAAAAAATCAAGTGTATAAAGTTTACTGATTGACATGTCAAGTTACCTTTATTTCTCCTAAACATAAAAAAAAGCAAAGTTTATAATTATAATAACTGTAGTGAGTATACAATTTGCGAGGAATGAAATACAGTTTTCCGAGAGATAATCTAGTAAGCTTCTGTATTTATATCTCTCATTTGTGAAGATTGCTATTCAGGCCGTTTGCTTCAAAACAGTAGGGAGGGGTAGAGGGGGGAAATGGAAGCCATTTCCGAACCAGGCATATATCAGAATAATATCGATTGACGGGAGGGGGAGGAGGGGTGAAGTGTGGCGCTCCCGAGATTGCGAGATAACGGAAGGTGGCAAGGAGAATTAAACCCAAAACGGAGGAGGGGAGGTTTAGCACCAGAATAGTCAGGGAAATAATATGAGGCTGACCTCTTTCAAACAATCGGTAGGATTACGGTGAGATCCATAGACAATGACAGTTGCAATGCGCCTATTGAAAATAGAAGAGAAGGGTCTGAAATAGAATTCTATAGAAAATGGGGGTCAATAGAACAGTAGTTCATGTATAAAAAAATTAAAATACACGGTTTAAGGGGGCTGCCTCTGTAAGCGAGAAATTACCACGTAGACATTCAGCTCTAATGTAATATTTAAATCTCCGATATGTTATTTCGAGATACTTTTCACGCGGGAATAAAGTTTAGGGTTACAAAAGGGTTTCGCTTTTTTTTAACAACCCTATATTCTTATTTTTACTAATAGTTTTTTTTTGTGAACTCATTTTAAACGATATTTTAAGCATATTTATGGAGCTATATGACTAGGCTTGATGAAAACGAGCTTTAAATTTAGCCTTCCTCTAACGAATACACTCATTGTTTGATAGGCTCTTAGCAGAAAATTTTAAGATATTTCAGAACTGGCAGTGAGCTTTCCTATTGACCTTGAGATAAGGAGTTTTGTAGTTTTCTTCCCCCTTTTTCTTACTGACATGGCATAGGGTGGTTGTAGATGAAGTTTGAAGATGAATAGAGTAGAGACGTATTTCCAGAAAACAACAAATACTATTATATTTTAAGACGTGTGCCCTGACAGCGATTGATATTTACTCAATGACCTAGGTGGCCGCCTTAACTCAAATTATATAATTATTGTGATGTGAACATCAAATCTCTACCATTCGCAAAGTATACCTTAACTATATTACTAATGGGTCTAGCTCATAACAATAAAAGTTACTAGTTCTACTTTAAAGTGTCCATACGTCAAGTCACATGATTGCAGATGTCACTTTTGATAGTTATTTTACATTAGCTATAACATAGCCCTAATAAATATTAAAATGTAACCAAAACCTAAGGGAGAAAGCATTGAGTTTCCATTTTCTTGTTATTAAACTGGTTTTAGCAAAAACATGGAAAACTAAACATAAAATTCATTCTGTCATTGTAAAAGCGCCGTGAGATAGAACATACTGGCAGTTTTTCTAACACTACTGTCCAGCACATTGTATCATACAACGCACAGGGCTCAGTCAAGTCATGAGTGTTTTAATATTTCGTCCTGATAGCGCCGTGATAAAAAAACAAAAACAAAATACAATTCAATTTTCATAAGAACATGTTAGAAGAGTAACTAGATACACTTTCACGTGTTCATACGCCAAATAATGTAATTTGCAGTTGTATATTTTAACAGACGGTATCAACACCGAAACCATTTCACCGATTGGGCTAAAACTTAGTATAAGAAGAACATCTTTATCTTCTCTCTCTCAGTTAAATGTTGCCAAATTCCTTGCTCTCAGTTATGTCTCAAGGAGGCTGTGCTAGGGTAATAAGTAGCTACTGGCAACCTCGGCTAACCAGCGTTGTGAAACTTGTCTTATATTGGAGGGGAAATTGACAACGCTGTTTCCCAATAGTAGCCATAGAGTTTACCTCAGCGATGATATCCAGTGTAGTAAGCAAGAGGACCGCATCCGTGTGCTTATGGATCCACGTTATTCGAATCCATGTAGGTGTTTAGCTTATTTTATTTCTATTTTTCAAAATAGAATATATATGTTTTTTATGAACAATAGAAACAACACAAATGTTGACAAAGTCATAAAATGTAAACAAAATTGGACGAATAACCAAGAGAAGGAATAAATGAAATACACGATGAGAAATTTAAAAAAAGGGTTGCCCTCTGAGAATAAATATATATATATACATTTTCTAACACCGCATCTTATTATCTAGTTGGGTTACACTCTTATGTGCTATTATTATAATGTGTTAGGGATTAGTGAAGTTGAATTTAGAGGAAGTATACCCACATTTGAGTAGAGGAGATTAGAAAACCATTTAGGAAAAAATCAACCTCACTACACCGGACCGGTATTGAACCCCGAACTCCACGTCATCGGAAGTCTACTCTATTGTAAGATTGAAGCCTTAGACCACGTGGCCATTGAAGCGAGTAACTGAGAGTAAATTTAATCAAACTTGAAGAACTATAATTTGATTGGTACAGTAAATTTATGGCTGCTTTGCCGTATAGTCAGCCATTACTTGAGACCAGAGGATTTCCTCAGCGATTGGGGGTGGCTGTTGGAAGAGGGGGCGATTCCGACGGTGAGCGCACGAAGGACCCCTGGGGTCAGCCACAATCGACCTGATTGGTTGAATAATGGAGCCTATGGAAAAGATTCTCTGTCCTCTGATATAGGGTGAACTCAAGAGGTTTCAATCCCAATACATCATAAATATGATACGTTCAAATGTCAAGGACTTTGCAATCAATATTCACTAAAACAATGAATGTTTTAATTGAACACTAACTAGCCCTCAGCTCTCTCGACTGTGAAAGAGACAACTTGTGCTTAGGCTTCCTCAATTTCATGTTTAAGGTGGGATTGTAGGATACTTGAGTTATTAGGAGTAGTTTTGCAGTTTTTTATATAAAACATTTTTTTTTAAAAAATCAAACAGGCTATTTTTCTACTGGAGCAATAAGAGTTTTATTTTCTTCACACGGGGATATCAACCGTTCTTAAATATCTGTCATGAGTATAGCGGCATTAGATGAGAAACTTTTTAAATGGAGATAAAAAGTTGTCATTAAATTCCAGAACACTCTTGACAGATATTCAACAACTGTTGACCGCATCTTTGGTCTAGTGCTTGGAGTTTCTAGCTACATAGCCAGAAATCCCGAGTTCGATCCCCGGCGCTTCTAGATTCTTTTTTGAAAGCAGTGGGTCCGTAATGGGTTCAACTCAGCCTCATGAGGACAAATAGAAACTATTGAATGAAAAGTAGCGGCTCCGGTATAGAAAACTGAGATTACCGGTCGGAGGGTTCGTTGTGCTGACCACAAGATACCCTTTATCTACAGAAGTTTCTACTATCCTCGCCAACAGACAGCTGTCACTCGGTCGGTATGTCTAGCTAGCTTGCAGGCTGATGACCACGGAGCTTAAAGACATATTTTGTTCGTACTTTGTTTATTCCAAGAAAAGTTTTAGCTACATATGTTTTTGGAACAAATCTTTTGTTTCTATAACATTTATTTGTAATTAATGCTACACAGATATTTGGTTTTGATTCCTGTTGGGTACACCTGGTCAATGGTAACACCATCTCTTAGTTACGTACAAGTCATATTAAAATCGACCCACCATGGGTAATTTATTTTCCGCAGGGTCTCGACTTCGTTCCCAACTTCAGGCGTCTAAAACCATTTACTACTTGTTTACGAGCACATGCCTAGATAGTAAACATCTGACGTGAGAACCCCGAGGCTGATTTGACAGCTTACCGCGATGGTTTCTGACAGTTGTAAAAGTAACTAGTTTTATGTATTCCACCAAGGGTGTGTCCTAGATCTGTTTGAAAAGATACACTCACTCTCAAAAAGCTACTACTCTGATACACACCATTTCAAGTATGAGTAGGCCTACATTTATATATATATACATACAGGGTGTCCGGAAAGTCATAGCCCAAACTGCACATATAGTCTGTTTGATCCAAAAGCAACACAAAAGTCCTGTACACTTACATCAGGAAAACTACGCTCCATTAAATTGTGTTCAAAGTTTAGGCGTACGGCGTCGGGGGAGAAAAGCTGTTTAAGCATGCGTGTAAAATAGGTTGCATAGGAGATAGGTGCACGGCACTGCACACCTCGACATCTTGGAGCACGGCAGCAGAACATACCACAATATTATTAGTAGTAAACAACACACCAGTCCATCTAGAAATGAGAATACGTCCTGACGGTCATCGTTAATGGTCCTACATCACAGAAAGTGCTTGCTATTATTACATGTACAGTGCTGCGCGCCTAACTCCTATGCAGCTTGTTCTACACGCATGCTTGAACAGCTTTGCTCTCCCTGCACTACACGCTGAAACTTCAAACACAATTTAATGGTATTAGCATACTTTTCCAGATGTAGTTGTGTAGGGATTTTGTATTACTTTTTGTTCATTGAAGCTCTATGTGCAGTTTGGGCTATGAGTTTCCGAACATTCTTTATATAAACGTCTAACTTTCTTGCAAATTAATAATTGTAAATCGTATATTAAATACAGAAAGTTCACATGAAGCTTCGTAGTATATTTTTTTTTTTTTTTTAGCACCCAATCTTACTACCCGTTCGGGTTATACGCTTATGTACTAATTATACTAATGTGTTAGAGGTTATGGAAATTTCATTTAGAGGAAGTGTATTCGCATTTTCGTGTAAGGGTGGTAATACATTTAAGGAAAACCAACCACAATACACCAGACCGGAATTGAACTGCAATCACCCTGCCTTCAGTATTCCAGTATATTTCGAATGTAGAGCCTTAAACTATGTGGCCATCAAAGTGGGTATTGTCATTATTTATTATTATTATTATTTTTTAGCACTGCGTCTTAATACCCGTTTGGATTATACGCTTAAGTACTAATTACGCTAATGGATTAGGAATTGGGAAGGTTTAATTAAAGGAAGTGAACCCGCATTTGCGTGGAGGGAGAGTGGAAAGCCATTTAGGAAAAACCACCCCCAGTTCACCCGACCGAGATTCAAACCTCGATCTCCCCGTCCTCAGCAGTCGGGCTCAACACGACTAGCGCGTTAGCCAACTACGCCACCGAGGCGGGTCATTATTTATTAACATATTCCATAGAGAAAGTATTGTAATATGTTAAATAAGACCATGTATAATGGAATTTTAGTATGAAGACACGTTTGAAAATTAATATATATTTGCGTTCAACATTGATATAATTTTACTATAATATTATTAACTTTTAGATATATGTACAGTTTATACAAAAAAAATTACACCTTCAGGTCACACAATTCGACGTATAAATATATTCTTATAATTTGAGTAACGTTTGTAACTGTAAAAAAAAAGTTTCTTCTTATCTGATTCGGAATGTAGTTGATAGCTAAGATAGTATGTTTGATTGAGTGTGTAGCTTAGATTTAAGATAAATCAGTTACGTAATACTGATAATACTTTTACTTAGTACGCCATTTCATAATGTATATTATTTAGGTTGTTTTTGAAGCCTTTCACCCGCCTCGGTGGCGTATTTGGCTAACGCGCTTGTCGTGTTGAGCTCGACTGCTGAGATCGAGGTTCGAATCTCGCTCGGGTGAACTGGGGTAGTTTATCCTAAATGGTTTTCCACTCTGTCTCCACGCAAATGCGGGTTCACTTCCTCTAATTCAACCTTCCCAATTCCTAAGCCATTAACGTAATTAGTACTTAAAGCGTATAACCCGAACGGGAAGTAAGACGTGGTGGTAAATAAATATATTATTTTAACCGCCCACTATATTAGACAAACATACGCCCTTTTATTTGTTTCGCCCTGAAAGTAATATCTATTTGAGGTATTTATTGAAATCTAATATTTTGCTGTAAATTATCAGAAAAATAAATCAATTTTATATTTTTAGTTACATTTATAGCTACTGTCACAAAGTAAAAATTCAATTTATTTTTATAGATGGTTCTACACAGATGATTTCATATGAATAAAAGTTTGTTGTTGTTGGTTTTCGCTTTATTTTGAAAGAGTTTTCTCGTTGATTTGTTTCCAGGTCTTTTATCGTTGATATGATTTTCGTCATTTGTAAGTTTGCGTTATACTAATAATAAGTAGGAGAAAAGTTGTATTCGCTTCCTCTTAAGTAGATAAATAAAATAACAAAATGAAAAAAATTCACAAAATACATAATTAGTTGTAGTAAGGAACAATATATATCCTATTAGATAAAAATAGATATCAAATTGAAGGATATGAATAAGATAGAAATTGGTTATTAATATAAATTATATTGGCAATATCAATTAAGTATTTTCATAAAAATTTTCATAAAGAGTCAATGGACTGAGTGGGAAAGTTGTTGTTAAAACAAGAAACAAAAATCAAATAGAATCAATAATTGTGAGTGAAAATAGATATGTATTGAGAAAAGTTTAATTAGGTTAAAAAGTAATAGTTGAACCTTACAAACACATTAAAAATGTGAGTCAAAAAGCACATATATAACAAAATAATAAAACATATTAAAATACATGTATTATAGACATTAGTTAAAATAAAATAAGGTGTATAATATTGATGACAAGATAATTATGAATAGAAAAGAATTAATAAAGTTCCATTGAGAATTGAGCCTATACTTTGCTTAAAAGTTATTAAATTGGTTTGATCTAAAAAATTTCAGGATTTTATGTAGTTACAATTTAACAAACCATAAATATATTAAGACAAGTGTTGAAACATGGGATATTATAGATGAAACTTATAATATAGTGTAATAAGATAAAGGTCAAATGACAAAAAATTGGAATATTATAAATACAAAAAAGGTTAATATAAGTTGAGATCTATCCTTATCTGAGAATTTTTGAATTCCCTTGTTCCTTGTAAATTAGGAGTGAATTGATCACAAGTCCGACATGTTTCGGCGCTCGATAGGCACCATCCTCAGGTCATAAATGAATCCTGAAATGAGTTCTTCCCACGGAGAATAGAATAGAGTTCTATTCTATTCTTCGTGGAAAGAACTCGGACTTGTGATTAATTCACTCCTAATTTACAAGGAACAAGGGAATTCAAAAACTCTCAGATAAGGATAGAACTCAACTTATATTAACCCTTTTTGTATTTATAATATTCCAATTTTTTGTCATTTAACCATATCTTATTACACTATATTATAAGTTTCATCTATAATATCCCATGTTTCAACACTTGTCTTAATATACTATTTATGGTTTGTTAAATTGTAACTACATAAAATCCTGAAATTTTTTAGATCAAACCAATTTAATAACTTTTAAGCAAAGTATAGGCTCAATTCTCAATGGAACTTTATTAATTCTTTTCTATTCATAATTATCTTGTCATCAATATTATACACCTTATTCTATTTTAACTAATGTCTATAATACATGTATTTTAATATGTTTTATTATTTTGTTATATATATGTGCTTTTTGACTCACATTTTTAATGTGTTTGTAAGGTTCAACTATTACTTTTTAACCTAATTAAACTTTTCTCAATACATATCTATTTTCACTCACAATTATTGATTCTATTTGATTTTTGTTTCTTGTTTTAACAACAACTTTCCCACTCAGTCCATTGACTCTTTATGAAAATTTTTATGAAAATTATACTTAATTGATATTGCCAATATAATTTATATTAATAACCAATTTCTATCTTATTCATATCCTTCAATTTGATATCTATTTTTATCTAATAGGAAAATGAAAAAAAGTTAAGGAGTACGGAAGTACTCTGGTATATTATATGTCTACTTTACGGCTAAAGTTTGTCTATTTTTGGAGAGGTTCCTAGCCCGTAAGGAGTTCTCGTCTTCAAACAAATCTCGCGATGTTTCAAACAATCAATACATGTAGTCTGCCCGTGTTTCTGCCTCGTTATCTGTCCTTCTCTTTCCAAGATTGTGGATGTCTTTATATAACCATACCAAAGGGGAGAGGGGGGGAAGAGGCAGAGGAGTAAAAATAGATATGAAAGGGTTAAGTGGTTCAACGTAAGGAACCTGATGATGTAACTAGGATATTATATCTAAAATCTAAAGGGTGTAATAAAAAGATGTTACTCACTTATAGAAGGTTATATATTTAAAATATTTTAATGACGTTACCTACTTGGTAAATTGGAAGCTATGTCGATAAACGGGTTGCATCTTAACTTGAAGCACTCTAAGCACTATATCACACCTAGACGTCAATGCACGAAATAGAAAAAGAGGGAATAAAATGAACAGTTCACGCAGTTAACAATTACCCTCTTCCGATGATGAGTATACACACCTACTCTACTATTTGCGTTTGAACAGCATTGACTTGCATTATTTAAAAATTAACTTTTTTCTTGTTTCTTATTCTGGACACACATTGTAATGATACTATTTTAGGCCCTCTCATATATTAAAAAAAAGTCATGGATGAAGTGTATTTTTCTTTAATGAATTTTATGTACATTTCCTTTTATTACTTTATCCATGGTAATCACGCGCTTTTAGAAATAATTTCAATACACTACGTTTTAAAAAATATATATTTTTAAAGTAAAGATAAACTCCGTTGGATTAGAAAAATGCATGTGACGTGCTGAATCTCTCTACCCAATAGGAAGCCAGCCTTCACAACATCAGCTCACCAGAAGTTTTTCCATTAGTTGGTTTTAGTACCGGAGACAAGGGGTCCAAGAAGCAAGGGTAGGTCATATATAAGCAGCTTGTGCGTATGAATCCATAGCATTAACATAAATCTAGCAGTAAGACAGTAATTGACAGTGCCAGTAATATATTAATAGCAGTTACATACATCTACATAGCACACAGTACTCAGAACACGAAACGTGTAATATCACACCAAAACAATCCGCAATTTAACAAAAACTGTGCCATTTTATATCATATCTTCAGTACTGAAGGTGTAATAATATAAATAAATCGTGTGCAACATCAAATGTCCTGCTCATTTTATAATTATAAGTATCATATATAATCAGATCACATCAACTTGTACAAGTTCGCAGTAAGGCATATACGCGTCATCATAAAAACCAGATATCATTATAAATAGTGATCAATCACAGGGCAATATCTCAATATCAAACCGTATCACTTTAATTGGCGCCGTATCGCGGGTCAATATCAAATATCTCAAATATAATAAAATTCCGTATCATCATAATTGGCGTTCAGCGTAGGGCACCAATTATGATGATTTTTATGTTGCCCCGCGTTTGGGCGCCAATTATGTTGATACGGAATTTTTGCCCCTGATTGGAAGCCAATTATGATGATACGGTATTTTATTATTTTTGAGATATTTAATATTGACCCGCGATACGGCGCCAATTAAAGAGATACGGTTTTATATTGAGATATTGCCCTGTGATAGAGAAATATTTATAATTATATCTGGGCTTTATTATGATGACGCGTGCATACCTGACTGCGAACTTGTACAAGTTGATGTGATCTGATTATATATGATACTTATAATTATAAAATGAGCAGGACATTTGATGTTGCACACAATTTATTTATATTATTATACCTTCGGTACTGAAGATATGATATGAAATGGCACAGTTTTTGTTAAATTGCGGATTGTTTCCAGATAACTAATCTCTCTAAATAGGCCAAGGTGTTGGGTGACCACAAAGCGCTCCTAAAGGCCCAAACTTTAGAGCTTGTGGATGACATGAAGGCCCTTGATTCTCTAAATTCGGTGACGACACAATGCTTCACACCTTCTATCTCTTTCGACTTCCATAATCAGACCAATTACACTTACTTCCTCTCATTGTCCAGAATATGTGACAAATGGTACCAGTGACATTTCGTACCACGCGACATTTAGTACCACTCAGGTGAATGGCTACCTGAGAAGGGTCTACTAATGACTTTAAAATATTTACGATGCGATAAGTGATACCACTTGATGGGAAGGTGTACCAGACTTAAGTTTTAAATTCATTTAGGCGAATTTAATTTAATTTAATTAGTGAGTAAGGTGCCTCTGATATGCAAGGTCACGTCACAAAGGAGAATGCCAATGATAGTGGAGCGTTTCAAGTATTTGAAATATAACTTAACCTAACCTAAACCTTATCTAACATAACTCACTATTTAACTTACACTACCTGAAATTTTGACTTTCTCTCTGATATCTACTATCCAGTAATGAACTTTGCTTGCATATTTTATTATCTCTTTTTTTTAAGACTAGATAAATAGAAGTGGTACCATATCTCGCATCGTAAATATTTTGAGGTCATTAGTAGACCCTTTTCAGATAGGGTGGTACGAAATATCGCTGGTACCATTTGTCGGGACACCGATGTCCCCACAAAAGTTTTATAGCCAAACTTTTACAAATGTTAATTTAAATTTGGCTACGGCCTCCATGTTAATTACTTAGCTACCACCTTGGCCACCGTTTGGGTATGCCAGACCGGAAGGCGAGGAATTTACATTTGTGTCACATCGTATTTAATAAAAACGCCTAGTCACCAAACGCGTGCGGAAACGCTGACTCAGCACTATCGTGCACGTAATTTGCTGTTTAGGCGTAAAAGGGGCATTAATTACCCTACAAATTATAAATTTTTTTTAAAAATCTCTGTTTCTTACTCAATTATCCCCTGAAGTTGTTGCCTCTGGCATTGAGTCCTACCTTCAAAAGAACTAAAACTTAAATACCCGACACTGTTCGAAATTAAACACAAAATATAAGTCCTATTTCTCTTTATATATTTCTGTAGAAGGGAACGATTTATCTTTAATTAATTTCAACCCGCTTCAGTGACCACGTGTTCTAACGCTCTACTCTCGCAGTTTACTAGACTGCCTATGACGAGGAGATAGAGGTTCGAATCTCGGTTGGGTGTATTGAGGGTGGTTTTTTACCGAAATGGTTTTATACTTTTCATCAGCGCAAATGCGGGTACACTTCATATTAATATAACCTCCTTGATCCCTAAAACCATCAGCGTAATTACTACATAAGCTTATAACCTGAACGAGTAGTAAGACGCGGTGATAAAAGAAATAAAAAATTGCGCAGTCATTTGTCCCCTGGCTGTCTTGTCGCCACTTTCTACGGAAGATTACTGCTTAGACAGACAATTTCCCAGGAACAACCTCGTGAGCCCGTCCCCGAGTCAACGTCGTTGGCAATCGTCGTCAAGTCTTAGGACATCAATTCTTGTGCCCTTCTCCCCCTTCCACACCCTAAATCGTCAGTGGAGGGCTGGATGTTACGGTGAAACCTGGTGGATACAAGTGACTTTGTTACATATTACCAAAATGTTCGTAGACTTAGAACCAAGACCAGGGAATATTTTTAGCACCGCGTCTTACTACCCGTTCGGGTTATACGCATATGTCCTAATTACACTAATGTGTTAAGGAATTAGGGAGCTTTAATTAAGAGGAAGTGAACCCGAATTTGTGCCGAACGAGAGTGGAAAACCGTTTAAGAAAAACTACCCTCATTGCACCCGACCGGGATACAACAACGATCTCCACGTCTTCGACAGTCTAGTACAACACGAGATTAGCGCGTTGAACCACGTGGCCACCAGAGTGGGTATCTAAGGAATTGTTCACCAATTTATATGTAAATGAATGTTATACAACAGGTATTTATTTGGTTGAAACTTTGATCTCCAGCGATTATAATATTGGTAGATATTTTCCTCCAAATTATAATGTTTATAGATCTGACAGCCCTTATGACAGCGCTACTGTTCCAATAGGTGGGGGTTGTTCTAATCTCACTTGTTAAATTTATTTCTTGTGTGGTTGAAAGATCTGTTCTAGAAAAAAAATATTGAGGGTGTCTCTGTTAAAATACCCACCTTTGATAACAAAAAACATTTAATTAGTAGTTTATAACTCCCTCCTACCTCACCCCCTATCACCAGTTGAAACCTTATGTAAGTATATTCTTTAAATTGAAAAAATGACATCTAGACACGGGAAATGAACCCGGGACCTTACACCAATGCTCTCACCACTTAGCTATCCAGTAATTGTCCCGTGCACAGGGTCATTCTTCACTTATATATTAATTCAAAGTCTATGATGGACGTATGGAGATTGTCGGCTATATATATGCTGGTTCGATTCCCATATCCAAATATCATTTTTAAATCTAAGGAATATTATATTTAGATGTGGTTATATCCTTTGTTATCAATTATAATATCTTTGCTATTTTAATCCATCTTATGTAATTAATCTATATTTCTTGAAGGTGCTTTAGTCAACTATATCTATCTTACACTATTTGGTGATTTTAATTGTCCAAAGATTGATTGAGAACAGCTATGTTCAAAATATCTCTTACTATTACATTGAGTTACAAGATACTAAACTTCTTTCGTCAACAAGTATTTTCGGTTTAAAACATCTTAAAAGTACTGATTTTAATAATTTTACTCTTTTAAACATTGTTTTAGTTAATTTTCACCATATCTTAGTAACACATAGCTCCCAAACACTAGTTAATATCGATATAGCTCACCCCTCTTTTTGAAAAACATTTGGAATGCTTAGTAAGGAACGTTTAAGAATATTAAGAAAACTAAAATTCAATTTTAGGTTAATTTAAGTTGGATAAGCTGTACTAGAATAACATGAAAGAAACATAAATATATAATATAAATTTAATATATATGCACAATAATTTAAATGATATTAGTAAAATATTTGGTGATAATAATTACAGGTTATAACACATTTTAGTTATGAATTTGTTGAGATTGCAACAAATATCTAAAAAATTAGGTACATTTTAAAATAGACATTTGAGTCAATTACATTTTAAAACTAAGTTGAAAGATTCAAAAGATGATGTGATTATGCATATATTGAAAATTTAATGTATTACTCATTCGAAAATGAAGTAAAAATTATTAAATTTGAAAAATAAAAAATAAATTTATTCCCTAGCTGTAGTTCCATGTTCCTTGTTTCCTGGCTGCAAGAGCTCACAGTTATTTTGACTTTGACAACATGTTTCGATGCAACAGTGGTATCATCCTCAGGTCCGATGAGAAACAAAGAACACACCAAATAAAAGGTATGGTTAAAACACTGGCTAGCTCATCGCCGCAATATCCCCGAGCCCCCCTTTAGCGTCGTCACTCACTCACACCTCCCGATAACCAATAGAGAGAGGGCGGTCTCCTAAAATGTAAAAGTCACTGCACCCTTTCCTTCCCTAGTAACAATAAATAACACAATGTAGCTATCGTAATTCTACTTCCTGCCACCAGAGTTATGAATGTGTTGCGTGCCATCTGTGCCGTAGTAGCGCCGGGGAAATGCATCTGAAGGAATAGTGTTAGAGAGGCGGGGGAAAGAGGGGAGAGGGGGTCTTATGTCTTGGACACACGCAACATCATCCCGGGGGGAATTACAACATTTTTAAAACAAGACCCGGAAAGAGGAAAAAAAAAATAAAAGTTTGCCTAGAAGCAAGAAACATGATAAAAGTTCATAACTTGATTTAGGTCACATTAATCTTGTTGCTAGAAAATTGATTTGTCAATGGCACATTATCATAGATTAATTTAAAATAATATTTAACTAAATATTAATTATGAAATGGATTATAAAACTGACAACATATGCTTGTATCGAAAATGTAATTATCCTTATGAAATAAATGCGAAAACACACCACACACGTTTAAAAAAAACCTTTAAACAAAGAAACGATAGCAGATGTTTTGCTGAAAATTTAAATTTTAAATTTTTTTACTTCTTAAAATTGAGTGTTCATTCTTACTTTACATTCAGTTTGACTTATAAGTTACACTATTTATAATATTCCTGAGGAATTAGTTCAAACAATTTTATTTTAGATTTTAAAATAACCCAATATTTTTTTTAAAATATAAATTAATTTTTAAATTAAGATAGATAAGTACTCACCAAATATTTTAATACCAGTATAGTACCCGTTTAAAAATAAACGCTATCATTTCTGGTCGTTTAATATGACCCATTGATTGTTGGACAATTATTTAGAATGGGAATAATTTTTAATGACCCACAAAATCTAGACGGTGCATTTCTATTCAAGACTCTATGATAGATCAAATATTTACCCTATTAAAGTGCGAAATTGTTCCTCAATTGAATACTTCATTATAAACAACATTTATTAATATACTTTTTCGTTTTTTGGGGAGTACTCTTGTGAATTTTTGGTCACCAAGTATTCTTGCACCCTTTTTGGTTAGGCCTACTTTACTGCCTGGGTTTGGGGCTACTTGGCGGCAAAATGTCAGCTTCCTAGATCTGAACAGAATAACTGGTAGTTTTTATATAGTTTTTATAGTTTTTATATTTGGAATAAGTTTAAATCAAAACAACTTATTTTAAATAATGGAAAACAAATGAGTATTGATTTTACTCATTACTACTAGAATTGGACCGCGATTTCACTCTGGTAAATTAGCTATTTTGTTCTGCAGCGAATTATCCAAACTGCTATAAACATCATTTCAGACATATATGGAAATGTTAAATGTATAATGTATATGCCAATGTATGTCGACGATGTCACACAGTAACGACTAACTATAGTAAGGAACAAAACGAAACTGTTAGCATTTTTGCAGTCCTTGTATTATTAGTGGAATCTCTCGCGTGTAGGCATTGTTGTAATGAGCACTAAAATAAATAATTAAAATTTAATATCTAAGAAACAAAACTAAATAAACCAAATTTACATTTAAAAAAACTGAAAAGTAGCTAAATTTAAGACGCAAATGAAGTCTTGCGTGGAGGTGTTGTTGCATTGAACACCTAAATAAATAGTTTAAATTTGTTTCTCTTAAGGTAATTCATTGTTGTAGTGAACACCAAAATAAATAATTAAAATTCTTTATTTAAGAAACAAAACTAAATAAACCAAATTTACACAAAAAAACCGAAAAATAGCCAAATTTAATACGTAAATAAATAGTTTAAATTTGTTTCTCTTAAGGGAATTCATTGTTGTAATGAGCACTAAAATAAATAATTAAAATTTAATATCTAAGAAACAAAACTAAATAAACCAAATTTACATTTAAAAAAAACTGAAAAGTAGCTAAATTTAAGACGCAAATGAAGTCTTGCGTGGAGGTGTTGTTGCATTAAACACCTAAATAAATAGTTTAAATTTGTTTCTCTTAAGGTAATTCATTGTTGTAGTGAACACCAAAATAAATAATTAAAATTCTTTATTTAAGAAACAAAACTAAATAAACCAAATTTACACAAAAAACCGAAAAATAGCCAAATTTAATACGTAAATGAATAGTTTAAATTTGTTATCAAAGAAACAAAAATAAAGTACATTGAAAAGCACTCTTCGATTGAGCACCCTTTTCACACCAACCAAAATTTTGCTCTTTGCTTAGTATCAAACAATAAACAGGACTATTTATTATCCACAGTGATAAGGTAAAATTTCTGTTTTAAACAAATCTATTTTTTGTGTTGACAATATTTCCTCATTTAAATCATATATTTAATATTGATCTTTTAACAGTTAATGTTGTAAAGAAAAATTGATGCTGCAGATAACGTTGAAAAGAAAATATTTGTTTAGTGTTTGAGCCGTCGCAGCTGTAAATCTGACCCTGATAATCGATCATAGCCAGGGATTTTAACCAGAACCAGGACCGATAGCCGTAATTAAGGTGGGGATAGGGGACACGAGAGAGAGTTGTTTTTGCCGTTTTATAGCAAAACGTTTTTTTAGTTTAAATAAATCAAATATTGCTCCAGTAGAAATATATAGTTTAATTTTCTTCATATGGTAATACAAACAGTTGTTGACTATCTGTTGAGTGTGTCCTTAAATTTAATAACAACTTTTTCTCTTCATTTAAAAAGTTTATCCTCTAATGCTCAACCAATCAATCAATAAAATCCCCAACCAGGGTTATTTGAGGAAACCTAAATTTAATAGTAACAAAAACAAATAAATCATAAATTCTTGTATGAGTACTTTATTTATTTGTATTGTTTAGTATATGTACTGTATTGTTGAGAGTTTTTTTAAATTTGTTTACAAGGATATGTGTATTTGAAGGGCATTTTAACAATGTTCGAGCGTTCGAGCTTTACTCAAGTAAAGTCCTTTTTCTTTTGTTAACATCCAAAGTCCTATTTAAGTTCCTAAAATATACAACCAGAAGTCATTAGGCCTACAGATAAATTAAATATCTTACATCATTCATCATACAATCTATTTCTACTGTCGTAACATTTTATAAACCCCCCCTTTATTAGAACATTAATAACATTTTACTATTACTAATATTATTTACAGATATTGATAATATTTCTCAAAAGTGACAGCTTCAGATCATATGAATTGACGTATGAATATGTAAAAGTAGATCTAGTAATTTTTTCTAGCTGTCAGGTAAAGTTCTTACTATACGCTTCAGTGGTCGAATGGTCTAAGGCGTCACTGTCGTGTTTGACTCGTCTTCTGATGACGAGGATTTCGGGGTTCTAATCCCGATCGGGTCTACAAAGGGTGGTATTTTTTCTAGAATGATTTCTCATTCTCCTTCCACGCGAATGCCGGTAAATTATTTCTAAAATGCCTCATCCCTACATCTAGTAATAATAACAATAACAATAATCTTGCGTGGCTGAGCTACATTAACGGTAGCTCAGTTTGTGGAAAGATTATC
The DNA here is from genome assembly GCA_039000515.1 of Timema cristinae. NCBI lineage: Eukaryota > Metazoa > Arthropoda > Insecta > Phasmatodea > Timematidae > Timema > Timema cristinae. Next base: position 22,725,753 of record JBCFYV010000001.1, read on the forward strand.
CAGTACTAACGTACCGTTGCCCAGGAGACGCCTGAATGTACTAATCGTACATCCTTTCCCTGGAGGCTCCTTCCTTGCCACGATGAGTTGAGATAAAGGTGATGGTGATAGAGAGTATGAGAGTGTGGAACCAATGGAAACACTTAAACCTAACTTTATCCTAATCAACCTAGCAACCCCAGTGACCTTTGGGGTAGTTCCCATTTCGGGTAAAGTACTCAAGGTACCATCCGGAAATCAAACCCAGCCCAGTACTTACTCTCTAATGAGACGCAGTGATAAAATAAATTATGTTTTAGTAAATAAAAAGTTCTTTATGTGAAAATTGGACTGTAGTAGAGACACTAGAGCCCCGATCTACAGGGTCAAGATCAAGCACGCTCACGCTGAGCTACTCTACCGGCGGCGCCAGAAGTGATATAGAACCGGCAATGAGAGCGGAAGTGAGCATGCGCCGTACAGGAAGTTAGCACCTCTTCCTCCCTCCCACCACTATCGAGATCCTCCGCAAGTGTAGGCCTACTCTTAGAGGAGGAGAGAGGTATAGGCGTGTTCGTTTTCGATTGAGGGATTTAAAATGAAGCTTTGTTAGCTAATAAACCTCGAAATGATGGGCACATGGACAGAGGCGTCACTCTCGTCTTCTTTGGCTTGTCGATAAGGGTGATATTGGGGTTCGTTTCTCAGTCGGATGAACCGAGTAGGTTTTTTTTAAACCCTCATTGGTAAACACCGCGTTACACTTTCTCTAAGGTGTGTTGGAAGGAGACACGAGGAAAGGTCAGTGTTTTTGCAGTTTTTATGGCAAAACATTTTTAGGCCAAATTAAATAAAATATTGCTCCAGTACAAACATGGAGTTTAATTTTCTTCACACGGTGAGATCAAAAGTTCTTGAATACCTATCAAGTATGTCCTGGAATTTAGTGACAACTTTTTCTCTTAATTTAAAAAGTTTTCATCGAATGCTGCTATGTTCATGATGGATATTCAACAACTGTTGATATCACCATGTGAATAAAATTAAACCCTGTTTATTCTGGAGAAATATCTGATTATTTTTGGCCAAAAATATGTTTTGCTATAAAAACTGTAAAAACCCTAGCCTTTTCTCGCGTCCCCTTACATCCCACCTTAAGTTCTCTTTTCCTCTTCCTTAGCCCTTAAACATAAATATTCCCATGCATAGTATGGGGTGGACCATGACAAAAATAAACATTTATATTATAAGTGTAGAAGAGTGCTGTGAGTATTTTTTTACTATCGATAAATACATATCTTACCTGTTCAGTTTACAAACATATATACTAATTACGTCAGTGTGCTAGGGATAAAGGAAAGTAGAAAAACATTTAGGAGAAAACACCCTCATTACATCGGACCTGGATTCGAACCTCGCTCTACCTGTCATAGGCCAGACAAGTCTATCGTGAGGGAAAGACGCATTAGACCATGCAACCATTGAAGTAGATGTATAAGTTATATATGTACAATTACGCTAGTGGGGTAGGAATCAATAAGGGAGATTTTAGAGGAAATGTACTTGCGTTTACTTTGAAAGAGGGCGGAAAACAAATTAACCAACACCACTCTTGGTACACCCGGCCTTAATCTGAGCCCCGAACTCCGCCCTTTAGCCCACCACGTGCCCACCGATGCGTGTATAGTAATATAATAATAATAATATTGAAGATAGCGAGAACGCCAGGTTAACAATAAAATAACCTACTTCGATGACCGCGTGGTCTAACGCGCGACTCTTGCAGTAGATTAGACTGCCGACTACGGGGAGAATGAGGTTCGAATCCCGGTTGGGGGTTGGGTGTACTGAGGGTGGTTTGTCCAAAATGGTTTTTCACTCTCCTACCTTGCAAATGAGGGTGTACTTCCTCTAAATATAAACTTAATAATTTCTAATACCATTCGTGTAGTAATTAGTAGGCGTATAACACGAACGGGTAGTAAGACGCTGTGCTTAAAAAACCCAATAAAATAAGCAACCCCCTTAACCCCCTTTTTTTCATAGAAGCCTCCGAATCTATGGGAACACCGTGATAAAATGTTATCTCATATCTTTGACGAACAAAATCTCTAACTTTTTACCATCCCCCAAATTGAGTCGGTTCTAGATTTAATGCGCAACCCTCCTCATCCCCCTCCCTATTCCGGGTCCAAGGGCGGAGCACGTGAGGATGGGGGCCCCATTGCCCCCGTCACCATGGCAACCGGAATGTGCTGAACTCTTCTTCCACGCCCGAAAACCTCCACTCAAAGTCCACACCGCGTATTGATTTTCCCTTTCGCCGCCACTGAACAAGTTTTGGTTCTTCTTTCCTTGACTTCAGAAAAGAAAGAGACGTATGTGGGTCTTTTTTAAAAAAAAAAATAACTAATTGTTTCCAAGTTGACTAGAGTTCATGTCCCGCCTCTGTAAATAAATTTTAAATATATTTACAAGAAATTGAAGAGTGAAGATGCTGTTGTTTACAAGATGGTATCACGCCAGCCATCGTAGTTTGGAGGCTTAAGCAATTATTTATTAGTTTTAATTTTGAGATATAGTGTTTAAAAAATCATTAATTTGGGTTAATTTTTTAATGATTTCTAATCATTCAATTTTACTACGCATGTATTGACTATTAGTGACTTAAAACTTTTTAATAAAAGGAAACAGGCTTGAAAAAAATTTGTACCGTATACCCTCATCGGTGGCCGCGTGGCTTAAGGCGTTCAATCTCGCAATAGACTAGACGGTTGATGACGGATAGACTGGGGTTTGAATCCCGGTCGGGTATACTGAGTTTCTTTTTCGAATAGTTTTCCACGCTTTTCCACGCAAATATGGGTAGACTAACTCTTAATTACAACCTTCCTCATTACTAACACATTAGCGTAGAACATGTAGTATTAGGTGGTGTTAACTTCATCCGAATGAAAAATAAAGTATTGTTATTGCCATTAAGAATGCTTGCAAAAAATAGTAATCGGCGCTTTCATTTGATTTTCTATACTTTTACATACTTTTATAAGTACATTTTGCTGTTGGTTACGCCATTTTTAAAGATAGTTTCTACCTTCATATGATATTAAAAGATAAAAAGCGTACTACACCTTGATATATTTACTGTTTTATTATCTCTTTTGGGGCATTAAAAATAATCCTCTTTTTGCCAACACGGTTGATCTTTTTTAAAATTATGTAATATATATCAGGTTTGGTGAAGGAACTTTCTAAATGCGAAGTTAATATTGAGGCAAAGTCGAATATAAGGTTTGTGGTATTGTCAGAAAACACTACTTTTTTAATTTTTAATGTGGGGATGTAGGGAATGTGAGAAAAGGTCTAGATATTTGCAGTTTAAAAAAAAATCATTAATGCAGTTTATTTTTTTTTCAACTGATGACTTTAATAGTTGTAGAATATCTGTAAAAGTAGTCCTGGAATTTAATGACAACTTTTTATCTTCCTTTAAAAAGTCTCTCATATAATGTCATTATGCTTATGACAGATATTCAACAAATGTTGATGTCACCTTATGAAGAAAATTAAACTATTTGTTGTTAGTGGAGAAATCTTTGATTTATTTTGTCAAAAGAAAAAGTTTCTATAAAAAATTGCAAAAAAGACTGACCTTCTATCCCGTCCTTACATCCCCGCCTTAAATTATCCATTAAGTGTGTTTAGGTAAATAAGAGAAAGGTTCAGAGAAAAACAAAACACACACTATATTATTTTATGGTGACATATCTGAATTTATCCTCTTATACAAAATTTACTTGTAAATTCGTCACAGCTAATTCCAACTAGCTAGAAGAATATTCTGGCGTTAATGCTATGACCCCTGTGAAACTGTCCATGGATGGATGGATGGTATTTGACGATTTACGGATAATTATTATTATATCTTTAAAAGAATATACCCAAGCCAGTAAGTAGATGATTGTGACATTATGGTAAATTTGCCGAAATAATTTATCATCCATGTGGTAATATAAATGAAAACACGAAAATAATCTCAGACAAGAAACTAAATCATTCCTAAAACAATGAAATTCAAATTTTAGTTATTTATTTTTAAATTAAAGATGATCTTATCTACATGTTTTCATTCAAAGAGATTTATGATTTTTGAAGGAGATAAATACTGATTCCTTCACCACACCTCGTGGCTATATATTAATTATTGGTTGTAATTTTGATATTCAATATAAAAATTCAAATAGGAATAATCCTAGACGACTTTCTAGAAATTTTCCAATCAGGTTCTAAGCGACTCTTACCCCATAAAACAATCACCTTACAGAATCATCACTTGATAACTAGAGTTGACGAGTTCATAAATCTGTTAGCGGCTTTGAAATGGATTTATGTGCAAGCAATAAACAGGTTGAAGGGTCATAAAACATGGCCAGACCCTAATAATGGTGCCGGGATGGTATTTATAAGTTTTATTATAGGATCCTCACCCATAAAATTGTTATAATATTTCAAACATGGGAGGCAAAGTGTGGATAAGATTGGTTAAAGATATAATAATGAGCTTAGTGATTTAGATAATATGATATAGCAATATAGTATTTGAATCTTTTGTTCCCTGTTTTTCGGTTTGTTAATGAAACTTTGGGTAGCAGAATATATATCAGTGTCTAGTAACATTGGGTATATTATGTATGTTACATCAGATACACAGTTCCCGCATAATAGTGAAAGCCTGAGTTAGCCAAGCTACAGTAGCCCCATGGCTTCTTTGGTGTTGACTGACAGCTCACAGCTGACGTCTGACAGTCAACATTTAGGTATATACCTAAATTTTGACTGTCAAAAGTAACAGTGCTAAACACATGTTTTTGCAGATCATATGGTTCGGCGTAGGGATACATAATTTCGTCTGGTAACTTTTCATAAGCTGTCAGCTGTCAGATGTGAGCTGTCAGTCAGCACCAAATAAGCCATGGGGCTACTGTATTCAGAACAGTCCACAATAATTTTACACATTTGTTTTGAAAGTCGTAGGTGACCTGATGGTCTAGGGGTAAGGTGTCGGACTTCTCTTTGGGGGTCCGAGGTTCAAACACTGGTCCCGGCACAGATTTATCTGATCACCAAACCCTTCCTTCACCTCTGACAAGACGTGTATTAATCATAACTTGTGAATGTGTGGAATGCCACGCATCCACCGTGGTTTGGATTCCGAGTTAAACTGCAGGGCCTCCATTTTATCTCACAATCACCCTACCACTAACATTAGCGTAAGTGCGTATAACCCGAATGGGTAGTAAGACGCGGTGATAATGTTTTGAAAGTCGTCTTTGCTAATGCATAGTTACGTATCAATAAATTACATCTAACAAAACATCAATAACCATGACACATTTTTAAAGATATAAATAGGTTCGGAACAAGGACAAAATAGTCTTGCTTTCGGAGAACCTTTGAGTGTTATAAGGTCTTTGATAATGGCAAGGACCATCGAGGTAAGACTTATCTAATTCTTATCCAGGACAAGGTGGAATAGTTCAAGGATATAGACGTATTCAAGGACTGTTTGCTAGAAAGACTGACTTGGGCTATAACTTTCATAGTATTTTACCAATTTAACTATCTACATCACATATATTTTAGTCTATCGTAAATCCACCAAGATAACGAGTTTGACTATTTTAAACGCTCCCACTCAACAACCCCCACCCTTTGATAATCTATCCTGTTAGATTGACATATAGATAATGGGGTGGAGAGGGGGAAGCGACATCATTTTCACTATACATATAGGCCCCCGTGTATGCACACACATATGCTAAACCTCGAAAGTGAAATGGATCATTTCATGAATTGGTCAAATATATGCCCATTCCGTGAATTGGCTTCTTCCTCCCTTGTCCATTTCACGTACCGAGCAAAAACTTGTCCGTTCCATGAATTGGATAGCGCTTGTGACGCCAAGTTCATGGAGTGGCTGGTTCATGAACTGATGCGTTTTTGTCTATCCGTGAAATGGATAAGCTAAGAACAGGTTTGGTACTTAAGCGTTAATAGTTTTAGTTATATTGTGGATTAGGCTTAGTTCGATTGGGTTAGTTTATAATTCTAAACATAAATCTGAACACGAATTTCTGTTAAGTTTTTAGTAGATAGAGCAATAATTTACAGTTCATGAAATTGGCAAGAATTTGTGTGATTTTTGGCCATTTCGTGGAATGGTCAAGAGAAGAGGCAAGTTCAAGGAATGGATGAAAATTTGACCAATTCGTGAAATGTGCAGTTTCACTAATAATGTTAATATACATGTATAAACTGAAGTACCCTTTTGTTACTATACATACCTTAATAAGGACACCCGCTCCGATGGTCGCATAATCTAAGCGTTACTATCGTGTTAGATTAGACTTCTGGGCCTGGATTCACTAACGGGAGCAAATAGTTGCGCCAGCGCAAGTTTGAAATATGTTCCAAATTCCTATTCACTAAAAGGAGCAGGCGCAATTTGAGAGCAAAGTTGCGCCTTTTATTTGCCACCACTCAAGAATAGGCGCAACTATTAAATCATGACTATCACTTCAATAAATTTAAATGGCGGCATATTATTGTATTGGCTTAAAATACAATTAGTTACATAACTGTACTCCAATTAATAAAGAATTAATTAAAATAAAAAAACGTATGTCAAGCACAAAATTTGTTTCAATTTAGACAGTGGTAACAAAACAATTACGTACCTTTTATTGTTGGATTTTTACATTCAAACAACGCAATGGCATTTCTTGCAATATTCAAAACAAAACTACGAACTGTTTAATCTTCATCTAGATTCAAAGAGGTTTGTATTCCCCCAAGTCCAAAGACATCTCGTCACTAAATATGGCAGTTAGTATAACTTTAAAATAAGTTTTAAAGTTTCTATAAACATTAATGTTTTATTAATGGAACTTAAACTTTAAACTAATAATACAAATACAAAATAATGTACTAATATTGTTTTTCTAAAACATCCAGAAAGAGGCCGCTTTTAATTTTATAGCTAGTTTATGAGAAAAATGTTTAAAAATGTTGTATTTGCTGTCGTTTTCATTACAGATTTAAAATAAAGTAGCCTTGACTTTGGTAATTTGGATTGTCGAAAAGAGATCAATTGATGACGTTTATGATGACGTCACCCTATTCCTGCCACAAGTTTGCGCCTTGTTTAGTGAATACGGAAATGGCGCAAATAAATAAAGCGCATCTTGAGGAGCATCTTGGGCGCAAAGTTGCGCCATTTCTATACTTGCGCCGGAGCAGATTTGCTCCCGTTAGTGAATCCAGGCCCTGATGACGGGGAGATCAAGGTTTGAATCTAGGCTGGGGTAATTTTTTTATCAAAATAGATTTCCACTCCCCTCCATGCAAATGTGGGTACACTTCCTTTAAATATAGCCTCCTTAATCCCTAAAATCATCGGCGTAATTAGTACTTAAGCGTATAACCCAAACGTGTAGTAAGACGCGGTGCTAGATAAAACTAATAGAAAAAGAAAGGAACTTCTCTCATATCCTTTGGTCTGAAGGCGACTAGAAGGTCTGTATTCGAATCCTACGTTCCCTTCACTTAAATTTGGGTATATTTCCTCTAAATTTTTCCCTATTCATCCTTACACCCCTAGCGTAATTACATGTTTACAGTGTCAACCCGCCTCGGTGGCGTAGTTTGCTAACGCGCTTGTCGTGTTGAGCTCGACTGCTGAGGACGGGGAGATCGAGGTTCGAATCTCGGTCGGGTGAATTGGGGGTGGTTTTTCTTAAAAAAAATTCCACTCTCCCTCCACGCAAATGCGGGTTCACTTCCTCTCACTAAACCTTCCCAATTCCTAATCCACTAGCGTAATTAGTACTTAAAGCGTATAACCCGAACGGGTAGTAAGACGTGGTGCTAAATATTATTATTACAGTGTCAGACAAATTAGCTAAGTTGGTAGCATGTTATATTACTGAGTTAAAGGTCCCAGGTTCAATTCCTGGCATGGATGAAAAGATTATAACTGACGAAATTTGTGTTCCCCCTTTCACGGTGATTTATTAGCGGGCGGTTGTCTGGGTTTTGTGCCTGGTCTATATTTAAGTTACTTTATAAGTCGTGTGTTGATATAATCTGTCAAGCTAGAAAATACACGTAAAATACCTTAGAAAAAAGAATGGGCTGGTTCAACGTGTGGGCAACTAAAAAACCAACGTATAAAAAGATGTTCTAGAGTCACTGACTTAAGTGAGATGGAAGGGGACGCAAGAAAAGGTTTTTTTTGCAGTTTTTATAGCAAAATAAATCAAATATTTCTCCAGTAGAAACATTGAGTTTAATTTTTCTCACATGGTGATATCAACAGTAGTAGAATATCTGCCTTGAGTATATCGGCATTATATGAGAAAATTTGTAAATAAAGAGATAAAGTTGTCATTAAATTTCAGGACACCCTTAACAGATATTCAAGAAATTTTGAGGTCATCTTGTGAAGAAAATTAAACTTTTTGTTTGTACTAGAGAAATATTTTTATTTATTTTGGTCAAAAAATATTTTGCTATAAGAACTGCAAAAATACTTTTATTTTCTCGCGTCCACTTCTACCACACCTTAAAAAAATACTGTGATACAACCACTCCCTTCCTATTATTGACTATCTCGCTTTCAGAAAACAAAGAACTGGCGAAGAGTTGTGTGTGTGACCTTATGATTTAGTCAAACCCTCCCAAATATTAAACTGTCTTCCATCAATTCCCTGTCCCAGGCACGACAATGACGTATGGAGAAAGAAAGAGAGAATTTCAGAGAACGAGGGGGAATTGCCTCTCCATCATCTGGCCGTCAGGAGGAGGGTAGGTGAGTTTCGCCGGTTGCTAGACTGCTCCGCCGAGCAGGGGAAACCTCGGTTATTCACAAAACAATCGCCACATAATGTATTATTTAAAGATCAAGCTTTTTTTTTTTATAGCTTAGCGTGTTACTACCTGTGATTTGCATGCATATGCATTAATGACAATAATGTGTTGGATATAAGGAAGGTTGAATGTAGAGGAGGTGTATCCACATTTGCGTGTAGGTAGAGTTGAAAGCAATTAGTAAAAAACCAAACTCATTATATCCGACCGTGATTCGAATCTCAATCTCTTCATTAGCGTCATTCTAGTCTATTGCGAGAGTGATGCCTTATACCATTTAACCACTAAATTCGGTGAGAGGGAGTATAGTTAAGAATAAATGTACATGCATTTGATTGGAGGAATATCAGAAAATTATATAAGGTGAAAAAACACCTTAGTACACCCAGACTGAACTTGAAGCCTGACCTTCCTATTACATTAAAGGCAAATGATATATGATCTAGACGCCTTAGCCTGCTTGATCTTCTGTGTGAGCAGCGTTCATATTAATAGGAGAGCTTTGGTGGTCTTTGGCGTCACCTTCGCAATAAACTGAACTGCCAATGACGGGGAAATCGGGGTTTGAATCACGGTCGGGTGTACTGAGGGTGGTTTTCCCTAAATGGTTTTACACTCTAACCCACCTCGGTGGCGTAGTTAGCAAACGCGCTAGTTTCGTGTTGAGCTAGATTGCCGAAGACGGGAAGATCGAGGTTCAAATCTCGGTTGGGTGAACTGAGGGTGGTTTTTATCTCTACCTCCACGTAAATGCAGGTTCACTTCCTCTGTATTCAACTTGTCCAATTACTATCCCATTAGCGTAGCTAGTACTTAAACGTATAACCCAAACGGGTAGTAGGATGCAGTGCTAAGTATTATTATTGTTGTTTTACACTCTACCTTCACGTATATGCGGGTACACTTACTCTAGATTGAACCTTACTCATCCCTAAAACATCAGGTTAGTTAGTTTATGCGAATAACCCAAATATTTAGTAAAAAGCAGTGATAAAATAAAATGTACATTATCTTCCAATGAAAAAAAAAATCTAGCCAAAAAAATTTGACCACATCGTTGTGAGTTATATAATCTTTCGTGGTTTTGTGAGGTCATCCTGGCCCTCATCTTATGGTACCAAGCTCGAGTCTGAACAATTTATAAATGGGCGAAATCGACGCTTTCTTTTTTTCAGAGTGATGAACTTCGGAATGATATTGCATGTTGGGTTGATTGACGGTTAAGTTGGTGCTGATATAATCAATCGTTTTAAGAAGAGGGCTTGTTAAATACTTCTAATAAATAAAGCCTAAAGGATTCGATGAAAGCTTGTACAGCGATAGTGAATTGATTCTGGTTTCCTTGCGCAACTGTAGTGGTTTTAAACAGACAATTCTTTTCAGATGAAATTATGATAATAATTCTATCAGAATGTCATTCAAAAGAAGTGTTTGTTTGAATCTAATAATAATTGCTAACGTAAACTAACACATATAACTAAGTAATTTAGAGCAGTATATCTAAAAGTAAGGCCCTTAGACCACTGGTGGTCCACGTAGGCCTATCAATCCATAAGATCTCGGGAAGTTTAGTAAGAATAGTGATTTAAAGATTGTTAATCAAATATTATATATAATACAAACATTCGAAATGCAAAATATTAAATAAGAAATATCCATTATATAGTGTAATTATTCGCTTGGTTTACAAAAGTGAAATAGAAAAGAAAATCGTACTAACCTTAAATCGACAAATCTGAATGATTATTTATTAAAAAAACTTACTATTATTATAATGTTAGACATTCTCACACCCCATTAACCTCCTTGCCCTAAGACCCCAGGGTTTTCTCAGTGCGCATAGCTTTTATTTGGGGGTCCTCCACCACCAAACGTTTGGGAAACACTGGTTTAGAATCATTGCTCTAGTGCAGTGTGTTCTTGTAACAAGTCCTGGTACTAACACTTAGCTACATCAGTACGCTTGGAGGTTTGTATATTTGATTTACACATGTAAATAGAGGAAACGGATATCTCAGTCGGTAGAAAGGTAGGTGCATAAAGTTGAGTGACCAGGGTTACATTTCATGTCCACGTGTCATTTTTATATATTTATACTAAAGTATAGTTTAAAAACAAATTGATTTTAAGGTTGGAGTTTATGGGAGCCAAGAAAATATAAAGTGTTTATGCAGTTTTTCAACAAACTAAAATATTTTGTCCTAAATAAATAAAATATTGCTCCAATAGAAACATAGTTTAATTTTCTTCACATGGTGATATCAACAATTGTTGAATATCTGTCATGAACATAGCGGAATTAGATGAGAAACTTTATAACTGAAGAGAAAAAGTTGTCTTTAAACTCCAGGACACCTTTGACAGATATTCAACAACTGTTGATATCACCATGTGAAGAAAATTAAACTTTATGTTTCTAATGGAGAAATATTTCATTTCTTTCGAACAAAAAATGATTTGATATAAAAACGGCAAAAAATTACTGCCCTTAACTCGCGTTCCCTACATCCCCACAATAATGGGTTCAAATATTTACCATATCTTATTTCATAGAAGAGGTCACAAAGTGAATTGCTGCGTTATTTATAAAATACTAGTACATTAAATTGAAACTAAAAAATTACATCAAGTAACATTGGAAAAAAAATATATATATATATATTTAGCTCCCCCTTGTGATATCATTGAACTAGGGCCGAGGTAATTGGGGTGCGCATGAAATGACACGCTCCCCAAAACGATAACAAAAAATTATCTCATTATGTTGACGATTGTTTGGAATAAAAAAAAAGGGACAAAATAATATCCAATTTGGTATTAAATTAGTTTTTCCGTGACGGATGTTAATTTTGTAAAATAGTCGGAAACAAAATGTTTCAACATGCTCCTGGCAGTGAGCTTGCATCGATTATGTGTCACCAGCAGTGAAGGGTATGCGCTATGGGAGAGGAGGAACTTAGGTTCGATTACTGGTCGTGCTCACTTATTGGTGGTTTCCTCATTCTCTCTTAAGGGGGCCGCCACGATAAATGCAATATTTAACATTACGATGCTTTAATTCAAAATATGTTTCACGCAAAAAAAATCTAAAGATTAATATAAATAAATGTGTGAAAATATAACATTAACTCATTTTCAACCACTTTTTAAGCATATTTGTGGAGCTATGAGACTAGGATTGGTGGAAAATAACTATAGATCTAATAAATACAGTAATTTTATATAGGTCTACAATAGAAAATTTTAAGATATTTATGATTACCAAACCCTTCCTTCACCTTTGACAAGACATCTTGTGAATGTGGGGAATGCCAGGCCTCCACCGTGGTTTGGATTCCACGTTAAACTGTAGGTCCTCTATTTCATCTCACAATCACCCTACCATTGTACATTAGCGTAAGTGCGTATAACCCGAACGGGTAGTAAGATGCGGTGCTAATAATAATAATAATTTAAGATATTTTAGAACTAGTTGCGAGCTTTCTTCATTGCCTTGAGATAAGAAGTTTCGTAGTTTTCATTCTCCTCTTTCCTATTGTTATTAAAAAGCGTGGTTGTAGGTGAAGGGATAAAGAGAGTGTAAGCTCCAACAAAATATAATGGTAGTTCAAGAATATGATACAGACCATTGTATTTTAAGTCGTATAGCCTGACAGCGATTGATACGTTCGTTCGCTTACCGAGGAGTCAATGAAACAACTCACAAGTTTGATTACCTGCATCAATAATAAAGAACACTGACTCCACTAGTGATGGCCGAGTGGTATAAGACGTTAAACTACCATTGATTTTTGCTCGTCATTTACGAGGAGATCGGGGTTCTAGTCCTCTCGATGATGTTTTGGTGAAGGAGAGGGTTGTCCTTACATGTTTTTTTTTACACTTTCATTTTCCATCCTTTCTCCACGATAGTTATATATTATATAACCTTCTCATTTTTATAAGGTCATTAAATTATCTTTACTCAGTATTCACGATTGTTGATGGACAAGGCAACAGTCTCTTTGAGTACGATCTGTTGGAAGAATGGAGGTTCAAAGTGTGAATTCCGGAGTGCTGTATTGAGGTTTTTTTTTTACTAAATAACTTTCCCACTTTCCCCTCACGCAAACGGAAATACGTTTCCTCTGAATTTGGGTCACGTCATCATTATTACAGTATTTTTACATCCATTACTGTTTCCAGCCTATGGACTGGGTCAGTTTATTATTCAAGACATATATTTTCACCGGCTTGCTAGGCCTGTCGTAGTTTCATCTTCCTTATAATCTAACTAAAGACTAGGACAGGCACAACATCCAGTCCCCGGACGTTAATTCATCACTCTGAAAGGGTAGACCCACATTTCACCAATGATACATTTTCCAACCATTCCGGGAATCAAACCAGGATCCTTATCTCAGTAGACAGACACGCTACTGATTGAGCTAGCGTGTCGAACTCTTTTCAGAATATACATATACGTACATACAGGATGGGTGATAAAAAGCGGCATAAAAAAATAAATATCTCTTATATTAAATGACCAAATTAAAATAATTAAAACCTACTTCGGTGGCTGAACGTTCTAAGGCGTCACTCTAGTAATATACTGAACTGCCCCGATGTCGTAGAGATTGGGGTTGGAATCCAGGTGAGGCTGTTATTTTTAATGGTTTCTCGATCTTCCTCGACGCAAAAGTGGGCACATTTACTATAACATTTATTTTTCCTAATCCCTAGACCATTAAAGGAATTAATATAAAAGCATACAGCTCAGAACGATTAATGAGACGTGACATGAACAAAACAAACAATTAAACACAATAGCAGTAAAGTATCTTAATAAAAATGTGTCATTTGCTCGATAAACGGAATTACCATCCCTCTTTTTCCCCTCCTAGCCGATACAGGATGACGGAAGGTACAGTGGAGAGGTACCGTATGTATATTACGGTACTTGAACGCGATATCGGGCCGAAATAACACTTAACACATCATTTTATGTTGGTAATATCTATCTTTTTTTAATGATTCGGTTGGTAGATTCGGAGATGACGATAGACACACCGTTACAAAAAAAAAAGATCACACTGTAGGCTATTAAATGGCTTTTTTGTTGTTGTTATATCTGTGAATAACATCTACGCAATGAATTTCCAAACTACTCTGTGACAATGAATGAGTTTAAACTAACGGTTTTATGGTCATTCCTACGCAACTTTTTTTTTTCTTTTTTGCGGAAACTGATAAATGAATTTACCTCTCACACAAACGTTAGCACCAAACTGAGGTTGTGGTTAGACCATCGAATTTATCGATATAAAAACTAAATAGTTTCATGTGGTCGTGCACTAGCTTTGTTGGTAGTAGCCAGGCCTTTATGAAATCCGTTTTAGTTGTGGACTTAAAACAATATATAATATTTTACACTAGAAAACATATTGAAAACGAATACAGGTTTATTTCAAAGGATAAGAAAAGTATACATTTTTATTACATTTAAAGAATCCATCATTAAAAAAAACATTTAAAATAAACTAGTCGGACTAGGGCGAAAATAAATTGCCTTAAACGGGTATGTAGGGAACGCGAGATAAGGGCAGTGTGTTTGGAGTTTTTTTATAGATTGTTTAATCAAAATAAAATAAATATTTCTCCATTAGAAACATAGTTTAATTTTCTTCCCAAGATGATATCAACACTTGTTGAATATCTATCAAAGGCGTTCTGGAATTTGACAACTTTTTCTCTTAATTTAAAAAGTTTCTCGTCTAATGCCGCTATGCTCATGACAGATATTCAACAACTCTGGATATGACCATCTGAAGAAAATTAAATTCTGTTTCTACTGGAGCAATATTTTTTTATTTGACTAAAAAAAACTTTTGCTATAAAAACTGCAAAAATTCTGACCCTTTCCCGCGTTCCCTACATCCCTATGGTAAAGTTTGTAATCAAGCTAGGTCGTTTTGTGATTTTTGTATGAATCTGCAGCTCAATATTTTTTTTAGAATGCTTTCAAGTTTTTTGTAAAATTGGAAACCTGTCTTAATAGCGTCCATATTTTTTTTACCCACTATCGTTTATTAAATATAGATTGTGGCTCTCCTATTGAAAATTTGTAAACATCTATATATATATTATATTTTTATATCATATTTTTTGAATTAAAGCTTTTATTTTAAATAAATTGGTTTGATGGGACTTGATAAATCGCTGTCTAAAGAAATTATCGTTTTATGAAATTGCAACTTCATCTTTGAATTTGAAATTTGAAATTTCGGCATATCCTCGGTTTATAAGCTTTAATTTACGGGGACAAACACACACACACACACACAAATTGTTTGGCCAAAGTGTCAGTGGTTCCAAAACGTACAGTCATACAAATCACTCGGTAACATGTTTGTCTATTGAGATAAGAGAACCAGGTTCATGTACTGATATAATTAGTCGGTTTAGAACAACGGTTCCCAATATTTTTTACCTGACACCGCCCCCTTCTTCCCTTTGTAGCTCATCAAATTCCCACGCCTACCCTACCCCTTATTTTTCGGAACAATTAAAAGTTTGGTTTTCTAGTCACTTTTTAATTGATCCAAAAACCAATGTAAAACTTACAGCGAAGTGATACAAATAAAATTATTGTGATAGTTGGCACTTTTTTTCTATACATTCTTGAATATTGTGCTTTACAACTAGTAGGAAATGTTGGGAATATTTCAAGATTTTTTTTATCCTACTTTGAAAAGAGGTTTTAAATAAATAATGTATTCAATTTCTAGTTGATTTCTAACGTTATTCCCAAATTATCCCCCCCCCTCTCCCCCGGAAGTGTTTCACGCCTCATTAAGAGGGGTAGGCACCCCCCAGGTTGGGAACCACTCTTTTAGAAAGTTCACGTAAAATACCTCAGATAAATCAAAATCTGAAAGTCCCTGCCTATGAAAATTGGACTGTAGACGTATTTCCTCTCGACGCCGGTACTGATTGCTTCTGTTTCCTCTAAAACCCCACAGCTTCGTATCTCAATCTACAACAGAGTCGCAGCCTCCCGGTGAAAGCAGGAATTAGCGGCGTCACGACATCCGGTCGATAAGGAACAGCTTACCACTAACCAATATAGCCGGACCGTCTTAAGGACGCTGACTAGATGAAATTTAAAGCTATTTCGCGAAGCGGGTTACATTGTAGCGTGACGTATCTACCACTAACACACTTTAACGTCGATTTACTAAATAGGAAATGTAGACCAGCCTGTGAGGCCTCTTATTTCCCTGATAATAGAACTTCCCCTCTTCCGCTGACGAGTTGAATCACTCGTTCTACTATTTGTGCCTGGACAATATTGACATGAATTTCAATTTTTTTTTTCTATTTTAGATACCACATATATCAGAGGTGGCCAAACAGTCGATCATGATCTACCGATCGACCGCGGCCGCTAGTTTAGTCGATCGCATAATCGGTCGATTAAAAGAGACTGAGGAAAAGAAAATGAATTAGAGGGCTTGCAGATTTTTTTTCAAATTAACATTAGAACATTCAATATCTAAGCTGTCTGACTGATGACCAATTACAATCGTGCCTTTGTTTATGACAGAGTAATTATGAACCCTCATTCAACAAACTATCCTAAGAAATATGCGGTGTCGTGCGTTAACTTCAAATTCAAGTGATTAATGAGAGAATACTTTTTTCAGGGAAATCAAATCTATATTTATATTGTGTGGTTTGATGAAAAACTAAGTTTCAGTGTGTGAAAGGACTAGAAGTTCTTATATGCAACTAGATAGCTGTTGCCCGCGGCTTTGCTCGTGTAGAAGTTGATTATATACAAATACGAAAATATACATATGTATTTACAGATTAATTTAAAATATTACGTTACGTTGATGACCCATAACTTGATATCAGATCAAAAATAATGCAAGTCCGATACAAACTTTCACCCAATTTTTCATCCCTTATTAAATAAAATTTCCAAAATTCCTGAAACACGTATTTATTTGTTTTACGTCAATAACCGAAATACAAAATTTTGTTTATGTAACTTTCAAAATGACGGACTTTCATACATATTATCATCATATTATCATCCCTTATTTTGACCCCTTTGGGGTGGAATTTTCTAAAATCCTTTCTTAGTTGGTGCCTACATAACAAAATGAATATACAGTCCGAATTTCATGCTTGTAGCCTTGATAGTTTGCGCTCGGCGATGATGAATCAGTCAGTCAGTCATCAATCAGGACATGTTATTTTATAAGTATATATATAGTTTTACTATTAAAACACAAAATGAGTTATTAATTTTTTTACCACTGAAACAAACAGTAGTCAATCACAAAGCATTTCCCTTCTCTGGGGTATATCCTTAGATCAAAAATTCTGGCCACTCCTGACACATATGCTTCCACAAATTTTTTATTTATTTTTAATCTACAATCATGGCAAGAAGATTCTTACATAACATTTTCTTGGGTAAACCAAAGACCTTAAGTTGCATAGAGTTTAAAAAAAAACTACTTCAAGATAAAAAAAAATTATTGTATGGCAAGGTAGGAATATTTTTAGATTAGTTTAAGAATTTATTGTTTTCGTTTCAAGGTTACATACATAAAACTCACAAAATAAAACGTAAATACACTAATATGGTAAAACTTAGAGAGAGAGAGATTTGTCGTGACGTAACAACTATAAGACTATAAGGCACTATGAGACACGAACGGGTTTTAGGTGAGATGCAGCATGGTTGTATCTTTGGAACAATTGATAAAGTTCTGGTTAAATTCAAGAAGAAGAAAAAAACAGTCGGTGGTCGTATGGTATAGCTATCTAGTTAGTTTACTAAAAAAAAGGGGGGAAGGGATGTTCTCTTTGTCATTTATAATGTAATAGACACGACAAACAAAATATCATCTGTCAGTGGCTCCAAGAAAATTAATAACATTTTTTTACTAAATTTTCAAATATTTTTCCCTTCAACCAAAATTTACGTTTTTGAAAATTCGAGGAATTCTAATTTTGATTCAAGATTCGAAAGAAAATTAAATATTCATATTTGAGAAATATAGATTCGATCCATCTCTAAATTATACGTATATCAGTTTTCAAATTAAAACAATTTTGTTTTTATTGTTTTTAATGTGTATTTTCAAAATGTTTCAAAGGGGGTGGGGGCAAACCCCTCAGCTCCCCGGATCCTTCCCTCCCTTGTCTTTGTGGTCCTGGGATATCGACTTCTTGTAGACACGCAGGCGGGTAACATCAGCAAACGAACCTATACGATTATACCGAACTTCTCTTTTCGTCTATTTCTGGGTGTATGAAAGGGGGTGTTTTTCTGCAAAGGGAGGCTCTACTGACGTCATAGTTTGACGTCATGACCCGGGCCTAGTGACGCACCGCGCTAATCCCCCCTCTCCCTTCACCTGAGTACTACGTGAGTTTTAAAAGCGGAGGGAGACAATGACGCAGTGGGCGGGCACGTGTGCTGTTTAGCACCCCTCGAAGGGGTCAGGGACCTTCTTCCCCTTTTAGACCTTATCATCTTGCTCCCCCACAGTAGCGGACCATGTTGTTTTAACAAAGCGCCACCCGCTCTGGCGGTAGCCTGGTTTATTGTTGGGTTTGTCACTATTTTTTTTTTTACAAGAGATACACCTTTAAGATGGGATGGGAAAGGTCAGTGTTTTTGCGTGTTTAAAAAAAAATTTTTTTTTAAACTAAATAAAATATTTCTCCAGTACAAACATAGAATTTAATTTTCTTTACATGGTGACCTAAAATTTTCTTGAATATCTTTCAAGGGTGTCCTGGAATTTAATGACAACTTATTCTCTTCATTTAAAAAGTTTCTCATCTAATGTCGCTATAGTCACTCATGACAGATATTCAACAACTGTTGATATCACCATGTGAAGAAAATTAAACGCTATATTTCTATTGGACCAATATTTTATTTATTTTGGCCAAAAAAAGTTTTGCCATAAAAAACTGAAAATACACTTGCCTGTTCTCGTATCCTCTTCCATTCCACCTTAAGCTATGTTTACACTATGCAGTATGTAGCAATGCTATAAAACATTTTGCTAAATAAACTTTTAGCAGAAGAGGAACACGTGCTATTAAAACTTTTAGCAGAGCACGTCTTTCTGCAACAAATTTATTTGTTTCTTTAACACCGCATCTTACTACCCGTTCGGGTTATATGCTTATGTAATAATTACGTTAATAGTTTTAGGGATTAGGAAAGTTATATTTATAGGAAGTATACCCGCATTTGCATGGAGAGAGAGTGGATTTTTTTTAACCAGGCTCACAACACTCGTCCAAGATTCAAACATTAATACTATCGTCATTGACAGTCTAGTCTAGTATGAGATTAGCGCGTTAGACCATGCGGTCACCGAAGCGGGTAGCAACAACAAAAACAAATTTAATTGCGTTCAAAATTACGAGTAGAGAGGAGGCAATTTTCGTGACTCAATTATCAGATTGAACAATAAAGATGGATAACCTTTTTCTTACTATATAGCACGAAAATCTGCTATATAACATATTGTTACATACCATTTTCCAGTTCACTCACTTATTTTTACAACCATGCCAACGCAGCTTAAGACAGTAGAATTCATCCCCCCCTTTTTTCCGCATACCCCCAGATATAATTTATTTTCAATTTTGTACCCCCAAATTTGTTAGTGTATAATGCAAATTATATTTATTCTATAGCCTACACATAAAATAGTCAACCTCGTTGGTCTTGGTCTCGCCTCTGGACCCGATGATCGTGGGTTCTAACCCATCCGGGGTCGACAGATTTTTCTTGAACATTAAAAATCCGTAGCGCAACTTCCTCTGGAGGGGTTGTAAAACCATTGGTCCTATGTAGATTGTGGCACGTAAAATAAATATAGAAACTATGTGAAAATACACTTATATGTAAAATTGGTAGGTTCTTTCTCTCTCGCTCATGGAGATTCTCGTGTTTAGATATAATCAGTCAGAAAGTGAACGCTAAATACCACAATATATACATCAAAAATTAGTAAATTAAATTATATCCAACATATATATATATATATATATATATATATGTGTGTGTGTGTGTGTACTTTTTGAAATTTTACATAAGCTTTAAGGTGTATTAACCATTGCCCTAAGACATGGGGCTACCCACTGAAAATTTATAATACCCCTAATATGAATCTTTCTTATGTTCAGGCGTATAGAAAATCATCCATGAACCACTTAACGCATTTTTCTGATTTTTTTTTTACCCTCACCCATTCCATTTTGGTCTTGGTACTCTTAAGTATCGTCCTGTATTTAGTATAGCACCGCACTTGAGGCTCAATCAATCTGACTATGAAACTGGTCCTGTGTCATTATTTCATAGGGAAACTTCTGTGACACTAAAATATGGACTCGGATTAAATAACACACTAAGACCTCGTTAATACGAATTAATTTGGACTGAAACTTGTTCGGATCGGCGAGAATTCGGATTAAGCCAGAGTACAGGGATACAACACAGTCACGAATTTTATATTACAGTTGAATGAGTTTAATCAAATTTTCATTTATTAACTAATGTTTAACACGTATATATGTACTGTAATTATTTGTTGTTACAGGAAAACACATTTTGTTGACTACATCATATAAATATTAAACATTTATTATCAGATATAGTTGTTTCTTGCAATTTTATTTTAACTGTGAGTTTATTAACCAATAGAATATATCATGTAAATATTAATATTTATTATCAAATATAGTTGTTTCTTGCAATTTTCTTTTAACTGTGAGTTTATTAACCAATAGAATATATCATGTAAATATTAAACATTTACTATCAGATATAGTTGTTTCTTGCAATTTTATTTTAACTGTGTGTTTATTAACCAATAGAATATATCATGTAAATATTAAACATTTATTATCAGATATAGTTGTTTCTTGCAATTTTCTTTTAACTGTGAGTTTATTAACCAATAGAATATATCGTGTAAATATTAAACATTTATTATCAGATATAGTTGTTTCTTGCAATTTTCTTTTAACTGTGAGTTTATTAACCAATAGAATATATCGTGTAAATATTAAACATTTATTATCAGATATAGTTGTTTCTTGCAATTTTCTTTTAACTGTGAGTTTATTAACCAATAGAATATATCATGTAAATATTAAACATTTATTATCAGATATAGTTGTTTCTTGCAATTTTATTTTAACTGTGTGTTTATTAACCAATAGAATATATCATGTAAATATTATACATTTATTATCAGATATAGTTGTTTCTTGCAATTTTCTTTTAACTGTGAGTTTATTAACCAATAGAATATATCGTGTAAATATTAAACATTTATTATCAGATATAGTTGTTTCTTGCAATTTTCTTTTAACTGTGAGTTTATTAACCAATAGAATATATCATGTAAATATTAAACATTTACTATCAGATATAGTTGTTTCTTGCAATTTTATTTTAACTGTGTGTTTATTAACCAATAGAATATATCATGTAAATATTATACATTTATTATCAGATATAGTTGTTTCTTGCAATTTTCTTTTAACTGTGAGTTTATTAACCAATAGAATATATCGTGTAAATATTAAACATTTATTATCAGATATAGTTGTTTCTTGCAATTTTTTTTAACTGTGAGTTTATTAACCAATAGAATATATCATGTAAATATTAAACATTTACTATCAGATATAGTTGTTTCTTGCAATTTTATTTTAACTGTGTGTTTATTAACCAATAGAATATATCATGTAAATATTAAACATTTATTATCAGATATAGTTGTTTCTTGCAATTTTCTTTTAACTGTGAGTTTATTAACCAATAGAATATATCGTGTAAATATTAAACATTTATTATCAGATATAGTTGTTTCTTGCAATTTTTTTTAACTGTGAGTTTATTAACCAATAGAATATATCATGTAAATATTAAACATTTACTACCAGATATAGTTGTTTCTTGCAATTTTATTTTAACTGTGTGTTTATTAACCAATAAAATATATTTGATCTGACTTAATTTTTCACCCCGTTTTCCGAAAAGTGTTTTAAAAATTTCTGGAATTTCAGACTACCGGAGTTTGGTTTAACGGTTTTAACTATTCATAATCCGAAGTTATCTATAAGTAGGTATACTAACAATGAACACACAAATAATAATATTATTTTTTCAACTTTAGATTTAAAGTATAAGATCTGTATCACATGGCTCTGTGATGTATCCACCTTCCCCCCCTCATGTAGCACCATGTACATATTAAAACTCCCCCCTCCCCCCTCTTCCCACCTATCAACGACGTTATGTGGTTGATGGATGAACCCTAAATGAGTTAGAGTCCGCTTCACGACCATTTTCCGGGAGATTGGAAACAATATTTCACTTCGGCCAGAAAACGTATTAAAATGATGCTACCTGCAATATTTATTTTAAAAAATCCATCGTGATTGGGATTCATTTAGTCATTTTTGAATCTTAAAATAATTGTCTCCAATTTGGTAGAGTTTTAAAATATAAACGGTACAAAGTAAATGGGAGAAAACTACATCACACATATTTTCCAAGACAACAAATTTTATATCTCAAACCACATAAGAACCACAGCAAATATATAAATTAATTTAAATATGACGAGAGACCTCTTTTAAACATAGTCAAAAGTGCATTATAAGGTCTCATTGTCTAACAGATCGATCTGTACTACCAACCTTAGTAATAACCCGTGGTGTAGTGGTCAGTTTACCTGGCTACAAGTCTGGATATCCCGAGTTCGATTCCCGTCTGGTACCTTGGCTATTCCCAACGTACACCAGAGTTTGGTTGGTTAATCTTAAGCTGGGTTGTAAGCGTTTCCACTGGTTTCATATCCTCGTCTATTATCATCATCTCATCTCATCGGGACATGGAAAGAACCTCCCCTGAAAGAATGTACGATTAGTACACTCGGGCTTCCCCTGGACAACGATACATTGGTACTGGATAATCTTTTCACTACTGGACTACGAATGATTTAGCCCAGACTCTTAAGGAACTAAATATTAAAGGACTTATCTAAAATATAAATACTATTTTGTTATTAAAAGTGTAAATTAAAGTTAACACCAATTTAATTTAGATATTTAAAACATGAATAATTTTCATTCGTGAGGAAGGTTGAATTTGAAGTGAGTGTACCTGCATTCGCCTGGAAAGAGAATTGATAATTGTTTAAGGGGGTAAAAAAACCTTAGTACACTTGACAGAGCATTGGCAGTCAATTCTATTTATAAAGCGACGCCTTAAACCAGAGGTCCCTAAACTTTGGGTATAGCTTGGACTACATTCAAGACTAACGACAGCGCAGCGGGCACCATTTTATTTTTAGGGCAAGTTTAGGGGGGGAGGAGGGGATTGTGATTCAACCCCCTCACCCTTTAAATTGACAAAACAAACTTGATTTATTCACATTTTTTAACGCAATTAAAATAAAGGTACTATAAAATATATATATAACTACTTACCACCATTTTGGTGTTTAAGTAGGTTACCTGCTTTTTTAAAATATCTAGTTATTCTGTGTATTGATGAGGCCAGTGCACACGAACTGCGGGGTAAAAATTAAATTAATAATGACTTTGTTCAAAACAGAACACAAAATTTGACCGGGCAACTCTACAATTTGAGTGTCGTTTAGTCTTGCCACTTTTTTTTTTTGGCCGTAATTATCATCATCATAATCCTTCACGAATATATATATACCTTTAGAACAAGCGTGTCCAACCACGGCCCTAGAGTTTGTTAATTGCGGCCCACCAGCTCAAATTTATATACTTCATACATACACGTATATATACATTTAGGTTACGTTAGGATAGGTTAGGTTAGAGTGGGTTAGGTTAAGTTAGTAGTCAGGAGTTGAATGGGATTACAGGTTGTTCCGCAATTCGTGTGGAGCGGTTGACAGGTATACTTTATTCCGCAATTCGAGTGCGCCCAATGAGGCGACAAAGATGCCTAGACCAATATTAAATAACGACAAAGGAAAGAGGAAGTAAGAATGTGGAGGGAACGGTGGAAGGGGATAAGTCTTTGAGATTAAGAAAAAGCAAAAATCTTTCATCTTGAAGTAGCTATTAGAATGGTAGTTCCGAGTACACGTGGCAAATAAGTCCGCAAAGAAAGAGAAATGAGAGGGTTGGGGATTGGATAAACGGGGTGAATCTGGGAGGATTGGGTGGGGGTGAGCTCTAAATCCCCCACTTCTTGATAACAGCACACCTGGAGATAAATATATACTGATTTTCGTCGGGAAAAAATTACAGCTGAATAAAATTGTTGATTAAAAACTTATCATGATGGATTAAATCGCCAAGCTATTATATTTGATAATTACTGTTATAGCCGCATCTAAATATCATATTATTTAGATTTGAAAAATGATACCTGAGCAAGGAAATTGAACCCGGTACTTTTAACTTAATACACCAATGCTCTGACCACTGACCTGTCCCCGTGTTCGGGGCCATTCTCCACTCATATTTTAAGGTGGAGTTATGGTCAAAAAGTGACGGGCACACGCATAAAGGGTCTTTGGATTTTACCTCAACTTTTCGATTTTCAATCTCACTGGGTCAGTGTTGACCACATCACTGTGAGGAATGAAGTGATTATCGTTAGGGTAATCAATACGAATGGTACCCGCTTCGGTGGCCACATGTTCTAGCGCGATACTCTCGCACTACACTAGACTGCCGATGATGAAGAGATCGAGGTTCGAATCTCGGTTAAGTGTACTGAGGGTGGTTTTTTCCAAAATTGTTTTCCACGATTCCTAAACGCAAATTCGGTTACACTTCCTATACATATAGCTTTCCTCAGCCATAAAACCATTAGTGTAATTAGTGCATAAGCTTGTAACCCGAACGTATAGTAAAACGTGGTGTAATATATATAAAGTCTGACACCTTAGCTCACTCGGTAGCATGTATGTCTTCTGAGATAAGGGTCCCGGGTTCGATTACCGGCTTGGCCGAATAATGTATCATTGGTGAAATGTAGATTTACCCCTGCACAGTGATAAATTAACGGCCTAGGACTGGATGTTGTGCCTGTCCTAGTCTTAAGTTATATAATGAGGCATATGAAGCTATGACAGGCCTAGCAAGCCGTTAGTGTAAAATATATGGCTTGAATAAAAAACTGATCCAGACCACAGTTGGAAACAGTAATGGATGTAAAATACATATATGTCAATGTTGACCTAAAAATAATATGTTCGCCCTTTCTATGAAAATTGGACTGTAACATTATGAATACAAACGAGATCTTCCTGCCAGGAAGGTAATATTTTTTTCTCCTCCGTTTGATGACATTCATGATTACATGATTTAGTGAGAATGTTTAGTTGGAGAGGTAATCCGACAGATAATTAGTGAGAGGTGCAATGTTCGGGGTGGCGGCCATCTTGCCCCTGGCCATGATTAATTACGTGCGACGAGTTAGGCAGGAGGGGTGAAATTAGAGGGGAGCGGGGAATACGGGACTTCATGTCAACATTTTGTTCAAACCGACGTGTGTGCCGGGCTGTTTATAATCAGCCAAATGTACAATCTCAATCACAAAAATTGACTACCTCTATACAATTTGAGTGTCGTTTAGTCTTGCCACTTTTTTTGTGGCCGTATTTATCATCATCATAATCATTTACGAATATATATATATATTTATTTATATATATATTTATTTATATATATATTTATATATATATTTATATATATTATTTATATATATTATATATATATATTATATATATATTTATATATATATTTATATATATATATATTTATATATATATTTATATATATATTATATATATATTATATATATATTTATATATATATTTTATATACCTTTAGAATATTAAATGAGTTATTTAATGCGGCAAGTATTTCAATACCACGCACAAGTTTTTAAATTTGCAGCTACACCAAATTTATAATACATTCATACATACATACATAATAACATGCATGCATACACACATACATAATATATAAACATACATACATACATACACATATATATACACATACATACATACATACAAACATAAATATATACCTAATCATGCCGTTCCCTTACGGGGTAGGCAAGAAACTGTGCATATAGCTCAGAAAACAATTCTGTACTTAATCCACCCTCACTAACTTTCTCCACACTTCCCTATTCTTGCATACTCTTTTCTCTTCAACAACATCCATACACCAAGCCATACATGCTCTTTTATTCTTAAAACTCTTGATGTTTCTCTTTTTCAGACATTTGTTTACACATTTAGCCACGTCTTAGATGACTACCCCTTCCTTTTTCTCCACACACTCTACCTTCATATATTTGCTTCACCACTCGATATACACTGATCCTCTCAACATGCACAAACCAATTGCATAAATAAACAACAAATTCAACTCTTGGTGCTAACCTAAATTCTCTCTACTTTCCATGAAGTTTCTAAAATTGTAAATTTAATTCTAATTGTATGTTGTATTTGTTCAGAATAAATAATTAATTTTTCGTTCATGTTTTATGATATGTGACCAGCCCCGAAAGGGTAATAAGACGTGGGAACATATAAATCCGATAACTGACATTAAAGGTCATGTTGAGTTCTCTCAATTATTCACGATGACGGAATGTTTTTACATCAGCCGTAAATTAAACACAGCTGACCAATTAAACATATTATATAAGTATTTAAACATCAAGAGAAGAAGAATTTGAATACAAATTAATACAAACATGCCGATTAACCAGGAAATTAGATTGAAAATTATTTTCAACCGTCAATCGCATTGATGTGTGGTTTTCTACATTCTTAATTTTGGATACAGCGAAATTTATATAATTTTAATAGTGTTTTAAACTCGCTTCGATGGCGCATGGTCTTAAGGCGTCACTCTCGCCATAGACTAGACTGCCGATGGCTGAGAACTCGGGGTTCAACTCTCAGCCGGGTGTACTGAGGGTGGTTTTTCTTAAATAGGTTTTCCATTCTTGCTCCCCGCAAGAGGGGGTAAACTTATCTGAAATCAACCTTCCTCATCCCTAACACATAACACCGGTTATCATTGCTGAAGTAAGGCATGGTAACTATTTAAACAACGTTGTCATTTTTTCATTTTTGTGTGGTCAATCTCCCCTCAATATAAACAAGTTTCGCAACGCTGTTTAGTCGAGGCTGCCAGTAGCTCATTATTACCCTAGCACACTACTTCCTGACATAACTGAGAGCGAGGAGATTTGGCAACAGTTAACCGAAAGAGAGCGAAGATAAAGTTTTTCTCATAAGATCTGCAGTTGTCTCACCAATATAATACATTTACAGGGGTATACTGTTTATTAAAAGTTAAATACTTCAGTTTATTATGTTTTATAGCTGATACATATAACAGTTAACTAACTTTCTATGAGTCGATAAACTAATAATGACACTTTTTATGTATAGCATATTATAATAATTTTACTTTAATTGTAGCAAAGTCTTTAATAACATCACTAAAGTCAATACTGCGCGATATGTTGTGTTCTATAGAGAGTAGGGTTGAACTGTTAAGAGAGTCTCGTAGCACCGTAGCTCGCATGTAATTTTTTATCAGAGAAAGCTTGCAGAATGCTCACTCACCTTCAGCAACTTTTATTGGGAGGATGCAATTTTTTTTAATGCAATGCACACCTCTGTAAAAACCTTCTAGTTGAAGCTTATGTATTGCATTTAAAAGATCAAGGGGCCAGAGACAGAGCTTGCTAAGTTTAAAAAAAATCCTTAGCGAAATATCTATTATTTGTTTTTATTCAAGACTTCTAGATAAAAAGGATTGCCGATGAGGCCCCCTTTAGCTCGGGCCCCGGTACATCAGTCCCCTTAGCCACCGCTCCTGCGAAAAGGGAATAAAACGCAGCGCTAAAAAAACTGTAACATTTTTAAATAATGATGTTTCAATGTTGTATTTAAAAAAAAAAAAAAAAGGGTATGACTCTTTCATTGATCTCAATTACATGTTTTTTTTTAAAGAAGAAAACAGAAAACCCTCACCACTATGCAATGTCTGGTTCAAACTGTGTTAACTATATAAATAAGACGTTTTTGTAGATTCACACGTTCTCTGGAAAACGTATCTGTGCTGTGATTGGGTCACGTGACAGCTCTAATCCAATTACAAAAAGTCCGCTTGGCCAGCGTAGCCTGCTCGAATCCGCGCATGTGCAAACTTTCAAACATGCGTTATATATATATTGGAAGCCATGAGTTTTATCGATAACAAAATCAAACCCAGGCAGCAAGTAAAACATCTAATTTTATTTTAAATACAATAACTTGCAATGATTGTAATATTTACGTTTTTATGTTTGACGTTTCAATGTATCATAGGTAAATGGATATTCCCAACTTTCCGCGAGCGTGTGAACAGCTGCACCACTAATCACTTTACTGCTTTCAAATTTCAACGTACGTGTGAATTCACCTTTATCCATAAAGCGAGACGGGCTCGACAAAGGACTTCCACGGTGCTCCAGCGATACCAACTCTTCAAAGATTTCTCTTCAGTTCACTATTTCGCAACACGGTTTGATTCTCCTTTGTTTGAGCTTTTGTCCCTACGCCTGTGGAGTGTGTCTGACGTCACATCCCCACGTCATAGAGAGAGTATGATGCGCGGAGATCAAAACCCTCCGGACCTGTGCGTCTACCGGGGCCAAAACCCATTCTCCCCCTTTTCCTCGACTAAGCATGGCATGTTATGACGTCATCACAGACAGATTGCATGACCCTTTGACCGGACTGATGAGTGAGATGCGTAGCAGCCTCCATAGAGCCAACCAGCTTCGCCTTACTTCCAAATCCTCGTATGTTGGTTGCATTGTCGTGAGGCCCATTATTCTACTATAAAGCCACATGGCTGACATTAATGTTTACCCACTTCCGGATGAGCTAAAAACTTGAAATTTGGCAAAATTATAGCTTTTAACCTGTAACCGATGGAGAAGTTCTAAAAGTTAAAAAAAAAAAAAAAAAAAAAAATCCTCGAAAAATATTCAAAATTGCGGAGCAACTTTAAAGTCAGTGCGGACCTTTCTTTGGAGGTTTCTTGTGGCTAAATGGTAAGACCTATAAAAAAAACGGCTCTGGGATTACATTAGTTTACATTCACTTGCAAAGAAAATCCACTTAGGGTTTGGGGGCGTAGCCCCCAACGAGCAGAGTGAGACTTGCTATACAGTTCAATGTTCATATGAAGGATCCTATCTGATAGCAAAGAAAGTTGCTGGATTTACAGTCTAATGTTCATAGGAAGGACGATATCTGACAGCTAAGAAAGTTACTAGATTTATAGTCCAATTTTCAAATGAAGGGCCTTATCTGACAATTAGAAAAGCTACTTTAGCTATAGTCCATAAAAATAAATTTGTGACAACTATTACCTATTAAATTTACTTTCACGTATTCATGCGTCAAGTCATGTGATCTGAAGCTGTCACTCTTGAAATATATTATCAATAACTATAAAATTACACTTTTTTATAATTTTTTTAGCACTGCGATCTTACTACCCGTTTGATATATAGGCGTATGTACTGATTACACTAATGGTTTTAGGGATTAGGAAGGGTATATTTAGAGGAGGTGTACCCGAATTTGCTTGGTGAGAAAGTGGAAAACCATTTAAGAAAACCACCATCAGTACACCCGACCCAGGTTCGAACCTCAACCTTCCCATCATCGGCAGTCTAGTCTACTGCAAGAGTAGCGTTAGACCATGTGGCCACCGAAGCAGAGAGTATTTATTTATCTTTACCAAAAAAAGTTTTGCTATAAAAACTGCAAAAGCACTGCCTTTAACTCGATTTACCTAAACTCACAATTTAAACATATTATGTAACGTGTCTTCCCTCACACTAGTCAGTTTGATGAAAAATGAAATTTTATTACAAATTTCTTAAATATAAGCTACCTGGAGAAATAGGAATTCATTTTGAAAAATCAGGAAAACACAGGAAATATGGTAGTAAGAAAATAGTGGTAACCCTGAAAACGTCTCTCTCGCAATAGAATAGACTACTGATGAGATTGTGGTTCGAATCCCAGTCGGGTGTACTGATGTTTTTTTTTTACTAAATGATTTTCACACACTCTATTTACACAAATGCGGACACACGTACTCTAAATCAAACCTTTACAGTTACTAATACGTTAGCCTGATTAGTACGTAGGCCTACGCGTTTAACTCAAATGGGTAGTAAGACGTGGTATTAAAAAAAATTGGCGTTAATAAATTGGGAGGGATAGCTTTAGACATAGAGTAGCTGACAAAACTGAATTTGTAACCATGAAAAGCGATATTAAGGACCAGAAAGCGCTGCGCAAAGTTTGACGAAATTTATGTTCCTCTGAAACGTCGTTACGGCAAGCCAATGGGGCACTTCCCCCTTAATTTAGTTGAGTTATAGAGAAGGGTTTGGGGGATGATAGTTATCTCTTTGACATGGTCACTAGTAGGTCAAACAGTGTCAAATACTGTGCGTCAAATTAATACACCCGCATAACGTTGCTGTAATGTGGGTAGCTATATTTCCCCCTTTGATATAGTCTCTTTCTCTTCCTGAGGTAGCAAACAGGGCACTCCGGTGGTCTTGTTCGACATATAAGGGAGGTTTGGGGGAAGAAGGGTAGGTAACACTTTTGACACCCAATTTATTGAAGGTTTTCAAGTGCCTTATAAGGCCAATTTTCTTAGGAAGCACCTTTGAGCAAATACAACCTATTTTTTTTTGTTAATAAAAATATTAATAACATTTTACCATATACTTAATGTAATTTTAACCCGCTTGGTGGCCGCGTGGTCTAACGCGCTATTCTCACAGTAGACTAGACTGCCGATGAAGGGAGATCAAGGTTAAATCTTGTTAGGGTGGTTTTTCTAAAATGTTTTTTTCCATTCTCCCTCCACGCCAATGCAGGTACACTTACTTTAAATATAACATTCCTAATGCCTAAAACAATTAGCGTAATTAGTACATAAGCGTATAACCCGAACGGGTAGTGAGACGCGGTGCTAAAAAAAAAAATCAAATATAGATCCAGTATAAACACGGAGGTTAATTTTCTTCACACGGTGATATCAACAGTTGATGAATATCTGTCATGAACATAGCGGCATTAGATCATAAACTTTTTAAATGAAGAGAAAAAGTTGTCATTAAATTCCAGGACACCCTTGACAGATATTCAACAACTGTTGATATCACTATGTGAATAAAATTAAACTCTATGTTTATACCGGAGAGTTATTGGGTTTCTTTGGAATAAAAGAGTTTTGATGTAAAAAATACTGCAGTTAAAATGTACTCCCTAAACTCTCACTTTATAACAGGATGATTTAATATTGACGAAGTAAATACATCTTCTGTCACTTCACAGCCTTTGTTTAGGGTTAATAAGACATATTTGTATCAACATGCTTAGTTCTTAAATTCATTTTTTCGTTCATACAAAGTCCTAATTTATAAACTTTAAATTAAATGTCCATATTAACAAAAAAATTCCGATATTTTTACTTGATTTTGCAAAATCTCTTATGTTTTTACAAATTTTTTCAGACATAAAATATTCCCTTTATTTTCCCGGCTCTCCAGGTGCGTAAATACACAGCCATAGACCATGCAGCCACCGAGGTGGGTTTGAAAATATGGCATCCATCTTTTAATTGTTTTCTAGCTGTGTGATCACTGGAAATAATTTATATCTTCGCCACAACGTCATAGAACTATTATTTAGAGAGAATTATAGTGTAACAATTTCCTCCAGTATTAGAAAGCTTGATTTTTTTGTGGGTTGACAATGGTGGTAGATAATGGCGAGATTTTCAGGAAATAAAAGTAAAAATATTCGCATCAAATAATACTCATTATAAAGAAAATGGGCCAATTACATTAAAAATCTCATACAATTTACCAAGTTTTCAACCAAATTGAAGATTAATTAGCCTATTCAGCAATTACATATATTCACTTCAATATATAGTCAATTTTACCGCCTCGATGGCGTAGTTGGCTAACGCGCTTGTCGTGTTGAGCTCGACTGCTGAGGACGGGGAGATCGAGGTTCGAATTCGTCAGGTGAACTGGGAGTGGTTTTTCCTAAATGGTTTTCCACTCTCCCTCACGCAAATGCGGGTTTACTTCCTCTAATTCAACCTTCCCAATTCCTAATCCATTAGCGTAATTAGTACTTAAAGCGTATAACCAGAACGGGTAGTAAGACGCGGTGCTAAATTTTAAATATTATTATTATTATTATTATTATTATAGTCCATTTTCATGAAAAACAGTTTAAAAATACAAATATATATTTTGGCGGTCAACATGAATAATATTTTACTATATTATGGATATTATTGTAAAAATATATCCAGACAGTTTCAAATCACATGAATTAACGTATGGATATATTAAAATTGTTTTAGCAGATCTTGTAACTGTTAAATACAGTTACCCGCTTCGGTGGCGTAGTTGGCTAAAACGCTAGTCATGTTGAGCTCGACCGCCGAGGACGGCGAGATCGAGGTTCGAATCTCGGTCGGGTGAACTGGGGGTGGCTTTTCCTAAATGGTTTTCCACTCTCCCTCCACGCAAATGCGGGCTCACTTCCTCTAATTTAACCTTCCCAATCCATTAGCGTAATGAGTACTTAAAGCGTATAATCCGAACGGGTAATAAGACGAGGTGCTAAATAATAATAATAATAATAA
The DNA here is from genome assembly GCA_039000515.1 of Timema cristinae. NCBI lineage: Eukaryota > Metazoa > Arthropoda > Insecta > Phasmatodea > Timematidae > Timema > Timema cristinae. The sequence goes on from JBCFYV010000001.1 coordinate 22,758,474, forward strand.
ATACTGTTCCTCGTACTATAGGTGCAAATGTGTATTTTTTTATCTGTATACGTTATATTTTATTTTATTTATTTGCTCAACGTACGGGCTAGTTTATTATTATTAGCACCGCGTAATACTACCTGTTCGGATTGTACGCATAGGTGGGTAAGGGGGGGGATGCTAGTTACGACTCGATCTATTGGGGTAAGGATGAAAAGGGTAAGGGTGCGAAAACTATCTATTATATGGTAGTGACACCAATAAAACCCATTTATAGCAGCAATTCCGACCTAAATTTTCAAGTTTAAGCTTCATTTCCTTTCTAGTATTGCAAGTGGGCTATCATACAAGAGAGAAAACCGGTTTCTACACCCAAATAAAACTAAATGAAACACCGAGTCGTCATACTGTCTTACAGTTTTTTTAAATGTGCGGGGGGGGGGGGGGGGGGGGGCGAGGAGGATCTCCAGTTAAAAATTTAAAACTTTGCGGTTTGCTCGACTGATAGAATGATTAATTAATTAATAGTTCTCATTTATTAAAAATAATTTATTTTAAACATAGTTTATAAACTCAAGAAAATAGTTTAATTTTAGACTTAATTTTTCTAAATGTTTTAAAAGCAGTTATAATTTAATTCCGTCACCTGGACTTGCTCAACATAATTTAAAGGAAAGTTTAATTTTGTTTACGCCATAGATAAAGACCATAGTTTAATAAACAGTATAAATAGTTCTCTGTACCGGTATCCTTAATCTTAGTTACAGAAGTGTGGTAGTTAGTGTAAAAAAAAGTTTAAAATTATATAATTTTATAAATATTAATTTCTATTGTATTTAATTAAACTATAAGATTGATTACATATAGCCAAATTAGTGGACTTAGCCAATGTAAAGATAGTAGAAAGATTGCGTCACTGAGAGGAATTTGATTATGTCCATTGCTTATGTCACCCAGTAGGCCTACACAACAGTTACTCTTATATTTTAATACGAAGACCTCCAAACAAACATATTTTTTAAAAAAAGTAAAGTAATGACGTTTGTTGGTCATTGGTGTGGATTTTAAAGGTCTATTTATTGTTTAAGGTTCCGAAATGTGATTTGATTTTAACAACATAGTTTGTCTTCCTCATAACTTTGTGTATGTAACGCGCTGGCTTGTGTACTGAGTGACGTCACAAGCTCAGCCAAACATATCTTTCTCCCTCTGACCTTCTATTCTTTTTACGTTGAACTTAGCCTCCTACATGAAAAAAACCCTACCTAAATATTAAGTGACAGCTTAACGTAGGTGATGCATTTAGGACCTCTAGCAGACGGCCTCTTTAAAGTTACGTTGTATTTTCATTATAGTCTTAAACCCGTTTCGGTGGCCGAAAGGTCTAAGGCGTCACTCTCGTGTTAGACTCACCTGCTGATGACGGGGAGATTGCGGTTCGAATACCGGTCATATCTATTAAGGGTAGTTTTTCCTAAATTGTTTCCCTCTCTCCTTTGACGCAAATTTGAGTATATTACCTCTAAAATGATACCTTCCTCATACTTACCCCGTTATAGTAACTCTCATATATGCATATAACCTGAACAGGTAGTAAGACGGGGTGATAAGAAAATAAAAGTTCTAACAGTCAGATTAGATTCTTCATATGAAAATTGGACTGTATTTGATTACGATCAAAGCTATTCCATTCGGGATATGGCTCATAACGCTCTATATTTCAGAGCCATCTTCATATCAAACTACATATTTTAATAGAGTGAAACAGCACACACACACATACATATGTATAGACAAAAGACATAAAATGTTTGTGAAGCATCACGACCCAAAACAGCGCGCAATTCACGCTAATGGTCTTCTCGGTGAAACACGTCATTAAACTCTCCTACCGCACATTTCTAGGAGGGTTGGAAAATGGGGGGGAGAGGGGGGGGGGCTAAGCTTAGAGGAGAGTCCCGGTTTTAATGTCGTTATACTTTATACAGGGGAGAAAAAGCTACGTACTTCAAGTCCACTGGTTGAATTTGTGTACCTGCTTTGGAGTATATTAGACGCACCTATTACTTAAATTTTAATGTTGAAAAATTAATATTATTGGTCATAATTTAAAAAAAACATTTTAAAGAAATTTTGAATTAACAAGCGTTACTAAGATAAGAGAATAAGACTTTAAACTAAAGTATTGAAAATGTATTGTAATAAAAAATTAATTTAATAGTGTTAAATACATTGAAAATTTATAAATGATATCAAAAAGATTAAATAAATCTCCACCTCTGACAAGATATCTTGTGAATGTGTGGAATTCCAGGCCTCCACCGTGGTTTGGATCCCACGTTAAACTGTAGGTCCTTCATTTCATCTCACAATCACCCTACCATTACACATTAGCATAAGTGTGAATGGGTAGTAATACGTGGTGCTAATAATAATAATAATAATAATAATAATAATAATAATAAATAATAAATATAGAAAAGATTGAACGGCTCTAAAACTCAAGAATAGAAAATATAGTATGTTTAGTAAAAACTATTGTAAAAATACATTAATGTTGAAAATAAATCAGTATAATTTGAGTTTTACAAAAAATGAGAAAATATTACTACCCTATTCAGACACTTAAGACAGTTAAGTGAACAAATAAGGAATGTAAAATACAATAACATAAATGGTACAATTAATATAATATTACATAAGAAGTAAAATATTTTAAAATTAAAAGGCATTGTTTTAGCACCATGTCTTACTACCCATTTGAGTTATAAACCTATGTTCTAATCACTCTAGGGGTTTTAGAAATTAGGGAAGTTATATTTATAAGAAATGTACCCACATTTATGTGGATTGTGATTGGAAAACAATTTTGGAAAACCACCCTTAGTACATCCGACCAAGATTCGAACTTGGATCTCCCCGTCATCGGCAGTCCAGCCTACTACGAGAGTAGCGCGTTAGACCACGCGACCACCGAAGCGGGTAAAAAAAAGGCTGTTGTTAATATTGGATTATAATAATATGTACATTACTTGAATTTTAGACAGGAGTTAATAAATAGAATTAATCATGCATTGTGAAATTTCAAGGTTTTTAAGAATTATACATTTTATTTTAATTTGATATATTTTGATATAAAACGTTGTATAGTTTAATGTCTTATCTATTCAATCTTTTTGAACTCATTATAATTTGTTGATGTATTTAATACTGTCTAGGTGACCTGGTGGTCTAGGGGTAAGGTGTCAGACATCTGTGCTGGCGGCCGGGGTTCAATCCTCGGTCCCGGCAAAGATTTATCTGATTGCCAAACCCTTCCTTCACCTCTGACAAGACATCTTGTGAATGTGGGGAATGCCAGGTCACCACCGTGGTTCGGATTCCACGTTAAACTGTAGGTCCTTCATTTCATCTCACAATCACCCTACCATTACACATTAGCGTAAGTGCGTATAACCCGAATGGGTAGTAAGACGCGGTGATAATAATAATAATAATAATAATAATAAAAATAATAATAATAATAATACTGTCTAATTATTGTTATTACAATAAATTTTTAATTAGATTAAAGTCTTATTTTCTTATATTACTATCATGTCACCTTTGGTAAACACACTTATAGATAATTTCCGATTCAGAGTAGTAAGTTATTGAATCCAAGTTCCTATTTTAGTGTCACAAAATCTTCCTTATGAAATAATGACATTCACTCTCGATGTTACAAGTTAAATAACACAGGTTTGGAGGAGTCAAGATAAACGTCTACTTGCTGTAAGCGGAAGAGGGAGAGAACAAAAAAAGTAATAAAAAGCCTTGCGTGGTTAATATATGAAGCAAGAAAGTTGGTTTTAACTAATTTTTGTCTGGGTACGTTTTCTATAAAAGTTTGAGTATCCAAATTCCTAAAATGAAAAGGAAGCGTGGATTAGTTGTTTCTTAGGTTGAAAAAGTATTTTCTAACCTTAGAAAGATGGTCAACCTGTGGTTATATATAGATCACTTTTATCAAAGTCGTGATTATATTTTTTAAATTGCAGCTTATTAAAAATAGTATTCAAAATTAAGATCAGACAAACATTCGCGGTACATTTTAGTCCTTTATCTGACAGCTTTCACAGCAGTCCCTCTCTTTATTTTTATTTTTCAGAGGTGTTTAACGTGTAACTTCTAAACCCACTGATTATATCCGGTCGGTGACCTGGTGGTCTAGGGGTAAGGTAACAGACTTCTCCTCTGGGGGTCCGGGGTTCAATCCTCGGTCCCGGCACAGATTTATCTGATTACCAAACCCTTCCTCCACCTATGACAAGACATCTTGTGAATATGGGGAATGCCAGGCCTCCACCGTGGTTCGGATTCCAAGTTAAACTGTAGGTCCTTCATTTCATCTCACAATCACCCTACCATTACACATTAGCGTAAGTGCGTATAACCCGAACGGGTAGTAAGACGCGGTGCTAATAATAATAATAATAATAATAATAATAATAATAATAATAATAAAATATGTTATCCGCACACGAGGATTTCTATGAGCGAGAACGAAAGAGCCTACCAATTTCACTGGGGAAGGTGTTTTCACATACCTTGCAGGGTTATTTTACATGCCACAATCGACATGGGGACCGACGGCTTTACCTCCGCTCCGAAGGAAGTTGTGCTACGGAGTGTTATCCCTCAAGAAAAAATCCATCGACCCCGGTTGGGTGGTCGGGACCCACGATCGTAGATTTATGAAGTGAGCACTTTCCCCCAAGACCCACTCTTAATATCACGTCTTGTCGCTCTCACTATTGAAGAAACGTGGTTTATTTGGACGTTGACGTGTCGTTACCATGACAACTCTCCTGGGGCAGGATATATGTGTGTTCTCCATCCGCGTTATTTCCCGTCCAATATGACAGACAGCTCATAGGCCTAGTCCAAAAACACAATACGCTTTTTTTTTCTACCGGTTTGGACTAAACGCGTTTTAATTACACCGATGTGGTAAAGATGAGGAAGGTAGAATTTATAGAAAATGTACCCACTTTTTTCCCAAGGGAGATTGAAAAACCATTCAAGAAAAAAAAAAGCTTCTGTACAACTGACATTGATTCGAACCCCAACCTCCACATCTCACTGTGTGACCACAAGCGCGGATGCATCGAGCTTAAGGAATATACCGATGGTCACGTGGTATAAGTTTTTAAGTTCTTAGTAGGTCGGATTGCCAGTAACTGTCAGATAGAAGTATCAAATATCATCACTGGGGAAAGGGGGGGGGGGGGGTTCGAGGGGTTTCATAAATGTTTTTAACCGAGACGGTTAGTTTGTGTCTGCTAATGCGTGTGCACTTTCTCTAAAACCACCTTTCTCGTTACTACTTCTTATGTGCGATACCGATGTTTTCATACTTAATTTAGTAGAGAATATTATTATATTCCAATAATTTGACACTCGGCTTCGGTGGCCGAATGGTCTAACTTTAAGGCGTCACTATCATGTTAGACTGTATTTACGTCTACAGGAAGATCAGGGTTCAAATCTTGGCTTGGTGTACTTCAACTGGTTTCTCATAAAGGGTTTACAATACCACCTTCACGCAATTGCGAGTACACTTACTCTATATTCAACCTTCATTATCCATAAGCATTAAAGTAGTTAGTACAGCAGACCCATGGCTTCTTTGGTGCTGACTGACAGCTCACAGATGACTTCTGACAGTCAACATTTAGGTATATACCTAAGCCATGGGGCTACTGTACATATAACCTGAACTGGTAGTAAGAAACGGTGCTTAAAAAAACACATTTAATGTTAAAGAACTTGGTGAAGCGCTGAACAAACATAAACGAAACATTAAGTATATTTAAAATTGCTCATAGAAAACCTCTTCATTGAAGTCTCTGAGAAAATATGAGTTTATCCATTATTCTTTCCCAAAAACCTGTCCCTTGTTTTAGTTGAGATGTCTCCCGATTCGTAAAATAGACGCCGAGCAAGCATTAATAATATTTAGCACCGCGTCTTACTACCCGTTCGGGTTATACGCTTTAAGTACTAATTACGCTAATGGATTAGGAATTGGGAAGGTTGAATTAGAGGAAGTGAACCCACATTTGCGTGGAGGGAGAGTGGAAAACCATTTAGGAAAAACCACCCCAGTTCACCCGACCGAGATTCTAACCTCGATCTCCCCGTCCTCAGCAATCGAGCTCAACACGACAAGCGCGTTAGCCAACTACGCCACCGAGGCGGGTCAGAGTAAGCAATCGGTTGTTTCTTTCGATTCCATTCCATAGCGAGATACAAGCACTCATATATCAGTGAAAATATTGAAACAAAAGTATAGAGTAAAAAAGTATTATTATCGAGAGGAAAATATCAGTATTAGTAAAAGTATAGACACTTTTTCATATCCCTACGCACGAGTTCCAACGTATAATTAATTTGTTTTGCAGATAGCAGCCATGATTGTTACTCGTTCACACAGTAATAGTTGACTTGTACTGAATTCAGTATTTAATTATGTATGAAAACATTGCTTGATTGTACGGAGAATATATTAAACCACTAATAAACTTTGTTTTGAACGTAATTATTAAAAGGATGTTTCGTGGGAGTAAATTCATGGACTTTTTTTTAATCACCTTGTCTTACTACCTGTTCAGTTTATACGCATATATGATAATTACTCTAATGAGGTAGGGATAAGGAAGGAAGTCTTTTATAGGTAATCTACCTGCATTTGCGTGGAAGGAGAGTGGGAAACCATATAGGAAAAAAAACGCCCTCAGTAGAACCGACCGGTATTTGAACCTAGATCTTCCAGTCTTCAGCAGGCCAGTATTAACACGAGAGTGACGCCTTAGACCATTCGGCCACTGAAGTAGGTCTTCTTGCTTTTCTTGCTAAATAATACCAAGATATCTTGGACGTGTTTCACTTACAAGCTTTCGTCTCGGGTTTCACCATTTTAAGTCTGTGCGTGAGGCAGTCAGGGAGTCCGGCGGGGGGAGGGGGGGGAGGGGTTGAAATGGAGACGGAGGCATTGAGCCTGTTGGCCTGACTAGCTTAACGAAGTTACAAGGTAACGGAGTAACGGCGAAGAAAGAAACGGTTCAGGGTTCATTGTGGGCCTCTCCAAGAGGGGCCAATTAGTGAGGGTGGATATAATGAATCTTTAGAGGTTGAGGTCCAACTAATTGTAGCGGTGTCACAGAATATTTATCAAAGATAATTGGTATTAGAATGTATACACTTAAGCTGGTTTGGCAAATACTCACTAGATACTTTTTCATTAACTTTTTTACAATAATCCTATTTATTGACACCCGTGATCTCACAAATAAAGGTCTATTATCTTGCCCTAGTAAACCTTAACTTAGTAGAAATTTGGTATTAGTTTTTAGTCTTTTAATTAAATGCTACCTCCTTCCGTGGCAGCATGGTCTAAGGTGTCACTCTCGCAATATAATGGACTGGATATGACAGAAATATTGGTGTTTTAATCCTGGTCGGGTGTATTGGGGTCAGAATCTTTAAGAATATAGATTTTAATTTTTTTTTAAACTTTAAAATTAGAGTATATTGAACACAATAAAAGGGCAGTATTTCTAAGCCAAAATAAATAAAACATTGTTACAGTATAAACACGGAGTTTAATTGTCTTCACATGTTGATATCATCAACAGTTGTTGAATATCTGTCAAGTCTGTCCTGGAATTTAATGACAACTTTTTATCTTCATTTAAAATATTTATCTCTCATCTAGTGCCGCTATGCTCATGACAGATATTCAACAACTGTTGATATCAACATGTGAAGAAAATTAAACTTCATGTTTATACTGAATCAATATTTAATTTATTTAGGACAAAAAAGGTTTTGTATAAAAACTGCAAGAACACTCATCTTTTATCGCATACCCAACACTCCCACCTTAAAGAAATACAATTTACAAAATTTCTGTTACATTTTTTTTTACACATTAAATACTTTGTTGAAACTGAAATGAGGGCAGTATTTTTCCTGCTCCATCTTATCGTTCAGATTTACATAACTCATTAAAAGTTTGGAGGAGTTTTCCTGCGAAAAGAATCGATCATCTTTCTTGAACCAAGAGTTATTTTCTAATTAAACAATATAAAGTGAAATTATATCTGTAAGGCATAGTAACTAATTTTATTCAACCACCCACAATTATGCGATACATTAATTAAATTGGCGGCATACATACCGAACGGGTAGTAAGAAACGGTGGTGAAAAAACACAAAAGTCTGCCATTGTATAAAACTAGTTTCTATAGAAGCAGCTGTGTTTATTCGTTAAATGCACCCTCTTATAAGTTTTGGGCGGTTTTGAGGGGGAAAGGTATCTTGCATTCCTGATTACAATTTAGAAAACATTAAATCAATATATAGAATAGTTATAGTTAAAGGAAGATTATGGTTTCTCATTTTACGTTGAAATAATAATACATGCCGAGACAACTTCGATCTCTCAAAAAAAAAAATATATATATTTTGGAAAAAGTAAAGAGACAACTTTTTTTTAAGGCAAAATAAGGGTTTTTGTTAGTAAAATAGTATCAATAAGGAGTTGAGATCCCAATGTAAAGATGTAAGGGACATAAGACCAATGTTACATTGGTAGCCGGCCGGGGTTCAATCCTCGGTTCCGGCAAAGATTTATCTGATTGCCAAACCCTTCCTTCACCTCTGACAAGACGTGTATTAATCACAACTTGTGAATGTGGGGAATGCCAGGCCGCCACCGTGGTTCGGATTCTACGTTAAACTGTAGGTCCTTCATTTCATCTCAAAATCACCCTACCATTACACATTAGCATAAGTGCGTATAACCCGAACGGGTAGTAAGACGCGGTGCTAATAATAATAATAATAATAATAATAATAATAATAATAATAATAATAATAATAATACTAATAATAATACATTGGTAGCATTTTAATATAATATTAGTGTTATTTTAAAGTATGTCTGCGGTCTATTGGTCAGAGTTCCTGGCTATAGATTCAGAGGTTCCGGGTTCGATCCCTGGAGCTTCCAAAATTTATCTTTGAGAACAGTGGGTCTGTAAAGGTGTCAAACTCAGCCTCATGAAGACAAATAAGAAATTACTTAATGAAAAAATATTATAGCAGCTCCGGTTTATAAAACTGAAATTAACGGCCGCAGGTATCACTGTGCCGACCAAATGACAAACTATCCACAAATGTTGGCACTATCATCGTTGCCGGCGGTGACCGCTCGATATAGTTCGCTTACCGGCTGACTCCATGGAGGGTTTTTTATTAATGTTATTTCATACGTAGCCTACTAATAATATTTATCAAAGATGACAGCTACAGCTCACAATACTTGACGTATGCATATATATTTTTGATCAGTAATTTTTGTAACAGTTTTTCCTATCATAATCCTACTTCAGTACAATTTAAAAAATTTAAACATATATCAGTACGGCCAACATTGATAAAATTTTATTATATTATTACTATTAATTTTATAATCATCATCATCATCATCATCATCATCATCATCAACTGTTTCCAGCCCCTGGCCGGGTCAGTTTAGTAAAATTCCTCCAGCTTCTTCTATCCTTCTCCCATTCTTCCTCCTTTAATTTATTCCATTCTTCTCCTCTCACTTGAACACTTTCTGTTATTTGCTTCTCCCATCTCTTTCTTGGCCTCCCTTGTGGTATTTTCCCTACACGCCTCATCTCCAACATTTTATTTTGAATCTTTTTTTTTCCATTCTCATTACATTACATTATTTTTAAGCATTGATATTATATATTATCAAAAGTGACAGCTGCAGATCACGTGACTGGAAGTATTAATATGTTAAAGAAGATCTAGTAACTTTCTATCGGTCAGTTAAGGCTGGTTCTATGAAAACTGAAGCCTACTACTAATATTTTACTAGTTTCATTATTTTTGGAATTCTTCAAAGTTAAACTTTTTTTTTTTAAATTGAGCAGAAATATTTGCCACATTTTCTGACATTTCATACATTTACGAATTTAATTATGATTGTAAGATTTGTGTTACATTTTCATCCTATGTGTATATTTTAATTTTGAAGTGTAAAACTTGTCTATAACACAAACCGCTCATGGCAAACAATATTACACTTTCCAAACGCGCACGCCGGCCAAGTATGAAAAAAAAAACACCATTAAATCTAGCAAAAGTTGCTTTGTCCGCAGGCTTAATTGATGGCGGCAATTCCACTGTGTTCTCAATTCCAACACCATCCTAATTACTAATGGTATCCTACATTGAGAGAACGTTATATCAATTTGGTGTGCGGGGCTACTCTTTCAGGAACAGTTGGCAGCGATGCAAGAGAAAATTGATAAAGCTACCATATATGTGTGTATATGCTACAGAGCGGGTAATGTAACGACTATGCCATGGGTTCGCTAGACACTTTGTGCAAGAATAGTATACCTACTTTTTAATTAACTTATCTATAGCCCTTTTAGGTGGTCGAATGGTCTAAATCTAAAGTATCGGTCGTCAACCTATGGCCCTTTGTTCCAGATCAAGCCCGACGATTGATTTTATCTGGCCCACAAAAGGTCTTACAAATAAACAACTGTGTTCATAAAAAAAAATGTGTACAACTAAAATAATTACTATATGATAAATGTAAATTTGACGTTATTTGCTCAATATTTTTTTTTCAAATCAGCCGACGAAAAAAATGTTTTTAAATCCATACGACCCGCGAAACCAAAATGGCTGCCGATTCCTGGTCTAAAGGTGTGTATACATGTTCCGGACCTGCCCTGTAATGTACTATGTAATGAAACAGATTCGCGCAAGAGAAAGACGATCAGTTACTAGTATACTACAAGAAAGAGAAAAACAAAGTTATATAATTATTACATAAATAATGTGCAGATACTGTCTTAAATTGAGATTGCACATTCAAAATGTGTTTCCTTTTTGGAGATTTCCGGTCCTATTTTGTTCAACAAAGTTTCAGAATTTGTAGGAGACATACTGGTAAAGTTTTTATACTGTCCACTAATGTGCTGAGACTTCAAATCTTACATTAGTTCTGAACCGGCCCGTTATTTATATAGTTCAGTGCGCCACCACCGTCGTCGTTGTTTTTAATTAAATTTGCTCTTAATTAAAGTGGCACCACTAGCCAGAATCATCGCTAAGGTTTCCTCTTAGGAAGACATGTCTGGCCAGCACCCTTGCAAATACACCACTGAACTGTGGATCACTGCTGAGTGTTCGTCGGATCCAGAAGGTTCTCCGAGTGTTTGTTCCACGTCCCAACTGACGAGCATACCATTACATGGTACATAACGGGCCTGGTTCGCAGATTTATACGCAACTTAGGGTCTCACCCTCGCAATAGACTAGCCTGCCTATGATGGGGAGGTACTTGTTATACTATCGGTCGAGTTTAATGTGGGGGGGTTTATTTCTAAATGTTTTTCCACTCTTACTCCACGCAAATGCGGGTAAATTTCATCTAAATTCAATCATCCTCATCCCTAACTCACTATCGTAACTAGTACATATGTATCATATTCTGAAAATTGAAAAATGACCACCTGGACACGGGAATCGAACCCGGGACATTTGGCTTAGTACGCCAATGCTCTTACCACTAAGCTATACAGGATTCATCCCGTGCCCAGGGTCATTCTTCACTCATATTTTAAGACAGAGTCTATGATGGACGTGCGAAATAGTCGACTACAAATATGTGATTTTTTATTAAGATCACGAGCTATCAGATAACTCAGCACCTTCGACTCGGTAGTTGGCTTATTGCAACCATTTGTACAATTATTATAACTGTACGGGATTGCATATTAATAATAATTAATAAATCACACATTTATAGCTGAAAATTTCCGCACGTCCATCATAGACTTTGATTTAAAATATGAGTGAAGAATGACCCTGGGTACGGGATGATTCCTGGATAGCTAAGTGATTATAGCATTGGCGTAGTAAGCCAAAGGTCCCGGGTTCGATTCCTGTGTCCAGGTGTCATTTTTCAATTTTCAGAATATGATATCTAGATGGAGTAATCCTCACTAAAATGCATAAATAATAGCTTTGGCTATTTGAATTATTTGTATTATTATTATTATTATTAATTATTATTATTATTATTATTATTTTATTATTATTATTTATTATTATAGCACCGCGTCTTACTACCCATTCGGGTTATACGCACTTACGCTAATGTGTAATGGTAGGGTGATTGTGAGATGAAATGGAGGACCTACAGTTTAACGTGGATCCGAACCACGGTGGAGGCCTGGCATTCCCCACATTCACAAGATGTCTTGTCAGAGGTGTACATATGTGTTAAATCTGAACATATAGTAAGATGCGATGCAAAAAAAACCCATTGAGGTTATGGGCATATTAGTTACGAGATTGGGGTAGGAATGAGTAAGGTAGGATATTAAAAAAGTACCCGCATTTGCCTGGAGGGAGATAGTGGCCTCAGTACACCCAACAGGAATTCAGACCCCGATCTCCCCATCTCAGGCAATCCAGTGAGAGTGACGTACTAGACAATTCGAACAACCAAACGAATACGTCTCTTATTTTAGTTCATACACTCGGAATCAATCACGTCTGCGAAAGAGATCAAATATGATTCTTTTGCCGATATATTTCCTGCCGCGGGTAGGAATGGAAACAAAGTGGATGTCTACCGTATTAAAGTTTCATCTTACGCCTGTTCCAATAACGAAGTGAAGAGGGGGGGGGGGGTATTCCCCGGTGCTGAGAGGAGGAAACTAGATGAAGTTTCAAGATCCTGACAGGGTTTAGGATGGGCTAGACTCAAGTCAGAACAAGAACAAGGGGTTAACGGGGGGAGGGATGGGGGTTGCGGGGGAGGCTTCATCATTTATTAGAAAGGAACTGAGGAGACGTTGATGTTGATATCTCCCAGCATTCCTGAGAACCTTCACTTGACGGGACACGATGTTGAAAGAGAAATGTGAGTTGCTATGTTTATTGAGGAATTTTGGATTTAATTAATCCTAGAGGGTAAATGTTGCTATAAAATATAGTAGGATTATTTTTAGGAAGTAACTTTTATAAAATATAAACTTTTTCCTTTTTCCGGTCAACATTATTAACGGTTTTAATGGTTATATATGGCTCCAACCCCTTAGAACCCCGCAATATTTACCTCTCTTTTTTGTTAACTTTTCTGGAAAAATAAAAATGTATTTGTGACTTGGCTGCAATTTTCCACTAACAACTTTGAATCATCAATATCCGAGTTAAAAGATAAAAAATGATAAAATGTTGATTTTCATCCCCTTCCCTATTCAACAGAATAAATAAAGTTGATAACATGTTGATTTACTCCCATTCCCTCTTCAACAGAATAAATAAAGTTGATAAAATGTTGATTTACCCCTATTCCCTCTTCAACAGAATAAATAAAGTTGATAAAATGTTGATTTACCCCTATTCCCTCTTCAACAGAATAAATAAGTTGATAAATGTTGATTTACTCCCATTCCCTCTTCAACAGAATAATAAAGTTGAGTTTCTGTGAAAGATTGATGAAGTTAACATTATTTTTAGCACAGCGTTTTACTACCCGTTTGGATTAAACGTTTATGTACTAATCATATAAATTGCGTTAGATATGAGTAAGGTTATATTTAAAAGAAATGTACCCACATTTATATGGAGGGATAGTGGGAAACAAATTTGGAAAAAAACACACCTTCAGTACACCCGACCCGAGACTCGAACCTCGAGCTCCCTGTCATCAGCAGTCTAATCTTCTAAGAAGGTATTGCCTTAGACCACGTGGCCACCAAAACCAATCATGTTGTTTAATTACTGAGAAAGGTTTCTGGAGTATAGACAAATTGTTCCTGTCAAGTCGCTCTTAAACCTACCTCTCCCTCTGTTATCGTAGAATTTTGAAGATTTTATTTATAAAAAAATGTTTGAGGTATTAACATAAACATGTGTGGGAAGCAAAATTAAATTATAATATTCGGTACGTCTCTCTACCCGTGAAGTTTCTCTGCCCGCTTTATATCCATGACTCAAGTTATTAGGTCTTAGTTGTCGGAAAGTTAGGTACTTAACCGGTGGCTCATAAATTACCTAGGCATACCACACAGTCCGGAATATACCCCCTTTGTGGAGCCAGCTTTAAGTTAACGATCCATAAGATTTTCCGGAGCTTATAACGAAATACAGAGCACAACTGAAATAATGAATATAAACTCTTAACATACGTAAATAGGATACATACGAATTAAAAATAATTTGAGGGAAATTTACACATAACTTATTTTTGGAAAATTTGAAATGTGTTTTAAAATATTTGAACGATTTTGTTTAAAACTATATATAGATATAGTTTATTATGATTAACAAGATGATCTGTTTATTTTTCAGAGGAAAACTTACTTAAGAGTAGATTAAATAGCTAAGCTGTTCTATTTGTTAGTTACGGTTATACGTCTAATATTCTTTAAAGTGAAAAATGACACCTGGACATAGGAATCGAACCCGGGACCTTTGGTTTAGTACGCCAATGTTCTAACCACGGAACTATGCAGAAATTATCCCCTTTCCCAGGGTCACTCTCCACTCATATTTTAAACCACGTGATCTTAATTGATCACACACTTGTAGCCGACGATTTCAGCACGTCCATCACAGACTACGTCTTAAAATATGAGTGGAAAACTACCCTGGGCACGGGATGACTCCTGGATAGCTCAATTGTTAGAGCATTGGCGTACTAAGCCAAAGGTACCTGTTTCGATTCCCGTGTCCAGGTGTCATTTTTCAATTTAAAGAATATTATTCAGGGGGAGTTTAATAAAATCCTATTCTGGTTAATCCGTGTGACTCACGTTACAGTGAGAGTGTGATATCTTCCAACATTAAATTAACACATAGACTGATCAAATGTGTTTGAAAATACATTATTAAAGAAATGTTGGAACTACATTATTAATCTAATTATCTCACAATTTTGTTTTAAATGGACAGGGTGGATTTTTATAGTCCTATGACTCGTGTTACAATGAAAGAAACACAATATTTTTGTTCACAATGTTATTCTCTTAAGTAACTTAGAACAGAGATATTTTTAAATAACATAGAGATTATATTTGAACTTATGAAATTAAAATAAATTCACTCAAATCTATCCATTTTTGTATATATTATATATCTTTTTAGTCATGACTCATGTTACATTTTACTAAAATAAAAATAAAATTTATTTGCAAATAAAACAATATAACTAAAAATCAAATTTAATATTTCAATTTGAAAAACACTAAATTAATGCAAGCATTTATAAAAGTCTTGGAAAAACAAAACAGTAAATAACAATACTATAAAAATAAATTATGTGGCTTGGAACATATTTGGGACTAATTAAAGCTAAAATACCCTTGAATGACCCTAATTTACCAAACTTAAAGTGTCTACGAGTCATTAACAGCAGTAAGTTCACATTACTCAATGAGAGGATGTCAACAGTAACTTGTTTGAATATGTAACAATAACATACGAATATTTACGAGCCTAAAAATGAAAAATCTGCAAGTTTATCAACTTTTGGTTTTAATATTCCATGTCCCATATTTCATGGAACATCCCATTTAAGGGAATTCAGTTCCATGCCTTAATACACTATAAAATGGACTATTTGAGAAAGTTTGTTGGATTTTGTTGTAGCACAATTTATTTTCTCAGAACTTTCCTCTCTACCCAGATGCACTTAATGGGTTACTTAAAAAATAAAATTAGTGTTATGTGACAGCAACCAAAAACTTTATCTTTGACTTCAGCTTCAACTTCAACTTTTCTTCGCATATTTCAAGCGCCGGTTTCACATTTAAAAGATGTCTTTTTTGAATATCCTAATAATAACCCTATTATTTTATGATATGACGCCCGGCTCGATGGCGTAGTTGGCTAACGCGCTAGTCGTGTTGAGCTCGACTGCTGAGGACGGGGAGATAGAGGTTCGAATCTCGGTCGGGTGAACTGGGTGGTTTTCCTTAAATGGTTTTCCACTCTACCTCCACGCAAATGTGGGTTCACTTCCTTTAATTCAACCTTCCCAATTCCTAATCCATTAGCGTAATTAGTACTTAAGCGAATAACCCGAACGGATAGTAAGACGCGGTGCTAAATAATAAAAAAAAATATGATATGACCACAACAGATAATTTGTATGTACGTAAACGAACGCTTGTACAATTTAATGTAAAGTACATGACCAGCGAAGCTCACAAGAAGGAAAGGTCATTAGTTACAGATAAAACCCGTATTCACGAATTTTGAAAAATTACACCTGGACACGAGAATAAAACCCAGGACCCTTATCTTAACACGCCAATGCATAAAGCATTAGGCAGGGTCAATCTCCGTAGTCTTGGGGTAAAGTGCTCACCTCAGAATCCGATGTTCTTGGGTTCAATCCCAGGCGGGGTTAAAGGATTTTTTAAGGGAGATAAAAATCCGTAGCACAATTTCCTTCGGAGGGAAGTAAAGCCGTTGGTCCCCATGTCGATTGTGGCATGTAAAAGATCCCTGGAAGATATGTGAAAATACCTTTACCGGCAAAATTGGTAGACCCTTTCACTCTCGTTCATAGAAATTCTCGTGTGCTGATATAATCAGTCGGTTCATAAAGTGTACGTTAAATACAACGAATTAAAAAAAAACCAATGAAGAATAACCTGTTAATGTGGTATCTGATGATTCATTGCTAGTTGATGATATCCACACGTCTATCACAGGTTTTTCATTAAAACTATGAGAGAAGAATGACCCTGAATACGGGATGAATATTGGATATCTCAAAGGTAGAACATTGGCGTGCTAAGCCAAGGTCCCCGAGTTCGATTCCCGTGTCCAGGTGTCATTTAAAAAAAATTAGCAAAGCAAATTATCCGATAATTGAGGGTGGATTTAACGGTTTTCAAATATTCAGAACTGCCATTCCTAAAAGAAATTCCGTATTGTGAGTATATATTTTTCCTCCAACAAGGCAACACCCTTAACGTTGCCTAACGAAACTATCTAGTATAATTTCCCTCTTTAAAAAAAAGTAGACTCAAAGAACGAAAGTGAATATCTAAAATCACCAAAGAAGAGCGCAGTCAATTTCCCTCTCAAAACTTACGTAGGGGAGACAACTGAACACAACGTCAACGTCATGGGGGGCAAGACCGTCACATTGGAGTCCCAAGAAAGCACTCCAGCGTCGAACACAGAGAGACGTCCCAGACGTGTTTACCTCGAGCACACACGGGGTGAAATGAGAGATGATCGAGTTGGCGACGGTCGAGGTTCCTCTTCGTGTCATTCAACTCTCCCTAAATAAGCATCACGCCACTGTAGGGACGCTCTGTTATTATTTATATTATTATCTATACTTATAAAATAACATGTCCTGACTGACTGACTGACTGACTGACTGACTGACTGATTCATCATCGCCGAGCGCAAACTATTAAGGCTACAAGCATGAAACTCGGACTGTATATTCATTTTGTTATGTAGCCACCCACTAAGAAAGGATTTTAGAAAATTCCACCCCAAAGGGGTCAAAATAGGGGATGATAATATGTATGAAAGTCCGTCATTTTGAAAGTTACATAAACAAAATTTTATATTTCGGTTATTGACGTAAAACAAATAAATATGTGTTTCAGGAATTTTGGAAATTTTATTTAGTAAGGGATGAAAAAGGGGGTGAAAGTTTGTATCGGACTTGCATTATTTTTGATCTGAGGTCAAGTTATGGTCATCAACGTAACGTAATATTTTAAATTAATCTGTAAATACATATGTATATTTTCGTATTTGTATATAATCAACTTCCACGCGAGCAAAGCCGCAGGCAACAACTATCTAGTACTACTATAAAGCCTCATGGCTGATTCACTCACTGACATTAATATTTACCCACTTACAGATGAGCTAGAAACTTGAAACTTGACAAACTTCTAGCTTCTAGCCTGTAAACGACTGAAAAAATCCAAAAAAGTTAAAAAATAATAATGTAACCACCGAAAAAAAAATCAAAATGGTGGAGCAACTTTAAAGTAGGTGCGGACCTTTCTTTGAAGGTCTCTTATGGCTAAACGCTAAGACCTATAAAAACGGCTCTGGAATTACATTAGTTTACATCCACTTGTAAAGAAAACTCACTGGGGTTTTGGGGGCGTGGCCCCCAACGAGCAAAGCGAGTTTCTTCTATAAATACTAGAGATATTTAGCGCAGATGTTCTGGATGGACTGATTATATAATCAACACGTGTTAACTAATGCCTATTCATAACCATCCCAGAGGTGTAGTGGTCATTGCACCTGTCTAGGAGCCTAGGCGTCTCAGGATCGATTCCCGGCTGGTACTTTGAATATTTTTTCACGAAAGGGGAACTATCCCAACGATCATCAGGGTTTTGGTTAATTAGGCATAAGTTAGGTTGTGTTTGCACTGGTTCCACAACTTCATACTCATTATCACCCTCATACTTACTATCACCATCACCTCATCTTATAAATTATCTCCATGGAAAGGATGTACGATCAGTACATTCTGGGATCCCCTGGGCAACAGTACATTAGTAGGGGGTAGTATTTCCACTATTGAGCTACGAATAGTGTAGCCCAGAGGCACAAACTTACTACCTGTTCATGTTATACGCATGTAGTTCTAAAGGGGTAGGGATGAGGAAGGAAGCATTTTAGCGGTTATATAATTATATTTGCATGGAAGGAGAGTGGAAACCATTTAGTAAAAAACCCACCCCAGTAGACCCAACTGGGATTCGAACCCTCGATATCCCCGTCATCAGCAGGCCAGTCTAACGCAATAGTGACGCCTTAGACCATTCGGCCACATAGGCGGCTCCGCCCGGTTGTTAGATCATTACTTTAAACAGGAACATAAATACACCAATTATAAATTGTTTGGCCATGACGGGGATCAAATTGGTGGCCCTTTAACTTCTTAGACAGACGCTATTAACGATTGAGCTCAGCTGTCCAACTCTTCTCGAGTCTTCTATCGATTGTTATAGCGGAAAATTTGAGTTTTGAGACATTTTAACATTCAATTTTCTATATTTGGCATTTAATTTCTAAGCAACGAGCTACACTATTGAAAATATTCATTCTTAAGGAAAACTCACAACATAAATTTTTTAAGATATTTGAGAACTAGCAGCGACCTTTCCTCTTCTACCTTGAGGTAATAAGTTTCGTAATTTTCCTTTCCCCTCTTTCTTATTGAAATTACAGAGGGTAGCTATAGGTGAAGAGCAAAAGGGAGTATAAGGATGAACAGAATAGAGACGTAGTTTTTTTTAAAAAAAAGGACACAAACCAGTGTATTTTGAGCCTTGTGACCTGACAATGGTTGATACTTTCTCGTTGATCGAAAGGCCGTGTTCGCAGAATAGCTTCTAACTCACCAAGTAAGCAGTCGACCTCGGTGCTCTCGGGGTAAAGTGCTCGCCTCAGGACATAATGTTTATGGGTTCAAACCTCTCTGGGGTCGAGACTGATTTTTCTTTAGCGATACAAATCCGTGGCACAACTTCATTCGGAAGGGAAGTAAAGCCGTCTGTCCCATGTCGATTATTGTATGTAAAAGAACCTTGGAAGCTATGAGAGAATACCTTCCCCGGAAAAATTGGTTGGCTCTTTTTCCCTCACTCATAGACATTCTCGTGTGTTGATTAAACGAGTCTGTTCAGAAAGTGCGCGTTAAATACCTCAAATAAAATGTATATGAAAAAAACAAACAAGTAAGCAACGTCATTAATAAACGACGAGACGTAAATCAGGTGTCTACGCGGGTACATGATGGAGGGCACGGGACGGGAGTCGACCCTAGAACACCCGCACGCTAGTATTGATCTGCGGGACCGGCCAGGCTCCCCATCTCTCGGTGCTGCTGTGCGCTCCACGCAGCAGCTCAGCTGGCCTGTCTCGTCTGGACCAGGCGTCGCTCGCTCGGCGTCACCTCTACACACCTTTTGTGATATCGGCGTCAGGACTTCTCTGACGCCCGAGTCTGTCCTGTCTGTCTGTCTCTGTATTGTTGTGTCACTTAAAAACACCGGACCTAAACAACGGATTATTTTTATATGCGTCACCCAGTTCGGATTGTTCCCTTAACGATATTGTGTAAGGGATGAAAAAAAGAAGGGCTGGCACCCACCTGGAGAATCGGGAAAACAAAGGGGATTTTTTGAGTCTAAAAAAAATGAGAAAAAACGTGAAATGAGCAAAATTTAGTAAAAATACTAGAATATTTGTTAACTTGGAACAGTTGACTGATAGTGTAAAATGGTAGATCTTTTGGGTGGACGAAAAGATGAACTGAATAATTAAACACGCTGATTAAAACATGCCTTAATACCCCTTAAACAAGTGTTGTGAAGCGACAGAAGATATATTTCCCCATCAACCTTAAATCATCCTTTTCTAAATATAAGTTACTTGATTTAATACTAGTCAGTTTGAGGAAATACCAAGTTTTATTTCAATATAAGCCTTTTGATAACCTGGAAAACACACAAAATTTGGTAGTAATAAAATAGTGGCAAACATGAGAAGGTAGAATTCACAAGGAAAAAAACACCCTTATTACAACCAGCAGGGATTAGAACCCAATCCCTCTGTCATCGGTAAACAAGATTAAATGAGAAGGTGGCAATGGATTTGCAACAACCCCAGAGCACAAATAGGCACCCCTTATGGCACCTTTGGGTTTTATTTTGACTAGCCATTTTGGGACCTATAGTGTCAAAATATAATACAATATTGGTGTTAAAAATAAAATAACATAAGGTGGGAGTGTAGTTAACGGGTGTTAAGGGCAATATTTTGCAGTTTTATTTCAAAACTTTTTTTTTTGTCAAAATAAATCCAATAATTTTCCATAGAAACATAAAGTTTAATTTTCTTTACATGGTGATGTCAACAGTTGTTGAATATCTGTCATGAATATAGCACATTAGATGAAAACTTTTTAAAAAATTAGGAGAAACAGTTCTCATTAAATTCCAGGACAACCTTGATATAAATTCAACATCTGTTGATATCATCATCTGAAGAAAATTAAATTATATGTTTCTACTGGAGAAATATTTTATTTACTTTGATGAAAAAATGTTTTGATACAAATACTGAGAAAACACTGACCTTAACTAGTGTTCCCTACATTTCCACCTTACAGCATCTGCCCACACACCCGCCAATCCACGATCACATCTTTCTTATCCGTTGCTCTCAGAACTTCCGAAATCAATAGCCTTGCCTTGTGGCGTTTCAAACCTTTAGTCTCTGACCGGATATTACATCCGAAACATTTTGATTCTTTGTGTACATGTGTGTGTTTGGTGCCCCTGCTTCTTACTATAAACCGACCGATCCGTATATTTATGTTGAGCGCAAATCCCGGAAACGGACAATGGATGGATTTTTTGCTCAATCCTAGGATTGGTCGTTTTAAAATGACCAAAGCTTGAGATTCTATTCAATTTCGGGTCTTGGTCATCTCCAAACAGCTAAACTTAAGATTAAACGACCAAAGCTTGAAATAAAGTTTTTAAATAACATTTTATTTTGTTTTTCGACCATACTTAGCAGGTGGTGCGCGCCCAATTTTAAGCAACCAAATGAATTAAAGAGGGCAAGTGGATCTCATTGATATGCAAACAGAACCAGAAGAGATTACATATTTATTATTATTTATTACCAAGCCACTGAACAAATTTGTTTTGAAGCCTAACTTAACCTAACCTAGCCTAACAAATGTATGTTGAACGTTGGTCGTTTAGTAGTTGCACAATCATAGGTTTGCTGTTTGGAGACGCCCAAAGCAAGAAATTGAATAGAACTTCGGGATTTGGTCATTTTAAAATGTCAAATCCGAAGATTGATCAAAAAATCCGTACATTGACGGTTTTCGGGCCTTGCGTACAACATTTACACAAATGGAATAAGGATAAGGAAAGTAGAATATATAGTCCAATTTTCATAGGAAGGTTTACCCTTTGATAGACAGAAAAATTACTAGATCTACTCTCATATGTACATACGTCAAGTAACATGATTTGAAAATGTCACTTAGTATATACATATACAAACAATATCTATAAAATAAGACCAATAAAATATAAATGTTATCAATTTTGACCACAAAAAAAGTTAGTATTTCCTAAAAGGCTATTCATATTAAAATTGTATTTAAAGTAAATGCGCCTACATTTGCATAGAAGGAAAGTGGTTAACAATTTAGGTTTAAGAACACCATCTTATACCCAGCCGGGAATTGAGACACGACCTTCCCATCACTGAGAAACCAGGCCAGACAAAACTGACGCCTAAGTGAGTGTGGCCATATTGTGAGTAACAATTTTCTTCCATTGGGTTGTCTACGTTGTCGAGAGATTTGATTAACGCTGCCAGTGGGTAAATAAGTCCCTTTCTACGTTGTCTTGAGATTTAATTAACGCTTGCCAGTGGGTAAGTAGGTCCCTGTCTACGTTGTCTCGAATTTAATTAACGCTGCCAGGGTAATATCCTGTCCATGTCTCAAGTTTAATTAAACTGCCAGTGGTAATATCCATGTCTACGTTGTCTCGAGATTTAATTAACGCTGCCAGTGGGTAAGTAGTCCCTGTCTACGTTGTCTCAAGTTTAATTAACACCTGCCAGTGGGTAAATAAGTCCATGTCTACGTTGTCTCGAGATTTAATTAACGCTTGCCAGTGGGTAATAGGTCCCTGTCTACGTTGTCTCGAGATTTAATTAACGCTGCCAGTGGGTAAGTAATTTCCCTGTCTACTTGTCTCAAGTTTAATTAACCCTGCCAGTGGGTAAATAAGTCCATGTCTACGTTGTTCGAGATTTAATTAACGCTGCCAGTGGTAAATAAGTCCCTGTCTACGTTGTCTTGAGATTTAATTAACCTTGCCAGTGGGTAAATAAATCCCTGTCTACGTTGTCTAGAGATTTAATTAACGCTGCCAGTCGGTAAATAAGTCCCTGTCTACGTTGTCTTGAGATTTAATTAACGCTTGCCAGTGGGTAAATAAATCCCTGTCTACGTTGTCGAAATTTGATTAACGCTGCCAGTGGGTAAATAATCCCTTTCTACGTTGTCTTGAGATTTAATTAACGCTTGCCAGTGGGTAAGTAGTCCCTGTCTACGTTGTCTCGAATTTAATTAACGCTGCCAGTGGGTAAATAATCCTGTCTACGTTGTCTCGAGATTTAATTAACGCTGCCAGTGGGTAAATAATCCCTGTTACATTGTCTCAAGTTTTAATTAACACTGCCAGTGGGTAAATAAGTCCCTGTCTACGTTGTTCGAGATTTAATTAACGCTGCCAGTGGGTAAGTGTCCCTGTCTACGTTGTCTTAGAGATTTAATTAACGCTTTCCAGAGGGTAAGTCCCTGCCTAGGTTTTATCGAGATTTAATTATTGCCTATCAGTGGGTAAATAAGTCCTTGACTATCTTGTCTAGAGTTTTAATTAACGAATAAAACCAAACAACACTTTTATTCAACCAATCTGGTAGGCTATAATGTATAGTACATTGATTAAATTACTATAACTTAAAAAAAGTTGTGTTGATTATGATTAGTATGTGAAGATGCTAATTCTATCTTCTATATTAATAAAATGAAGAGTGTTTGTCCATCATGAACACTACGTGATATCTACCGCAAACAGGGTTATGACATTTTAAAAATTAGTAAACCCTGTTGTACATGAACATATCCACAGTACCTCAAAGCGAGAATTTTAAAATTTAAATTTATCTTCCACTTACAATCACTAAACAAAATACATTTCTCTCGGG
Organism: Timema cristinae; assembly: GCA_039000515.1. Classification (NCBI taxonomy): domain Eukaryota; kingdom Metazoa; phylum Arthropoda; class Insecta; order Phasmatodea; family Timematidae; genus Timema; species Timema cristinae. The sequence goes on from JBCFYV010000001.1 coordinate 22,782,363, forward strand.
CAAAGCCGGGTACCTAAACTAGTTGCGAATATAATTAAGAATGAGCCTATGTTTGATTAAATATTTTGAATTTGACTCTCATTTGCTTCTGATTGTGCGTTACTCATATTAAATTGGGAATTTCGGTCAATTTAGGGCTGATAGAGGGAGCGTTCACTAATTTGGTAAAGCAGTTGAAAAGGGGTCAAAAGGGTTGTCAAATCAAGTGTGTTCTATGAGTGATGGTGAAGTTGGGTGGGTTTAGTCTGAGGCTACATAATACCCTTGTTCTTTTGGTAAAATGAGCACAGAAGTTTTCAATAAATAAATCACTATAAATTTTACTTTTTCTAGTTGTAGTAGGCCCCTAATGTTAAAATAATTCACACAAATATATTAGTAGTCTTATTACCTAATAGATAACATACCCACTTCAGTGACCGAACGGTCTAAAATGACACTTCATATTATACTGATCTGCTGATGACGGGGAGATCGGGATTTGAATACGGTCGGGTCTACCGAGGGTGGTTTTCCTCAGGGGTTTTCCACTCTCCTTTTATGCAAATGCGGATAGATTACCTCTAAAATGCTTCCTTCCTCTATGCTTCCCCGTAAGATTAATTATCATATATGCTTATAACCAAACAGGTAGTAAGACATGATATAAAAAGGTAAAGGAATTAGGAAACATGTTGGAAGTAAGCGGATACAACATTATTAAGTTATTTTACGAATTATTAAAATTTATCAGAGGCTAATTTGAGCAGCACGTTTATAATTTAATAAAACTGAAATCTAGATGCACCTATCAAAAAAATTATGTTTGAAACTAATATAAATTATAGTTTCATAATCCTATAAATAGGGCTCAAAATTTTAACAAATAGATCTCCAAAAGTCACTGTACAATAAAAATCAATAAGTATGATTTGAATATTATAAAATGCACATACAAATTACTATACACAACTCGGGCATCATAAACCGAACAATAATGAGAAATTCCACTTTGAAGACCGAAATACTCTTTACTTTCTATTTCTTGAAGAGAGAAGTACTGTGATCATAAAAAAAAATTGAACTCAAGATTTAGATGAATGATGACTTTTCATGACCCCTTGAAATCAAAAAGTTATTTCGCGATGTCGTCTTTCTGTTTGAACCTCTGGCTAGAACCAAATAATTGTACCGATGGGACTAAAACTTGGTATCTAATGTTTTAATAAGGTTTAACTGAGTAATTTTTGAACTTAGATATCCAACCCTAAAATTAATGGTAGTTTACTGAAGGGCAAAAAAGATTAAAAATATTATTTTCTTGAAATCCACTTTAACGATTTTGATTAAATTTTGTATCTAAGCATTGTTTAACATTACAAACAAAATGGAAGTTCTTTTTTTCCCATAAAAATGCATTGCAGTCGTCGTATCGTAGTATACTGCACTGTTTAAGAATATCAGGTATTTGGAATAGCCAGGAATAGCTCATAGAACATACTTAGTCAACAGGTCGGTAGATATCGAGTATGGAATATAAACAGTTCAGTGGAATAACTTGGCTGTAGTTCAGAAACAAGGTAAAATGGAACACATGTGTGTGGTGGTGTTACGCGGTGGTGTTGCGTTACGATCTTCTGTTGCATATCCGTACGCACCTTTAAAGGTTCCGTTTGGACGGCGCAGTGTAATAAAAGCTGACGTAACACCGTATCGCAACATCATAACATCAGAGCGTCTCAGCTTGTAGTTACAGTAGCCCCATGACTTCTTTGGTGCTGACTGACAGCTGACGACTTTGAAAAGTTACCAGACCAAATTATGTATCCCTACGCCAAACTAACTGCTCAAACATGTGTTTAGCAGCTGTCACTTCTGACAGTCAACATTTAGGAATATACTAAATGTTGACTGTCAGAAGTCAGCTGTGAGCTGTCAGTCAGCACCAAAGAAGCCACGGAGCTACTGTAGTTATAGTTGTTCGCGAATATAGAGTGGAATTAAAATAATTTTCTACATTTTATCGAACTATATCGAGAAAAGGCAATTTTATGGGTTACGAAACACCCTACATATTATAATAAAGTGAAGTGGGAAGAAATTGTTGGAAAATCGCGCTTTGGCAGGAAAAGGCAAAAATAAATACTGGGATGGTATTATGTTCCCATAAGTTCGCGCAAGTGACACGCCTCGGTGTTACGTTACCATGTTCTTTAGCATGTCCATACCGACCTTAAAGGTGAGTATTCACTTGAGAATTTTACTTCAAATGAACAGAACAAGCCGAACATCCCGAACGAGCTTGAACAACTGATACGTCCGAATACTCCGAGCATTCGGACCGTTTGCTGGTGCTAGACTTGTTCCCGCCAATTTCGCCACGAACAGGACAACTGGAGCTCAGTCTCAAAATGGATTTGACAGTGGCAGCAGGTTCTTTATTTGTGCTGTGTGCATTGACTAAAAAGAATAAAAAAGGTACAGGAAAATGTGGAAAAGGCGGCTGTTTGGTAGACGGTAAAAATACAGAACTTTTAAGGGGATTGGACAAAGGAGATTTCCGAAATTTCACCCAAATGTCATCTCAAGACTGAGATTTTGGTTAACCTTGTCGGCCATGAAATTGCGAAGAAGGACACAAAGTTCCATAAAGCAATACCAGTGAAAGATCGTTTGCTACTAACTTTACGTTGTTTAGCAACTGGAGACTCATTTGCAAGCTTGCAGTATCTGTTCAAGATTCAAAACAACTTATTGGTGTTAAAGTTATAGAAACTTGTGTCAGCATTGAACGAAGAATTCAAACATTTCATCAAGGTAGGCATACTTAGTATGTTAATGTAGCACGTCCATGATAGGAAGGAAACTGGATGACTAATGTTACTTGTTATTCTATGTAGTAAATGTTGCTCATTATTATTTTTTGTTACATTATGGAAACATATTAAGAATACGATAGATCCGTTATGAAACTGATACAACTCTGTGTGTCATAAATATCGTTGAGGTTTGTAACGTCCGGGTTGTTCCTATTGTGGATAACTATATTTTACTTTAGTACAATTGATATAGAGACTAGTAATACAAATTAATATATAGAATAAAAATAAATCCAATTTCATTATGCTAATGTTTTTACATTATGTGATTTTATGGGCAAGTAGTCTACATAATGTATACACAAAAATATACTCTACTTAAATGTAGTAGCTCATGTTCAGTGTTTGTTTATGAGTCACCGTGGTGATTCATTTTGAGGTGCAACCAATCAAAATTGTGCTATATTCCTTGGATTCCTTTAATTTTTTTTCCTAACCAATGGACACGGGAATCGAACTCGAGATATTTGATTTAGAACGCCAATGCTCTAACCACTCAGATATCCAAGAGTCACCCCATGCTCATGATCATTCTTCACTCATAGCTTAAGCCAGAGTATATAATAAACGTGTGTGAATCGTCAGCTACAAAAAAAAAAATATGCTATTAATACACAGAACCGGGTTTTCTTCATAGATATCTATAAATCTCGAACATTCTTCTGCGACCCACTCCATCGCAACAAACACTCCGAACTGGTGCAAAAACATTTACCCACTGAGCACAGGCGAACAACTGACTTCCTTTGAGCATTCCCCCCAAAAAACCGACAGTTGTTCGATAGCGTTCGGCTCGTTCGGTTCCGTTAAGTGCGGGTTCTCGGACAGGTTTCACTTGAACATTTCACTCCTAACAAACAGAACGAACCGAACGCGCACGAACGAATGCTCAAGTGAATACGCATCTTACGACCACGCGGCCAACGAAGCGGGTAGTTGGTTATCATTATTATTATTATTAGCACCGCGTCTTACTACCCGTTCGGGTTATACGCACTTACGCTAATGTGTAATGGTAAGATGATTGTGAGATGAAAATGGAGGACCTACAGTTTAACGTGGAATCCGAACCACGGTGGAGGCCAGGCATTCCACACATTCACAAGATGTCTTGTCAGAGGTGAAGGAAGGGTTTGGTAATCAGATAAATTTGTGCGGGACCGAGGATTGAACCCCGGCCGCCAGCACAAAAGTCTGACACCTTACCCATTGACCACCACGTCACCTAGTTGGTTATCAAATTCATTACATACAAAAGCCAATAGTTTAAAAGCTTTAAGTTAATTGTTTATTATTTGTTTATTTTTTGCGAAATTTCTTGTAATTTTTCTCTTTTTTTCTGGACCAAAAATATTCACTGTGTTCTCCCTTTTTTCCAGGTACTTAGCAGCCCTGAGGATGAGATGAACAAGGAAAGAAAAATATCACGAGATGTTCCGAAAATTAGGGAATCTGCTCATTGAGGAGGACGCAAGCCATTGTGGGTAGAGGTGTTTTTTTTTACAGATTTTTAAAATGAGATATTCTCTCTAATTAATTGAGGTAATAAAGAGAAAATGAAACCTAGGAAGCTACTAAGTGCTTATGTTAATAAACTTAAGTAAGGAAGATAAATATGAAAGATCGGATGACTAATTAAGAGCATCTAAGAAGAATTTATGAAAGTGATTCTACATAGAAAGGCCAACTACATTCCAATTTGCATAGGAAGACAACTTGAAATGTTACTAAATCTAGCTGACCTTGGTGGTCTTGTAATAAAGTGCTCGCCTCAGGACCCGATGATCGTGGGTTCAAACCCAGATGAGGTTGACGGATTTTTCTTGAGCTATAAAAATCCGTAGCACAACTTCCTTCGGAGGGTAAGTAAAGCTGTCGGTCCTATGTCGATTGGGGCATGTAAAAGAACCCTGGAAGGTATGTGAAAATACCTTTCCCGGCAAAATTGGTAGTTCCTTTCGCTAATAGATATTCTCGTGTGCTGATATAATCAGCCGGTTCAGAAAGTTCAGGTTAAATACCTTGAATAAATGGAAAAATACAATTAAAATATCGGATGTAATTTCACATTGCTTGAATGTTATTTATTTTTTCAAATTTCAGCTTCATCACGCAGACCTACGATTCACTGGTGTAATGTCCCTTTGAAAAAAATCCCACACCCCGCTTAATAACACACTTGACCAAGTTCTTCATGTGGTCGACCAAGAGAGTAGCTGATGCGAGGGGTTGAAAGGGGTTGGCTTGGGGGTTGGACCCGCCTCCTTGTACCATCCCTACCAGAGAGAGAAAGAGTATCGGAGAGCGAAGGGAAATTAGGAGACCTGCAAGTCGCGGGGTTCGATATATCGACCTCACTTGAAAAAAAAAACCGTTCTAGATAAATACGGGCAGTTGTTATCTTAAGGGCTCCTCTTTATCTTTACTTTACACTTGTAGAGAGCGCTTTCCTAGCGTTATGACAATTATTTGAAGGGGTTAAGCTTATCATCCTTAATGTCTCTCGCGATGCGATCCCACTATTGAAAAAAATATAAAAACAATAAGGCTAAGAAAGTGTGTACGCTGTTTATAATATATTTTATTCTCAGTTAATCTTTTATATTTTACGAAATAAGTTTTTTAATTCTATAAATTTGTTTATTGAAATAATATATCACTCAAATTATGATTATAATGAAACACAAACATTAATTATAGCTGAGAAACCAGCTTAGGTTTTTAATAACTGTTCAGGTTGTAATCATTTATTACTCTATTCGGGTAGAGATTAGAAAGGAAGTTTTTTAGAGATAATCTACCCGCATTTGCGTGGAAGTAGAGTGGGAAACGTTTAGGGTACAAAACACTTATTATATAACCGGCCGGGATTCGAACCCCAATATCCTTGTCTCCAGCAGGCCAGTCTAACATGTGAGTGATTGCTTAGACCGTTATTCCATTGAAGCAGGTTAAAATGTTCATTGTTTTACATTAAGAAAATATTTATTGACGTTTTAATTGCGTATTCCTAAAACCTTACTTTTTTAAGCAATTGATCTTACTACCCGTTCAAGTTATACGCTTATGAACTAATTACACTAATGAGTTCGGTACTAGGAAGGTTGAATTTAGAGGAATTATACCTGGATTTTCGTGGAGGGTGAGTGAAAAACAATTTTGTAAAAACCACCCTCAGTGCACCCGACTAGGATCGAATGCCGATCCACCCTTCTGTGGCAGTCTAGTCTATTTCAAGAGTAGCGACCTAGACCATGTGACCACTGAAGTGGGTGCAAAACCTTACCAAACTTCAATAAAATAAATTAATTCATAACAATACATTTTTTATAGAGTATCTTCAAATAATGTGTATTTAATAGCAAAAGTTGTTTAAACACGAAAGTACAAATGGTTTCCTACAAAAATGTTTTAAAAAATAGTTCAACCGTCTCCTTAGAATCCATAACTTGCATGAGAAGGATTGTTTCTAAAACACACCCATGTATCCGCAACGGTCCATCACATTGTGTTGAGAGAGTTGCCTGTAAGCCAGGGGGTAGTGAGATTACGAACACCAAGTGACACGCGCCCAGACTTTCCCCTCAGAGTTAGATAACATGAGTTGACGTGGTGTATGGCGGGAGCCGGCGTCATCGACTCAAGAGCTTGACATAATCATTATCAAGGAACAATTCGCTCTAACGTGGAGCACCTTAGGATCTTCTTACGCAATAACGCAATCCAATTATCATAGGAAGGGTCTTTTATTAAATAATTAGAGATACTACTCTCAAATTCTCGATTCCCTTGATTGATATCCTAAATATTTGGGGCTATTTTTTTTAGCACACTGTGTCTTACTACCCGTTTAGGTTATACGTTTACGTACTAATTACGCTAATAGTTTTAGGGATTAAGAAGGATGTATTCAGAAGAAAGTGTAAGCCTACACGTTTATACTTGGAGAATGGCAACCCATTTAGGAATAACTACCCTCATTACACCCAACCGAGATTCTATCTCGATCTCTCCGTCATCGGCAGTCTAGTATACTCAGAGAGTAGCGCGTTAAACCATGCGGCCACCGGAACGGGTTGAGATTCGTTAAAGATCTCAAAAAGATAATTGGAATACAATTTATGAAGGCCTTGACTTTAAATCCCAATTTTAAGCATTGGTAGAATAAATTGAATATATACTTGTGTAGTTGGTAAACTAACCAAATAAAACAAAAGGATGAAGCTTATTACTGTAATTAATTTAATCAAAAGAGATATTTTTGTTTATTAAGACGTAATAGATATGACAAACAACATGGCGTTTGTTAGTGATCTCAAGCCTCTAGGAACGTATTCAAAATTCAATTTTAAATATTAAATAATAAATAAAATTGTACATTTTTAAATATTCGAGGATTTTAAATTAAATTTAAAATTAGTTTTCTATGGATATAGGATTTAACCTCTCTCTAAAAATAAAACAAACATTAATTTTTGAAGTCAAAATTGATAACGTTTTTCTATATTACTACCCGTTTTAGTGGTCAAATGGTTTAAAACGTCACTCTCACAATAGATTGTAACACAGATAACGGGAAGACTAGAGTTTGAATCCCACATTAGCGTAGAGCAGGTATTAATAATATATATCAAATGTGACAACTGCATATCACAATTACTTGACGTATGAATACATGAAAGTAGATTAAGTAGTTTTTCTATCCATCACATGAAAGCCCTTCTTATTAAAATTTGACTCTACATACACGGCCAAAATATAATATGTTTTCATTGTAAACAACATTTAAAAAATCGCTTATCAATAAACTAGATATGTAATTATAGTACTCAACAGGAAGATGGTTGGATCTCAACAATTCCGCTGTTAGCTGTCAAACCTAGGCAGCACTTAAGAGGCGTACTAGGGAAATAAGGAGTGAGGTAGTTTCTCGTTGTTTTCAACACTGAGCCAGAATGTACTATTGCACATCAGTCTCTCAAGTCCACCGACTGACCGTACAAGTTACACTTTCACTTCATTCAATCACAAGAAACTCTGTCTGTATATTGAATGTTATTACTAGTACATTTATCACAAGAACTAGCTATATATAGGATGTTATTACTAGTACATTTAACACAAGAACTAGCTGTATATTGAATGTTATTACTAGTACATTCAACAATAAATTTACAAGGTTCCACTGTTTATTAGTCGCGTAGCTAATTATTATTATTATCATCAAACAAGCAAGCTCTATAGGTCGCGCGATGTTACCTAGTCAACAGGATATAATTTTGTATTCTCAGAAGGATGCTAATCCACACGGCTTGACTTCCAAGTAAATGTACAAGCTTGGATTAACGTCTTTGCCAGAATTAAATATAAAATATTTCCCATTACACATAGCTAATATCATTATAATCTGAAGGCGTAAACAATTTTTCTTTCTGGGAATAATAAACCTACTCAAAGTATTTCCGCGCCTGAATGGATGCCTTCTACCTTCGACTAGTTGGAAAAATAAATCATAATGCATATTTCTCAAATGAGAAGGAGACTACACTGGATATCATCCCTGAGGTAACAGCACGGTTACAACTGGGATACAGCGTTGTCATTATCTTGGTTTTTATGTGATCAATCGCCCTTCAAATATAAGACAAGTTTCGCAACGCTGGTTAGTCGAGGTTGCCAGTAACTCCTTCTTACCCCGCACACCACCTTAACATAATGGAGCAGAGTTTGGCAACATGGTTAGTCGAGGTTGCGTACTCCCTTACCGACACACCTCAGACATAACGAAGCAAGAGATTTGGCAACACTGTAGTCGAGGTTCAGTCATCTTACCCGCCCACTTCAGATATGGAGAGGATTTGGACACGTTCGAGTGCATAACTCCTTCTTACCCCGCACACCACCTTCAGACATGATTGAGAGCGAGTAGATAGAACGGCCTGGGAGATGGATGTTGTGTTTGAGCCTTTAAATTAGTTTATAAGTTATGTGCTGATGCTGATATAATCAGTAGATTAAGAAAGTTCATTTTCAATACCACAAATAAATAGAAAAATAATGTATTGAAACATTGGCTGAAATTGACTAATGTCATCTTATTGTATATAATTATTTGCCAGTAATACTGTGTTATAAATCAAAGTGTTAATAAACTTTCTAATAATACTGTATAAGTTGCGTTTTCATAATTTATTGAAGAACAAAATATATTAATAACACTATTAATTATTTGTTTGACGTTTGTGGATTGTTGTAATAAGACATATTATAATACATGAAATAATAAATTAAACATTATTATATTTACTAGGGCTTTGCGAGTATTCGGGTTTTGAGCTTCGAGCTGAGTTCGTCCTTTGAGCTCGAGATCGAAAGTTTTGTAGGCTCGTCATTTTCGAGCTTTCACTTGATGTACTCGATAATTAATTTTTAAAACGCAATAATAAGCATAGGCTATTTAATTAAGATAATGTCGGCATTTCCACTTAGAAATCATTCGGTTACTTAACAAATTTTTTAAATTTAATATCAATTTTTCACATTAATAACGTAATATAGATTTGAAACCACTTTCGATCTGTAAATCTATTCAATATTGTTATCCATTTTGAATTATACTTTATTGAAGTTGTTTTCTTGTTTTGCCATGACAAAGCAATGTAAATAAAAATAGCTAAGTAGATTACTAAAGAATTAAATTATTCTTTTTACTATTTTTATCTGATCCCTTTCTAAAATAATGATTTATGTTAAATAAAAGTAATATCAGTATTATATTAAATGTTCAATAAGATATTAAATGTATTAATTAATACGTTTAGCTATAAAACTAGCACTAGTTTAGTTATTATTTAGTTAAAGAATTATGTTGGGTTAACCTGTCTAAAATCAATGTTGATCTTATTTATTTCAGTACGTATTTTAACAAACTTACCACATTTATATTAAAAAAGCATTTACTATTTAATATTGTTTGCTATAAATATTATTTTAGTCTTATTATTTTTAATTTTAAAGTATGAGCATCAAACTTTCTATGCATTAAAAATCAAATTGAAATAAATTTCTCAGTAAAATAATGTCTAACGAGATCCTGTACAACGCGCATGTGCAACTGCACAGAGAGGAATGTAAATGTAAAAAAAAAAACGTGATCATGTACGATTACACTAAGGAATAATAAATGGAATACGAAACACTTGGTGTCATGTGGTCAATTCTGGACAAAGGGAAGTAATAATGTTACATTAAAGGGGGTCTGATGGACGCTAGTTTAATAGGAAGCTCATTCTGTTTTTTATATGGTTAAAAGTATTTTGGGGACGAAGGAAAGGGGGGTGACAAACTATGCATGCAATAAAACAAAATAATTGGTGATCTTAGAAATATTAGACCCTACTCAATCATTAAATTTTATATATATATATAAATAATAGTTGTAGTTTTAACTCAAATAAAACTATAATAATAATAATAATGGTCAATTTACGAATGCCGAAGTTTTCTCTTAGGTTGTGGCATGCAAATGATTATGACCTTTGGCCTACCTTATATTAGCTTTGACTCTAGATTTATTATACTCGCCATTATCATTAGTAAATAGTAAGGTCACTTATGTAATTTTCCGCCAACCCAACACAACAATAATTACTATATACTTTCATAAAATTGAGTATTGAAACTTCAAAAGTTTTCTTTTTATATAGGTTGCCTGACGAGAGTGGGTTAAAAAAAATCGGTATGAAAACCCGTGCTTCAAAATATTACTTATGAGTTTTGACACAGCAGCCCTCCTCTTCCATTGTTGCACTTGTTGACGCACTCGTCATTCTACTTTTGTACGCGGTGACCTGTGGTCTAGGGATAAGGTGTCAGACTTCTATGCTGGCGGCCGGGGTTCGATCCTCGTCCCGGCACAGATTTATCTGATTTCCAAACCCTTCTTCACCTCTGACAAGACATCTTGTGAATGTGGGAATGCCAGGCCTCCAGCGTGCTCGGATTCCACGTTAAACTGTAGGTCCTCCATTCATCTCACAATCACCCTACCATTACACATTAGCGTAAGTGCGTATAACCGAATGGGTAGTAAGACGTGTGCTAATATAATAATACTTTTGTACCAAAGAAACAATCTCTTCCCTTGGAGAACAAACAAGCGTCAATATTCAGCAAAATCAAACTAAACTTACTTTAATTTGCTGATAAATACATTATTTTGTAATAGAGTGACCATAATTATATCTAGAAACAATAAATATAACTAAAAACAACATAAAAATAAGATTTTAATAGGATTAAATGTGCGGTTATACACCTATCAAGACAGTAAACTCATGCGCTAACACTCGCCTAGGGAAACGCTGCTTCCCTTTCCCCGATGAGGGCCGGACATACCCGAAAACAAACGATAGACGAAATAAAGAGGGAGAAGACCAGCTGGCTGGTCGGTCAGTCTGAGAAAAAGAACTGCTTGCTCTAACAAAGATCTGCCACCTCAACTAAGTATACTTGCTAGAGATGTTTCTAATTATAATGATTTGTTTAAATTTTATTTTATTCTTATTTTCTTTGTTCCCTTTTTAATTTTAGGGAAGCATTGCTTTCCCTGCTTCCATTGAATAAACGCCTCTGGAAACACTTCAAATTTCGGTTTATGTTGTTGTTATTATTATTATTATTATTATTATTATTATTATTAGCACCGCGTCTTACTACCCGTTCGGGTTATACTCACTTACGCTAATGTGTAATGGTAGGGTGATTGTGAGATGGAAATGAAGGACCTACAGTTTAACGTGGAATCCGAACCACGGTGGCGGCCTAGCATTCCATTCTGTTTATGATTCTTACGTTTTCTTAGAGGGTAAATTAAGTTACTGAAGTATATTTTGGGGAAATATTAGCTTATTAAAACGTAAATTTTATTAACTTTTTATAAAGACAGTGTAGAAACACACTACAATAATGTGAAGTGATAGTGAAGGAAGCCAACCTTAAATAATAGTTAGGTTATGCCTAAATATAAACACAATTCTCTATTTCTTCCTACACTTTTATACTTCCCACATTTCAAACTTCTACAATTGCACATTATTTTGAATTTTCGGAAATATTTATTTTTCATATGAAGATAAATTAATGAAAAAGTAATATTTATGAAAATTCAAAATAATGTGTTACTGTGGAAGTTTTGAAGAAGTGGTAAGTGTAAAAATGTTTTAAGAAATGAATAGAGAAGTGTTTTTTGTTAATACCATTTTAGCCTAATTACATGTTAAGTTTATCTCCCTCACATCACTACCTTCATAGTGCATATATTTCTACACTATTTATATATACCATTTTCAAGCCATACATCAATATAATTTCAAATTTATTACCGTATTTTTATAAAATTTACTGTATTTGTTATATGTCCTTAAAGACATAGATTTGTGACAAAACTTATTTTTATTCCACTAGGAATTTATAGTTTGATTCTATAAAATATGGTGGTGTTTGTTTAACTGTTATTCTAATAAAACCCACTGGTTTCCATTTATTAAGTTATTAAAAGTATTCGATATTTATAAAGATTAGTTTTCATAAATATTTTTAAAATTTTTTATATTTTTTTAAATCTAAATGCTTGAAAATTAAAAATTCTCAAAAACATAGGTCTGGCAGACATATTTTAAGGATTATATTGTTAATTTTATTTGTCACCTACACCCATGGACCAAGAGCTTAGTGGTATAACAGTGTCAGAAATATATTTAATCGAATATAAATTCTGATATTCAACATACCATTAAATGTTGAGATATATATAAAATTAATGCTAAATGTTTACAGAAGCAATTTTATATATTTACGCCAAAAAATTTTTTTTCATAAAACAAATAATTACATTTGATCGCATACTTTTAATTCCCCTTAATTTTTTTATTGAAGCACTTTTTTGGTCCAATTAAATTTTTCTGAGGGATGCGAACGTTAACATTTAAAATATGGAATAACAATACACCAATTAACATTGTCTAAAGTTATTTAAGCTTTCTATTTGTTAAATTATATTATCAGTATGGACGCATGTTTTGCCCACTGATTCACACCCATCATCAAACTGGCCATGTAGCTGTAGTTCGTCCCTTCAAGCTGCATTGCTAGCCCTTGATTGAATATATCACTACGGTCGGATTGGGAACTACTGTACGCCGCATTGCAACTAAATGTTAGTTCGTAAAGCGTGACGATACATATGATTCATATTTTAGATGTCTTTTGAATTACGTCGTTGAAGCTACAGCACGTACCAGTATGTCAAGTAATAATTATCGTTAAATGAAAAAATTGTACATTAGTCCCATATTTGTTTGGTCAAATCCAATACATCCTAATTTTGGTAAGGCATGGACAGTACATTTTTCATGTAGAATAGGCTATAATACACGGTTTAAAGTTGTAGGCTACTTTGGAGCAAATCAATTTTATGTAAAAGTGCCATAAATTAAGGTTTTACTTGTTAAATGTGATAAAATTGGTTTCAAACGATTTAAATAGCTGTCGTTATTTAAGTACAATACTGTAATGGGTAGAGATCATGGCTGTGACCTGGTCTATCTAAGCAATACCAAATAAACTGTTACAATATTAGCCTTGAGGTATGTACAATCCGCATGGCTGAATAAATCCAAAGGATAGTTTTCAAAACACCTGTCACAAAATGATTATTTATGTTAGTTTATTTGCCAAATAACACACTTTTTAAAAAAATCTTCAATATACGAACAACAGACAAATTACAAAAAACTACTCTTCTGTTTTCTTTTGGATTACATTGACGTTTCCTAGTTATGCTTGTGTTATGATTGCAAATAATGTAGCAATAAAAGATACAATAAATTTTTTTAATTTTCTCTTTCCAACTGCAACTAGGTACTTATGGTTCCTGCAAGTCTGTAATTTTAATTTCATTTTAGTTTAAGATTTAAATTCTCTGACAATAGATTGGGTTAGAATTCTCTTGAAAAGTTCTTAAGGGTCAAATTCACCTAGACATTTGGTATTGAGGAAATGTAGTGAAACCTTTCTAAAAAAGAATTAATGACCTTATTTGGCTGACCGATTGAACCCTCAATCATTGTTGTCACTATTATCTCCAATAATGTAGTGGCACTTGTTGTACTGCCTTTGAGACTGATAAGATGATATTAAAATATTATATATAATTTATATTTAATATAAATAATATTAAGGTTAGACATTGATTTATCATTATATGTAAATAATAATTAACACATTTCCTCACTAATATTTACCCTCACAAAAATTTTTTAAGTTAGCCAATCAAGGATGGTTTCTGTTTTGTTTTGACAAAATAATTTTAAATATTATTATTATTATATTATATATATATTTGTGAATTATTATTATAAATATTCACCTTTTTTCTGGGTTATTTAATGAGGTCACATTTAAGGTATACTTAATAAGATATCCCTTATCATCAAATTAACAGCCTGGAGCGAGGTGTGTAAATGTCGGCTGTCTGTTTTCTGAGGGAATGAAAACTCAGGAGAAGGAGGTTCCTAATCTTTCCAACCCTTCTACAAAAATTTTAATTTTCTAAACTCTACATCTTATTTTGTAATATTAGTAATTATAGTGTTTATGAGTACCAACGGTAGCATCGTTGTGATTGGTGTTTCTTACGCCCCAACCCCATGATGCCAAGGATCTTCACAACATGCAATGATTCACTGACGTGGAGTTACAGATCAATCTCGGCCGAGTTCTGGGTTGGTTTCCAAACCTTTGCTAATTATCTCACTCATATAGCATCCCACACCTTCCATAGGAGTTAAACCATCAAAAAACTCCATGGCCTGGAAAAGTTGGTGAGAAGTGTTTTTGTGGTATAAAGCGCCAGCACATCGAACCTAGGGCCCAAACAGTTTCTGAGACCACTTTCTATTCACAAGAGCTCTCATTTGTCCTGAGTTGTAACTTCGTCCATCCACTAGAGTTACGTGATAAGTAAAGAACCCTGTTAAACTTATTTTCTTATCACAGATGGCCCTCCCCACGAATCGGGCGCAGTATGACCTGGGTCCGCCGATCTGTAGTGAGTACATTTGCACTAGACAACATGAATTGTCTTGTATGTATGTTTTACATTTCAAATTCCCAGCTATTTTAAACATCTTATAAAAAATGATTATATCTGGATATTGTGCATTGTAAATGTAATGTATACAAGGGCGAACATCTTACAACTGGAACCACACTGTCCAGCCTATTAGGTGATGCGGAAGAACAGAAGTCCATCACCACTGATTTTTTTCAACCAGTGTTGAATTCAATCACAAGGGAGGGGTGTAGTTGTTAAAAAATAAAATGGGTTAAAAACCATCAAATAAAGAAAAAAATATTAAGAAATATCCGACTATTGTTATTATTTTAAGGGATAACCCCCCTTCCCCCTCCATCAACCCCCAACCCTCCCAGGTTTGCTTGAATTCAACACCTCATTGATTGTCCTTATTACATTGTTTAGTTCAGGATTTTTCATTATCTGCTTATGTGATTTAACCAAGACCAGATATAATTTTTCTACTAATTAATGCATGGATAATGGTACTCATAGGTTTAATTCTCATGTTCAGGAGTTATTTTTAAACAAATATAGAAAACAGTGAGATAGTTTTGTTTTTAATATAAATTATTTTTATTATTATTTAGCACCATGTCTTACTACCCGTTTGGGTTATGCGGTTTAAGTACTAATTACGCAAATGGTTTCAGGATTGGGAAGGTTGAATTAGAGAAAGTGAACCCACATTTGCGTGGAGAGAGAGTGGAAAACCATTTAGGAAAAACCACTCCAGTTCACCCGACCGAGATTTGAACCTTGATCTCCCCGTCCTCAGCAGTCGAGCTCAACACTAGTGCGTTAGCCAACTACGCCATCGAGGCGGGTTTATAATATAAATGCATTTTACAATTATACCAAAGTACACCCAAATATATTACATATAGTGTAAGCCTATTTATTTGTCAGAGAAAGATTCATGCCTTTTTCAGTGTTGAGTTTGTCCTGAACAGATATGATACAATGGTGCATTGGACTATTTAGTCCAAGGCAAGCGTTCTCGACAATGAGAAGGAATACTTGAATAAAAGCTTCAAATTTGACTTCATTTAACTCAGGGTATTCCCACTCATCAAGCAATCATTAACATATAAGTGTATGTTGTAAAAATGTGTTTTATTCACTGTCTTGCTACCCATTCAGGCTATCCAACTAATATTTTAACAAATAGCATAGGATGAGGAAGTATAATTTAGAGGCAGTTACCTATATTAGCATGAACATTGAGAATACACTTATTTAGAAAAACCACCCTTATGCACCTAACCAAGATCCAAATATCAATATTTCTGCCATGACAATCTTGTCCAATGGACACATTAGATCATGCGACCACTGATATTAATATTCATGTTATAAGACTTTTTGCTACAATCCAATATACGTAGGAGAAGGAGAACATAATTTGATAGCTAGAAAGGTTACTAGATTGAATTAAACATTTTCTTATGTCAAGTTGTAATATGCAGCTGTCACCATTACTAAAAAATAACACATAATAGATAGTAATTTATTACCAATGTTTACCACTCTTTCTGTGACAATTGGAGTCTATACAACATTAATCAAACAAAGCACTTGTTTTGTATGCATTAATTTCAATTCTCAACCTACTTCTCGTCCAAAGAAAACACAAGGTGTGGATTTGGTAACACATTTAATAAAAAGATAAAATCAGTTAAATTCACAATGACTAAAGTCACTGTTATAATATATGGTAATTAAAAAACTTTTTTTCTAGCAAAAGTAAATGTTTCTCTTAATATTCTTGAGGCACAAAGAAAATCATTATAATATACATTCAATTAACTTGCACAAAAGAGGCAAACTCAAAACAAAATGAGGCGTATTCAATCATGTCTCCTAATTCTAATAATTTTAGAAGCGAAAAGTATCCAATGGTCATATTCTATTTTATACATTACATTTTTGTTATTGAATTACCTCCGCCCACCTTCTAACTTCCATATAGTTCTATAAAATTTTATTTATATTATGTTAACTTTGTAGCACACGCCCTTAGACTTTCTACAACCTGCTCATCAGGATTAGGGTGTTGTTAAAGGTTGTAATCCTGATTTTATCCTGTGCGTTATTTAAAAATCAAGAATTAAAAAATTATAAATGATATCGATGGCAGAAAGGGAATCACAAGGTGGGAAGAGTTGTGCGTTTGAATGTCTGTGTAATCTTCAGTGAGAAGTCTCTGCTAGCCTGTAATCTCCCAGAATGATCAGGACGACAATCATCATCATCATCATCATCGAGATGATTCCATGCTTTACATGGATCAATAGAGGGAGGGGTGAGCACTTTATATTGTAGGCCATGGTATAACTCTTGCCAGTCCTCTGTTTAGTCGTCAATGTTTGGTCAACCACAGGCCTCGATGACAACTTAACCTGCACAGATACAATTACATACAGTTCATTCCCCATAATGATAGTGGTAACTAACAATAACAAAAGTTACTAGATATTATAACTAAACATGTCTAAAATTTTCAAAGTAACATTTCTCACAAGTACAAAAGAAGTAAAGCAAATGATTGTACATGAAGAGTGAATCTTAGGCGATGAAAATATTCAAGTTTCTGAATGTATCTATATATACATTCATATAAACTTCGCTATTCATGTGAAATTAATTGTAACAAGCGTTTTCTTCCATGCAATTCACAACTTGTAAGTGGCCGAGATATCAATGATAACTCAAAGTAGCAGATCATGTCTTATCATAGACTCTGCCCCATCAGTAAGAAGGACCACAAGCATGTGAAGATCCATCGATGGCACGCTTCCACAAAAGTCTCAGGTTCGATTCCAGAGTCTAGTGTGATATTTCATTTTACAAATATATTTATATAACAAGTTTAATTATATGCAAGTGTCCCTACAGATATATCTGATCAAATAATCAATACTAATAATAATATTTAGCACCGCGTCTTACTACCCGTTAGGGTTATCAAATAATCAATTTTGATTTGAATAATTTATTTAAAATGTACTCAAATGTTTCTTATCAACAATGAGCGATTTCACTTTTTGACAATAAATTTGATTTTATTTAGTTTTAAATTGTCAAAACAAATCAAAGGATTGGATTTTAATGAGTGTTGAATGTAGGCATACATGCATAGGGTGGGGAGGGAATTTGAGAGAGCACACCCCTTTATCCCTCAGATTAGAGATCACACACCTAAAATAAATTATTTTTCCTTGGTGAAATATTAACTCCTAGCCTAGTTTGTGAGTGTTTGACCAATAATTAAATATATATAAATTCCGGTTGTATACAGAATCTATAAGTAACTCTAAAGTGGTAGGGATGAGGAAGGGAGTCTTTTAGAGGTAATATACCTACATTTGCTTTGAAAGGATAACAGGGAAACCAACAATGAACACAGCTTTCAAAAATGTGTTTTCAATAAACTAACCTTTAGGGTAAACTGAACATTTTAGAATTATTATTTCCCTGAATTTATATACATGTTTTGTTTATTATTGTAATACAAATTAATTTTCCTCAATTTTCATTTTTATTTCAAGGGAACATTCTCATTATTTTATTTTTTAGGCCTACTTATGTTTATGGATAAAATGTACTCAGCAATATTATCACACATATTTCAATATTTATCTAATCTTTCACATTGTACTGTTGTCTATTATGTTTAGTATATTTTGGTATTTTTGTTTGTTTTACTTTTATTTAATGATCAAATGTTTGTAATGTCTTGTAAAATTACATCATTTTAATCCATAATCCTATAAGCGAGCTCAAGCTTTGGATCATGTAACTTAATCAATTCTCAAATAAAATAAAGTGTAATTTTTACAAAACACAATCAGTTTGTCTTGTTAATCACAATAAACATATTCAAATTTTCTTGGTGGGCACATTTATTTACAAAACAACCCAATGAACATATCCTTATGCAAATACTCACCGGAAAATGTTGAGACTGCTGCCTCTGGTGGAGACTGGGTCGCACTAATCTCCTCAGGCCTCGGAGCTGGAGTTAAAACTGTATCGCAATCCTCAGTACCTGCCACAGAGTAGGCAATGGGAGTGCTAATGATTGCGTCCAATTCAGGGTCTGTGGACCCCCAGGTGCAAATGGTCCACCACCAGTCGCCATTCTCCTTCGAGATTCTGCGGCGAGGAGTTTCTTCCTCCTTGCTTTCTCGTTCTCCCAACATTTCTTCAGCTGAGGTGCTGATTGCTGTTAAACAAAAATAATATTTATTTTCTGTTTTATTGTTAGGAATAAACAATAAATGGATACTTAAAAATGTTTGCTAATGTAGGTAAATAAACCATATAAACATTTATTGATTTTTTTAAGTATACGCCTAAATGTAAAATGAAGTGCTGATTTATTTAGTAAAGTATTTGAAAATGTAGACCTAAACCAAATATACATTTTTCATTAAAATAAATGGAAGACCTAGTCATGTCTTAGAAAGGACCAATTATTTACTTTATAATATATTTGCTAATGCAGGCCTAGAACAAACTAACACTATATTTAAAAAAAATTCTAGGCCTATGTCTGTGTGTGTATAGATGCAATTATATTTTATTTAGTGAAATGTTTGAAAATGTAGGTCAATTCAATTAAACATAATAAGCTATTTAATTTAAATAAATGGTAGGCTTAGTTATGACTGTAAGAAGTACAGATTATTTACTTTATTATATATTTGCTACTGCAGTCCTAGGGCAAATGAATATATTTTATTTAAAAAAATGCTAGGCCTAGTTATGTCTGTAAGTTCCCCCCTTATAAAAGGAACAATTATTGACTTAATATGTTTGCTGCAGTCCTAGACGCAAATAACACATGATATTAAACAATTCTAGGCCTATGCCTGTGTGTAAAAATAATCAATGATTTATTTGTAAACTGTTAGCAAAGATTTAAAAGTCTACATAAAATAAATATGTCTTATTTTGTGAAATGTTTGAAAATGTAGGTCAATTCAAATAAACATAATAAGCTATTTAATTTAAATAAATGGTAGGCCTAGTTATGACTAAGAAGTACAGATTATTTACTTTATTATATATTTGTCACTGCAGTCCTAGGACAAATGAATATATTTTATTTAAAAAAAATCTAGGCCTTATAAAAGGAACAATTATTGACTTAATGTTTTCTGCAGGCCTAGACGCAAATAACACTATTAAAACAATTCTAGGCCTATGCCTGTGTGTAAAAATAAGCAATGATTTATTTTGTAAACTGTTAGCAAAGATTTAAAGGTCTACATAAAATAAATATGTCTTACTTTGAAAAATAAATAATGCTTTAGGCCTAGGCCTATGGTTATTTATATCAAATATAATGTACGATTATATAAAGTAAATACATTATATGTGTTTTTATCCATTATTGAAATTGTCCTTAATAACATTAATGTCGTCTTGATAGTATGTTGTGTAGAAGATTGAACTATTGGAACATCTTGAGTAAGATATCAGCAAATTAAAAGACAAGGAAACTATCATAGTAAATAGAAGAAAATAGTAAGTAATACTAAATATCTCAAGGAATTAAAAATATCAGAATATAAGTAAACATACTTCCAAAACGTACAGTCTGTACTTACATGTGTCACATCAGCGTAAGAATTGAAGCCATCTGCGATGTCTTGCCAGGCTTTCTTCTTTGCCATAAGAACAGAAAACGAAGTTCTTTTATCTTCAATGACAGCTGATTTAGAATTAATAAGGCCGAATAATATTTCCCTCTCGTTGTCAGTAAAGCGATCATAAGCTCTGTTTACGTCCTCCATGTTGACAACAAGTGATTTTTTTCTCGGTTTGTTATAACTACGTCACTAATTACACGCATTATCATTGGCTGCCTGGCGTGACGTCACCAATATTACGAACAGAAACGAACTTCCTCGACCAAGCTCTCTTTGCTTCGAGTGGCTAAAAGAATCCAAACTATCTTGACTATGAAACGTACTAAGTTACTTGGCTCGAGTGCGTCGGCACGAAGTGCTGTGTAACCCTGGAGTCTAGTAAGAGTTTAGTGAGCTGACTATGAAACCGGGCCTTAATATCTATGCCTAATCTATCATTTAAGTTTTACTTCCTTCACTATCACTTACCTTACATTATTGTGCAATATTTCTACACTATATTATTATACATTTTCAAGCCATCATGCAATTATTTATTTTATTACCTTTTTTTATAATATTTACTGTAATTTTAATGTCCTTAAAGACATGAGTTTTGAAACAAATTTACTTATTTTTTTCTACTAGACCCTATTTTTTAGTTTTGTTCTTAATTTTAAATTGTGTTTTTTTAAAGTGTTATTTCTAATTTAAAAACCAATATTTCCATTTACTAAATTTTCTAAAAGTATTTATATTTATAAAAATTAGTGTCTTTCATATTTTAAGAACATGTGTTTTAGTATATTTTTTAAATCTGAAATGCTTCGAAATGTGAAAAAAACCTCAACATATGGTCTGGCAGATCATATGGTTTGGCGAATGGATATATATGGTAACTCTTCCTATTTGTCACCTACCACCCTTCCGACCACTTATGAGCTATATAGTGGTATCAACAGTTTGTCACGAACATAGTGGTATTTAACGAAAATAAAAAGTTCTGATCAAATTAAGCGATACCCATTCAAAAAATGTTGAGATACCATGTATATAAAATTAAACTAAATGTATTTACAGAAGCAATATTTTATTTATTTCGGCCAAAATAAGTTTTATGTCATAAAAACTAAAATAATTACGGATCTTAGCTCGCATTCTTTAAAATTCCCTCTTAACTTCTTTGTAACATAAGCCTTCTGATTAGTTTCGAACGCATATATTTTCCTCGTTCCAATTAAATTATCTGAAAGGCGATGCGAACGTGTAGACGAGTTTAAAACTTATCTGGATGAAACAATCCCGCTTACACATTGTACTAAAATGTTCGTTTCATTTGTCCTATTATATTATCAGCGGTATGCGACGCATGTATGTTGGCACCACTGATTCACACCCCTCAAACTGCCGCGCTGGTACGCCTGCTAGGCTCGTCCCTTCAAGGTGCATTGTTGCCCTTGATGAATACGATCACACGGTCGGTTTGGGAACTAACTGTAGCGCCGCATTGCAACCGTACCATTGTTGAGCCCTTCGTAAGGCGGTGACGATACACAATAATGGATTCATATTCTTGGACTGTCTTTTGAAAATTACGAGAATTGAAACTACCAGGACTGTTTTCACATAATTACTAGGCCACGAATATATAATTCTACTCGCATTAAATTGATTATAAAATTGTACACTTAAAGTCCACATAGTGTCCTAGTGTGTCGGTACACCGCCTTACATCCTAATGGTAATGGCATGGACAAGACAGTCTCTACTGTAGGAACAGTGCTCAGGGTAAGACTGAGCAACGGTTGTACTTGTGGTATACTGGCCAGCAATGCAGTCTCTACTGTAGGAACAGTTATCAGGGTAAAACTGAGCAACGGTTGTACTTGTGGTATACTGGCCAGCAAGACAATCTCTACTGTAGGAACAGTGCTCAGGGTATAACTGAGCAACGGTTGTACTTGTGGTATACTGGCCAGCAAGACAATCTCTACTGTAGGAATAGTGCTTAGGGCAAGACTGAGCAACGGTTGTACTTGTGGTATACTGGCCAGCAATGCAGTCTCTACTGTAGGAACAGTTCTCAGGGTAAAACTGAGCAACGGTTGTACTTGTGGTATACTGGCCAGCAAGACAGTCTCTACTGTAGGAACAGTGCTCAGGGTATAACTGAGCAACGGTTGTACTTGTGGTATACTGGCCAGCAATGCAGTCTCTACTGTAGGAACAGTGCTCAGGGTAAGACTGAGCAACGGTTGTACTTGTGGTATACTGGCCAGCAATGCAGTCTCTACTGTAGGAACAGTTATCAGGTAAAACTGAGCAACGGTTGTACTTGTGGTGTACTGGCCAGCAATGCAGTCTCTACTGTAGGAACAGTGCTCAGGTAAGACTGAGCAACGGTTGTACTTGTGGTATACTGGCCAGCAAGACAATCTCTACTGTAGGAACAGTGCTCAGGGTATAACTGAGCAACGGTTTTTACTTGTGGTATACTGGCCAGCAAGACAATCTCTACTGTAGGAACAGTGCTCAGGTATAACTGAGCAACGGTTGTACTTGTGGTATACTGGCCAGCAAGACAATCTCTACTGTAGGAACAGTGCTCAGGTAAAACTGAGCAACGGTTGTACTTGTGGTGTACTGGCCAGCAAGACAATCTCTACTGTAGGAACAGTGCTCAGGGTAAGACTGAGCAACGGTTGTACTTGTGGTATACTGGCCAGCAAGACAATCTCTACTGTAGGAACAGTGCTCAGGGTATAACTGAGCAACGGTTGTACTTGTGGTATACTGGCCAGCAAGACAATCTCTACTGTAGGAACAGTGCTCAGGGTATAACTGAGCAACGGTTGTACTTGTGGTATACTGGCCAGCAAGACAATCTCTACTGTAGGAACAGTGCTCAGGGTATAACTGAGCAACGGTTGTACTTGTGGTATACTGGCCAGCAAGACAATCTCTACTGTAGGAACAGTGCTCAGGGTATAACTGAGCAACGGTTGTACTTGTGGTATACTGGCCAGCAAGACAATCTCTACTGTAGGAACAGTGCTCAGGGTATAACTGAGCAACGGTTGTACTTGTGGTATACTGGCCAGCAAGACAATCTCTACTGTAGGAACAGTGCTCAGGGTATAACTGAGCAACGGTTGTACTTGTGGTATACTGGCCAGCAAGACAATCTCTACTGTAGGAACAGTGCTCAGGGTATAACTGAGCAACGGTTGTACTTGTGGTATACTGGCCAGCAAGACAATCTCTACTGTAGGAACAGTGCTCAGGGTATAACTGAGCAACGGTTGTACTTGTGGTATACTGGCCAGCTAGACAATCTCTACTGTAGGAAACAGTGCTCAGGGTATAACTGAGCAACGGTTGTACTTGTGGTATACTGGCCAGCAAGACAATCTCTACTGTAGGAACAGTGCTCAGGGTATAACTGAGCAACGGTTGTACTTGTGGTATACTGGCCAGCAAGACAGTCTCTACTGTAGGAACAGTGCTCAGGGTATAACTGAGCAACGGTTGTACTTGTGGTATACTGGCCAGCAAGACAATCTCTACTGTAGGAACAGTGCTCAGGGTATAACTGAGCAACGGTTGTACTTGTGGTATACTGGCCAGCAAGACAATCTCTACTGTAGGAACAGTGCTCAGGGTATAACTGAGCAACGGTTGTACTTGTGGTATACTGGATAAAATGTGCCAACACCGATTAATACAGCATCCTTATTGTAAGTATCGAATACTGTAATGGGTATTGGTACGATCATGGCTAGTGACCTGATCTACTCTAAGCTAATTACCAAAATAAACTGTACAATATTAGCCTCGGAGGTATGTAAAAGTCCAGTCATGGCTGAAAATCCCAAAGGGGAATAGTTATTCATTATAACCCATCCTACACAAAATGATTTACTGTTACCTGTATAGTTTTATTTGCCAAATAACCACTTTTTAAAAAAATCTAACTATATGCATACGAAACAACAAACAAAATTACCAAAACAGCTCACTGTATTCTAATCTGCAATTTTCTCTTTGGATTTGACATTGGAGTTTCTATTCTAGTTTATGCTTGCTTTATAAGTGCAAATAAAATGTAGACGAATTAAAATGATTAAATAAATAACATTTTTTAAAAATTTTCATCAATTTTCAACTTTGCAAGCTTTGCGTACCTCTTGAGTGGTTCCTCAACAGTCTGTAATTTCTCTAAATTTCAACTTTCTAGCTCCTTGAGAAGTATTAAAAATTCTCTGGACAGATAGATTGCTTCCAGAATTCTTCTCTGAAGAAGTGGGTCTGTAACGGGGTCAAACTCAGCCCCATGAGGACAAATTGAGGAGCTACTTGAGTGAAATAGTAGTGACTCTGTTCTACAAAACTGAGATTAATGACCTTAGGGTTCGTTGTGCTGACCACATGACACCCTCTAACCTCAAATGTTGTCACTATTTTCTCCAATATGTAGTGGCCACTTGGTTGGTATAGCTCTTTAGTAGACTGACGCTCTAGAGTGATATATATATATATATATATATATATATATATATATATATATATATATATATTATATATATATATATATATATAAATAATATAACTTAGACATGAGTTTATCATTAAGCTATGTTACCAATAATATTAAACAATTTTGCTCAAATATTACCCTCAAAAATGTTTTTAGTTTGGCCGAAGAAAGGGGAGGATGAGGTTAAACAGAACGTTTTGTTTATGACAAAATAATGTTTAAATATTTATTATTATTATTATTATTATTATTATTATTTGTGAATGGTATTTATTATAAATGGATTCCCTTTCTTTCATAAGGATTTAATTTTCAAAATGAGAGTCACACTTCTCAAAGTATATCTTAATAAGATATCCTGAGTCATCAAATTAACAAGCCGGAGCGAGGATGGTGTAAATGTCGGGCTTATTAAGTCTAGTTTTCCGGTGATGGGGAATCGAATCTCAGCCGGGTTTTACTGAAGGGGGTGCTTCCTAATCGGTTTCCACCCTTCCTACCCAAAAATTCTGGTACATTTCCTCTAAACTCTACCATCTTCATTCCTGTAATATTAGTGAATTAATAGTGTATATGAGTAACCCAAACGGGTAGCAAGACGTTGTGTTGGTGTTTCTTACCCCCCACCCCGCACCGGTGTTTATACGAGCCAAGGCATCAGGTTCACAATGCAATGGACTTCACATGACGTGGGAGTTCAAGGATCGAATCTCGGCCGAGTGTACTGGCGTTGGTTTTCCAATACCTTTTCCACGCTAATGCTGATACGCTCACTCTATATAGCATTCCTCATCCTGTCCCATAGATTAAACCATAATAATAAACTCCATGGCCTGGAACCTCCACATGTTGGTGAAGATAGTGTCTACATTTGTGGTTAAAGGCTGCCAGCACATCGAACCCTAGGGCCATTAATCTCAGTTTTCTAGACCGGGACCACTACTTATTCATTCAAGTAGCTCTTCATTTGTCCTGAGTTGACTTCGTTCCAGATCCACTGAGTTACGTGATAAGTAAAATACTTGTATACAACTTATTTTTCTCACCAAGGATTGGGCCTTTCCCACAGAAAAATCTGGAAGCGCCAGGTATTGAACCTGGGTCCTCCGGATCTGTAGTGAGTAAATTTGACTACTAGACCACACATAAATTATGTAAAGAGTTTTACATTTCAAATTGAGCTATTTGTAACAGCATCTTATAAAAAATGTTTATATTTGATGTATTGTGCATTGTAATGTAATGTAATACAAGGGACGGAAACTATCGTGGTTAGGCAACTTGGAATCCGACACGTGTGGCAGGCCGGTATTATAAAGGTAGCCAGGGGACCAGATACAGAAGCCACACCCACTGATTTTTTTTTCAGCCAAGGTGGGTATGTAGAGAACGCGAGAAAAGGTTTTTGCAGGGTTTTTTTTTATCAAAACTTTTTTTGGTCTAAAGAAACACAGTAGAAACACAAGAGTTTAACTTTCTTCACATGATGTCTTCAACAGTTGTTGAATATTTGTCAAGGGTGTACTGGAATTTAATGACAACTTTTTATTTTTATTTAAAAAAGTGTGTCAACTCATGCCGCTATCTTCATGATATATATTTAGCAACCGTTGATATCACCAGGTGAAGAAAATAAAACTATATGTTTCTAGTAAAGAAATAATTTGATTATTTTTTTACCAATAAAATGTTTTACTATAAAAACTGTAATAAATACCTTTTATTTTGTTAAGTATAAACTTTCGTTCCAAATTTTAATAATTTTTCCATCAGCTATGCATTTATATAAAAATGATATTAAAACCCAATGGTTCACGTACAGTTCGGAAAACATTGGTTTGAATCAAAGCAGTTTCCGATCAAATTGCCTTGGACATGTTATTTTTAGGTGCCATTGTTGACAGCTTAATCTTGTTTATAAAAGGATGGAGAGGAGGGGTTTAATTTGGGCCTTGGGCCCCCCTTCCGTAAAAACGAAAACGTTATTACGCCTTTAGGGTCAAGACTTATAGATGAATCTTCAAAATTCTGACTCTTCCAATAAGCTGGGTTTTTTTTTTCTAGCACAGTTCAGATTATTCGTGTTGCCACTTTTTGGCGTTAATATTGCACTTTCATACAAAAAAAAAAATTCTCTTAGTTACGCATAGTACAGTCAAATTTTAATAGGAAGAGCTTTTTTAGAAAATACAAACACATATTATTTATTTAGTCCAAAATTGACAACTTTTTCACTAAATTATTAGTGCTATTTTATAGATATTGATAATATGTATCAAAAGTGATCACTGCAGATCACATGACTTGATGTATTAAGGCGGGGATGTATGGAACGCGAGAAATGACCAGTGTTTTTACAGTTTTATAGCAAAACTTTCTTTTTTTTGCTCCAGTAGAAACACGGCGTTTAATTTTATGCACATCTTAATATTAACAGTTCTTAAATACCCGTCATGAAAATAGTGGTATTAGATGAGAACCTTTTTAAATGAAGAGAAAAAGTTGTCATTAAATTCCAGGACACTCTTGACAGATATTCAACGACTGTTGACAGAACCGTGTGAAGAAGATTAAACTCTGTGTTTCTAATGGAGAAATATTTTAATTATTTTGGCCATTAATTGGTCATTGAATTTCAAAACTGTCCTTATCCAGCGTGTCATTTTTGATAGAATGCAAACAAAAAAACTCCTACCATGTTGATTAATTGATATTATTTAATGGTTTTTTCTAGTGTTGATAATTACTATAAATAATTACTAGAAACTTATAAATTGAATAGATTTTTATTTTTTTATCATCCCATCTTACTACCTGTTCAGGCTATAGGTAAAATGGCATGAAAAAAATTATAGTTAATCTTGTGAACAAATGAAAAAGTTGACAAATCTTACGTAAGCAAGAAGGAGGGGGGTGAGGGGTCAATCATTTGCTTATTTTGGCTTACAAGAAGGAGAAGGGTTAAAAATGGCCAAAAGTGTGCTTACGTAATACTCGCGTCCCCTACACTCCCACCTTAATACGTGAAAGGAGATCTATACTATTATTTATTAGGCATTCCGTTCTCTAAGGTATTTTATCCTACCAAACTACAGCTACACAGAAGGATTTTGTTACGAAATAAGACCTTCCAGAACGAGCTTCCTACCTAAATCAAGGTACAGTAGCTTTTCTGACAGGTTCTTCCTATATAAATTGGACTGCAGGTGAGTTAATAAGTCATCGCTTACTTGTGATATTAGTTTGGTCGAGGTCATCAATGTCCTCGTCCTCGTAGTCTTCCTTCTCCCTGGCGTCGGTCGTGGAGGTAGTCGTGGCTGTCGGCCGCACGTCATGACGATCCGGGGTCCGACCGGGTTTGGTGACGACCACCCCTTTTATCAGCACCGCGGCGGCGGCGGCGGTAGTGGACGTCGGTGTCGTAGGAGTAGTCGTCGTCACCACCACCACCACGCCACCGCACGACGCGAGGAGCAGCGAGACGAGGTAACAGCAGCGACCTAGCGATAGCGTCCTGTCCGCAACCGGCCAAGTCATCGCCTCACCATGTGAAGAAGACACGGGCACAGGTCACCCGCCCAGCCCCTCCCCAAAAACGCTGCCGGTGTCGTTGTCTCAGATCCAGACGTAGCGGACCGGCGACACCAAGTTTCATTATACCTTGCGAGGTCGACCGACGATGACAGGACAGGTGGCGAACCGGCACATTCGGGGAACTTTCACGTGTTCCGCCAGCTCCAATATCCTGAGATTTCTTCCTTTTATACCTTCCGAGATTCAAAATTAGCAATAATCTGATACATCCGGGAAAATATCGTGCCCTCCCCGACCTCTATTAACATGAGTTATCCTCCTTATATACCTTAAAATCAATACAATTACTGATCTGACAATTTGAAAACTAATCAATCAAACTCAGCTTTAAAAAAAACTACTTAAAATGGTTAGTTTGTGTCATCTAAATACCTTTCTATCTTTAATTTGTTGTACATTAAGTAACGTCAAACGTAATTGTTATGCGTAAAAGGTTTTAGTTTGCTCCTTCGGTTAATTACTATCCCAAGAAAACTTTCTAGATATCACTGATCAGTCATTTAAAACAATCTAGATGATTTTGTTTAAACAATAGTAACACCGATATTACTCTTTTAAGAACATCTAACAGACAATACTATAATACTTTATGTTTGAAAACGTTCTATATACTCAAAATCTCAAAAGTTTTAAAAAATACCTTCATCCACTGATTATTACTATGCAACGACAAAAGTTGACACCAAAATAAAATTTTGTCACTTAGATTTACGAGTATATTTTTCGACATAAAAAATAGCGGCACATTCAACACCCAAACACAGCAATGAATATATCATAAACTATCAAACAAGTTACATAATTACCAAAATGGCAACTTATGTTTCTCCGCAACAATGGTGCGAGTCCGTGTTAGAAGGCTGCTAACAATGGCGATGGTGCAGTGTGTATAATGTGAAGTGACGCGATGCGCTCTTGTCCCTCCCACTGTGGCACTGCGACGGTTGGCAACATCGCATCTCGGCAGTAGCACCGTTGCGCGCGCAGATCTTTTATCCCTCTTATTAAAGTTCGGCAAAGGAGATCTCGATAATCTGCTCCATCTAGCCGTAACTATCGGCACCAACATCTTTTTCAGATGGACGAGTTGGTTAAATTTCAGGCTCCATGATACGAGGGCGCAAATATTTATTTTCAATCGGTTGCGTCATTGTTAGAACTGATAGTTGTAGGATAGTTCTAGAAATATTATAAAATTACTTTACTATTTAATTTTGCTTTTTATTAAGTTTTTATTAGGTGTTCTGTCTTTTGACAGGTCAGTTGCCTTATCCAAATCGAGTCCTCCAGCATATCCTATTAGCAGCCTTTTTATTATCCTTAAAATTCATCTTCTTTCCTTGTTTAAGGACATCCTTATGTTGCATTCATCGTCTCTTTTGTACCTCGCTTTCTATTGCATCACTTAATAAGCTATTTATTCTCGTAGTGTGAAACAATAGTTTGAATTTTCTTCATAGAACCCTATGAAGAGCTGTTAGTTTTCCATTGACTTTGCTTAGAACTTATTCATTATTTGGCTGATCTGTCCACTTTATCCTCTCTTAAATATTTTAATAAACATATTTGTAAAATAAAAATAAAAAAAATCAATATTATATCTTTGGTGCCAGGGAAAAAAGAGTATAAAACAAACAAAAAAAAGTAGCTTGACTTATATTAAAATGTACAACTAAAAGAAAACAAATGTACTTATACAATAAAGATCAAATGGAACTTTTCCACCAATAAGGTTGAGTTGGACTTATACTACTTGTACTTCTGGCCATGGAGAATGTAAATATTGACTTATACTCCTTTTCCATGGCACCAAAGATAAATTGTATTAGCCCTAGATCATAAATATACTCCATATAGATTGAAGACCAATTTAATGTAATATGGCCTAAGGTTGGTGAGAACATTCTGATATGTTAGAGTCAGACGTGGGTCATTTTGGAACTAGAGTCCCATGATGTTCCTAAAGGGTTGGTAACAGATGTGATAATGTGATTCATTGTTGTTTTAAAGTGCCGAGATTTTCCTGAAAGATTGAAGGCAAACGTGGTTTATGGTTGATCTAGGCTCTCCTTACAGATCGGAACAATCTTTATTCATTGTCGCTCTAGAATGGCGAGATGTTCTTAATAGGTTGGAGACGGACTCAAATCAATGTTTCTCTAGAGCAGTGGCTTCCAGCCTAGGGGTTGGTAAATTGTAAGGGGGAAAACAGAGCATTAAAAGGATTTCACACCCTTCCACTAACAATAAGAGAGTGTGAATCTTTGAATAGTTTTGTTGGTGCAATTAAAAAACAACTCTTGTCTTAGAGCAGAATTGTATAAATGCAACAACAATAATAATTGTTGAGTGCTATCTAGGTATTTTAGTATATTTTGGTTATTTTATTTCTTACTTTTTTATATTCTTTTTTTTAATCTTTAAACTCCTTTGTTTGAACTGTATTACTATGGTGAAACATGTAGTCATTAAGTAGGCTAATAGGCCTAGCTCTTGACGATTTATTATCTTTTTTCTATATTTTCATATTCTGCTTTACTCTTTGTCCATAAATAGTTTTAAATAACTACACAACGATAGCTTGGACCTACAAATTATGTAGGGTATATAGGCCTACATAATTAAGAAATATAGTATTCTTTTTCATTTATTTTTACTTTACTAAAAAAATCATTTGAAAAATAATATCACATAATTACTAACTTTAATTTCCTTCTGTAATATAATTAGTAGGCTAATCACTTTGCCCGTCTCCTTCATTTAGTCTATAAAATGTGTACTTAATAAAAACACCTAACCTTGATTTATACAATGATTACAGCTTAATATTTTTCTCTTTATATACATTGATTTGTTTGAATGATCTTATTATTTACATTAGCTGCCATGTGTAATTTTTATATCTTGTCATAAATCTTTTACTATGTCTTTATCTTGTAAAATTTTACTTTTGAAAATTAATTGTACCTATGTAATTAAACTTCATGTGTACTGTAAGCATCCGCTACATTGTAACAAAATAGTCCCAGATGATGGCCTAGGCTGTCGGGGATTTAAAATATATGAATTAAAAAAAAGTGTTAGGTTTATATGGATATTACAGCAATAATTTTATGTTAATAATAACAGGCAACAAAATATTTAACTAAAGGGTCTTAAATTTACCTATACATTTTCATAATAATGAAGTTTCACAAATTCCGACATCCAGAGCTGTTTGCGTTTAAATCACTAACTTTTAACTTTGAATTAACTCACATTACTAGCGCTATATAAAAGAAACTTATAAATGGAATTTTTCTTGATTCTAAGCATTGTTCATTTGTTTTAAAAATGGCTGCGACCTAATATCTATTCGAGAATTATTAAATAACAATATGAATTAATGTTACCGGCTTCAAATATCTATGAAATTTAAAAGGTATAATTTGTTATATTTTATTATTTAGTAATGCTATGACCTAAATTCTAATTGTATACTAAAAGACGTTCGTCTCTGGTAATTGGTGTCTAGGGCGGAAGGTAGCAGACAGTTTAAATATTTTATTATTACTCTAGTAGGGTTGTCTGTTCTTAACAGTTTAATCAATTTCTCGCCTATTAGTGCTTTAACAATATCGCTTTTTTATGCATATCCGATGACCACGAGAGGAAATTTCCAACCTTAACCTCAACCATGTTCCATTGTTTTGGAATAAATAAATTAGAAACATATATGAGCGAGGGCACTAGGAATGTTTTATCTCTTATTTTTAAGAGTAATTATTTTTAACCATCGCGGTAAACATAAGATAGAAGCCTATTGATTAAGAAGTTTTTATAGTAATATTGTCAACCTAATACTAGTCATAATAAACCCATGACTACTTTTATATTTGTGTAAGCATGGTAGGCTCGCAGTTTCTTAAGTGCTTAAGTGAACTTCAAAAAGATAGAATTTTATTTGAGCTTATATTTTATATTTATTTATTAATGTCAAGGTATGTTCTGATATTCAACCAAGTTTTAGGAAACCCATGGGTGATGTTTTTGAAGATTTTTTTTTTATCAAATGAATAAGAAATATTAAGAAATTACTTAGCTTACTAGGTATCTAAAATGTGTTTATTTACAAGAGAAAATGGGGATAGAGGCAAGAGCCATAGCCTACCTTTAAGAGTAAATTTTTTTAAACTTTATAGCCACAAAATATATACTAGCATTACACTCAAAAATTTAATGCAAGAATCCAATGACACCAATTTCAAAATTATTACAAAATTCACCTAAATGATGCAGGAACAAATATCATTGACAAATCTATAAAAATTGCCTAACCAAAGCTATGTATATCATGGAACAGATTAATCCACAGTAATAACTACAGCGATCATACTTCACTCTCGACCTCAGCAGAAGAATTTATTGTACTGGTAGGCCTACTTTTCTTATCTAATCGAAAAGTCTCTTGCACAACCACTAACAAATTTACATCTAGCAAACTCACACGAGGCTCCATCAAAACTAACTTAGCTTAATTGACTTTATTATAGGCTATTCATTAAATGTATTAAGCAACATATTTGTATTATATCTAGCAATCAGTGAGTTATGTTACACTATTTAAATGTTATGTTAACCTATTTAAATTTATCTACCATTCCAGAATCTTTTATTTTATGTACCTATTTAAAATGCACATTCTGAACCGACTGATTAAATATTAGTAAACCATTTATACACACTAACTTAGGAGACACAATGCCCAGACCTCTTACTGTTAATCCATCATTGTGAAAGGGGAAACCAACATTTCATCTATAATTTATTTTTTGAGTTGTGCTGGGAATCAAATATAGGACCCTTAGCTCAGTAGGCAAATGAGCTAAGATGTCAGACTATTTCTAGAATAAAATAGGTAGGTAATAATAGGTTTAATTATACAGTAGAGTCTCGGAAAATCGATACTTAATAACTCGACATTCAGTGTAACTCGACACGTGCACACAGTTGATGGCACCAGTCATCACAATCCAAGGTCATTCAACTGCTTAAACTCTCAGTTTGTGTGTGTAACTCGAGTGGAACTGCCGTGCTGTGGTGTTTTTACAAGTATTGTGTTTGTTAGTTTTCCAATTCAGTAACGTGTTATTCGAATAAATAGGCCTACAATATGATATGTAGGCTTACAGCATTGTATTTCCGTACATTACACTATGTGTACACACCATTATAACAACATGTAATATATTGTACTTTACATATATTACTGTTCTCTACCGTACAATACTGTACTGTGATTCATCCTTGTTTAGTAAACATTACATCTGAAAAGAAAAGACAACAAATCAATGTCACCATGGACGTGAAAGTGGATACAATAAAGAGACTTGATAAAGGGGAGAGTATAATTAAAATGGCTGCAGATTTGGTTGTTAGCCATACGACGATTGTTGGTTGGAAGAAAAAACTGTCAGAAATTGAGTGTTGGTGCATGAAAAGAGTGGGCACAGAATCTTTGAGGGAATGAAAACGTATGAAAGGAGCGGGATATGAAAAAGTCAGTGAAGCACTTTATCTTTGGTACAGAGGACTTAGGGAAAGGGCATCACCGGTTTTAGGACCCCTCTTACAGGAAAAAGCCCTTAAATTCCACGAACAATTTCAAGAAGGAGAGCCTGACTTCACTGCAAGCACTGGATGGTTGTACCTTTGGAAAAAGGGATACGGGATAAGGGAAATTAACAATTGGGGGGGAAAAACTGTTGGGTGATATCGTGAGTGTTTAAATTTAAGAAAACTTTTCAAGATTTTATCAGATTTACAACTGTGTTGAAAGTGGTTTAAATTTTCATATGCTTCCTATGAAAACTTTGGCATCAAAGGAAAAATAAGGTGGCACTGATTAACTAATGTAACACAGTTTAATGTGTCCAGTTTTAGCGAGTAGAGCTATAGACTTTACATAGACTGTTATAGACTGTATTTAGAAACTGAGCAAGTAAGTTTAACGCTTTATTTATTTTATGCAAGTTCATTTGTAAAACTCGACATTTAAATAACTCGACACTATCTCAGTCCACATTAGGTCGAGTTTCTGAGACTCTACTGTATTTATATTCTAAAGAAATTTGAGCACTCTTCCCATTATTAAAGTAACTGAAGTTGAAAGATTGCATACATAATGATGGTGAGAATCATTAAAAAATGGATACTTTTTTCTTTCAATTATTTAAATTTAAACACACTTGCATTAGACTAGACTGTTGTTGGGGAGACTGGGGTTTGAATCCTGTTTAGATGCACTGAGGCTGGTTTCTCCTAAATGGCTTTACACACACACACACACTTTGTGTACAAATGTGGGTACACCTTCTCTAAATTCAACCTTACATGTCCCTAACACATAGGTATAATGACAGTCATACATATGTGTATAACCCAAATGGGTAACTTAAGACGTGGTTGTAAAATATATATATATATGATTGTCTATGATTCATTATTATTACAATTACACCAAATCTCACTCACTAATAAAGATACATGATTTCAATTCTGATCGTGTTCAGTAATAATTTAATGGTTGATTGTTTCTCTCTTAGGTTCCAAGCTTCACTTCAGCATGATTCGTCACGTCCCGTGGCTTTGTCGACGAATAGTACTGCGTTTCACTGTTCACTCTCATAACAAAAGCTCTTCAGCTCCAAAGGTTGCTGCATTAACTCCTGTCCCTTGTGGTGATTCAAGTACAACTGATAAAAATGTGGAATCTACTACCCAGTCTAATGAAGTGAAATCTGAAGAAAAGGTTATCGTATCAACATCTCAAACAATTCTTGGTAGTGGTACTTCAGACTCTGTAAAGGATGCCAAGCTTACCGGAAGAAGAAACAGTATTATAGAGACTGCCTTTGCTTCGCTGAAAGAAGCGAACAGCACCACATTTACTCGGCATAAAAAAATATTGTCTTTGGAGGATCAAATTGAGAGGGCTGACTCAGTGGAGACCCTCCTAACTCTTGTCAATAACTCATCAGTGACACGGCAGCATGCGCTTCGTGTGGTGTCGGTCCTGGCTGACTGGACTTCAAGTGGCAGGGTTAAGTTGGCTGACTTTGAAGGTGATTTCTTGTAAGGGGTCATCCATAAACCATGTAATTAATTTTTTTCTACCCCCTGTCCTTTTTTCACTTCAAGAGGTTTTTACATCCATTACAGTTTCCATCTTTTGGCCTGGGTCAGTTTTTTTATTTAATTCATATATTTTCCGCTATCGGCTTGCTAGACCTGTCGTAGCTTTGTATGCCCTATAATCTAACTTAAGACTAGAACAGGCACAACATCTAATCCCTGGTTGTTAATTTAGCATTGTGAAAATATAAACCCACACTTCACCAATTATAAAAATGTTTTGGCCATGCCGAGAATCGAATCCGGGGCCCTTGGCTCAGTAGATAGACACGTTACCGACTGAGCTAAGGTGTCGAATTCACATCAAGAGTTAATGTCATTATTTCATAAGGAGGCTTTTTGGAACCCTAAAAGAAGGACTCAGATTTAATACAGCTCGGAATCCAGTTAGAATCCTAATATAAATGATTTCAAAGAATTCTATAACAATACTTTATTTTTATTTATTACTGCACATAAGTTACAGATGGGTATTTGTAAAATTAACAACCTTTTTAAAATCACTTTCAGTACGAGTATCTCTAAGTAGATACAGTTCTGCTGAATATATTACATTTAATAGACACAAACCATAAAAAATATTATTTTTTCAATATTTTAATCTACGTATAAAATCTGTATTACATAAAACTAATGTAGGTACTGCCTACCCACCTTATGTAACACCTTGTAGACATTAGTGCCCCTAACCTCTCCCAGCATTACTAGATTTATGGATGAACCCTAATTTATATTATAAAATATGTATTTACAATGTGTAACTCGCTTCATTGGCCACAGGGTCTAAGCCAGGCATTACTCTCTGCATATACTAGACTGCTAATGACAAGGAAATTGTGGTTTGGTCCCTGTTGGGTGTACTGAGCGTGGCTTTTTCTACATGGTTTTCCACTCTCTCTATCTCTTTCCAAGCAAATGCAGGTCCACTTCTTCTAAATTCAGCCTTCCTCATCCCTAGCCCATTAGTGTAATTAGTAGGCTACATAAGCATATAAGCTGAACGGGTAGTAAGATGTGGTGTTAAAATTTTATACAACATTAAACTAATGATAAGTTTAAAATCCCTAAACTATCATTATATTAATACACATTTTGTAGGTTTTTATGTTTTTAAATTGGTATATAATACAATAAAATTTCTGTTAACCGGAATAAAAAGGTCTGACCTCTTTTTGGATAAGCCAATTTTCAAATATGAAACTAAGACTCCTCTGAAGAGTTAAAAGGTAAAAAAATAATTATAAATTAAATAATATACGTTTAGTTACAGAAAAGTATTTTTTGTATATATAAGTACATTTTTACATCCATGGCGGTTTCCAGCCTGTGGCTTGGGTCAGTATTTTATGCAAGCCATATATTTTCAACTACCACCCTACTAGGCCTGTCATAGCTTAATTTAAATTACCTTATAATTTAACTTAAAACTAGGACAGACACAACATCCAGTCCCCAGTCGTTAATTCATTACTTTGATAGGATAAGCCCACATTTCACAAATTATACATTTTTCGGCCATGCAGGGAATTGAACCCAGGACTAGGGATGTGGTATCGAAAGAAAAGTATCGATACTGTACTGTTTAAAAGTATCAAAAGAAAAATATCGA
The DNA here is from genome assembly GCA_039000515.1 of Timema cristinae. Lineage (NCBI taxonomy): Eukaryota > Metazoa > Arthropoda > Insecta > Phasmatodea > Timematidae > Timema > Timema cristinae. Next base: position 22,819,909 of record JBCFYV010000001.1, read on the forward strand.
TACCATACTAGTATCGAAAGAAAAGTATTGATAACCGTAAGTATTGGTATTGAAATTTTAATCTGGAAAAATGTGTATTTTTAATCTAGTATTAATAATCTCCTATCTGCTTCGGTGGCTGCGTGGTCTAACACGCTAATCTCGTTTTGGTTTAGATTGCCGAAGATGGGACGGTCGAAGTTCGATCCTAGTGTGCACTGAGTCTGGTTTTCTTAAATGGCTTTCCACTCTCCCTCCATGCAAATATGGTTGCATTACCGCTAAATAAAGCCTACTTAAACCCCAGATCATTATTGTAATTAGTACATTGGCATATAACCTGAACAGGTAATACGCGGGACTATAAAAAAACTCAACTTTTGCATCTTAATTGTATTTTCATTTTTATTTGAACACTGAAAATTATAATGATTTTTAATACTTTAAAACCAAATTTATAAGATGCTTTTTCACCATCCAACTTCTTAAAAAAACTCCCATAACACACTTCCGGGAGATACAATTTTTTTAACTAAATTTGTCATTTATATACTATCAAGATGGATTATTGACTATTAACAAACAATAGAAGAATGGACACTATGCCCTGCTTCATCTGCTTGGAGCACCTTGTGAGTTCAAGAGTCATAAATAAACATGGAAGGACAGCTATAAATTATGATGAGCTAAAATAAATTGAATGCTAGAGTTGCATAAAATGAGTGAGAATTGATAAATCGTGTCATTTATTCTTCCTCCACATTACACCTTAATAAACATTTAATCCCAGCATGGGTGAAGATAGCAAAAAAGTGATTTCTTTCAATACTGATTTTATACTGGATTCTGATTACTAATCAGTATCAGAAAAAAGTATTCAGTAAAAAAAAAACTAGCATCAAAAGGAAAATAACAATATTAGTAAAGTATTGATACTTTTTTCACATCCCTAGTCGTGACGCTTAGTTCAGTTGTAAGATCGACTGAACTAAGGTAAGGTGTCAGATTATATGTATGTACATACAGTTGCTAAATAAATGATTATTCACGATAGCAAAGTAAAAACACAACAAAACTAAATTTAGCATTTCTTTTTAAATAAGTTTGAAATTTACTTTTGACTCTTTTTTTAGATTTGTATATCTTTGCAAAATAAAGGTTTAAGTGATATTAAACTCTTTTTTCATTTTGCAGTTCAGCTCTTGAAAATATATGAATCTAATCATTTCATATATGTTGGGTTTCGAATATTTAAGGTCCAGATATGGGAGGTTTTACTGTATTATAATTGATTTTATCTCAGATTAAATAAAAGCATATTTGCTTTGTAAAACTACAATTTTCAATACCTACTATACTTAAACTATTCATATGAATAGTTTATCAAAACTCAATAATTTATAATTTATTTGTAAAAAATAAACTAGGTACCTGAACATCACTGTTAATTTATGTAAAACTTTTATTTTCTGTTGACATTACTCATAAACACAAAGACGTATTGTAGGTGATATGCGGTTCGTGAAAATGTGCAAACTTCTTGGTAAAGGATTTACCTCTTCATCCTCAAAATCAGCACCTGACATGGGTGGTTTTGGGGACCTAGCCATGGTTTTGGGAGTCACGGGCGATGACGAAGCAGCCAAACTGGTTGCTGGTATTTCACTCAGTCAAATGATAAGGGTGAGTTTTTATTAACTAAACCATTGTTTACGCATATGGTGGGTTAATGTTAATGAAATGTGTATGGATTTATCTTATTACTGCACCTACTTAGTAATATTTCTTGCTTTAGGTTTGAGGGCTTGGAACTAATGGTATTGTTATATATTGTAAGCAATGAACTTATTTAAAACTGTATCTATAAAATGCATTCAAAATAGACTAACCCCAATTAAAAACAAATTGCCGTTTCTAACAGCATTTGTTTGCTTCTCGTCTAGGCTATCAACATTTAGATATCATATTCTGAAAATTGAAAAATGACACCTGGACACGGGACTCAAACCCGGGACCTTTGGCTTAGTACGCCAATGCTCTAAGCAAAAGGTCCCGAGTTCGAGTCCCGTGACCAGGTGTCATTTTTCAATTTTCAGAATATGATATCTAGATGGAGTAATCTTCACTAAAATGCATAAATAATAGATTTGGTTATTTAATTTATCAACATTTAATCACACTAATGGAGTACAGATGAGTAAGGTAGAGCCTTAGAAGAAATGTACTAATATTATTTACGTGAAGAGAGAGTGAGAAATCATTTAGGAAAAACCGCAACACCTTAACAGGGATTCGAACTTCTACCTGCTCGCCACCGACAAATCAAATTAAAACTAGCTTGTCACCTTTATCTGCATGACCACCATTGCAGAGTTTTGCAACCAAGATGTTTTCTGTCGGATGCTCGTCTAGGTGTTGTCCACTTTGGCAAATAAACGTCGCCGGTCGACGCCTTTGCTCCGCTCTTTAGCGTTCAACATTGGACGCAAGACTGAGCATCTTGACATGAAGCAGGCCACCGACACGCTGTACGCTATGGCTGTGCTCAACTTTCCCGACGAGTTGCTGCTCGAGAAAGTGGCCTCGGACTTGTGCGAGTGCGTCCCCAACAATGACAGGTCGGCGGTGGTCGGATCAGTCCTCACTAGCGTGGGCCTCATGAGATACAAACACACAGGTAGTTCTCGACATACTTCTAGTACCAAGAAAAAATTTCTTGACTTTATTGGTATAATTGCTGCTTCAATTTGAGCAGGGCTGTAGAGTTGGTATGCCAAGCCTTCGAATCCGACTCTTCTATTCTGTCTGACTTTGATTTCAACTTCAACTCCAACTCCTTCATAAATGACTAAAGTATATTAATTAGTAACAGCAAATTGTTGGCAGTAAAGTGCTCCAATACAGATAAATTCATGGGAATTTATTTAAATAAATTTGTCAATCCAAATTACAAATTTTGTTCCTAAATAATAATAATAAAAAAGTATAACATATTTTTATAATATTATAAGTTTATAATTTAAGACCTGCCTCAGTGGCTTAGTTGGCTAACGCGCTTGTCGTGTTGAGCTCGACTGCTGAGGATGGGGAGATCGAGGTTCGAATCTCGGTCAGGTGAACTGGGTGTGGTTTTTCCTAAATGGTTTTCCACTCTCCCTCCAGGCAAATGTGGGTTCACTTCCTCTAATTCAACCTTACCAATTCCTAATCCATTAGCGTAATTAGTACTTGGAGCATATAACCCGAACGGGTAGTAAGACGCGGTGCTAAAATAATAAATAATATATTTTAAGCCATAGTCTTGAGTCGGTACATTTTTACCGACTCCGACTCAACCCAAAATTGCTTCCGACTCAGCAGCCCTGAATTTGAGATAAAACTTTGCACAAGTAAAGAGCAGGTCTTTTCTTCTTCAATCTTAATTCTCCAAATGTAAGCCACAGTTTACAATCTCATAATAATCATCATCATCATCATTTGTTTCCAGCCTGTGGATAGTTCACTTTAGTAAAATTCTCCATCTTCCTTTATTCATCCACCAATCTGCCTCCTTTAATTTCTTCCATTTTTCTTCTCTCACTTGAACACTTTTTGTTATATGCTCATTCCATCTCTTTCCTAGCCTCCCTCGCAGTCTTTTTCCTACATACTTCATTTCCAACATTTTCTTTGGCATCTTCACTTTTTCCGTCCTCATTACATGCTCATACCATCTCAGTCTTGCTTCCTCTACTATCTCATGCACTCCCTGTACCCAACTCTTTCTCAGATAACTTCAATCCTAATCTGGTTTCTCTTAATGACAGCTAATATGTTCCTCAAAAATTTCATTCCCATGGGCTTCACTTTCTTAGTCTTTCTTACATTCACTCTCCATGTTTCTGCTGCATATGTGACAATAGGTACAACGTACTCCCTGTTCAATACTTCATTACTCTCCATAGTAGGTCTCTTATGCATCTATAGAACAACTCTCCCTACTGTCCTCATCTCATTAAATCCTCTTTACTTCCACCTTTCTCCTCAATCACACTTCCAAGATATTTTACGATCTGTACTTTTCTCAGCTCCATTCCATCCAACTTTATAGTTTTACTAGGCCTTAACCTCTTCCTTGTCACTACCATCACTTCACACTTCCCCATGCTAAATTTCATTCCACACTCCTTCACTTCATTTTATTTTTGTAATTGTTCTTGTACTTCCTCTTCCTTCTCCCCCTCTCTCACCCCCATATCATCAAGTCATCAGCAAACATCATGGCTTTCATTCTTTACTCCCAGAGTTTTCCTGCCACTTTGTTCATGCCACAGTTTACAATCTAAATAGTCATATATTCAACTATTAATCATACATCATCAACTGCAACCTGTAGCTAGGTCAGTTTATTAAAATTCTTCCCTTTTCCTCTAACCTTCCACCATTCTTCTCCTTTCACTTGCACACTTTTTGTTTTCTGCTCCTCCCATATCTTTCTTGGTTTTTCTTGCGGTCTTTTCTCTACTTACCTTATCTCCATCATTCTCTCTGGTATTTTTTTCCTTTCAAGCCTCATAATATGACCTTAAAATTAATCCAAATGTGTGCGTTTGTTTGATATGTGCAAGATCACTAGAACACAAAATTCATATTGAGCACACTTACAATACTAAAGTTAAACAGCAAAAAAAAAAAAAAAAAAAAAACTAGTAAGCAGCCATCCTTAATCCTTTTACTGCTATAATCGTTTATAAAAGTTTGTGGTATTTTGCAATGCCCATGCTATTACCGTTTATAAACATTTTCAAATTTCATTCACCAGTGCTAAATATGTTTATAATACAGATTTCTAACTTTCTGTACTGTTAACACCATCTATTGCCATTACTTTGGAACTATTATGAAGTGGGTATTGCGGTTTTGTATACATTTCTCGTCGAACTGAGATCATTATTTGTCACCGATCACACAACTGTTTACTATGTAATGCATTTTCGGTCATGTTTTCTTTGTGTTGTTTTGTTTAAATTAGTAGTCTAGGAGTTATTTATTCATTCTTTCATTTATTTTTATAAATACATTTTCAAAAGTTACATAGTTTATGTGAATGTTTATAATTGTCAAATAGGTACAATTAATCAAAATATTATTGTGGTTCAAAGATTTTCCTAATTCAACACATACATGTAGGCCTATACAGGATATTTTCCTAATTTAGTAGGGAAAAGTTTAAACTTCATAAGTGTTTTTGGGGGAACAGGGGTCAGTATTTTATATTGCCTTACCAGGTGTGAAAGGGTGAGGGTCAGAATCCATATTACATAATGTTTATGGTAATACGAAATCTAAAATATATTATACAATTTCACCTTTATTTCATTTACTTACAGTAAATAAAGTATTCTAAGATATACAATGTTTATGGGTGGAGAGGGGCTGGGGGAAGTCAAAAATCATAAGCATAATCCTTGATTTATTTAAGGATGGCTCCTAATGGACGCAATGAAAAATTACCAAATTTTGTAATAGTTACTACCGTTTAATTTAGATACTAGAACTTTTTGGAATTTTAGAGCTGAGAAATAAGATATCAAAATGGTTATATTAAGATTGATTCTCAATTCTTATGACAACAACAAGAATATAGTTGATTCGAGGTATAGAGTAATATAGTTTGAGATTTATAAACACATGAACATAAGACGAAATATAAATATACAATATAAAATATAAATAACTAAATTCAAATACAATCAGTTAAGTGTTAAATTACTGCTCTGTAACCTGGTTGTTAAAGTTCATCCTATAATTATAATTGGTTCTGAACCATCAACAAACTGTATTCAAGCTTCAAAACAAATTTCACATGGAAAATTGAAGGATTTTTTTTTTTAAGACTCTGATTCTGGAATTTGAAATTTTCTCAAGTCCTCGAATCTTAAATATTCTTAGGGATTTGAGCCCTAGTCTCTTTTCTTTTATATGTGTGTGTATGTGTGTCTGGGCTACATACCTCATAGTCCATTTTGTGGAAAGATTAGCCAGTATTAATGTACCGTTATCCAGGGGACAACCGTGGAGCCTCTTTCCTTGTCCCTATGATATGATGATGATAGTATGAGGGTGTGGAACCAACAAAGATCTTAACCTAACTCAACCTAGCTAAACAAACGCTGCTAGCCGTTGAGATAATTCTCCTTTCGTGAAAAATAACCATTATATCAGCCAGGAATCAAAATCGGAACCCCTAAGCTTGTAACCAGGTGCACTGATCCACTATACAATGGGGCCAGTTAGATAGTTAGTTAATATACTGCATGCAAAATTATCATTTTTGTTTATTTTGTGTGTTTATACATTTTAATAGTGCAGGTCACTTGGCCATTATTTGAAACAATTTTTTTTGTCTAAATGGGCTTAATAAATAATCACATATATTTTGCTTGATAAAACATAAGAAGTTTTGAATTCTACTTTGTTATCATCTTGGCTTTGTTTTATCATTCTAAGCTTGATATACATAAATAATCATAATGAAAGAAAAATAAAATTAAATGCTCGAACTTTCGAGTCTCTCAAATAATATTTGGGATATTTGAGACTAATACAAATTTCATAAAAAGTATCTCAAATATATTTATAAAGATCTCGACTTCATACACCAATTTTATGCAATTTGTAAAATAAATTATACAGATGTGTGTATTTGGGAGAGTAAAAAAATAAAAAAAGAATAAAACTGTATTAATATAATAAATTTATTAAAAATGTGTTCTCTTTGTTATTTATAACGTAGGTGCACCAAGCCTTAAACAACTGTTTTAAATTGAATTTTAAATATTTTCACTTTTAACTAAAATTGTATATTTTAAGGATTCCTGAGGATTTGAGATTCGAAAGAAAATTTAAGCTTTAAATTTGAGAAATATAGGATTCGATCCATCTATAAGCATTAAACAAAGAAACATATGAATTTTAATGTTGCAACATAATAAAGCCATAACAAGAATAAAGTTATTTTTTCATAAAATTGTAATATATAAAATCATAAATTAATATTTAAGTCACTATGTATATGATTTGTTATGTGGTTGCCAGAACTGTTGGATGTGCTGTCAGATTGGGTGACAGTTAACATAGATATCTGTCGAACCCAGGACCTTTGTTCCCTCCTCCAGACTCTGGCCATGGTAAACTACAGGCCCTCCAATGAGAGCCAGCTATTTGACGTAAGTGAACTTGCAAGTTTACTAGGTACCATAACTTTTTATATCTTCACAAGTTTTGGTGGTCGCACAGTCTAATGTGTCACTCTCACAATAGACTGACCTGCCCATGACGGAGTGATCAACATTCAAATACCGGTCAAGCGTACCGAGAATGGCTTTTCCTAAATGCTTTTCCATTCTTCCTTCATGAAAATGTGGGTACACTTCTAAATTAAACCACCCTCATAACTAACACATTAGCACAGTTAGTACCCAAATGGGTAATAAAGCGGGTTGCTAAAAAAATATTTTATACTTTGTACAACCCAAACCAAACTATCAAATTAATTAATAGGCCTGTTTCGGTCACCATGTGGTCTAACACCCTACTTTCACAGTAGACTAGACTGGCGATGACAGCAAGATCGAGGTTTGAATCTCAGTTAGGTGGACTGAGGGTGCTTTTTCCTAAATGGTTTTCCACACTCCCTTTGTGTAAATATGGATACACTTCATCTAAATACAACCTCCCTAATCCCTAAAATCATTAACATAATTGGTACATAAGGGGATAACCTAAGTGGGTAGTAAGACACGTGCTTAGAAAAACTTAATGGAGACATTTTTTCAAGTGTTGTTTTAGTACTTGAGTAGAAACTAAGTTAACATTAAAAAATACTTTTTGGGGGTTTATAACCAATAAACCAATAAGTATTGCAGGTAATTTAAATATATTAAAATTCACTATTCCAGTATCTTGGATAATTTTCACTCAATTTAGCTACTATTTATTAAATTATTATGTAATCAATGGAAGAAGGTACACAAAAGAGGGTTATACATCAAATAAAGGAACAAACAATGGGATGCTTCATTATACAAAGAGATAAGGAACAAACAATGGGATGCTTTCATTAGACAAAGAGATAAAGGAACAAACAATGGTATGCTTCCATTAGACAAAGAGATAGTGACTTCCTCTTGAAGAAAATCATTCAGTACTCAATCCTAGGTAAATGTTTCTTTCTATTAAAACTTTTCAAGAGGGAGTGTGAAAAACAACTTCTCAAAAGAGTAAACCAAAAAACACCAGCATTAAAAGGAATAATGGGAATCATTATTTGTTTATATCCTTCATCATATTTTCTTTTAGGGGTGTGTGACGCTTTGAAAACTTAAGACTTTGCTTTGAATATTTGTTCATTTCAACTTTGTTTGTAAAGTGAAATTCTAGATGCAACCATTACGAAGCTTCGCCCAAAATAATATAGGCCTATATATATAGTCAAAATACAATATTTTTTTAGTTATTTTCATTACACATTAGTGTTTGCTAAAAAAAGAAATTAAATTAGATTTTATGATAATATCTAGTTCATCAGGTTTGAGACAAAATATGTGCTAGTCATGTTTGCAATTTAATATTTTGTAAAAATATTTTAGTGCCTAAAAGTATATAATCATTCAACATATAATACTTGTTTTCTGAGACTAATTTTTTCTTAAACATTCAAACTGTTATTTGGCTTCAGGGATATTCGCATTATTCGATTCAGTTCAGGGGATGTTTCATATATTAAACTCTGAGATATCTTATATTATTAGATTTGAGTTTGCTTCGAATTGAAGAAGTGGACTTCACACATCCCTACTTTCTTCCATTTAAAATAAAATATAGCATATCTCAAACAGTGGAAATAAAATTTTCCTTAAAGAGATATTTATCAAATAAGACTTTTATTCTCCTGTTCGTACACTTATAGTAGATATAATTGCTAAAAAAAATCATTATAAATGTGTCTCTATCATACAAAAAATGATCATAGTGTAATGTATGTTGCATCATATTTGACCTAGGTGTTAATGAAACATCTGACTGTGGCAGCTGTGCCGAACTCTGTGGCCTGGCTGGATGTTGTGTGGTCTTTGGTCGTTCTCGACAGGGCAACAGCTCAGCACGTGACATCAGTCCTTTCACCTGAATTCCTCGCCAAGTTAACGATAGGCAGAGGGGACAATGACCAGGGTAACATTTAAATGGTTCATAAACACACACACAAAATAATGAATTCTAAATAAGAAAATCTACTTTTCACACAAGATGTTGAAAATCACATTTTAAATTTAAAAACGTTATTTTTCAAGCTTAAAGTAATCACTTACAAAGATATTTATAAACACATTTTATGTTGCATATGCAATAGGTTAAATAAATAATGTTTGCACTAAGCATTTGTTTAGATTTTAAAATAGTTTACAAGATTTTTGCCATATTTCATTTGTAAGTTAAACTTTATTGCATTATTTTTATCTGAAATCATGTAACTTCTTAAATTAAATATCTTTTTTCCCTCATTTCAGAAAAGCAAGACATTAGTTTTGCATCAAAGCTAAAACTTTTGAACATAAATGCAGCGGCACAGTTGAAATTGGAAAAGTACTCGGGTGAGTTTAATGAACATTTTTAATCTTTAGTAATGACATAAAATCCTATTGATTTAAAGATTTTGAATTTTGATTCAAGATTTTAAAAAAATTGAAGAATCAGGATTTGATAAATTTAAGATTCATCTTGATGTTAAAACGAATTTTGGAATTGTCTTGGATCTTTTTAATAGAAATAAAATTTTGAAAATATTGTATGAAATGAAGAATAAGGAAGATAATATTTCTTTTGTTTTAGGGCCGTTACTTCCAATCGATGTCAACACATACAAAGTAACATTGACGAGATCTCGAGATAAAAAACTGTTGGTTTCAACCATATTTGATTCATTTTCGAATCTACTCCCTTCAAGCACATATCTGCGGACAGATATCGACACGGGAATGGGCTTCTTATTAGGTAAATGACAGGTAGAAATGTTAATTTAATTGAAAAAATAATATATATTTATATTTACAATTCTTTAATATACATTCACAGCAGGGGTATTCAAAACACACGGGTTACCTCTTATGTTGTGGGACCATTATATATTTTTGAAATGGTATCTAATGCAAGCTCTAAGTCTATAGGAATTAATGGTTCTCAGCATTAATCAAATGGTTCTCAACCTTTTCCATATCACAGACCACCTGAAGCCAATGTGACAGCTCGCTGTGCGCCCCCCCCCTTAAATCTTCCTCGTCATAAGGTAAAATTAAAAACCCACACAAACATTTATAGTATTCTATTTGGAATAGAGCAATACTATGTAACCCATTTCGTTAAAATAAAATTAAAAATATGTTTAATTTGTCAGTATTGGGGGGGACACACATGTTTAAGCAAAGTGTGAATAGCGAATAATTTTAAATGATGTCATAATGCAAATTTAAAAAAAACATAAACATCTTTATTTATTTTGCGACCTCCAGGCTATGATATGAACCTCTGCATTAATCCATTACCAAATCCAAAAACTAAATTAAAAATAATACACCTTCTGTGCATTAAAAGAGATGTAGATGCAGATGTATATCAGTTGTTTGTGTTATACTGCACGGCGATGGTCGAACATAAACTAAGTTTTTTATATTACCTAAATAAATATGCTGCTTCATGTCTTCTCACCTCAAAACCAGCACGATTGTCAGAATAAGCTGTTTTATTGGAACACAGGAGCATTAATAAAAAGTATAGATATTGATAATTCATTAAAACTATTACAAAAAGCACTAAATAAAGCATACCTGAATCGGAAATACATTTAAATCACGTCAACTATAAGCATCCCATCTGTTTGTCTGTCGTCGTTGGTCTGCTTGTTGTTGTCGTTCTGCCTGTCATTTTTGTCAGTCACTTCGTTGTTGTTGTTGTCGATCTGTCTGTCATTGTCATCGTTGGTCCATTTGTCCGTTGTCATTGCTGGTCCATCCATATTTGTTGTCGGTCCATCCTTCCGTCATCGTCATCCTGCCTTGTAACTGGATAAGTTTAGTAAAACTCCTTCATCTACCTTGGTCCTTCCACAATTATTCCTAATTTATTTGCTTCCATTATCCTCCTCTCACTCACACTCTTGATGTTATCTACTACTCCCATCACCTTCTTGTTCTCACTTGCAGTATTTTTCCTACAAATTTTTCTCCATCACTCTTCCGTAGAGTCCTTTCTTTTCATCCTCATTACATATCCATAGCAAATCATCTTTGCTTCTTCTGCTATTTCATGTAACCCCTGAAATAACAAATACATTTATTTCGATTTCATTTTTTTATTTTTAAGATTTGATTTCAGCTTTTTTAACATTTTGAGCTATATTTACCTTCTTCAGTAGTGACATATTAAATATCTATATACATATATATTCAATATAATTATTGTAGAAACTAGGGTTGTCAAACTCGATACCTCGATATCCTCATTCTTACTAGTATCGAAAGAATCGAGAATCAATCTTAATACTACAATTTTCTATAATTCGATTCTTAACTCCATTGAAAGTACTGACAACTAAGAAATTGGCAAAATTCAGAACAAGTAGTAATCGAATTTCTCTGTATTAGTATATTTGCTGTAATTTGCTATAATATTTTGGTTCTTTTAACAACCCTATTTGGTGAATTCAAAATACTTTTTTTTTAATTATTTGACTCAGTGAGACTTTACTTGAAGGTAAAAATACATGCTTTATAATGCAATTACTACTTATTTTATTAATTTTGTAAAATATGCTTTAATACTTGGTAAACGTATCTTTTTCTTTGTTAAAAAAAAAACTTTTGTATTATTTACATTTTTTTGTTTCTTTGCTATTTTATAAAGTTGAATAAATATGTTTTTAAATGAGGTTGGATGCTTGGAAAAATAATTAAATAGTAAATGTTCTAGAATCAAAGAATCAAGGTTGAACTTAATATTCGGAATCGAAAATCGGAATCAAGAAAAGAAGGTATCATGACATATCTAGTAGAAACCCGTGTCAGTGGCTGAACGGTCTAAGGCGTCACACTTGTGTTGGACTGGTTTGCTGAGGATGGGGAGATCGGTGTTTGAATCCCAGTCCTATCTACTGAGGATGTTAAAAAAAAAAACAGTTTCCAATTTTTCTTCCCCAAACTCTCATTCTTCTCTTTCTCAACTTTTATCTGTTCTTAATTTTTTACCACACACACTCATATTTGTTTAAGGACATGTCAAAGGAAGGGCGTTTACTCTCACCCTGAAATAAGACGCCTATGAATTGACAGTTAAAACAATTATTTGGATAATGTTGCTTTTGTGTTATTTTCAGATGGGGAGTGTGTTCTTGATGCCAAGTGTAACCCCTTACCGGTCGTGGAAAAGACTCAAGCTAACCAATCAAACAATCAAAAGAGAACTAGGTGAGTACATAAAGTAGCATTTATTTACCATTAATGTATCAGCTTTTTATATAGATTAAAGCTGACCAGATCTTAGAAACAAAGAGACATTTTTAAAAATCTTCTTTACACCACTACATTAAACACAAATAAATTACAAACATTTACTCGACACATATCACTCTCACATAACATTGAATAACAATTTAACATAAATAGGAAGTACATTCACACATAAGGGTTTCTTTGTAAACCATTACACTTTACATAAACATACCCCAAAACAAAATATTAGTTTTTATTTTTTTATCTATAGACAATTCATTTTACCCATGTGACAGTACAGTAAAATAAATACATCATGCATTGAATCTACTACAAAACTTTGGAAAATAAATAACCTTTCATTGAATACCATCTCATGTTGGTATTAAAGAAAGGTACCCGAATTAAACAATCGATAACCAAAAATATGACATATCATTCTTCCACACTGTGGAAAAACATAAATTTAAGACTAAGCTAATGGAAGAGTTCAAAAACAATTTTGCAGGCAAAAAATGGAGCATAATCCTTGAAAGTAAAAACCTGATTTCCCGCCGAGAAAACATATAGCTCTATTCCGATTACCATGATTGTTTAGCTGTACATCTTCATAGACTAAACATTTATACCTCACACCATTGCTAATGGACCCGTAGTCTGGTGGTCAGTGCTCCTGACTATGAGTCCAGGGGTCCTGGGTTCGATTCCCAGCTGGTACCTTGGGTATTTTTCCCTCAGGGAGAATTATCCCAACGGTCATCAAGATTTGGTTCACTAGGCTTAAAAGTTAGGTTAAGACTCACACAGGTTCCACAACTTCATGATCACTATCATCACATCATCTCATTGCGGATATGTGTAGACAACTTCCTATGGTGTACCCTGGATAGTGCTCTGTGCCCCCAGAGCGGCTAATAATCTACACATAAGGTGACCGACCGAACCTGGATGTCATGTCCCTCCCGGTCATATATGTCATACAATTAAAAAAAAACTTGCTTCAGGGTGAAGTAATAACCAAACTACAAGGAAATTTACCAACTCAGCTAACGAAATACTGTTGGGAAGCTAGATGGAGAGTGGAAGAAATACAAGCTCGAGAGCATTATCAAACAACAACTTATAAGTTATAGAAAATGTATTTAGATTAGAGCTGGCTTAATCCCATTTGAATCTGAATCTTAAATTTTCTCCTTGAAACTTTAAAAATGTACAATTTGGGTATATTGAAATATTTAAAATATAATTTTGAAAGTATTGTCAAATGCACAGTCCCACTAACAGACACTATTTTGTTTGACATGTCCCTTACATCATAAAAACAAATATAACCCGTTTTTGAGTAAATTAATAATTTTAATACAATTTTGTACCTTTTGTTGATTTTGTTATGTTTCCAATTGCACATTTGAATATATACACATAATTACTGTTATCAATTGCCTAAAAGTGTGATTTCGAGTCAAGGTCTTACTAAGTGTATCCGAGTTACTTTTTGAAATTTTTACGGATCTTGAATCTCTCAAATACCATAGGATTTGAGTGTCCCATTATAATTGTGAAAAAATTCAAAGGAAAATGTCATCATCAACCATATTTAAATATTTAATAATTTGTATTTTATGGACATGTACAAAGAGATAATACAAGTTTAACAAACTACTCGATATGTTGGATGTGGTTCCAGGATAGGCATCGTGGCTTGGGACTACCACGACTTGTGCCGTGGCGTTCACAACGAACCCAACGGGGTGGCGGCTCTTGGTGCCCAGTTATTGGAAAAGAAAGGGTACAAGGTCATGGCCATACCTCACACAGATTTTAACCCTCGTGATAAGCTCGTCAGAAGAGTGCAATACTTAGAGCAACAATTGAAGAATTTAGTTAGAGATAGATAAAATATTAAGAATGGGGTGGCTTAGTGTTTATAGTAAGGTGACCTCTCGATTGAATATTTAACTAAGCATTTCACATGTCATTTATTACAGTTCCTTAGTTGTTGTTTTTGTAATCCCGAATAAAACTTTCCAAAGTTTGTTTTATGTTGTTTTGATAACTTGAACAGCTGCATGGACGCTCTTAGCATATGTGGGGACATAGGAAAACTTTGTTTGGGGTGCCCCCAGTCATCTGCCTTTAATTAAAAAACTTAATTGTTTCTAGGGATTTGCTGAGTATACAGATATTTGAGCTGGTTCTCTAATAGTTACTCAGGATCAGAATCATGTGTTGGGATTTGTTTTGTGAAATAATGCACAATTAGAGGGTAAGGGGGTAGAGAGGGGAGGGCAAAGGGTGAGAAGAACCCAACAAAGGTATTGTGCTGATAGTCATTAAAATGTCATGGTCGGCAGCTGAATAAACTAGTTGTTAAGTAGAGGAGGGTATGAAGAGTTGATAAAGAAGAAATAGGACTCTTGTGTGGTCCCACTGTTTGCACACATGAAAGGCATCTCTCTGTAAAACTTGATTCACAAGTTCGTCGAAAATAGAAATCAGAACCTACTTGAGTAGCACATCAATTCACACACTGTATGTTGACCCATGATGCATTGCAATGCAAACTTAAAACAGCTGATTATCAACATATATTTAGATCACTCTCCCGATGGATGTTTTTAAATTATAATGTTGTGTTGTGGCACAATCCAATGCACCTATACCAGTGGCGTCGCGTCAGGGCAAGCAAGGCAAGCACTGCTTGCCTTTTATTGAAGAAATGTAATTATTTTATTTAATGTTTGTAGAAATATTCTCCTGGTAATCATTTAAATGTAGTTCAATCATCAGTGGGTTTGAAAGAAAAACTCCCATACATGGCAGTGACCGTAACAAGCATGCAAGGCGTGCACTAGTCCATCTAATGGTGGTTCAAAGTCGGTATTTGCCCGACTTTCATTCCACTGCTCTAGCTAGTGTAGTTATTATTTGTGACGTCATAGATTTCAAAGGTAAGAGAAGGGGAAGAGCTGCGGATGTCCGGTAAAAATGCAAGCAGCCGAGCTACGACTTCTTTTGCCCGAAAGGTGACGACTAGAACCGAAGTCACTATCCCTCTCTTCCCCTTTCAAAACATGGGGATGTTAAGATGTAAATCCCAGAACAGAAGGACGCACAAAGCCACAACTATCATAAAAAAAATCACCTCCAAATAACTTCTTGAAGCATAACAAATTTTTAAAAAATTCCAGGACCACCCCTTTTAAGCTTGAGGGCACCTCTTCCAAGCTTGCCTAAGAATTTTTGTCACGAGACGCTACTGACCTATACACATGCTTTAAATTAACGGTTGGTTTCAGATATCCTTACAAAGGCCACCGAAGCTGTCTGTAAAGCGCATGCATTGTCAAATACACATGCACACTGATTTGAGATAGTTGGTTCTGAGATTTGATTGTTTTTTCTGCACCAAACATCTCAGGCAGAGCAGACAAAGTAGAGATGAGTTGAACTTTAGAGAAACAGCTTGCACTAATTAGTTGGAAGTCTTCTGATTGGCTTAAAAATTTGTCACGTGACTATGTTTCTGTTCTGCGCTTGTTTTTCGGCAGACGTATGAATCCACAGTAAGGTTGTTATAATGCATATAAGATTAGTGCAAGACAGTATTATGTAGAGCTTGCAAAAGTGTTCTATGTACATCTTAAAAAATCATTGATACTTAGCTCTCTGGTAGGATGTCCAGAGTGAACAGCTGAACTTTAGACAATGTTTCTGTGACTATCAGAGTATATTTAAAAATTAATTCTAAAACATACTGTGGCTTGATTTTTTAACTATTTAAAAACAAGTTTAAAGCATATTTTATTTTAAATGTAGGTCTCTTATTTCATTCAAAGAATAAAATAATATTAATACATATTTATTTTTATTAACATTAAGTTTTAAAATTATATATTTACTCAACCCACGCTCAAGATCGACTCGATATTTGGAAACTTTATGAGAAGCCTCCTCGAGATTAACTTGGATTAAAAAAACTTTAGCTCGTAGACCCCTAAGTTTTGTTTAATTTCATTACAGTAACTACAACACAACTATATACTAATATTCAGTCATATAAGGTATCAGGAAATTCCCAAAAATTTAAACACATTTACTTTGATAAATAATGCTAAAAGTCATGTTTTTATACATACGAGATGTGGCTACTAAATAACCGGACTCATTTTTTTGCCACTTATCTGAGGTTTCAGTAACAACCAGCAGGGTCAGATATTTATCTTTGTTCTTTTCTCCCTTTACCTTCCAAATTTAAAGGTCATGCTACCAACAGTTCAGCTGTGTAGCCTTTGTTCGAAGTGGACCGTGTACCTGAGCTCTGTCGGAATTATGTTAACTGTAAAATGTGAGCAGTGTGTCAATGTATAGTTTCTTGTAAAACTTGAGAAACTCGCTACAGAAACGTACAATTTGTTCAAGGAAGTTTGTGGTGATCAGTGTTTATCTCATACTCAAGTGTTCGATTGGTTTAAAACATTTAAGGAGGGGGGGAAAGAGAATAATTAAATTAAATAAGTTGAAGTTCGAATTAGTCAAGTTCTATTGTATGTATCAAATTTATAAAAATAGTAATTTTTTAAACACTTTTTAAAAAAAATAGTTTTGTTTGATTTCAATTTACAGTAGAAAAAGGGACACAAAATATTTTGGACCCCATGGGCATAATGGCAGTCAAATCCGGACTGTCCACTGTGGTGTAACTAATAAGACGGGGCCATAATATAGTTTGTCTAGGTAAAACTGTTAACCTTTCAGGGTAAATGGCATGTACAAGTTTTTTTTTATTTTTCTCAGTTTGATTGTAGACATGTGAAGAAAATTGTGGATGACTTAATCAATGCGAAGAAATGTTGGCAAACCTTTGACTTTGATTTTTTCAGAGTTTTTCACATCACAAACTATGAATGCAGCCACAGGACCCACTGCTTGTTTATATGATGTAAAAAATAATAATAAACACACAAATTATTGCATTACAAAATACTCTGGTTGTATCATTTTACATCCATTGCTGTTTCCAATCTGTGTTTTGGGCCAGTTTTTTTTTATTCAAGTCATATATTTTTATACTATTCACCTGCAAGTCCTGTCATAGATTATGTATCATGACCTGCTTTGGAAAAATCAAGATATATAAAGAAAATTTAGTAAAAAATTAAATTTTGCAATAATCTAAATTATTTGTGTTGGAAGTATTTTATGCCCTTCAAGTTACTTAGTAAAGTTTCACTTTACAACGTTAAGCAGCTATATAGTACTTAACATATGGCAATGGTATTCAACAGTTTTTTTAATCTCACCCCCCCCCCCTCCCCCAGATCTAATTCATCCTCAACTTTGAACACCCAGAGTTATTAGTGCATAATACAAGCTATACATATATATATATATATTATTTTTTATATTTTAGGTAACCCTAGGATGTTTTCGCTTACTCCAGGTTGAGTATCACTGGTAATGGCATTAGGAACTCTAAAGTTTGTTGCCACACTTACAAAAGTATGCCATCTATCCCTATATTTGAACTAGTTATATCTGCGTCCAGGTCTTCCAATGGGTTTACCAGTCAATAACTTGAACAAGGTTCTATATTCTCCATTCACGGTGAATATCCTGCCAACCATAATATGTGAGATTTGATTATCCTAACAATGCCTTTGATAAGTAAAGGATATTAACTCATCATTATGTAACTGCCTCCATTCCCATTATCTTCATCTCTTTTTACACTGGATATCTTGCTAAGCACTAGCTATAAATTACTGAGACAAAATCAACTGTTAAATTGAGTGTCTTAGTCGGAAATTTAAAAGGCTATATATGTTTGTGTGTTTTAAACTCGTAACCTTAGTAAAAACTATGTCTTTGATTCAATATTGTATTTCAAACTGATTACTTAACCATTAATTACTATTTAAATTATTAATATAAAGTGAAAAATATGGATATAAATCTATAAACTAATTCTGGTTACAAAGGGTTGTGAGTTTTTATCAAATCAATACTAAACTTTACTAGCTTTATAGAGCCTACAAATTAACATAATTAATTGTTTTTAAGTTTATAATGGAAAATGCAAGATAATTAATTCATTCATTCATTTCAGAGGTATGTGTATAAATGATGTACTTCAAAAGTAAAAAGAGGTTCTCTTTAAAAAAAAAAGTTACAAGTTCCTAGAAGTAGAAAAGATTTTCACTCTATTTTTGTAGATTTAAAGTTATAAAATATTTTTTTGTTTTGTAACAAAGCATGACCAATCAAAAGTGAAATTCAGAAACTTAATTTATAATTTCACTCTTAATATTATAAGAAATTGCACACCTCTGAAAAACATTAAAAAAAAGTTGCTTGAATATTGCATATTAAACATGAAATGCTTGTAAATAAATTCTAAATTGGTTGTCTGTTTTATTTGTGTTTTACTTTTCCTCTAGACCTAATCCCATATCACTTTTAACAAACTGAGAATATAACTTCAACTTTATTAATAAAGATTAGGACAGTGCTGATGCCAATTGCTGACCTTATCATTGGTCGCTGACTATGTCACAATCTGATTGGTATTTTGAAACCAATTATTTTAGCCTATCATTTGAACAGTGAAAATAAGGTAGTAATGACTCACCAATAGGGGTGTGTGAGATCAGGAACGTGACTCAACTATTGAGATGAGATCTGGAATTAAAGAATCCCTTATTTCGAGACGAGAACGGGAGCTAAAAATGTAAAATTGTTTCTAAATTTGCTAATATTATGTACCTTAAAACACTTGACAATATTTAATTTGTCAAATTAATACACAGGCCCTAATAGAGGAAGTTTGAATAAATATATATAAAGTTGAAAATTTAAGCAATTTTTAATACTTTTGTTGTAACTTAACCTACTTCAATTATAAACATTTGTGAAACACAGATTAAATTTAAATTTACATCTAGAATAAGTTGACATTTATATTTAAGTAATAAAGAAAAATTAAGAATCAAGTTTAAAAGTAAATTCAATATAGAAAAAAAAAAGCAATTCCTAAAATTTCCAATATTACAGAATACGTTTCCCAAATATTTTTTCCCGCGGGAATCTTGCACACCCCTTTTCATCAGTTTCAAGCTGAGTAGCAGACAAATGCTCCTTTGTTATATTTTATCGCTTGGTGAAAGGAAAACACAAGAGGATACTGGAGGCTGTTTAGTCATCACTGGTTAGTGAGAAAAAACGTTTGAAAGGCTGGTCGATGACTCATAATATTGGCGGCTTGCAAGTGAGAGAGTGAATTAGAGGGTATATTTCAATGTCAACAATTAGTGAGCAAACGACTAGAATGAGAGGGTAAATTTAAGGGAGGATAGTACAAAAAAAAAACACTAGTTCATGATAACTAGACTGCTCAAAAAATTTTTCACCCTAAATACATATTTTATAGATATAAATTGATGACTAAATTTAATGACTTTAAAGACGTTTTTGCTCATTTATCCCTTATTTGGTTTGAGTATATTATTTAAGATATAAATGGTAATCTATTTTTAGCTGATCTTCATACAAATATGAAAACAAGTAAATGAAATTTTAGGCTTAACTTTGTGCTAGTTATGAAAAAATTAAATTATTAATAATATATGCTCAAAGTTGTGCATATTGGATTTATAGAAAAGTTATCTAAAGAACTTCTCTTTCCTGTACTTTTCCCTCTCTTTTAAGTAATTTTGTTCATGTGTATTAATATTTTTATCAAGAATTTAATAGGGAAAAAAAATTATATTGAGAATTAATGAGTGTCGATTTGAATATTGCCTTTGTAATACAGTAGAGTCTTGGAAATTCGGCATTCCGTGTAACTCGACACGTGTACGTGCATACAGTTGTTGGTGCCAGTCATCACAATCAAAGGTCATTCAACTGTATAACCTCTCAGTTGTTATGTGTAACTCAAGTGGAACAGTCATGTTGTAGTGTTTTTACAAGTGCTGTGTTTGTTATTTTTCCAATTCATTAACGTGTTATTCGAATCAATACAATATTATATGTACAGTGCTTTACTGTACCTATAATATTTAATATTGTACTATGATTCAGCCTTGTTTAGTAAAAATGCATATTATCATTCGTAAAACTCGACACCATCTCAGTCCATATTAGGTCAAGTTTCTGAGACTCTACTATATTGTAAATAAAATGAATCAAATGATTCGCATTGGCCTAACTGGTAAAAAGTTTGATCGGCCCATCCCTACTAAAGATATGCGTCTAATTAGCCATATTAATTATTATATTTGTTCATCTTAAGACTAGTTTGCCTTGTCTTACACTTAATCACAACAATGTAACAAATAAACAATCAACTTATAATACTACCATATATACATAAATACCTGATCACGCCGTTCCCTTACGGACTAGGCAAGAAACTGCGTGTATAACAAAAAAAAAACTACTCCTTGCTTATCCATCCTCACTAATTTTCTCTTTCATACTCCTTTCACTTCAACAACATCCATACACCTAGTCATACATACTCTTTTATTCTTAAAACTCTTAATGTTTCTCTTTTTCACACATTCGTCTTTAACATTTAGCCACGTCTTATATGTTCCACATACTCTACCTTAATATATTTGTTTGGTCATTCAATCCACTCTCATCCTCTCAACATGCCCAAACTAACGTAAGATGCTTCTTTCACATTGACCTATTGGATTCCCTTTCAAACCACCCTTCTTCAGCACTCATTCATTACTGACACTTCATGAGAGTTTTTTTACATACATTTGCAAATCTAACAAAAAAAAAAAAAACTTGAAATATAAAACCTACAAAAATTTCCTAATTCGTGAATATTCTTAAAATTTGAAAAACTTTTAGGTAGGTATTCAATTTTAGCTTTTTCCATAAATGTGTTGAGGGGTATAAAGGGTAAAGATAAGAGGATAGAGGATAAAGTTGAAGCATCTTTGTTATAAGATCCAAGAAATTATGGCAATGGGGTTCATAAATGCAACCAATGCATTACACTAAAAAGCAAAGAAAAATCAAAACAAGTGTCTAAGTTAAGCCAATGTGACTTGAATGCTGATCCAGTATTGTATCATCGAAGGTCTTTGACAAATTCAACTGGAGTGCACATATCCATTTGGAAACACAAAAATAACTTTAAAGTTGAATGAAAATGCCACTGCATTTGTGATGACAGGAAGGGAAAATTACCCCAAGTACATTCAATTGGAATTAATACTAACGTATTAAATATTACACATAAATAAATTGCTTTATAAATAAATGCAGTAGCAGAAATAATTTTATAGGAAAACTGACAGTATTAAGCTCAGATTCTTTTATACATTCATTACATAGTCCCTAATTGAATTTCTTCAAAAGGGGACAATGACGGATGTAAAATTTAAAAAAAAATGCATAAGTCAATTTATTAAATATAGCCTACTTGGTGCCTTATTTCCCATGTATACATGTTTATTAAATTATCAAAAACATTTCTTGACGGAAGTACCTTAGCATTTGCCCTTCAAGTGGCACCGCTAAGAGAGAAATGCATCCTAGGCGTGGGCCTAGCTGGCTTAATTGTAAATATGCCCCGGTTATAATTAAAAACCTATTCTCATGAACTGCATTCAAGTGCAATATTTATAACGGCAAGGTCATAATTGAGTTAATACCCACCTGGTAAAGTCAAAGAAATTTAAAAAAAAAATCATTGCAATCTCATAAATATGTTTGCAATAATTTTCGGAATGCGAAGAAGAACATAACTATAAACTATTAGTTTTATTTCAGATTCAAGTGGTATTGTGAAAAGCGTGGACATTTATGTATTTATTGTATCAAGAATTTGATAGATAGGTATCATACAATACCTAACTGATTATAGCGAGATTTTTATTTTTAGTTTTGGATTTAAAGTACCTAGGTACTTGGAATATTCATTCACTTTCAAAGTTTATCAACCTTGCAAACTCACCTGGATGTTAATGACACTTCAAATACCCCTCCTTTGCCCAAAAGAATAGCAGGTCTACCTTGCAATTTGCATGAATCCACTATACCATAGCTTTTATGAAAATACTTAATAAAGAGTGCCAAGGTAAGACTAAACACGGTATACATATTATTAATTAATAGTTTTAATCTTAAATAAGATAATCGGGGATGACTTTTCTAGTATTTTATTTCCTCTCATCACTCCAATGTAAGGTTCGTGCATTTAGTCCCATTTTTATGATCCATACATGTTTATATTTTTCTCGATTTTTTTTAAATATATGTAGCTGCAGATTGTTTATATCCCCTGTAAAAATATTATATGTGAATTTCTAACTATCATTGCCATCAAATGTTAATATGTTGTTTTAGCTAGAATATTTAACAGTCATAAAATGACAGGTGAAACACGTAGTGTTTTGATTTACTCCAACTCATTGTACGATATGGCTGCTTCCTACTAATTTTTCATTTAACAAAAACAATTGCATTAAACGTTTACGGTCCAAGCAAACACTTATGTATTCGATTCCTTATACCTTATTTAAACAAAGGTGAAATTATATGTTTTCAAAAACTTTTTAATTTGGATATTGGTAAGATTGCTAAGATTTACTTAAATATTAAAAGAATAACATCAAAGATGGCTGCCGTACCGCTAATGTGGAGCCCTGATAAGAAACACAGTGATAGAGAAAGGTGAACCTTTTCATTTTAATTCAAACTCACCGTAATATTTTTTTTTTTAGAATATATTTTACAAATTTAGCCGTTCAAATCCTTCATTAATATCCTCTTCTTGGTTATTTATCACACCATCTGTTTACCTAACCTATCCTGTCAGAAAACTTATTTCTTCTAGTTGTGATCCTATCCTAAAAATTAAAATTAAACTCGTTTGTCTATTTTATAGTAACTATTTGCTATCTTATTTAAAAATAATTTAATATTTGATCTAACCCAGGTTGATTTATAATTAATTATTACCTAACTTAGGCTTATATGATAAAGGCTCGTTTACATCGAGTAAGTCGGAAGGAGATATACATAGTCCATCTATTGCGTTGTGACACCTTGGGTTCAACCAATCAATTATTATTATTAGCACCGCGCCTTACTATCCGTTCGGGTTATACGCACTTACGCTAACGTGTAGTGGTAGGGTGATTGTGAGATGAAATGGAGGACCTACAGTTTAACGTGGAATCCGAACCACGGTGGAGGCCTGGCATTCCTCACATTCACAAGTTGTGATTAATACACGTCTTGTCAGAGGTGAAGGAAAGGTATGGTAATCAGATAAATCTATGCCGGGACCTAGGATTGAACCCCGAACCCCAGCACACTAGTTTGACACCTTACCCCTAGACCACCAGGTCACCAACTTCAACCAATCAAAAACAAATATGGTTGGACTAGTAAAATCAGTTATAGTGAATATTTATTTAATCTAGGATAGTTGCCTATTTCGTGGAAACCTATATAAATATATACAGAATTTTTGATTTAAAAACAATTCTTGTTTTACCATATTATAATATATTATATTTTAATTATTTGAAAATATTAATATTATGACTTAGATTATGAATCTATAGTCTTTGCTGGTCTATGTATGATCTTTGTCTCATTTTTTGTTGACTTGGCATGTTAAACATTAGTGTAAAATGGATTTTGACGATTTACTTATTGAGTCTTTCAGTAATCATCCTCCTTAATATGACACTAAAGAATCGTTATATTGAAAACAGTTCTACCTATATAGTTGTATTAGCTGTAACATTCTGGTATATTTATTATTTTTCGACTTCTTATGCTTTCTTAATTCCTATTGGTTGAAATTATGTGCTACAATATTTTATTGTAGTAAGGAACTACAAAAAAAACACAATAACTAATACGTTACTACTTCGTCTCCCGACAAGCGGGTACAACTCTTTGTAGATGAGCCTTTAAGATCTTGACATACAAGGGACCAACCATGTTAGTAATATTTTAGAATAATATTAAGGCCTATTTTAAGAATTAAAAATAACCTTTTACCACTTACACAATTACTGGGCTAATAGATAGTTTAGGGTAGCTAACATTTTATTTTATGCTGCTTGCACTGTACCTAACACAGGGTTCATATGGTCCTTGAAAGACCTGGAATTTAATATATGTCTGTTCAAGGCCTGGAAAAGTTCTTAAATTGCTCTGGGCTTTGAAAAGTCCTGGAATTTTCAGGTTTCAATATTTATTTTTTGAATGGTTGTGAAGAATGGCCGTAAAGACCATGATTTAAGATGCACTGGGTGTGAACTATCTAGCAAATCCTCTTTGATCAAGCGTTAGATGTTGTCTGCGGCTTACTTTACTCTCAGCTGCTCTTTTCGCTTCTTTTGTTTTATTTATCGCATCATCATTTCAGAGATGGTCGCGCACAAAGGAAGGGATCTTATTGGGGGCAAGGGGAAACGTTGTTAACTTCTCTGACAAATATATTGGCGCTGTCAATTAAATACAATTATGTTTTCTTTTAATTTCTTATATTAAAAATATCAATTCATGTGCATTCACCAATTTTTTATAAGTGCTTTAAAACCATCATTTGTAATAATTCTTTAAAGATTTTTGACTGCCTATTAACACTTTAAGTACTTATAATTACAATTTTAAAACTAAAATGCCTTCCAATAGTTATTAGTTCATCTCTCATCTGCCTTAGCACTTAAATTCCTGTACTAGCCATACTACAATGTACATTGAATCTAAAATGATTACACTAACCAATAAACCAAGGAGAGTGAAGTAAGTGACAGCAACGTTAGATTACTATTTTTATAGTCCTATCTGTCCATTAAATTAAGTGAAAAGTTGTTACTTTCCATTTATTTAAAATTTTGTATGGGTTATAGTTTTTTTTATTGACGTGTTTAGCTGTTGGCAGTACAAAAACTAGCAGTTTTAAGACTGTATGCAAGAATTTGATTAAGTGCATGCTTTGTAGACATTAGCGTAGGTTTACTTGCATCATCATAGGTTAAAAAGTGGAGCGATAGTGTGCTCGAGACCATACTATCAGTCCACTAAACATTCACTATACATTCTAACATATCACCCTTGGTCCTTAAAAAATCCTTAAATTTATGTTTCATTTTGTCTGTAAGAACCCTGCTAACAGGTATCTCAATATCATTATTTAGAAAATAAATAGGTTACTGTAACTATAGGCCTACACTTGCCATGTGTGATAGCTGGCATAGTGTTAAAAACTAAAATAATTCAATATGCTGTAAAAATGTGAGCATGCAATACTTAAGAACATAGGTCCTAGGTCAAGGCATTTGAGGCAACTCTAAGCCACATAGTAGTGGTCGTTTCGATGAGTTGTCTCTCAGAAGCTATTTTAATAAAAATAAAGAATTATTTATTTTATACTCAAGTATAAATATTTTTTGGACTTATGAATTAATATTGGTTAAACATGGTGATTATTCTACAAAGCTATTTTATTTATTTCAGATGGATTTGCATCTACCCAGCTTATATAAACAGCAAGAAAACACTTGCTGAAGGAAGGCGTATATCAAAAGAAAAGGTAATATTCCAATATTTGTTTTAAAATGAAAACATTTTCATCACTTATAAATAAGTGGGTCCAACACACATCACAAAAGATTATAGAGCCCAATCATCATAGTCCTGGGGTCAATTCCCAGCATGGCCAAAAAATTGATCATAATACAAATTGGAGTTCTCTCTTTCACAGAGAAGCATTTATGGCCAAGGGTGTTGGGTATTTTGCTTGTTCTGGATTTAAGTTAGTAAAGTTGTGTAGGCCTACTGATATAGTCTGAAGTTGATTTTGAAAGTGCATGTTATATATCTCAAATAAATTTAACATTGTTTTAACTTGTCTGCATCTAAAGATATTAAACTGCTCTTACCATATATCTTCAATTCTAAGACGCCATCGATTGTAAGATACACCTTAATTTTTCAATACCACCAAATAAAAAAAAGCAAAAAAAGTTATCTTATCTCTAAGAAATATTTTTATTACAGAATTCAATTTACTAACAACACAATACAGGCAGTACCTTATTTATCAGTATGTATTATCACTTCTTTCTGAACCAATATCAGTCTGATTCTTCTAAGTCGTCAATATTTACATCTGAATCAATATCAAAGTCTATTTCAGCTTAATAGTCTGATTCTTCTGAGCTGTCTTTATCGCCATTCTCCCATAGTAACTCGTCTTCTGAGCCATCAAGAGTGTTGGTAATGCAAAATTTTTAAAACTAATGCTGCACTATTCTTTCTGGGACTAGCTTCCAAACTGTTGAGACCCATTCTGTCAATTTTAATGCTGGCACTTTCTTAATTTTTTCAGAAGGTGTCAGCGGAAGATTGTCAGTCAACAACTAGGATTCATATTCCTTTCTAAATGGTTTGTTGACTGAAACATTGAGGATTTGCAGTTGGCTAGTCATACCACCAGGAATCACAACCAAATCACAACCTTTTAGCCTGATTTTCTTTGTGACCTGTTTGGTCAAATGTCCACAAAATGCATCGAGTACTAGCATGATAGGTAGGTTACGAAGACATTCCAGACAACATATAGCTAGTCTTCCATAAGCTTTGCTGTCATCCATCCATTTTTTTATGCACGCACAATGACCTCTTCAGGAAAAATTTCATTATTTGGTATGGTTTTTCAATTTAACATTAAATATGGTGGCAACTTTCAGTTATCACCAGTGATGCACAGCATCACAGTGATACTCTGCTTTTCGTAACCTGTGTTTATGATCTAGTCTTCTCTAGCACCTTTAGCATCGACTGTATAATTTCAAGGCATATCTAAGTAGACCGGCATTTCATCAGTATTTCCAATTTGACTAAAATCATAGTTTCTTTTTTCCCTTAATTTGACCACATATCGTTGACAGTTGATCAACTTTTGTTGAAAGTCTGCAGGAAGTTTTTGACAGATAAATGTTTGGCACCTTAACCAAAACCTGCTACTACTCCCTGTAAAGTTTATATCCCTTATTCCAAGGGACTTGGCGATTTCTCCGTCTTTCAATTGCATGGCTTGATGAGTGATGAGTTATCATTTTGTGCATGTCTCCATTACAAAACATACCACAGCTTCATCAACTTCTGGAAATCTTCCTTTCTTGGGCTCTATAAATCTCTTGGTTGTTGCTTTGCATGAAAATATGGAATTACGATCATTTCTCCAATGACGAACATTTACTTCACTAATGTCAAAATGTCAACCTGCGGCTCTATTTCCATGTTGTTCTACATACACAATAACTTTTCGTTTCAATGCAGCATCGTAGTGCACAATCTTTTTGACAACATATTAAACTAAACTCAACTACACAACTTCTTACATACAGTTCCTATGAGGACACAACCAAAACTTCCCAGTTCTCACTGAGCAAGCTTCACATTAGTGAAATAATGGGGGTTTCACATTTGTGCTTGAAAACACCCATGCCACTTTATTCTCCAATCGAATTGAAAAATGTGCTAATGGTCAAACTTGGAGACGGGGCTTCCGCGTGAAAACAAAATGTGTGGTGGCTTGTGCAAAGCATGGGAAAAATCGAAAAGAATTGTGATTCTAAGATATACCCCCTTGATTTTATAGATGTTTAAATTGAATAAAAAGCGTGTCTTAGAATTGAAGATATTTGTTATAATAATATAAATTTTTATTTTGAAGCCAGAGTCAGGTGTTGGTACATTTTTATTAACTCCAAATCCACCCAAAATTGCTTCTGGCTCCACGACTCTTGATTCCACAGCTCAGGTTTATGGATCAACACTTTTTTTTTGATCAAAAGGAATCAAATAATTCTCCGTAGAAATATATGGATTTAATTTTCTTCACAAAGTAATATCAATATGAACTATCATGACAACTTTTTCTCTTCATTTGAAAAGTTTGTCATCTAATGCCATCATACTCATGACAGATATTCAACAACTGTTGATATCACCATGTGAAGAAAATTAAACTCTATGTTTCTACTGGAGCAATATTTTATTTATTTCTGCCAAAAAAATGTTTTGCCATAAAAACTGCAAAAGCACTTAACCTTTTCTGGCATTCCCTACATCCCCACCTTAAGTCAAATGAATATATCTTACATTTACCATTTAAGCTATTATAACACCTTCATTGGTATTTATTTTTAATTTCAAACTATAGTTTTATTCATTCATTATGATAGCTGGGGAGAAGATTGCTTTATAAACTATCTGTGTTAATTTATTAGGCTGTGGAAAACCCCACCCACCAAGAGATCCGTGATGTCTTATCTGCTGCCGGGTTGAAGATTGGCGTCGAGAACAAACTGTACAGTCGAGAGCGCAGTAAAGAGATGTTGTACCGAGGACGCATCAGGGTGCAGATTAAGAATGACGACGAAACTCTGATCAACCCCCTCTTTCCAACTCGTGAGTTATGAGGCTTGAGTAGCTGACTGGGTCTTTATAAACTGCCTCCGGTATCCAAGAATGTTAGTGAATGCTTAGTGGGCTGATAGTGTGGTCCCGAGCACACTATTTCTCCACCTTTTAACCTATGATGATGCAAATAAACCCACGCTAGTATACACTAAACATCCATTTAGTCAAGTTTTTGCATACAGCCCTTAGATCTGGAGGGCTGTAGAAGTCTTAACACATTTCCCTCATACGTCGATACTGATCCTTAGAATTCATCATCCATCATAATCTATTGTTTCTAGCCTGTAACCAGGTCAGTTTAGTAAATAAAATGCCTCCATTCTTCTCCTTTCATTTGCACACTTTGTTATCCGCTCCCATCTATTTTTTGGCCTCCCTTACTCTCTTTTTCCTCTATACTTCATTTTCATCATTTTCTTTGGAATCCTCTCCCTCTTCGTCCTCACTACATGCCTATATCATCTCAGTCTTGCTTCCTCTACTATCTCATGCACTCCCTGTACCTCCACTCTTTATCGATAAGGTGACCTGGTGGTCTAGGGGTAAGGTATCGGACTTATGTGCTGGGGTTCGGGGTTCAATCCTCGGTCCCGGCACAAATTTATCTGATTACCAAACCCTTCCTTCACCTCTGACAAGACATCTTGTGAATGTGGGGAATGCCAGGCCTCCACCGTGGTTCGGATTCCACGTTAAACTGTAGGTCCTTCATTTCATCTCACAATCACCCTACCATTACACATTAGCGTAAGTGTTCTGTCACCTGAGCAACTTCTTCCTCCTCCAAAAAGTTATGTAGTTCAGAATCAGAATAAGTTACAAACGCCAAACTAGTATCAAATTTTACAGAAATAAATTCTTTTTCTTGCAGGATGACTGATAAATAAGGAAGAAAAGAAATAAATATTAATTTTTTGCTCTGAATTAGAAATTTTAATTTAATTTTTAAGATTTTAAAAATTTTGATTTTTTTTACAAAATAACGGTAGTCTAATAATTTATGTAATATTTTTTTTATAAATCTACAATGTGTATAGTATAAGTGTGATTTTTTTCATTTTATATAAACTAAAAACATTTTTTATGAGAAAATTTAAAATTTTTAAAGGTAAATATGTGAAAATTTGCCTGAGTGTTTTGGCTTAGTCTAGTGAAAATACGCTGAGTTCAAAAGGGTTAAACTCTAGAATATTATTTGGTAGGTTCGGTTTTGATTGCAACCAGATTATTTTTCTTTAAAATTAGTGCTTGTTTGGGAGAATTTTTTGGTTCTGGGTTGGCTATCAGTGACTTATTATTTTTAATTCTTATTCACACATTGTTCCATAATAGTGATTAATGTTTTAAGTAAAAGTAACTAAGTTACATTAATTAATATCACATAAGTTATGTTTAATTTTTAAAATCTTTTGTTAGTATGTACGTGAAAAAAAGTAATATCAATTAGGGCTAGGCTGATCAGCCCGATGCCGAACATTTGTTGTTAATCAGCAATCACTGATGCTTAACATTTGATTTTTTCCCTTTGCAATATAACAAAGGTAATACAATGCAAAAACAACATGCATACGATTTTGAATACAACCTGTTTTTTTGTTCATTACATATTTAGTAAAAATATCTATAAACATAAAAAAATCCTAATAAGAGACTTAAAAATGTTCTCTGGTAACTTTTTGAAAAAAGGTGAGAGGGAAGTACAACGGAAAAGTGTTTTGACCTCTTTGATATAATATATTATATTAAATACAAAATGTTCAACTTTGAGGATAAATTAATAACAATTTAGTTCTTTCAAATCTAGCATGAAGTTATTAAAAGTATAAGATTCTGTCTATTGGTTTTATATTTTCCATGAAGAAACTAGCCAACCTGATCATTTATGTTCTAAATATTAATAACTTAAACCAAACAATAATGATAAATGACAAAATAAATACTTTAAAGTCATTAGTTATCATTTAAAATCTATAGAATGAGTAAGGTAACACATTATACAAGCAGTCCATTTGTTATTAACTAGGCTTGAGTTGTTTTTGATACTATCACCTGTTAAATTTTCACTCTCGTTCTTTTATACTTTCTCTTGTCTTTTGCTCACATAGTGTTGACCTTGAAGTCTACCTTCTCTGGTTCCATAGTGCTACACTTGATGTACTAAGTCTGTCTATGAGACTGACCCTCACTTTGTGTGGTATACCACCACATTTGAGGTGTACTGTCTATCAGACTGGCCCTCACTCTGTGTAGTATAGCACCACACTTGATGTACTAAGTCTGTCTATGAGACTGACCCTCACTTGTGTGGTATACCCCACATTTGAGGTGTACTGTCTATCAGACTGGCCCTCACTCTGTGTAGTATAGCACCACACTTGATGTACTAAGACTGTATATGAGACTGGCCCTCACTTACTGTCTCACTTGCAAGTCATCATGTATGAGTCACCACAAACTGACCATTCAAACTTATTTTTCTCTCCTTCACAAGTCTTCTTTCCATTCCTTTCTGCCCAAAAACCCCGTCCCTACCGCTAAGCAATAGAATAAAGGTTTAGGGTGTTCACTACTCAGCTTAAAACCGGTGAGTAATCACTACCAGACTTCTTGCTTTTACACATTTCAAAAGATTGGCGAAAATAACCGGGCTCAAAATGTCAATCATCGGCCTAATTGATTGTGCCAAATTCGGCCAATGGCCGGATTGACACATATACATAGGACTAGCCCTAATAGTAATATAATTAATCAATTTTAGACTAAATCTCTACAGTTTTGTAATAAAAAAACACATTATTATTAGATTCCTAAACTTATATAAATATGCACACATGGCTATTTTAATATAAAACAATTTTTTTTAATATTCAAATTTGGATCTGACTGCTTCAAATTGAAGAAGTGGATTTGGTACACCCTGGTAAGTGTATAATACATAAAATAGTGCTTAAAGCATGTACTTCAAAGGAATAACATTGACCCTTGCTCTGTGTCAGGTGATAGTATCTTGGTGTACCTGGGACAGATGATCCCTAAGCTAAAGAGTCGTTCGGGCAAGACAGGGGGCAGTGAACAGAGTCAGGCGCAGCAGTCGGGTGCCACCAAGAAGAAGAGCAAGGGAAGGCGCTGAATAGTACTACAACTTCTCCTTGAAAATTTCCCTCTATACTGTTTCGTATAAGTACTGGTCTAATGGCATAAAACACTAATTATATGTAAAGTGATTTAATTGATAAACCTGACATATTTTGATAAATGATTAAACTGAATGTCTTGAATAAATGAATAACATAATCGTCTTGAACTATTTTAAACTTGTGACCGGCTCAGTTTATTAAAGTACCTCTATCTCTCTCTGGCGTTCCGCTATTCTTCCTTACTCTCTTTCCCTCACTCTCCTCTCGCTTGCACGTTTGCAGTTATCTGATCCTCTGGTCTTCCTTGTGATCTTATCCCTCCAAACTTCAACTTCATCACTATACTTAGGATACTTTATTTTTATATCCTCATTACATGTCCTTCAAAGATCATCATCTGCTGAACTATGAAAACAAATTCAAGTTTAATTTCACAGCTATCTAGGAATAGTGTTTAAGTATAAATGGGAAAGTTACTTTTGTAAGCATTTATTTGTTTTCTTTTTAATAGTACTGTAACAACACTTGTTTATTTCTTTCTTTTATGATTTGTATCTGATAGAAAAAAAAACTTTTTGGAAAAAACAAGCACATTTATTTTGTAGCTAGCATCGATAACATTTTAATCTATTACTAGTATAAATTGACCCGCCAAAATTAGTACACATTTAAATATCAAACTGTATTAATCACAACTTGTGAATGTGTGGAATACCAGGCCTCTGCCGTGGTTCGGATCCCATGTTAAGCTGTAGGTCCTACGTTTAAAAAGCTAATATATGTATGTGTATATGTGTGTGAGTGTGTGTGTATATGTATATATATATATATTTAAAAAAATCCATGGCATCAGCCTGATCAAGCCACCCCCGTCTTTTGGCGAAAATAGTGCCAACTTCTACTGATGGAGTGTGTCATGTGGTCAGCACAATGAACCTTCTGGCTATTAATCCCAGTTTTCTAGACTAGAGCCACTACTTTTTTGCATTCAAGGATCTCCACATTTGTCCTCACAAGGCTGAGTTGAGCCCGTTCCATACTCACTGCTTCACAGAAAATCTGGAAGCACCGATGATCGAACCGAGGACCTCTGAATCTATAGCCAGGAACTCTGGCCACTAGGCCAAAGGCAGTCAAGATAAAATAATTACCTATAAAATAACACTAAGCAATATAATGTTACCAATGTTGGCAGCAAAATTATATGTCTATTTTTTTCTCAAAGCGCTTCCTATGGAAATTTTATATTTGGTATGTCTCTTTAATACATTAAAAAACGTAATCAAACACATGTACTGGCATCTCTTAATTTTGTTCAAGTACAATTAACAAACTCTTCACCCATAGTTTACCACTAAGTAAATGGATCAAGGTTGCTACACACCAGAAAACTGGGGAAAAAACAGGAAAATGCATGACATTTTGAAAAATCTAGTAGAAAGACTAGAATATTTGGGACATTCAACTGAAAGCTTAAAATAGCAGGTCTTTGGATAGATTAAAAAGTGAATAGAATAACTAATAACGTGAATTCAAACATGTCTTATTACCTTTTAAACAATGGTTGTAGAAGCGAAGGAAGATATTATATTTCTTCATCAATCTTAAATCATTCTGTTTTAAACATGATTTACATGACTTCACACTTATTCAATTTGATGAAAAATGACATTTTATTACTCTTTTCTTCAATCTAAGCTGCATGGAAAAAGGTGAGTTCCTTCTGGAAAACACGGAGAATTTGGTAGTAAGAAAATAGTGGCAACCATGTTGAAACAAACATAATTTTGAACGGATCCTTTTTTGTCTTTCACCTGAAACCGATATTACGACTCTTAAGCAAAATATTAATTTTTTGACACATGGAAGGTTAGGTACCTAAGCTAGATTGGGATAGTTTTCAGTAAAAAAACATTTTGTGGGTGGATATTTATTTTATCATACTGACAGATAAGGGTGTGCAGGATTCCCCAGGGAAAAAATATTTCTCGTTCCTTACCCGATTGTCAATACAGATATGCTATAATCTCAAAAATTTAAGAAATTGTTCTTTCATTCCTGAATATAGCCAATATTTTTGTTTGTTATTATTGTTTGATATGTGATAGGTATTTATTTAAGGTATTCTGCAGTAGCATATTCTCTGGGTATGCTAGTCCTGCACCCCATGATTATATGGACTAGTTTCTAAATTCAATGTTTTCTGTGCAAACTGTGTAAATAGTTTTGTTTAAATTGTGAATAAATATACATTTATAATGTATCTATACTAAAAAATTTGTAAACTAATATTTGCTCATAATTGAAGAATATTGTGTTTTAAGTAATTACTCCTCCAAAAGGGTCTTCTAGCTACCCAGCTTATGAAGCTTAGGCCTGCTGCAGTGTGCCAACTGTTGAACAAATATTCAAGAATCAAGACCGCCATGATTATTTACTAGGCTAGTATAACTCAAGTAAAATAATATATGTGAAATATTCGTATAAATAACAAGATTTAAACTATGCATTTAGTTAAATACATATTTGATTATGTTTATGCATTCTAGGCACATGTATCATCATGTATTTGGCAAGCATATTTACTACCATTTTATAGTATACACAAGGAAAGTAGGGATGAGAGGGTGGAGAATGGGGGAATAATTTAACTGTAGTAACTAGACAGTGTTTTTGTTTTTTAGTATGACATATTTATGAAGTTTTAACACTGTTCTTTTGGTTGTTGATTATAAGTTTATAATTTTTTGCAGCATACATTATCTAATTATTGTGAGTTTATATAACTATACATCAAGGAATCCCAAAAGTTAGGAGTGTAATTTCACAATTTCAAAATGATTGATCAAAAATCGGTAAAAAAATATATATTTTTTTCAGATGTAAAGGTCTTAGCAATAAACCAATGGCGTAGCGATAGAGAAATAGGCCCAATAGGAAAAAAATCCCCCCTTTGTTACTGTTATCATAGTTTACGAACCTAAATAGCTTCTGGAACATAGTATTTAATAGATAGTTTTAGGCTCATAATTATAATAGCAACATGAGTTGGACAATCCACCTTATTCCTCTCACCAGAGCTAAGGGTTCCAGATTTGTTTTCCGCCTAAATAAATATTATTGGTAAAATTTGGATTTCCCCTCTCACGGTGATGAATTAACGGCCGGGGGGCTAGGTGTTGTTTTTGTTCTACATTTAAGTTAAGTTGTGTGTTGATATAATCACTTGGCCCAGAAAGTACTCACTAAATAACTCAAATAAAAAAATGAAAATGCTACCTGTGTGTACTTTTAATTACACTCAACTAATGTAATAGTGTATGTCACTCTTATAGTCAGGAGTGAGCTCATAACTCTTAACATTGACATTTTTATTTAAATCTAAGCTTATTTAGGTATTGCGATGAAATGCAGTGCGCTGTTTTTTGATATTCCATTACAATTTGAGTGGATGGTAATCATCAGTAATTTCACGTTTTGGTGTGTTTTGTGCATAGTTCTGGTGTACTTTCATGAAGTCAGAATATGTAGTAGGCTGTAAAGGTGGATATTGGAACAAAGATATAAATAAGTAAAAAAAAAAGAGAGACGAAGGGATTTGGGAGGTGTGAAGTTTCCCAAGATAGAATGCGAGTACGAAAAAAACATAAATGTTTGAGGTCCATTGTTCTAAACTATAGGTACTCATATTTAAATATTTCCAGTGGAATCATCTCTTGACCTTCTTGGCCAACGGTGGTTAAGAGTCTTTGAGCCACAAATCCTCCCTGCAGCTATCAGAGTACAGCATACCTATCAATATTCTCAGAATACGCCAATGATATTTTGGTTAGTTGATTTATTATATATCTCACTTAGGTATTCATTAACAAATTAAATATTGCAGTGTTTTAAGATAACCGTAATATAAATATATAATGAATTATACATTTTTAATTCCCATTCTTGACCCGAAAGGATTCTAAAGTTATTGTTCCCGATCTCACACACCCCTACTGACAGATGTTTTTGAGCATTGTTGCTCAAAATGGTTGGACCAAGCCCTTATTTGAGTAAATATTTATTTTTTAAGTAGGCCCTAATTTATATTTTCGGATCTTAATACCAGTAAAATTCAATTTTTTTTTTTGTATTTATAATAATTTATTTTATTGTGACAAAGAAAAAATATTTCCAACAGGATGCCGGTTTTTTTTTTTTTTTTGCTCCCCAAAATGCGTGAATCTCATAGTCACTCACGTCAGTCATCCCAACAAAAAATAAAAATAATAAAAATCTTTTGATCTTTATTTTCATTTGTTTAGGGAGACCTATCTCTCTTTTAATTCACTCATCAACTTCCGTTTGGTTGGATCGCAGCCGCACGAATTATGTTTACTTGGATATCGTCGCTTTTGTTTGCTTTGTGGCAATAATATACCCGCGCGCCGGCATGATTGGCAGCTAAGGCGTCTCACAGTATAACTGTGCCACTGTCAACAGCACCATATTGTTGATAGGCGCTGCCGTCAGCTGCGAGATGGTACGCTCTGAGCCGATACAAATGTATACAAAGCACACATTTCTTATAACTACAATTCAAATTTTATATAAAGGGCCTCTGGCAGATAGAAAAGTACAATATCTACTTTAATATATTAGTACGTCAAGTCATATGATCTGCAGCTGTCACTCTTGATATATATTATCAATTTTTATCATCAATATCTTAATTTAACGAATTGTGTTTATTTTAAAGCCCTTGGTGAAATAATTCTAGTGGAACCTGTTTAATTATTTCAGTAGAGGGATAACGTATCCTTTATCTAAAACTATTATAGAGACCACCAAATATTTATTATGTGCAAATTTATATCGTCCTATGTTTACGTTCCACTACAATATAAAAACACTTGCTGTGTACGCGTGTGGATGGCTATTTGTTTTCTCAGCCCTATAATTTATTTTTTTAACCAAACACTAGCACCCATTCTTCACTCATAATGTTTTTTGTATCAACTATTAAAATATCATATGGTAATATCCTATGTTTAAGGAATTGTATTTTTTTGAAATAGAAAATAGACAAACAACTGTTAAATATTATAGAAATATTATTATTACTGCTACACATAGCTTAGGAGTTGGCTATTTGGACGGGATAGATAGCTTAGTAGTGTATGATAGTCACAATTCTCTTTAAATATGTCTATCACGTTTAATTAATATCTAAACCTTCAAAGTTGGTCCAATAAAAATCCTATTAGTAGTAAGCTGATGTAAAGCCCAAAAAGTAGTGTTTTGAAGCCGCCATATTGAAAAAAAAAATGGCGGACGTAATTTTATCTTAACAAGAAGTCCGAGTAATGCCCATGCGGAATTGCAACACATTCGAAGGTGTTTTTGTGTGAAAGAATAACAAACACACCTCATTTTGTATCTTACATAATTAATTCCGTTATCATATCATTAGTGTTATTCAGTTGGTACAAATTGATTTTTAGTTTCTAATTTAAAATGAATAATGTTAGTTTGTCCCCCTCAATAATATTAAAACCAACGACGTCAATGGCTATTTCTCACAATGTCCGATTATTATTATTACGTTCAAGACCAGGGCTATTGACGGATTAATCTAAGCAGAAAGGTTGGAGAAGGTCGTTTTGAGGAAGAAATGTACTCTCATCTCTTACACAATAATTAAAACCACAACTTACATTTTCTATTTATTCTCCACCGCGTCTTATTACCGGTCGAGTTATACTCGTATATTAATTACGTTAGTGAAATAAGGATGAAGAAGGTTGAATTTTAAAGGAAATGTACACACATTTGCGTGGAAGTAGAAGGGGAGGACATTTATTTAAAATCACCCTTTAGTACACCCAACAGGGATTCAAACCCCATTTTCCCCACCACCGGCAATTTCAGTCTAACACGAGTGTGATAAAAGTGACGTGCAGCATTGGAATTTGGTTTAGTTTCATTGTTTATATGACAAAATACATATATTCATGGACACATAATAACACAGATACCAACAATAAAATTTAAAATGTAAACGTAACAGTATTGGAAGAAATGGTTTTTTTCATGCTCTAGGCTTGGCTATACTTGTTACCAAATCACATTCAAAGAGTGATAAAACCCTTTATTTTACTCGCGTGTCTCAGTGGGGTGTTGTGAAATGGATGTAGTACATGCATCCACTATTCCTAAAAGTTTATGCATCCGTTCTAGTTCGTAGAAACTCTTGACTTATTTGTTACATTTTAAGATTGGTAAAAGGTAGTACAGAGATTATTAAGTTCTCGACTTACATGGATTAAAGTTACAGTGGTTGTCTTACTTCAATTTGTTTCTAGTAACGCCATCTATCTAGCGACACTTTAAATATAGATGGCGTTCCTATTAAGTTGACTCGCAACTGATACTGCCATCATCATTTTGTTTACTTTTACCTTGAACACAACTTGTGTCTTGTTTGTGAACCTAAGTAATAAGCATAACTGGTTTAGATTTAATTATAGTTTGAAACGAGCATACGCCATGTCGAAAATATATGGTATTTAAGCACTATTCGACTTACGCGATTTTTCAACTTCCATCTAAACCTTCGAAATGAATTAACCACGTTAACCAAGGATTTGATGCACATTATCAATGTATAATGTATTAACTCTGTCATGTTTTTATAAAAAAAAAATGTATTTGACCTCATTTTCAGCTTATTTTATCACCACACCTTACTACCTGGTCTTTGATATGTACTAATTACATAAATGTGCTAGAGATTAGGAAGGTTGAATTTAAAGTAAGCGTTCTCGCATTTTCGTGGAGGGAGAGTAAAATCAACAAATAGAAATCACCCTCAGTATAACCGAACGGATTCGAAACCTTATCTCCCCGTCATAGACAGTCTTATCTATTGAGAAATAACGTCTTAGATCATTCAACCACCGAAACAGTTTTTTTCGTCTTTTAATAGTTGTAGCACTGATCCTAGTATGCCTCCCCATTGCGCATGCGTTCCTTTCACCTCACGAGGTCTAGGTTTCATAAGACAAGAGTGTACGATATAAACGTTCCCAAAATAACGTGTTTTGTGAGGGGCCCACGTTTATGATCGTAACGTGGCGAGGAGGGGAATGTGTGGGCCCCAATTTGTTATTTTATCCGAGTACTCAATGGCGCTTCACCCATATGGTGCTTTTCACACCGCTTGTTATAATTTTATTTATTGATCTTACCCTTAATAGCCGAAATAAATACAAAACACTGAAATGATCATTTATTGCGTAAATACTGCCTTCAATCCACGGGCCTTGGTTATATTTCGTGCGATCCTTGGTGACATATTGCTGGGTTTGTTTATCACCGTGTCTTACTACCTGTTCAGGTTATACGCATATGTACTGATACGTTAATGAGCAGTGGCGGCTCGTGTATAGGCACTGCGGAACTGCAGAACCCCCTATTTCCACTTTATATTATCGATAACATTTAATATAATGAGTCCTTTTTTCTTTAATTCTTTCTTTATTTTTGTAGTACAATATATACCCTTAAGTTTAATGTCAGTACTTCAGTAGCCATCCCCCAGTTTATGAAAAACATACAAAAATCTTTGTATGGAACTGTACGCTTCACAGTGCCAGCGACGTGGTGTTTGACTATTGTGCACACGCGCACATAGGAGGGGGGTGAGGAGAAAGGTGGGACTGCCAGGTAGAGAGAGAGCACTGTTGCTCTCGCAGTGCTGGCTCTAGCGTGATGGCGGAAGGAAGTTTTTTTTTACTCAGAGTGTGTTGTGCTTAAATACCGTGTACCATATTCTTGAATGTGATAAAGTGTTCAAGAGTGTAGAGTTAGATTATATTCTGCTTCCAGATATTCTATTTGATTGATTTTTTTCGGTTCTTTTATTTAACAGAAAGACTAAATGCGCTTGCAGTACTTTCAATGGAGAAAAATTTCCTCTATTGTCACCCAGAGATCAAGGAGAAGATTATTGAACTTTTTGCGCAAATTAAAACAAGAAGAATGGATTTAATTTTTAAATGAATTGATCAAGCTTGAACTATAACAATTTAAGTTAAAGTAAGTAAAAAAGTTTTTTTGTTAAGATTTTATCAAGTTCCTGAATACATTTTCTTTTTATACACGTTTTTTTTTTCCTTTTACACAATTTTAAAACAAAGGCTAACATTTTCTGGAGCAGCACTCCCACTAATTCTAGCTACGAGCCACCACTGTTAATGAGTTAGGGATGAGGAAGATTGAATTTAAAGGAAGTGTGCCCGAATTTTTGTGGAGGGAGAGTGGGAAACAATTTTTTGGATTAATCACCCCCAGTACACCCGAACGGGGTTCAAACCCTCGATCTTCCCGTTATCATCAGGACAGTCTTTAACATGAGAGTGATGCCTTAGACGCAGTGTTGGGCAACATATTATTTAATGTAGTCAAAGGTGGGGCGAATGAGAAGTGAAATTCGCCACACCATGTAAAAATTGAGAAATTGTTGCTGTATCGAACAATTAAAACAACTCTGACGGTTTAAACAAGTTCATTAAAAACATATAACTTTTAACTACACAGCTACCACTGCCTCAGAAGTAAATAATAAAAATTGTTCAGTTTGAAAATGTAGGATGATTTGATGCTAGATTTGACAATCCTTTTGTTTGACAAATTGCAGAAACATTGACTGAATATTGAACTCAATGCATATACGGAATGCTTCCAGCTACACGCAGGAAATATCAAATTACTATCAGCTCACTCTATAAGGAAAAATATTATTTTACTGTGAGAGTTGGCAAACTCAAATTCGCCACCTTTTATAGCCAATTCGCTACTTGTTGTAATTATCAAAAGGGTTGCCCAACCCAGCCATAGAAGCTTAGACTATTCAGCCAATGAAGCGGGGCTTGATTTTATTAGGACAGAGTGTTATCGCGTAGGCCTCTGCTTTGTAAATGAATATGCAGACGAAATATAAATATAATACAGAATAAAAAATAGATTTGGTGGGTTTCCTGTATATTAAGATAAAGAAGGAGGTTTATTTGTGAGGACTGGATCCGCTCTTAGTTTATGGATCACGATGTAAGATTGAGGATTCATTTATTTAACACGCGCACAAACTAGTTTTTTTTATGTGGTTCTATATCGACTATTACTAAACATTAGCGTTATCTATTAAAGCAATTTAACGCGAGAGTAATCTAAGCGCCTGAAATGTTAGAACCCCGCCATACAGCTACTAAACCTCTAGCCCGGGGGTTTCACAAACTATTTTTGACTGACGGGGCTTTTCCCCCAGAATAAACACATTTGGGAGCCTCATAAACTTTGTTTACACAAATATAATGGTTATTAAATAATGACAGTTACATTTTACAAGAATAAACGTATAGCACAAACGGAAAATATCTCTGCTTTGGCTGCGCCATTTGCAAATGTATTTTATTTGTATTTAGATTAATTTGTCAATTTTGATTACTTATATTCTTTAACTCGAAAAATGACACGGGAATATAACCCTGGACCTTTGGTTTAGTACGCCAATGCGTAACCACTGAGCTATCCAGGAGTCATCACGTACGTACAAGAATACTTCACTCATAATTCAAGTCAGAGTCTGTGATGGACGTGCGGAAATTAGGAGAGAATTATGAGTGAAGAAGGACCCTGGGCACGTGATGACTCCTGGATAGCTCAGTGGTTAGAGCTTTGGCGTACTAACCAAAGGTCCAGAGTTTGATTCCCGTGTCCAGGTATAATTTTCCGATTTAATCACTATGATATTTAGATTCGGCTATTACCGTAACTAACGATTATATTGGCTTGGCTTTAATCCATCTTAATTACTTATGCTATTTTATAGTGTGAAAAATGAAAAAAAAAGACCTTTCTTTAATCGCCTCACTGTGTCGAAGTGTCAAGAGAAAGTAAAAACAGACATTCATACAGATTTTACTGTATTTTTTTTAAGCACCACGTCCTATTACCCGTTCGGATAACACGTCTCTGTACTAATTACACTAATGGGTTAGGGATGAGTAAGGTTTAATTGAGAGGTAATGCACCTAAATTTGCGTGGAGGGAGAGTGGAATACCATTTAGAAAAACCACCCTCAGTGCACCCGACCAATATCAAACCCCAATCTCCTCATCTTCGGCAATCTAGCTCAACACGAGATTAGCGCGTTAGACCACGTGGCCACCGAAGCGGGCTATTATTAGTGTTATTTTGTTAATAATATACGAGTATATCAAAAGTAATAGATCATATGAATTGACAATAGGTTTTCAATCGTTTATAGTTGTTAGATAAGGCTCTTCCTATGAAAATTATACTGTAAATTTTGTATATCAAACAAATTTAAACAAATATGCTGTATTCACTGCTGGATAGACACTTCCATTAATGTCCCACTTCGACAAGTGACATGTAGTTAGAATATTAAGGTAGGTGGTCCACTATTGGGTAAAGTTTGGGAAACAATGGTTCAAGGAGTCTATCTAGTGTTAGACTGGTCTGCTGAAGGGGGTAGATAGGGGCTCAAATCCTGGTCGGGTCTAAATTAGGTGACTTTACCTAAATATTTTCCCACTCTCCTTCCACGCAAAAACGGGCACACTTCCTATAAACATGACCTTCCTAAACCCTAAAAACCATTAACGTAGTTAGTAATAATCGTATAAGCCGAACGGGTAGTAATATGCGGTGCTATAATATATTACATATATATGTAATAACCACTGAGCAATATTTAAATATTTGTATTAACTGTTGTGTAAGTTGTGTATACACTTATAAAACTCGAATGCTTGTTGGCTTAGCATGTATGAAGTAACATACTCGAGAGGTTGCGGTAGAGTACTTACAATTCATGACAATGTTTAAGCTAGCGAGCCCGAAAGGGGCCATCTAGTGGTATAAAAGACCGTCCGCTTCACGACGCCTTATCGATACAGACGACATCTTCATGTCATCGATAGTACTGGTACTTAGAGAGAATCGTCAGAGCCCAGGGTCCTGGGATCAAGTTCTGTAGAGATACCGCGTAGTAACAGTCAAC
This sequence comes from Timema cristinae, assembly GCA_039000515.1. Classification (NCBI taxonomy): domain Eukaryota; kingdom Metazoa; phylum Arthropoda; class Insecta; order Phasmatodea; family Timematidae; genus Timema; species Timema cristinae. The sequence continues at coordinate 22,863,094 of JBCFYV010000001.1, forward strand.
TTGGTCGGTCTAAGTATTCACAAGTTTAAACCGATTCTTCAACGAGCACGGGTGTCCATTCTTCGCATTATCTATTTTGCGACCAACATCACATTTTGTAGTATCCTATAGTATCTACTACCAAACCAAAATTCACAAACCTACATTATTATTTCGAACCCCCACAACTAGCTTGCCTGCAACCTTATCCATCCTGCAAGCTATCCTGACAGAACGAGCCCATGGGGGGTAGGGTCACGATATATACCGATGTTTTAGCTGAATATTTTTTTTTCTAAAACAAAACCACTGAAAATAATACGTACCTTAACTCACGTTACCATCCATCTCACCTTAAACTCTGGCTAGGTTTATAATCATGCATAACGTATAACTAATAGTAAATAGTGCGTAGAGATGACAATTTTCCGGGAAATTTTGAATTGGAAAATTTTCCTCAGTGGTGGATTATGGTAAAGGGGTTAAATTGTAGATGGGGGACTTAGGGTCTATAATATACGAGTATACTTCAAAATATAGTGTGTCAAGAGACGAGTGAGTTATAATAAAAGGGGGGAGGGGCTTTAGGTTGGGGAAGGGGTGGATAGGAAACACGAAGGTTTGTGGGGGAGATAAATGTTGGGTCAGCTTTAAAATTATTTTAGTTAATTTAAAAAATTGAAGTATCAATTATGAACATAATGGGTTTACAAAGGATCGCATTAATTGGTTTCTTTACTACTTTTTTTTAGCATCCACATCTTACTACCTGTTCGGTTTATACACTTATGTACTAATTATGATAATATGCCAGTGATGCTGAAGGTTTAATTATAGGATTTGCACTCGCATTTGCTTGGAGTGAGAGTGGAAAATAATTTATGAAAACCACCCTCAGAACACCCGACCGAGATTTGAACCTCGATCTCCCAGCCATCGTCAGTCTAATCTACTGCGAGACTAGTGCGTTAGACCACACGGCCACCAAAGCGGGTCTTAAGTTGATGTAACTTTACTTTTCATGCAATATGCATGGACTTGAGCATAGACAGCCCTTGTATCAGCCAATGAGAATGCGAGTGCGAGGTAAAGCTCTAGCCAACTAAACACCAATACACACATCAGATGGAATTTAGCTTATACAGGGTGGTCAATGGAAAAGTAGCCCCCTCCTATATCCAGCAGACGCCTCACTCTGAATTGGAGGTCAACCCCCTTCCACCCATATTGTGACATGAATTATTTTTATCATTATTATTAGCACCGCGTCTTACTACCCGTTCGGGTTATACGCACTTACGCTAATGTGTAAACGTAGGGTGATTGTGAGATGAAATGGAGGACCTACAGTTTAACGTGGAATCCGAACCACGGTGAAGGCCTGGCATTCCCCACATTCACAAGATGTCTTGTCAGAGGTGAAGGAAGGGTTTGGTAATCAGATAAATCTTTGCCGGGACCGAGGATTGAACCCCGGCCGCCAGCACAGAAGTCTGACACCTTACCCCTAGACCACCAGGTCGCCAGGGCTACTTTTCCGTGGGCCATTCTGTATGTTCTTGTTTGAAACGTCTTGTGGGGTAGCCACACTTGTCATCAACGATTTTCCTGGTTTTATCGTCAACGATTATGATTTAATATTAAGAATGAAGATATAGGGTGGAATCTCACATTTTTATTCTGTTGCTGTCAAGAGATCTATCACAATACTCATAAAAATAATAAAATCATATTCAAATTTACTTTAAAAGTACAATCACCACTTAAAATTAAGTTAATTTCAAGTTTCATAAGAAACAGTTAAATTATTGCTTTATTTTACGAGTGGCCCCTTTACTGAAATATTAATGTAATATTTATAATTCGATCTTATTCATTCCTAAATGTTTGTTAACTATAGTCATTCTACAGGTGAAAATACAATATCTACCAAAACTGAAGGAATGTGTCGTTTCTCTAGGAGCTTGTTTCAATATTGCTACAACTGTTAATACTACTGCCTATTAGTCACTATTTGATTAAACGTTCAACCCACTTTGGTGGCCAATTGGCTTAAGGCAGTGGTTTTCAACCTGGGGTACGTATACCCACTTGGGTACGTGAAAACATCTTAGGTTGTACGTAAAATAAAATAGTATAAGCATCAATGTTTTATTAACTCTGATATTTTTCTTCTACGTCTGGAATAAAGGTAATGAACGGTTTTATTTGAGGGTGGGAAAACAACGTAAGAATGGATGGCGAGTCATCGCCATACCAGCCAATGATTGCTCTTCAGATCATAAGAATACCGTTGAGGACTTAACACACTTCAAGTCTACTAGGATTTTAACTACGCCGCCCCCCCCCCCCATTCTAAAATATCTATAAATTTGAGAGTAGACCCATAGACCACAAGAAATAAAAATAAATAAAAGAGTTTGTTAACATTCAACTTTGGGTTTAGTACGGAATGTATCGGCATTCCCTTTAATTGAATTAACAACATAAATTTGAAATACGCTAAAAAAATAAAAACTCTCTCAGTCAAGGTTTGAACCATCGATGTTTGCTTTCAGTCGGAAACGATAGCACTGATCTAATTTTTAGAAGTTTATATTTACTATATACACATTATAAGGTTTGTTCCTTTCAATCAAGTGTTTATTATTGCTAAAAATACCACCCTCTCTTGTCCGCCTGTTGGCTAAGTAGTAGAACTTCTGCTTACGGTGTCAAGGGGCCCGGGTTCGATTCCTGGTACGGGCAGGATTTTTCTATTCTTGCACAGGGTTTTTTCCCTGTGCGAGAACGGAAAATAGTGCTTGGAGGACTAGCTTGTTTTGCTCCCACGGCACAGATGTGGGGGAAGGGGTAGATCTAGACATGCTGAGGCATACAAGTTGACGTCATCTACTAGTGATGGTCCCATTTGATCGACTTGGGCTGGGAACCAACACTAACTATAAACAAGGAATGTTGGTCGTTGTATCAGTTTGCAGATAGTTCTTGAAAGAGTTGGACGCTTTGAAGTTTGTGTCTAAACATGGCCATAGCTTGCGTACATTTTGTGAGGTAATGCTTCACGAATATCAGGTTCGTAGAAGAATTATATAATACATTTCTTTTGTGATTAGTTTGGACAAGCTTTCAAATAGCATGAATACATCATGAAGGTATAAATGTTCCAGGTTATTTAATTTATAAAATGAACTATAAGGATTTATCTAAAATTCATGTTGATTTAAGTTTGGTAAGACACGGTTACTTTACTTTACATCTATTACTGCTTTCTGTTGTTTTTTTTTTATCAAAGTCATATGTTTCGATTACCGGCTGGTTAGGCCTGTCGTAGCTTCATATGGATTATAGTCTAACTAGGACAGGAACAAAAGCCAATTCCCGGTCGTTATCTTGTCGATGTGAAGGAGTGGTAAACCCTTATTTCACCAATGATTATTATGAGTTTCGAACCTGAGACCCTTAGCTCAGTAGGAAGACACGCTACTGACTGAGTTAAAATGTCGGACTCGTGTGATAGGGTTATTGAATTTAAATATATAGGAACAAAATGTTAAACTAGCAAGAACGATATTGGATTGGTAGAGAATACGAACGGGGTGTTATTACTAGGTCAGTAAGTTGGGACATATCGTCTGTTTTCTAGGAATATACTAAACAATACCTTACATGCTGATAATACATTTAGGGTGTTGAAAAACAAGGTTTTTAGGGAGATTTGATCCAAAAAAGTCCAAAAAGGGATGGGTTTAAATGTTCTTTCACACTGATAACTAGTTATTTATATTAGTTTTGGAAAATGTTTACCCACACCCCACTTTCTCTTAGAAATTTTATTTTTAAATATCTATTTGTTTCAAGTTGTCTCTACCCATCGGTCGAATTTTAATTTTATGGTTAAATGGGGAAACCAGCTCATATATCCGAGTTTATTGATGACTACAATGTCCCAACCCCAGTTTCACTTTCTTGAGCATTTAATTTAGACAAACTCCTTCCTACCGGATACGTGGGGACCACCCCCTGTCGAATTTCAAAATTCTAGGTCCAGGTAGGGGTTCGGAGATAATGTGAAGGAAGCATCAGGGCTTTCATCTTTATAGAAGATATATTACAAATATAATTTAAACTTATTACGCAAAAAGACTGATGAGGGCTGTAAGATTGAGGTTCGAACCCCTGTTGGGTGTACTGTGGCTGTTTTTCACAATCCCTCCAAGTGCATATGAATACAAAACCTCGAAATTCAACCTTCCCCCTTCTCTAAAACATTAGCGTAATCAGTTCAAAGTGGATTTTTGAGATAATGGTAAGATGACGACCAAATTTGGTATCTCTCTCATTGTTAATTTTTAATTTTAATATTCTTTCGGGTCACCGAAATGGGAGTCCCATCTCTGAATAAACTTTTTTTTTTGCACAACGTGTTTATGATAAACCATTAACACTCATCGTAGTTTATCTGCTATTGTACGTAGTATAGTACCATGGCTATCCAAATATTACAAAATTGCGATTTCCTTGTTTTGTGGGCTAACATTTGATTATTATTCATCCACAATAATATTTAAAAAAAACAACATACTTCACGCACAGTGAACTACCTATTTGATTGTTAGGGTGACAATTTTAATATTTATTTACTTTTCCCACCACCCCTCCGGCTAATGCAGATCACTGATGAGATGTAGCCATATTTATATGGGGAGTGGAAAAACTATTTAGAGCAATACACTTGTCAGGATTCGTATCTGGTATCCCCATCAACGACAATCCATTCTCAAACGAAAGTTGTGTTGGAACATCTTAACACTTTAATAGTAAGCCTATTTGCAAAGTTGGAATTAAAGGAGGGTGGATTTTAATGAACCGATATCGCACTCGTTGAGAGATAGATTCTTATATTTAAAAAAAAAAAACTCCTTTAAGCATTCTTGTCGAAGATAAGATAAGTTACGCTAATCACGCAACCAGCTGTGCTAGGGTAAACTAATTTAAAAGCTTTTTATTTATTTGAGGTATTTAACGTTCACTTTCTGATCCGATTGATTATATCAGAACACGAGAATTTCTATGAACGAGAGCGAAAGTGCCTACAATTTTGTCAGGAAAGGTATTTTCACATATGGTTCTTTTACATGCACACAATCGACTTCCCCTCCGAGGGACTTTTCTTTTCGTTGCTCAAGAAACCTGGAGTTGAACCCATAAACAATGAGGTGATTTAAGTGGCGTTGTTTTTCCTTCTAAGACGAGTCAAACTCCTGATAATGCAAAACTTAACTTCGCGACTGGATACTGTATCAAACATAGTTAAAGTCGTCGTATCAAGGTGATAATCAAGTCAATTTCCTTGTCACAGGGTTTATAGTTAAGCTCCAGCTTTGGAGATACCTCAACCACTTGACTACGACATCGGGACAATAGTGTCCATATGTCCCCCAAACGACGTAAATATTTTCAAAGTGATTTATTTATTATTTGTGGTTCATTTAAAACTGCAAATGAGTCTTTACCACCACACGGGTGGTCTGGTCACGATGTCTTGACGTGTCATACTCACCATATACTGAATTGTCGGCAATGAGAAGATAGGGTTTCTATACTAGACGAAAACTCCCCCTTCCATACGTTAATTTAACTGTGGTTCTACAATCACTTCTTCACGCTAGACAGGATGAATTTCCTTTTCCTCACACTTTAGATTAAACTGTTAATAAACCCTCATGCCCCGATTTAATTAAATGTTAATGTATAAACTCCGCGTCCATGGCGTCAGGCGGCAATAAAGCCATGAGTGTCCGCTGTCTGTTGGCGAAGATATTGCTAACTTTCGCGGATTGAGGGTGACATTTGGTCAGCACAACAAACCCTTCAGCAGTTTAATTCAGTTTTCTAGACTGAAGTCGCTACTCTTTAATTGCAGTACACTTTTATATTTAATTAGATAAATAGTATTTTAGCTTAGTCTTGAAATAAAGAGATCAACCTAGCGGAGGGTTATTAGTAAGAATGTTGATTAAACGGTTTGCTTATATAATAATGTACCCAAAAATAATCATGGGGGTTGGAGGGTAAGGGATCAAATTTTCCACAAAATAAGTTGAGAAATCCTGATCTTAAAAAAAATGCATACTAACAAAGTGGGAATTTTTAACCCTACAAATAAAAAACAAAAATTTAAAAAAGTCGATTCAGTTATGTTTATCCGATAATTTCATTTGGTATATAACCTACCCCTCGACCCCCACCAATTTAACAACAGCTCATAAAACACTTGTCCGTTATCTCCCCCGAAATTTTAATCTAGACGGATCCTTCTAGAGTTAGAACTTAAATTTGGAATTGCTTAAAATTAATCTCGCTGTTAGTTGAGATATTAGTTTTAAGTCGCATTTTTATAGATTAAATACAAAACATTATATTTAATATCTAAAACAAATAAAAAAGAAGGGAGTTGTGTTTGGATGGCAAGCCTGTACTCTTATTTTGAGAAAACATTTTTATTTCACATTTTTCTTAATATGGATCATAGAACGTACAATTTCAATAGTAATATTGTTATTATTTTAACTTTTAGATTTGTTTTCAAGTATCAGTTTGTTATATAGCTTTGATGAAACATGACTTTTTAATAAATTTTAAACAATTTGTAATATCAATTAATACTCTAGATGCATAGAAATCATAAACGTAAGTTTTTAATTTATAAAAAAACCAACATTAAATCGGTTGATTTTTTTACCTACGTTTGATGCCTAGATTTTCATCGAAAAAGGCATGAATATCAAAGAAACATTGAAAAAGTAAAAAGCGTCACGTAACAAAAAGAAAAACCTGCAGGTCTACTAATCCTACTGTAAATTTATTGGTTTATTTTGGTCTAACTTGAACACTCTTGAAGCCAGTGACGGAAAAAAAAAATCACATCTAAAGCATGATAATGGTTGTAAGAATCAATCTCACATAACCTTACTCTTTAGAAAGATATAATATATTGGAATTATTATTATTATTATAAGGGTGATATTTCTATAGATAGCAAAATTCATTGTTTTTTTTGTAACATATTGTCTTAGGAAAACTGATAAAAAAAATGTACTATGGAAAAAAAGTCCCAAAAATTCTTCTACAACATAGAAGTTATTGTAAAAACTTGCCAATATCTTTTTTTATGTGTAAGTTTTGTCTATCATTTTTCGTAGAAGTGCATGTGTGTTTGGTCAAAAAATTCCACAGTGCAAAAATAACACTATTTTCTTACGTTTTATAAATACAGAAGATATATATTTGTGTTGATTATGTTTTGAGTCCTCCTCTAAATACACAGTATTATTTATTACCTCTATAAAGAAAATGCGTCCGCCATAATATAAGAGCGACACAACACACAACTTTTTAAAAGGATGGGTTTATAGTTCCAAGTTGAGTTCACAGTCCCGGGAAACTGGATAGGGACTGTTCACATACTCGCGGTCTCCCGCAAGTATTGCACTTCCGATTTCCGTTGGGTTCTTTTACGAGAAGAATGTTTACTCAAAGGGAGGTTGAAAATTGGTCCATAAGTCACGCATCGTTCACGAAGTCTTAAGTTTTTTTTTTTATCGTGGTTGTGAAGGGGGAAGGTGACGATCAACAATATGCCCATATTTTTTTGTCAGATTCATGAAACGGATGTTTTGGGACGACAATTAAAGGGGGTGGTACTTTTGGGATAATTTAAAAAAAAACCATAGCTTATCTCCTCTTAAAGCTCGTGTTGGTATTCTCGTCTTTCCGTCAAATTTCCTTCGCGGTAACGGCCAATCACGTGGCTTCTCGCTGCGATGACGTCATGTTACCATTAGAACGCAATCCGAAAGAGAGGGGGCTCTTTTTTTCATCATTGCTGAGAAAAAAAAGGAAATCGATGGAAGAAGGAATTAGTTTTTTTTTTTCAGTTTTGAGCACTAACTTAATATCGACGAAACCACTTTTTAATTTTTTGATATATTTAAAAAATAGAGCAATGATATTTTTATTGCACTACTGGAATGCCGAGAGGTGAATCGGGGGATGTACTTGAAGCAGAAAGTAACGAGTCTCGTGTTCCTAACGATGCCAAACGTTTCAGTCCGTTCTAGAGGGCAGGAAGAGGATCCCCTACTCCCTGACGAACACGAACTCGTTGTAATGGTTCCAACGGTTCTCCTCGGAATCCACCCCAGGTTTGAGCTCGGCGGCCGGTCCCCCAGCCGTACCGGACCCACAACTTCCCGCCAACTTGAACCCTTGATCTTGAAGCATGTCGAACGCCTGCTCGATGAACGCGTGTTTCAAAAAGAACCTGGAGGTATACCGGTCCGTTAGACCGTGGTCCGGGTCTCGACTCTCGTTCAGCGTCTCCCCGAACACGTCGCGGCATAGTGCCACCCTCCCGCACACCAGGATCCTCGACAGCTTCCTGAACTTGACGTCGGCAAGACCGTCGCGGCCGAAGGCGAAGCTCCCCCGGTAACCGACGGTGATGAACCCGGGGCGCGGGACTTGACCGGGACGGTGTCCGACCCTCTGACTGCCTCTGTCATTCCGGGGAAACCGAAATGCTCGGCCTCTTGCCTCAGGCGTTCCTTCTCGCGGAAACTCTCTGGTAAGACGAGCACGTCGTTACGCAGGTAGTCGAGCACGTAGCGGAACAAGACGCCGTCTCGGTCGAGGAAGTACTTGCCCTTGGCGTCCCTGGTTGGAGGCGGCGCCTTGCCCGAGAACACGTGGGCGAGGAGGGAGCCGGTGTGTTTGGTGAGGGTACTGAGGGCCGTCGTGTAGAACACCCCACCAACGTTGAGCTCGACCACCGGCGGGAACTCTGAGTCGTCCTGCATGTTTTTGACTTGACTGGAGGCGGTGACACCTTGTCGCGTTCACTTCCTCCGTCTAACTGCGGCTACCGCTGATTTTGATCATCCTCTGCTCTTCGCAGCCGCGCGACTGAGGCGCTCCTCCTCGTCTCGTCCTCCCCTCCCCCTTAAAACCACCATCCCCCCTCGTTTCTTTCCCCTACCATCTTGTGGTTCGACCCCCGAGCACTCTACCCATCGACCGAGTCATCGTCATTAATCACGCGCCTCACGCTCTCGATGATAATTAAAAACCAAGTGCCGTAATTAAATCTGTTCTGGAATTAGCCCGCTCCCCATCTCGCGTCGTAACCGCCCCTGCCTTAGGAGATACGACCTTAACTCCTGGGCTCGGGCTCAGATCTATCTCCCATCCCTCACTCTGTCTAAAGCCACTTTCAAAAAGTCGAGTCTCTTGCGTGTTTAAATTCTGTCAGTTTTTTTTATATGTTAACTACAGATAATTTAGTAAAAAAAAAAAAAAAACCTTAAATGCGTTGGTAGGCGAATATTCTAAAGGTGTAACGTTATATTGGATTGATGGTGTTCGAATCCCACAGAGTTTACGTAAGATTGTTTTTCCACACTCTCCCGCCACGCACATGCGAGTACATTTCCTCTAAATTCAACCTTATATATACGTAGTGTAACTAATATATCGGCATACTGTTAGTAGACGTGGTGCTGTATAGGGAGTGTGATGGTGGGGGAAGAATATTTTTTCTACACATTTTACGTTCTTTGTAGTTTTCTTGTCCTTTATCTACGTTAGTTAATTGGTATGTATTATCACTGAGATAACTTTATCTCACCGCATTCATCCCTATCACGTAGATAGTCATTAATAACTTTTGTTTAATCCAATAACCCACCTCGGTGGCGCAGTTGGCTGACGCGCTTGTCGTGTTGAGCTCGACTGCTGAGGACGGGGAGATCGAGGTTAGAATCTCGAGCGGGTGAACTGGGGGTGGTTTTTCCTCAATGGTTTTCCACTCTCCCTCCATGCAAATTCGGGTTCACTTCCTCTAATTCAACCTTCCCAATTCCTAATCCATTAGAGTAATTAGTACTTAAAGCGTATAACCCGAACGGGTAGTAAGACGCGGTGCTAAATATTATATTATTTAATCCAATATTTATAGAAGTTACAAGGTATACCTAGGTGACCTGGTGGTCTAGGGGTAAGGTGTCAGACTTCTATGCTGGCGGCCCGGGTTCAATCCTCGGTCCCGGCAAAGATTTATCTGATTACCAAACCCTTCCTTCACCTCTGACAAGACATCTTGTGAATGTGGGGAATGCCAGGCCACCACCGTGGTTCGGATTCCACGTTAAACTGTAGCTCTTTAATTTCATCTCACAATCACCCTACCATTACACATTAGCGTAAGTGCGTATAACCCGAACGGGTAGTAAGACGCGGTGCTAATAATAATAATAATAATAATAATATTAGAGCTAGAATCAAAATCACGAACTTGCCTTGTAGTATATCAAATTTGAACAAAATCAACCGAACAGATTTAATTATAGTCCCAGGTACATACAGACAAAATTAATATATAAGCCACTTTTTTTTTTTTTTTTTGGTCAGGGGGCACATAAGACGTCAAGACTCATTTCTAATCTTGAGACTAGAAATTTTCACTATTTTTATTACAAGTAAAATGAAAACTAGCATGCTTCGGCTTTCCCTAGTTTCCAACGGACAAAAATCTTTCACATGTGTTAGGCAACGCTATTACACCATAAACTTTGCCTAGAGCTATCTGATTGTAACGAACACACACTTACTTTAATAATTATAAAATAAAAAATTATATTATATATATATATATCTTGTCGCGTGTCACACACGCTTCTTGACGTATGTAAATGCCGCGCCTGAGGGCCCCCTCCCACCTTTCCCTTAACACTTCAATTAATTCAAGGAGGGAAGTGGTTTATTTTTTAGTTATCTTGCCTATATAAACATGTATATCGGTTTTAGAATTATGTGCCCCTCCATTTCCTAACTCGTTAAACAGAACTAAATGACATGCAAGAAATGTGAGGTTATATCACATTCTCTTCCGTAGAGCAAGCATGAAAATTCACTTTGGTATTCATAGCTCAGTCTTACCCCCCCCCCCCCCCCCCCCCCCCTTTGCCGCGTGACCTACTACCCGTCTGGGATATTCACATCTAATTCCACTAAAAGGAGCGAGTATGAGGAAGGTAAAATTTAGATTCAATATACTCTCATTTTTGTGGAGAAAAAAAGAGACCATTCGTATAAATATAAAGCGCTTCAGTGGCCGAACGGCTTAAGGCGTCACACTCGCAATAGATTTGCCTGCTGATGATGGAAAAATAAGGGTTCGAAACCTAGTCAGGTCTACTAAGGGTAGTTTTTCCTAGACGGTTTCCAACTCTACTTCCACGTAAATGCGGTAGATCACTTCTAAAATGCTTTCTTCCTCATCCCTACTCCGTTAGAATTATTATCATATATGGATATAACCTGAACAGGCAGTAAGACACAGTGATGTGACAATATATAATTTTAATAAGTACGGATATAAAAAATCAGCGTACTTTCATATTTAAAATTGTTTATAAAATATTTTAAATTCAAATTTAGGATTGTTCATTACATTAGTACAAACAGAAAGAAAATATGTCATGGCTTTTCAACTCTCGTGGTTATTTTCATCATTAAAATAAGTGTACGATAAAATTGTATACACTTTCTATAATCCTTAAAGTTAAGGAGAAAATGTTCAAAGATCAATCAATAATATTATTATCCTTAAATGAATTGCTCCCCGAAAAACAAATAGGCCTATGCTTTTATGTATCATGTAAACACTTATATTTTAATTTTGGTTAGAGCCATTTACGAACAAATCCAAATAAAAAACTACACTTTTTTCGCAAAAAAAAAATCAACGTGGTTTTTCATGTCAAACACCAGATTTTGAGTTTGAAAATTCATTAAAAAACCCTCGAATTTTCAAAAATTGACTATCATTAAGTAGCCCATAATTTTAGAGCTCGAGTTAATATATATACCTAATTCATTATAAGTGTACTGAGATATTATTTCTTCGAATATTCTTCGTAGCGCTCTGTTAGATGGTCACGTATTGTTCTGTGATGAAGCGTAAAGGCGGTTTTACACCGAGGAAAGGGTGACCTGGAGGTCTAGGGGTAAGGTGTCACACTTTTGTGCTGGAGTCCGGGGTTCAATCCTCGGTCCCGGCACAGATTTATCTGATTTCCAAACCCTTCCTTCACCTCTGACAAGACATCTTGTGAATGTGGGGAATGCCAGGCCTCCACCGTGGTTTGGATCCCACGTTAAACTGTAGGTCCTCCATTTCATCTCACAATCACCCTAACATTACACATTAGCGTAAGTGCGTATAACCCGAACGGGTAGTAAGACGCGGTGATAAATAATAATAAAAAATATGTTGGATTTACTGAGGGTGGTTTTCAACTCCACGCAAATGCAAGTACACTTTCTATAAAATACAACCTTACTCATCCCTAAAAACCGTTAGCGTAATTAATACATAAGCGGGTAGTAAGACGTGATGGTAAAAATAATAAAATATAGCGCATTATACATACCGTCTTGGTGTAAGGCCGCTTCAGTCTCTCTCCTTCTCTCTCTTTCTCTCTCTATGATGAAATGTAGCGTATTAATTTCACCGACGCATTGAACGTTGTGTGATCTCTATGGGCGTGGAACAAATATCCTGTCGTTCCAATACACACCTCGTCTGTCGATAACGGCTTCCGAACAATGGCCGAGTGTCGGCAACAGCCGCTCCACCAACAAGATAGGAACGAAATTAGTCGGCAAAGAGAATTAATTTTCATAAAGAGTTTTTAATACGAAATAAGCTATAGTCAGAATCTGGTATGAAGAACTTTAGAACTTTGGCTAGCCTTCATTGAGTTTTACTACAGGTTTAAAACGTAAAGCTATTCCTTTTTAACAATGTTGTTTAATCAACATGGATGTTCATTATTGTTTATAAGATTATACACTAAAGATGTGTCAGAAAACTAACAAATTTCGAAAATATTCCAAGGGGAAACCTCAGTTACGAGTTATTCAAAATCAATGTTAGTTTATGAAATTATTTATTTCAAGGATTATCGTATCAAAATTTCAATAGTCAAGCCGAAACTTAATCAAATTCTACGGTTCTGCTGAAATGATTTAAATGATAGATTATATTTTAGAAAGATCGAGTTTAAATTTCAAAAATCTGTCATCTCAAAATTGACAATGCCAGCTAGTATTTTACATTAATACTAATTATAAAAAGTGGCAACTGTTAATCACATCACATGGCTTGTATAAAGGTAGTTTTGTGTAAATTTTTGGAACAAAAATCTTATTAAAGAATGTATTTTGCAAATAATTATCTAGACGAAAAAATTTAATAAAAGTTATTGATTTTGAAAAACAAAACATCGTGTTTTTCAACATAATTCTGGTAAAGTTCAAACTTATCTACGATGCTAGTTTTTATTTAAAAAGAATAATATAAATACCTTTGTTTATTAAAAAAAGATCCGTTATACGAGTACATTCTTTTGGATTTAATGTTTCCCCATACATATTTTGACCAAAAGTGTGTTTTATTAATATAATGATTGGTGTGCAACGGTAACCAAGGAGTCTAAGGCAATATCTATCTATTTATGTATGTAGAAACGGAAGAGGATCGACAAGAGGCAACACACGCTAAAGCCACGTGGTAGGCAACAGCATAAACTAGTTTTTAAGTTTCATTCTGATATAGACTTGTGTTTGGAAAGCCTACACTAGTTACCCTTTCACCCCCATCAAAAATTGGAAGGTTTAATTTCTACTAAAAGTAATAATTAAAAACTGACATATAAATGTGTAAAACACGGCAAATTATATACAAACAGGGAGGGAAACATATTCTCGACGCCCAAAATATTTCATGTCTGAACTAAAATAATAAATATGTCAAGTTTATGAAAATGTCTCCAAAGATAGACAGAAACGATTGGAACTTCGAAGTTTAACCTCCCCTTTTTCGCCAACCATCCACTTCCCCTGTCTGCTAGTTTCTTTTACGGCGAGCGACATTGATCTTGAATACATTTCCGCGTGACCTACACTGATAAGAATATATTATGTGAACACTTTACTACGCATACGAAGGGGAAATTTCCTCACACTCTAAGCTGGGATTGTAGAGAACATAATTTAAGGATTTTTTTTTATATTAGAACATTCTTTTTTGGGCAAAAATAAATCAAATATTTCCCAGTAGGAACATAGTTTAATTTTCTTCACATGATGATTTCAACAGTTGTTGAATGATCTGTCAAAGAAGGGTGTCCTGGAATTTAATTACAACTTTTCCTCTTTATTTAAAAAGTTTCTCATCTAATGCCATTATGCTCAGGAAGAAAGAGGATTAAAATACTAGATGACTTAAAGAAAATTCTGGTAGCTTGAAGGAGGCAGAGGACAGGGCGAATTGAAGGTTCAAGTTCACTGACAAAAGGAATGGACCCGTCGTAAGACAAAACATATAATAATAATATGCTCATGACGGATATTCAACAACTGTTGATATAGCCACGTGAAGAAATTTAAACTTTTATGTTTTGTTGCAAATGTATAAATGATTACTTTCCCGCGTCCTCATATATCCCCACGGTTTAGTAATTTCTTCAGAAGGATATAGCGATTGGAATCGTCCCATTTAAATGGATGTAAACATTTTCTGAAAAAACAAAACCCCTTTTAATTCATCTCTTGTCAGAAATGATGCTCCGAAAACAGCCGTTCAAAGGAAATGCTTTGCCGACACTGACCGTGTCGACTACTTCGATACGAATATTTGGCACCTTTCTAGTAATTATACCGTCGTGTTGAATGTATCTAAAGCAATATTCCATCACCCCCACCCTCTTTTCCATTTTAGAAATATACATGTCTCTATTTTTACCGAGTTATAAGAGCAGCTTATATATATTTTTTTCTTTAAGATACGAAAACCAACATGTTGCCCGCAAGATACAGACCCCAAAACGACGATGCTGTTCCCCTTGAAAATGTTCGCGATCTCCTCCCCCCTTATATCTCTCGGACTCGCTAATCCTCTTGTTGAGGCCCTCTCTACTAACTAGATGTCCCGAGGATCAATACTAGAGGAAGGTCTGGCTCAGAACATTGGAACTGCGCAGCTCGTACAGCGCAACTGTGTGAATGTATGTGTGTTCTGTACCGACTGAGCCATTGCTCCCGGTTTCGCCATCCCAGCCCCTGCCTCTCTTTCTCTCTCGTTTCGATCAATGAGGTCAAAAAGAGAACCACTCGCCGCCACCCCTTAGGGCTTTTTTTTTAAAGGTATGGGGGATGGATCTCCTCCCCCACTACCTCTATACTTCATCAGCGTAACGCATTCTCTAACAGAGCCATTCACCCCTCTCCCCGCCATTCTTTTCACTGCTTGTCTCCTTCATTAGCAACTTTACTGCCCCTTGCTATTCTTCATTACCTGCGGCTCAATGCACCCCTCCCTCACACCCGTGACAATACCCTTGTTCCTGTCCTTTGTGCTCTTTACAGCTTCCTCGTCTACGCTTAACCTTGGGGTTATAGTGGATGAATTAGAAAAGTCTGGTAGAATTAAAAATATATCAAGGTACGACTATATATTTACAGTCGATACGTTACTAATATATTTCTATTTTAAGTGGCAGTTGGTAAAATTCGACTCATTCTACGACAGATCATTTGGCTTTTTTGAAGTGTTGAAAAATACACTGTATATTATAAGTGAGAAGTATCACTACATCAAGAATAAAAAATTACTGTTTTGATAAATAACCAGAAGTAAGGATTGTAGTATATTATTTACTACTTAAATTATTAATTTTACAAATACAGTGGTATTCTTAGCTGTTTTAAAGCACCACGTTTTACTACCTGCATATGTACTAATTACGCGAGTGGGTTAGGGATGAGGAAGTGTACCCGTATTTGCATAGAGGGAGAGTGGAAAATCATTTAGGAAAAACCACCTTCAGTATACCAGACCAAGATTCGAACCTCAACCTCCATGTCATCGGCACTCTAGTATACTGCGAGAACTATGCCTTGGACTATGTGGGTGCCATCTTAATTGAATCGGTTATTTCGAAAAGCCTTATTTCCGAAGAGAATAGCTTCGGAAATATGGTATTTTGAAGGGAATGTTCATATACACAAGGAATAGGAAGCTAATTTGGGTCCACCAGGAAACTTTACTATACCGGGCCCAAAAAATGCCAGGGGGTCCCCTAGAACCCCCCTGTTTCTACTTCTTTGCCTAGTGAAAAATATGTCTTCTGTACTATTATTAAAAAGTGAAAGTTTTACAATTAGAAAAAATTAATATGGTTTTATCGAAATTGCTAAGTTAATTCATTACTCCCCTTGCAGACTTTTTTTTTTAGGAAAAGCCATTTAGAAAATACAAACCTGTTCCCCGTTAAACTTAATAACATGTTTGGGCTATTTTTAGATATTGATACTATCGATCAAAATGTTACATTACTTGTATGAATACTTGAAAGTAGATCCAGTAGTTTTTCTAGCTTTCAGATAAAAACCTTCCTATTTAAATTAGATTGTAACTGTGAGAATACTTTTTGTTTAAGTAGCTGACCCTCAAGCGCAGCTTATAACGCTTCTGAACGCTTGTTTAAGACTCCCGAACTCGATGCTTAGTATGGTCAATAATAAGTCGTTCTGGAATTTAATTTGGTATCTCCACAAGTGGTATATTGACAATCTACAGTCTAGTTGTTGTGTCTCTCGCAGGAAAAATATAATATAGGACGGTACAAGATCATTAAAGCATTTACAAATTAAGAGTTAATAGTGACTACATGGATTAGGGCGTAACTCTGTAATGAAATGAGAGTTTTCATTTCGTAATGATTCTGATCAAAAGTTCGCACTCTTAATATATTTAAACTTGATGAATAATTTCAGAATGTAAAAATAAATGCATCCACATGTGCTAGGAAATCTTGCTAACACACCTGGATGATAATTTATTTATTTTTTACAACTAAACTCTTTTGTTCACAGTCCCGCACCCCTATTGCAAATACTTGTGAATCATAACTTCGATAGCAGTTTCTTTCTCTCCCCTCCTTTCTGGAAACTAATAGAAAAATGAGTCATACATGGTGCAACCAAAAGAAAGAATATTCCAGAATGATTTATTTTGAATAATATACCCCAAAAGAAGGCTCCTCTCATCAATCAGTCCGTGACACATTAATCTCTGATTTTAAAATTCCACGACATTTTGACCTCCAGTTTTCATTCGATCTTAAACCTTAGAATTAAACGGGCCGCGACGCGCTAAACTATTAAGTCCAAGCGGCCACATCAATTGTTCAAATTAAATAATTATGGGTAAGATATTTTAGTAATCAATAAAAAACAAATTTATTCCGCTTATCTGCTTTCACGGTAAATAGGTAGAATTAAAACCTAACCCTTGTCACTATAATGCCCGAGCCCCAACGAGTGATTCCACAACAAAAAAACCCTGACAGACAATTCCCTAAGACTATCGTAGTAGACTAGACTATCTATGAAAGGGAGATTGGTTTTACACTCACTCCACGCCAATGCGGGTACACTTCGTCTAAATTCAACCTTACTCACCCTTTAATCACTATCTTAGTACATATGCGTATAGCCTGAACAATTATCAAGATGGGTGTTAATATAAATAATAGTAAAACAAGTTATATCAACAGTAAATAGACTACACTGATTGAGGAAGATTTTTCCTAAATGAATTTTCAGCTCTCTCTCTCTTTTCATGCAAATGTGGGTAAACTTCTCATCTTTACCTCATTTAGCCCGAATATCCTGGTGACGCGTATTATATACTCGTAAACCTCCAATGTGGCAAAAATAATGGTGGATCAATTTACAACAATAAAGAGGTCCCATTTTCTGATAATCCTGATGTGTGTAAAGGAAGATTGTATTGTAACACTCTGCAATTATTTTTATAGTCATATTTGTCCTACTTTTGAGTTATTAATAACTTTAAAGCAATCAGGTCATTCACACTTGGGACCTCCGTGTGATTGCATAGATTTCACAAATCGTTAAACGGTCATTCCGATAAATTATCAATCACGAGGGAGACAGTTAAAAGTTTGAATGATCAGCAACAGAATACATATTTTGATGGAAAAAATGGGGGGATTTTAATTTTATTAATATACCTAAAGACAATTTTTTGCAGACAAGATAAGAAAGGAACAAATTCTTGTGAATACAAAATTTCCTAAATATTTAATTCATTTGGAAATAAAGATTTTAAAACTCAAGGCCATAGCCAGCCAATAATTTCAGGGGGGTGGGGTGTTTGGTGGGTACATCCCCCAATTGCTAGAAGATAGAAAACAGTTATAGAAGTTATCTGAAGTTTTTTTTCACAGTAAAATAACCCCCTGCCGAAGGATTGGAAAATGAATAAATATTAAACATTTTTTGAAGCTCTGTGAAGTGTTTATTTTTATGGTAAAATAACCCCCAAAATACCGAAGGCTAGGGAAATTTCTAAATATTTAACACCTCTAGTGTAAGTGACTGTCCAACTGCGCCATCTATCTAGACAGATTGATACACGGACCGGGCATTTCTGGAGGCTACCATCTGTTGGAAGAAGAGAGAACTTCTTGGTGGAAGGAAGGTTCATTCCATCTTCTCCCACATATTTTTGTCACCAACCCCAGCCAGAAACTACCTTGTGACTAGTGTGGTTTTATTTAGAGGATTATTAATATTTTGTGAAATAATAAACTTTAATTAGCATTTAATTTATACCTAGACCTAAGGGGAAAATTTCAAATTCATATGAAGTATTACTTTGCTTTTGTTTGTTTTGTTTGCTAACGCAATTCCCGCTTGTACTTTTGAATCGGAAAACGGTTTAGGCCGAGCTTCTGGTGTAAGAATAGCCCTTTTTTTTTTCTCAAGAGAGGAAAGTGGGTAGCGAGCGGCGTGTGTTGACAAAAACGGACAAACCACGTGGTAACACCCAAGTTTGGGTTCGGGAAAAACGTTAAATTATTAAATAATATTATTGTCGCATTGTGTGCCTAAAGAAGGTGTGGGTGTTTCCCTGGATCGTCTGACTATCTGCATCCTTGTCCGTTTAAAGGGATACATGGAAGTTTCTGCCACGTGGTAGCTTGTGGAGTCATCTCAGGTTAAGTACAACCTACCAGGTAAGAGTAGTACAAGACTATTATATTCCCTACAACGGTAGTACCGGCTAGTAGCCAATCATCAAGGACTTTGATCCACGGAGTAATACGGCTGGATAGGTTCCCGGACTGGAGTAGTTGGCTGTACCGGCGTGGATCTGTGTTACACTGTAAATTAAACAACAGTGCCAACCTTTCACGCGAACGGACGAAAACCCTAATAATGAACTATGTCAGGGGTATAACAAAAGGTTAGAACATTTGGACAGAGTTAGTTGAGTTTGGTATTATACGGTTTTATTGAATATTGTGTTACTATTATTTGTATCTGTCACCAGGAGTTAATGGTAGTGTGTGCGACCCTCCAGTACCATTTTAAAACATTTAATTCCTAGCCTGATAATATTTTTTTTTTTTGCCGCTCGAACCTAACATTTGTTAGGAATTTAAAGTTTATTGAAAATAAGAGTATAGCAGAAAGGAATACCTTTTCACTAGGAGCTCTGAAGTGATTTTATGGTAACACAGCCACCCAATTTGTACTTGTATCTTATATTTTATATGGTTGAACCATAAATAAATCCATATATATTTTGTTCATAAAATTTCGCGGGGTGTTTGAACCCCCAAACCCCACCTTTGCAACGGCCTTGGTGAAATTACTATTTTGGAGGCATTTACGTTATTTTCAGTATTTTCTAGCATCTAGGAGTAATTTATTAAAAATGTATCTTCTAATACTTTGTTTTGTAAAACTGTGGAGTTTTTATTGGTTTACTGTATTGTGGTCTATTTGTCTACTTCAAAGATTTTAAGTAAAAAAATGAAACATTTAAACAACGGCTTGTAAAAATTTCTCACTTTTACTTGGTATATAATTCTACCAACCTCATTTTTAACATTTTTGTTGTTACCATGGTAAGTACCCCCCCCCCCCCCCCAGAAAATAATCCTATATTATTTCTATCCAGTGTTAAAATAAGTGTGAGATTATCAAAGCCCCTCCCCCCAAACTTAATTTCTTATCCGTGTAATACTCTAATTTACTAGTCACTATAATATTTGATATTTTGCTTATATACTGACTGCACTTTACCAAGTAATATTATAAAATATTTATGAGAGTTTTGTTTCGTAATTTGGGAAGTTTCTCGTTAAGTAGGCATATTTCACTATCTTCAAGAGCAGAATAGGATGGCCACAACTGCTGTATATGAAATAGCTAATGGGTGATATTGCGACCAGTATGACTGTAAGCTAAAGGAAATAGGGGTGCATGGAGTGCAGCTGACTTCAAATATGCGAAGAAACTAGTTTTGAAAGGATAATATAAGGGTATCTTTGTAAACCTATCTATACTTATAAAATAACATGTCCTGACTGACTGACTGACTGAGTGATTCATCATCGCCGAACGCAAACTATCAAGGCTACAAGCATGAAATTCGGACTGTATATTTATTTTGTTATGTAAGCACCCACTAAGAAAGGATTTCAGAAAATTCCACCCCAAAGGGGTCAAAATAGGGGATGATAATATGTATGAAAGTCCGTCATTTTGAAAGTTACATAACCAAAATTTTGTATTTCGGTTATTGACGTAAAACAAATACGTGTTTCAGGAATTTTGGAAATTTTATTTAATAAGGGATGAAAAAGGGGGTGAAAGTTTGTATCGGACTTGCATTATTTTTGATCTGAGGTAAAGTTATGGCCATCAACGTAACGTAATATTTTAAATTAATCTGTAAATACATATGTATATTTTCGTATTTGTATATAATCAACTTCCACGCGAGCAAAGCCGCGGGCAACAGCTATCTAGTATGGTATATTTTATTAATACTTTTGTGGTGTAAACATCTGAATTTCACCCTTGTAATATACGTGGTACACATATTCAACACCTACCAGGGGCTTTGCCACGGTCATTATTTTGTAGAATATTCCTTTACAGTTTTGGTAATCTATCTTTAATCAACTAAATAATTATGGATTCTTTTATAAAATAAATGAATAACAATTTTTCTTAAACTTTAGAGTTTCTAGAGATTTGCCCAATTGCTCAGTTAAAACACTGAAAACTATTAATTTTTTGCGTTCTGCGCACTCTTTTATATTTTCCTTGCATGAAAGTATTCGTATATGCTTATGTTATTCTACGAAGCAGTTAAAGCATCATGTCTTAATTATCAACTAACTTCACGAGGGTTGGCTGTACTGTTAACAAAATGACTGCTTCTCGTGCAGGTGTTTATTAGGGTTATATTATTTATTTAAAGATGTGTTTTATTTAATTTAACTTATATACAACATGTGAAGTGAACAATTAATAAATTAATATTATTTGACAATTTTGTACTACATATTTTTGATATCAATATATTCGTTTGTGGTTGTTTTGTAGCTTTTCTCATATTTCTGGAAACCAACAGGGAAAAGGCTGAATCTTAGGCCTTCCTATTAAGACAATGGGAAACATTTTTATTGTATTCTGGGCCTGTACGTCTTGACAAGACATTAATACTAGGAATACAATTCATATGCGCTTATTCCTTAAAATGGGACCTCTAGTCTTTTCAGTGAAAGGACTATTTATGACTTTAATATTAGTGTTAACATTCTGTTTGGGCCTGACTTCTATTTGGGCTCATTTAGGGGATGTGGCCCAATCCATGAGTGGTTTAGAAAGAGAACAACTCAAGTAAGTACCTGGATCACTAACGTATTCTATTCTAAAAAGAGTAGGTCATGGCCTATTTATTCTTTATTAGAGTATACATAATTATAAATCAATAATTGGGAATGACATTTAAGAACCATACCATCTAATAAACCTATTACATTTTCTATGTATCTTATTATTGAACTCTAAGGAAATGGCGAATTCAGTGATACCATAGGCCTATTTATTTGAAACTAGGCTTCTTTATTTTTACAACATTTGGACAATTCAATAGAACATACGTTTAAACATTAACATACTAGGCCAACACAGTGTTTGATTGTGTGATCCCATCTATGAAGTCATAAATAGTTTATTTTGTGAATATTAATTGAGGTTGTAATATATTGGTGAATGGAGCAGTAGCAAGGTTAGATCTGAAAGTCAGCTGAGTAACTACTGTAATGAAGGTTGGACTAAGCTAGTTTGGAAATTAACAACATATTTAGCTTTGGCTGTATCCGAATAGTCAAGTACCGATACACTAGACTTGATAAATTTACACTTTACATGCACTTGAGATCGAAGAATGCAACAGATTTTTTGAAGGGCAAACTACCTTGAGTCCGTAGTACTGCTTCCTACCAGTGATCCTATAAACTATTTTAAATGCCCTCTATCAGCATGGAATGAAGACGAATACTTTTTAATATCAATTTCCAACACAAAAGCAGTACCGGTATATAGTTAAAATACTTGATCACATTACTCTAGCAGACGAAAAATTAAACAGTTGTGAGTCAAACTTTGCATAGACGAAGTGTCAAGGATAATTGCTGTCACCCTTGGTTTCAAGAGCTTGTGAGGGGTGCATCTGCACGGTTCTACATGTGATTGCAATGCAACTATAGAGTGAACATCAAGGGTCGATGGTGCGTGAAGTAGACTATTCGGATACAGCCTTTATCTTTACCACATTTTCAGTTGATTTCAAATATAGCCTTGCGTGAGTTTGCTTGATGTAATCGTGTGTTTTCGTTAAATAATAAAACCACATTTACCAGAAATTCGTCTATTGCGAACAAAAGTGAAGTGAAGTTAACTGCAGAAAATTATACCACATTTATCAATATACATACAACTTTGGCCATGCAATTTTACAAATTTCTCAACATCTTTTGCTGCGTCACCTAGGGGATAGCATGAAGCGAGAGTGGGATTAATTTTTTTTACAGTGTCGTATTATTAGAATTATTTTTTCTAGCACCTATACTCACCACAAGATTCAGAAGTTTCCGACTACTCTATAACAAAACAAACCTTGTCAAAAAAATATTCTAAACTCACCTAATTGACTGGGTAACATTGTGCAGAACGAAACTTCTGTAGAACAGTTAAGATTATAGCCGAACAGTGATTTTACTTAATAAATACACATTAAGAGCGTACAACCTGAATGGGTAGTAAGACGTGGTGCTATAAAAATAAAATACACACTTAAGTGTCAACAAGCACTACAGTTTACTTTTTGTAAATTATTAGCATGTGTCAAATAAAGGTCTATGTTACATTTAAACACATGTTTTTGGTGGAAAAGAAGTCTACATAAAGTCCTCTTCCCACCCATAAAGGTAGCTGTAATATTTTTTGTGAGATGGCAGCACAAACCAGTGTTTGTCTTCAGAGCGTAGCTTGTATTTGCTCTGGAAAAAAGGTCTATGTGCAGTAGTCACGTTGTATACCCCGGGCTGGCTATGTCATATTTTCCCAGTGTGTTCCCTTAATTAATTTGTACATAAAATGTTAACTACTTTGGGTACTGTACTGTATTGCTTCTATTAAAACGTGAGTCTGTGAATATCCTTAGTTGTTGCTGCCCAGTGATTAGACAAGCTGTTCCAGACTCAGAAAATTAATGTTTTGCATTCTATATTACTTTATTTGATTTTATGTACAGTTAAAAAACTTAGTCAATTATTGTTATTGGTTTGTTGTTGGAATATTTTGGTTTGGTGACAAAACAATGTATTGCATTAGGTTACCATATATTTTCATTTTATTATGTTAAAATCAAACCATAGTATAGTTTTGTGTTAAAGAGTATTTAGAATGTGAAAGAAAGGTATGGACATTGTCTTCATCCTGGCCTCATTCATTAATGCAAACATGGCACCCTGAATGTGCATATTTTATGTTATTTATGAGAAGACATTATTTTCAGGTGAAATAATATTGCACTAAAGTGTTTTCATTATACTCTGAAAAAAGAATCTATTTAATCTGCTTGGATGCTACACGATTGTTCCTCTCAAAGTTTGAAAATATATTTTCTCAAAACTTACCAATTGTGACATAGACCCTTATTCGACCGCACATTTTAATTATATAGCCATGCCAATGCAATTAGGTGAGTTTTCTAAGAATTTTTTTCCATCACGTTTGTTTTGTTTAGTCAGAAACTTGAGAATCTTGTGTACAGATGCTACAAAAATATTCAATTTCTCATAATTTGAAAGAGGAAAAAAAATAAAAAAATCAGCCATGGGATCACACTTAAAGACAGTTAGGTTAATATTGAAATGTTATAATAAAAATTCTAAGTTTTCAGAGGTAACTGATTAATTTCTGGGTTTGATTCACAGGGAAGAAGCTCGTGACATGTTCTACCATGCTTATAGAGCCTACATGGTAAGTAATGGCGGATACACTTATTTTATATTTTAAGGAAGTTGTTAAAATTTAAAAAAGTACGCTCTTATTCATTTGAATACTGTTTCCAAAGTCTGGTGACATTTGTATATTGACCATTTAATACATGTAGGAGAACGCTTACCCCGCCGACGAATTGATGCCCTTGAGTTGCCGCGGCCGCTGGAGAGGGGTAGAACCAAGTCGTGGGGACATCGACGAGACTATGGGAAAGTGAGTATTAAATACTGATTATTTCATTTCATTCACTTAACAAACTTTTGTTTATTAACATGTTATGGAACTAACCTTAGTTTTAATTTGGTAGGTTCTTCATTATATTAAAAATGAGGCATATTTTTTTTTGGTTTCAGCTTCTCATTGACGTTAATTGATGCTCTGGACACATTAGTGGTGAGTAAGGTTACAAGCTTAAAACATGTGAAAGGGGAAACTCACATTTCACAGTGATAAACTTTTAGGCCATACTGAGATTCTACCCCAATGCAAACATGCTACATACTGCGCTAAGTTGTCAAACTAATTTATATATATATATATATAAAAAATATGGTTGATTATTTTGTTCAAAACTGGTATACCTAGTGTATTATTATAATAAATAATATTTTATTTAGGTTTTCTAAGATAAATTCATTTAAAGGGCAGTCCATCAATAACAGATTAAAAAAAAAAAATGTGCCGAACTACCAGTAACTTATAATGGACTGTATGAGAGATATCAACCTATGGCCTGGGTCATTATTTTATTATATATATATATATATATATATATATATATAAATATATAATAAATATATAAAAAAACACACAACCACCACCACCAGCTTGCTAGTCATTGCTTCACATGCCTTATCATCTAACTTAAAACTGGGACAGGCTTAACATTCAGTCCTCCAGCTGTTAATTCATCACTGTGAAAGGTTAAACCCACTTTTTGGTTTTGCCGGTAATAAAACCCGGGACCCTTAGACCAGTGGACACATGAGTTAAGGTGTATTGAAAACATTAAAAATTCTGTGGTGTTAAGCCTTAATCGAGTCATACTGAGAGTACACTGCCAGTTAATGAAGATAATACCAACTTCTGTGGATAGAGGGTGTCATGTAGTCACCACAACAAACCCTTATATCACTAATTTAAATTTCCGTAGCTCCTCATTTGTCCTAATGAAGCAGAGTTGATCCCGTTCCAGAAAGTGCTGGGGATTGAACCCTGGACTTCTGAATCTGCACCCAGAAACTCTCACCACAGAGATGGTCTTGATTACATCCAAAAGAATCAATTTTTTACAGATTCAATGTAAACATTGCAACATCTACTTCATTATGAGCTAACAAAGAATGATTTATTTTTTTGTCAGGTGATCGGAGACCTGGACGAATTTGAACATGCAGTGAAACTGGTAGTTCGAGACGTCACTTTTGACAACGATGTTGTCGTTTCTGTGTTTGAAACAAATATCAGAGTCTTAGGGTATGTATTAAAACAAAAATTGAAGATTCGAAAATTTTCAAAATCCAAGCACTCTCACATAAACTTCATAGTTTTTTCCTCCCAAACTTAGTTGGTATGTAAAGTCTATAATAATAATAATAATAATAATATTATTATTATTATTAGCACCGCGTCTTACTACCCATTCGGGTTATACGCACTTAAGCTAATGTGTAATGGTAGGGTGATTGTGAGATGAAATGGAGGACCTACAGTTTAACGTAGAATCCGAACCACGGTGGAGGCCTGGCATTCCTCACTTTCACAAGATATCTTGTCAGAGGTGAAGGAAGGGTTTGGTAAACAGATAAATCTGTGCCGGGACCGAGGATTGAACCCCGGCCGCCAGCATAGAAGTCTGACACCTTACCCCTAGACCACCAGGTCACCTCTATATAATTGATTCTAGCAATTGCATAATATCTTTGAGTTCAAGTAAAAGGCTTTAGATTTAAGTTAAAGATATTATTTCTTCGGTGATTTGAACCCACTGTTTTACAGAATCAATTAAACATTGAAAGATTGAAGGGAGAATAGAAGGGCAAGGCCTACACACTTACCAGAAAACTTGAGGCCTCAAAGATCATAATTAAAACAAAATTTCATAATTTAATTCAATATAGCTGTTTGGCGCCATTTTTCCTAAGTTGCTTTAGGAAATATAAATACTAACATTCTTTTTCTTACAACACATTCATTATAATATTCCTACATTGGGTTAAGTGGTAGGGCCCTATATTATTATTTGGAGCACAGTAGTTAATTTAGTCCTATACATATGTTGAACAGTACAAGAAAAATTCTAATTCAAAATTTGAAAAAAGGATATTTTTGTATCTTGAATCCTATATTTTCTCAAGCTTCTTAATGCGAATGTCTCTCTGATGCTATATGTTTCAAGAATGCTATATCTCTACTTTAAACAAAAGTGAAATAAATTGTGCCGTTTGAACATTTCTTATGTTATCTGTGATAGGGGCTTGCTGTCCGGGCACATCTTAGCGGAGTACTTTCAGCAGCGTGCTGGTATACTGTCCTGGTACAGGGGAGAGATGCTGGACATGGCGAGGGACCTTGGCTACCGGCTACTTCCTGCTTTCAACAGCACCACTGGCATCCCACACGGCCGGGTACACATTTTGATACACGTTTTCCAAATACACTTTACCATACATTCTGAAATCACCCAGTGGGGGCATGGCTACGGCACCAATCAAGACCGGACTGCCGTTGATGGGGAGTTTGGGGCTCAAAACTCGATCAGGTGTATCGAGGGTAGTTTTCCCACCCTCCATACAAATGTAACCTTCCTCATAACCTAACACACTAGCATATTTAGTACATATACTTATAGCACATTTGACCTGGAAGAGGAACAAGTAGAGAGAGACGAAGTGCTTAAAAAAATAATTCTGAAATCAAACAAATTAAATGACTCGTGTTTAGTGTTTGATTTATAAAAATACATTTTATTTTCCTTTACAAGCTCATTATGTATTTTTATTTCCCTCAGGTCAATCTTCGATATGGTCTAAAAAGTCCTCGGTTGGAGTCGTCTCGTGAAACTTGCACAGCTTGTGCGGGCACTATGATCCTTGAATTAGCCGCACTCTCGCGGCTTACAGGAGACCCCATATTCGAGGTAATATGTACTCTTTAATAATGCAGATGAAATATACCTACAGTAGCCACATGGCTTCTTTGGTGCTGACAGCTAAAAACTTTGAAAAGCTATCCCTTCGCCGAACCATATGATCTGCAAAACCATGTGTTTAGCAGCTGTCACTTCTGACGGTCAAAATTTAGGTATATACCTAAATGTGACTGTCAGAAGTCAGCTGTGAGCTGTCAGTCAGCACCAAAGAAGCCATGGGGCTACTGTATATGTGTAGCAGGAGTGTAAGAAACAGAAGAAAATCTTCTCTGATCACCTGGTTGGAATTTTAACCTTGAACTCGTTATTGGCTCACTCCTCATTTGTTTGTTTAGTACCTATTGTTAAAGTTTTAACTTTTAAAACTTGAGTTTGTTCCCACTTTTAACCATTTCTATTGTAACTTAATTGAAATCAAATTTGCCCCTTTACTCGGAGATTAAGAAAAAACCTTTTTGTTTTGTCACTGGAATAATACAGTGTCTTAACACAATTTTAAGAAGAAAAAAAAAAGGCTACTTCTTGAAAATTTGAGATAGCCTAGTTTTATAACTGCTCCAACTCAACCAAAAGACTTTTATAACACTAGAAATTTTTTTGAATATTGAATTCTCTATATATTTTTTTTCTTTAAAAAAATTATAAGCTTATTTATAATATTTATAAGTGTTAAAGGTGACCTGGTGGTCTAGGGGTAAGATGTCAGACTTCTGTGCTGGCGGCCGGGTTCAATCCTCGGTCCTCGGCACAGATTTATCTGATTCCAAACCCTTCTTCACCTCTGACAAGACATCTTGTGAATGTGGGGAATGCCAGGCCTCCACCGTGGTTCGGATTCCACGTTAAACTGTAGGTCCTCCATTTCATCTCACAATCACCCTACCATTACACATTAGCGTAAGTGCGTATAACCCGAACGGGTAATAAGATGCGGTGCTAATAATAACATAATAATAATAATAATAATAATGTTAAAGCTTATTGTCTTGGTGATATTTTTAATAAGTTAAATGTTTGACATTCAAGGACGGTACGATTGGCATGAGCAGAATATAATGTTATAAAAGTGTGTATTTCCTGCCCCATGTATACCATACTGACCATTTCCAGGAGAAAGCACACCGGGCCATGGACGAGCTCTGGAAGATTCGTCACCGTAGCTCTGACCTGATGGGTACGGTCCTCAACATACACTCTGGCGATTGGGTGAGGCGTGATTCTGGAGTGGGCGCTGGTATCGACTCTTACTATGAGTACTGCCTCAAGGCTTACATCCTACTGGGGGATGAGAGGTACCTGGGCCGCTTCAACAAGGTATGTGTTTTATGTAGGATGAGTAGAATTCACCATTTTACAAATTCTAAGCTTTATCTTATTTTTGAATCTCTAATTCAAATCTGAATCTTGCAAAAAATATGAATTCAACAGGATAGTATAAAATATAAATATTAACAAATGCTAATAAATTTTTTTAGAGTAAAGTCAAAATCACTATTTTACAAGAAAAAAATTTCGGTCACAAAACAATAGGTTTCTATATTCTTAGGTCCCCTCCGTATAGAAAAAAAGGTTTATACACATCATTATAAAATCTGTTATTTGTTGTTGTTGGCAGCACTACTCAGCTGTGATGAAATACATCAGTCAAGGTCCGATGTTAATCGATGTCCACATGCATCGGCCCCACACAAACTCGCGCAACTTTATGGATGCTTTGCTGGCGTTTTGGCCTGGGCTTCAAGTATGCAACACTTTGCTTTTGAATTTATAGAATAAGGTTTTTAAAAGATCATTGTAAACAAACAAAGAAAGGAAATGGCACCAAAGAACTTTACGTGACAAATTTGATTGAATGATATAAAATGGTGACTAAATGTTGACATTTTATGATATAATTAATTAATTATCCATAATTTCCCCTACGTGTAAGATTAATGGGAGCTAGTGCCTGTTTTTCTAGTACTCGGTTTTACTACCCATTTGGGCTGTACACCTAGTGGTTTATCCAATAATTATGTTGGATCTGAACCATAAACTTTTTTACCCCCCAATATCCCTCCCCAAATATAACACTAAGTAGACATTTAGCTTGGCTCCTCCCCTTCTATCCTGTGTTAAATAACTTTTTATGTCAAGAGTGTATGCCATTATTTCGAAGCTTTTGTGATACTAAAAGGATGACTCGATAGATAAATTTCCTTTTCTGTGTAGTATTGAATATAAGTATGTTTACTAACAGTGGAAATGTCAGCATTAATATTATTTTTACAATATTATAATTTAAATATAATAATTTTGTTTTTTTAACATTGTGATCTACCCTCCCCCATGTAGAGATTAGAGCTCTCCCTGTTTCTCCCCCTCTCAAAAGCATTACACGATTTAAGGATAACCCCCAATAAGCAATATTAAGGCTATAAAACAAATTACAATTCATTTAGTACACTCTTGAAACACAAGCCAAACTTATTATCTTGTTGATTGGCTTACGTTCTCTGTTGTGACAGGTTTTGAAAGGTGATATCAAGCCAGCCGTGGAGACCCACGAGATGTTGTATCAGGTGATGCAGAGGCACAACTTTATCCCTGAGGCTTTCACTACAGATTTTCAGGTAAACTTTCTCTAACTTCAGCACATACTACATTCCTAAAATTAATAGTCTGTTCTAGAATTATGTCAAGATTAATCACCAAGCAGCATAACACATTTGAGTAATTGAATTAATTTAAAATAGTTGTTTGGTGCAATTCTTCCTTTATTAATAATTTATGTAAATGGTCTTCTAGAAAGGTAACTACATTTTTTCTATTACTGTATTTTATTAGCCGTTCAGGCTGTATTATATACGTTTAATGTGTTAGGGAAGTAAAAGGGTTAATTTAGAAGAAGCGAACACACATTTGTGTGGAAGGAGAGTGAGAAACCCTTCAGGGAAAACAACCACTAGTACATCTGATCAGATTTCAAGCCCCAATATCCTCGTCATTGGCAGTCCAGTCTTCTGTGAGTGTATCTTAGACCATTCGACCACTGAAGTGCATTTTAAGAAATTTAAATTAGTAATGTATCTTCATCATCAACTGTTTACAGGTCATTTTAGTAAAACGTATGTTATGTATATGTATACACATATATACACCAAAGAGAATAACATTTTATTTATATAGCACAGTATCTTACTAGCCGCTCGGGCTATATGCTTGAGTACTAATTATGCTAATGGGTTAGGTAGGTATTGGGAAGGTTAAATTTAGAGGAAGTGAACCCGCATTTGTGTGGAGGGAGTGTAGAAAACTATTTAGGAAAAACCACGCCCGTCTCACCTGGCTGAGATTCGAACCTCCATCCGATTTCCCCATCTTTGGCATTCTAACTTGGCATGATCCTAGCGTGTTAGCTAACTATACGAGGCAGGTCGAAAATTTAGTTAAAAAATATCATACGGGAGTCAAGTAAGAGATGGGAGGAGCAGAGATAAAAAATTGTGCAAGTGAGAGGAGAAGAATATATGTGATTACAAAAGGAGAAATGTTGGAAGGATAGGGTATTTTTTTTTACCAGTCTTTTATAACAGTTACCATTCAGCATGAGAAGGGCATATTTATAAATCTTGTATCTTTAGGTTCATTGGGGTCAACACCCATTGAGACCAGAGTTCTTAGAGTCGACATATTTCTTGTACCGGGCCACTGGTGATCCTTATTACCTGGAAGTGGGACGCAATGTGCTACGCAGCCTGCAGAAGTACGCTCGTGTTCCATGCGGGTATGCTGCTGTCAAGGATGTTCGTACAAACATGCACGAAGACAGGTGGGTGAAGCCAAGATCGATCGGTAATTTCTTAGGTGATTTATTATCCACAATTCATGGTGGGCGAACTAATTGGTAGTAAATTAAATAATAAATCTAATACTAATGTGTGTTGTAGAGTGATTTAGTTAACTGGATTTGTTATAAGTAATGTTTAAAGAATACAGTATCAATAAAATTGTCTGGATAAAATAACATTAAAGGAGGCTAAGGTACAGTTAATAAAATAAAAACAAAGCCTGATAAATAATTTTTACTGCATATTATTATATTTTGCTCATTGTACATATTGTGTGTGATAGTGATTTAATCTAATTCATTGTGCTTATGTGTTTGAATTGTTATAGAATGGACTCGTTTGTTCTGGCGGAAACTTTCAAGTACCTCTACCTGTTGTTTGCTGACCCCGCTGATCTTCTGCTGGATCTTGATGAATTTCTCTTCACCACTGAGGGTCACCTTCTACCCTTATCTCTCGCCAGAGATTCCAACTTCTCTGTAGTCGCGGTAGGTACAGTTCCCGATTTACTGCTTATAAACCTGTCGTCCACAGTTTTTCAACAACTTATCTCGGTCACTGGCATGTCTTCCTCCTTTAATCACTTCCATTTTTCTCCTCTCACTTAAACACTTGCAGCTATGAACTCATCCCATATCTTTCTTGGTCTCTCTTGGGGGTTGTTTTCCCACATACTTCATGTTCATGTTTCTCTTTGGTATTCTCTTATTTTACATCCTCATTACATGACCATACCATCTCAGTCTTGCTTCCCTCTACTATCTCATTTTACTCCCTGTAAACCCCCCCCCCCCCCCCCACTTTTTATTGCTTTGAAATTGGATTTTTCCCTTTCCCGAAAATAATTATAACTGGTTGAGGTAAGTTCTGGTTGCTAAACCTTTTTGAAGAGCTATTTTTTTGAACTAATAAGTTGGAAGAAGACTTTGATGGCCACCATGCATCCACTAACTTATTTACATTTTCCTTTCTTTGTTACTCATTCAGATTTCAGAACAAGGTGACCTTTATTTTGATGATGAGATGGAGTTCGCACGTTCTTGCCCCAACACCCTGCACTTGTTCCCTGAGACAGTACGTCGACCTCTAAGAAACATGGTGAATGGTGTGTGTCCTCGGAAGTTAATGAAACGAAAGCTGCATGCTTCAGATTTTCAGGTGAGAGCATTTATTGGGACTATTTAGGATTTAGCACTATTCATCTCAACAGTAGAGATAAACTTCATTACCTATGTTAACAATTTCATACAAATGAGAAGTTTCACTAAAGAATGTTAGTATTTTTTTTTTTGGCTCACCATATGTTCGGGTTATATGTATGTGTACTAACATTAGTATGTTGGGAATGAGAAAGATTGGATTTAAAGGAAATGTACCAGGTACCCGCATTTGTATGAAGAGTAAAAAAAATTTTAGGAAAAATCACCCTCATTACACTCAACTTCAACCCTGATCAATAGTCCAGTCTACCATGAAAGTGATACCTTAGACAATGCAGCCTTTTAAGTGGCTCAAATGTTGGTAACGAATAAATAAACAAAATACGACTTTATCTTTGAATAGGGTTAAACAAGATATAAGTTAAAAATTAAGGAAAAAGTGAAAGAATAAAGTTAACATTAACAAAAAAATAAAAAAGGAAATATTTAGACTTGAGAATTCAACAAACACTTGTGGGTATGCATTAAATGAATTATAAGTTAAACAAATTTGTTTTTGATAACTCTTATAAGGTTCCCAGTAATAGTTAATAACAAGTCTCTCGAAATTTTGGTGTGTCTAATTTTAATCAATTGGGTTGTCCACACAACTGTTAATCTATTAATGAAATTTAAAGTTGCAACATTATTTAAAAACAATATGTTAATGTAAATATTCAGTGTCTATCTTATATATTCTGTCCAACTTTTTTTTTTTTACATCCATTATTGTTTACACTTTCCAGCCTATGGTCTGCTTCAGTTTTTTATTCAAGCTATATATTTTTCCTACTACTGACTTGCTAGGCTTGTCCTAACTTCATATGCCTTATAATCTAACTTAATGTTAATTCCTCAATGTGAAATGCTAAACCCACATTTCACCAATGATAAATTTTTTGGCCATTCTGGGAATTTTAGCTCAGTCGACAAGACATACTACTGATTGAAATAAGGTGTTGAATTTCTGTCCATGTTTTGAGGCAATTTTCATCTCTTCCAGGCTGGAAGCTCTGATCATTTGAAACTTCTCAAGGACATGGGTATTAACATTCTCACTCTTGCTGATGGTCGTGTGCAGCTTCTTCATACGTTTGCTCATGTAAGTCTTAAAATTGTGTTAAATAATTTTACTTCACACTTGCATTACTCTAGCATGCTCCACCATCAAATAATGAGCTAACATATGTTTTGAGGCTAGCCTCTGGTCTAGAAGTCCTGGATTCGATTCCCTGTGATACAACTGTTTCTTTTCTTAAAGGGTGACTAAAGTAACTAAAGTTACCAGGGTTTGGTTAATTTAGATTTAAGACTTCTATCAGCACCAAATAATCATCTCACCTTCCATCCTTGTTACATTTCCATCTCATCCTAGCTTCCTCTACTATCTCAACTCTTGACTTTACATATTCATTCTTAGCCCTATCTCTTCTGGTGACAGCTAGCATGCTCCTCAAAAACTTAATACCCATAGCTTCGCCTAATATGTTCATTTAAAAAAAAATTATATATATATTTTCATTAAAATACATACAAGAGCAAATTGATCCAGTGTAGTCAAATGTATCCAACTACACCATTTTTAATTCATTTAAGATGTGAATATTGAATAATAATAGTGCCATCTTTATTGCAAATGTTGGTTGAGTTTTACACTTTATAATCTGAGGTGTAAGTCATTCTGTGCTCACATTCTTGTGCCAGGCCCGCTCTTCAGCCGATGCAGAGGAAGGACTCATGTTCATGCAAGAGATGGTAGAACTGACTAAATCTCAGTCCCAACAGTCGGACGCTTCCCCACAGGCTGTTGTATTCAAGGGGAGAAGGGCGCAGACATAGTCATCAGTGCGGGACCTGCACACTTTGGGCGTGAGCTCAAGGGAGACAAAAAGGTAATAATGCCTATGCTGCTCACTTCACTAGTATCAAATTGTTCTTTCAAACATTGTCAGAAAGCAAAGATGATTTATTTTATACACTTTTATTATCACTAAGGACACAGAAAGATGGTGAGACATGTTTTTAGGAATATTTACTTAGCACATTAATATTAGATATGACACCTTAGCCCAGTCGATAGCAAGTCTGCCTACTGGGTAAAGGGTTTGATTGCCGGCATGGCTGAGAATTTATCATTACTGAAATGTGGGTTTAACCTTAAAAGACATATGAAGCTGCAACAGGCCTAGCAAGGCGGCAGCAGAAAATACGGTACATAAGGCTTGTATAAAAACTGACCTGAACCACAGACTGGAAAAAGTAATGGATGTAAAGTAAAACATTAATTTCTTAATATTTTTGAATCTATTATATATACTTGATTAGAAAGGTCATTAAGTAGCTGATTATCTTTAAAAGTAATCCACGACGTTAACAAGCAAGGTCATCCAAAAGGTCAACTAGGAAGCTAAAACTGGGGAAGATTCAAAATTACATCATGGATTCAGAACTTTTATCTTTATTTCAATACCAACTTAAATTCATCCACATTGATTTAAAATAAACTTTGTTTGAATTTAGGTTCCAAGATTTTTAAGTAACAAATTATCTTTTCTATTTTATTGATTTTCAAAGTAAAATAAACTATCCATGCAACAAGTGGAGTCATTTTGACTGAAGCTATCTTAAAACTGTATATCTATAAGGAAAACACCTTTTCGCTATACGAGTTAATTATTATATTTGGAAGAAGGTACAAGGAATGTGGACAAATGAACACAACATGGCTTTTGCAATGAAAAGAAGTTAACACAGTTCACACTTTACACTGCTGCCTCTTAAAGAAAATCTATCCATTAACGCCCAATACTCCGACCTAGGTTTCATTCTATTGGAACTCATCAGGAGGGAGTGAATGAAACCTAGGTTGAGGGATTGGATTGGCCGTTAATGGATATATCTTCTTCAAGAGGCAGCCATTATTTCTATATCCAATGACAGTAATGTAATGTGTTAACTGTTTTCTTCTTTTCACTATGAAAGTGTGTTTGTTACTTTCCTGTACCTTCTCCCAAATATATCTTTATAGTATAATTAATACATATCGTTGCATTATTTAAAATCAAATAGTTTTATTGTTTGCACCGTGCCAAACTATCTGTTAGAGTTATATGCTAGCAAAATAGTTGATCAGCCCAAGCCTAATAAGTAGCAACTAAATGTTAACCTTTTTTTTTATGGCGGTATAATGCATTCATCATCACATTTCTTCATAAGAATTATTATTGTTAAGTAAGTTTCTTATGTTTGCCATTAACCCCCCAACCTCGGTGGTTTTGGGCTAAAATGCTCACCTCATGACCCATTGATTGTGGGTTTGATCGACAGATTTTGCTTGATAGATAAAAATCTGTACCACAACTTCCTTTGATTGTACCATGTTGCATGGTTCATGCTCATAGAATTTATCGTATGTAGATAATTAAGCAAAAACATTTTTTTAATTATATTCATATATGGACTTGAGAGTTATTAGTTAAATGAATGTTAGGATTTTCTAAATAGTGGATCTGTGTATGTGATGTCATGTCATCTGGTAAGTGTCCAAAATAAACAGGAAGCTACAGTAGCTCCATGGCTTCTTTGGTGCTGACTGACAGCTCACAGCTGACTTCAGACAGCTTTAAAAAATTACCAGACTAAATTACATATCCCTAAGTCGAACCAGATGATCTGCAAAAACATGTATTAAGCAGCTGTCACTTCTGACAGTCAAAATGTAGGTATATACCTAGATGTTGACTGTCGGAAGTCAGCTGTGAGCTGTCAGTCAGCACCAAAGAAGCCATGGGGCTACTGTACTAAGCCAATCCTGCCAAAGGTTGGAAACTGTTCATGATGATGATGATGATGATGATTTTGGCAGGTGGTTGGGAGAGTAGGGGTGGCTGACCCGCTTCGAGTGTGCTCAGAGCTGGTGCACCCAGAAAGAATCAAGGGGCGAGTGGTCATCATGGAGCGTGGAGACTGTATGTTCATCGATAAGGTACCTATATTCATTAGACTATCTTTGTAAATTTTGTTTGTCGAGACTACAAACTAAACATATACACAGTTCTGAAGATTGTGCAGGTACTCGAAAATTCAAGTTCTTGATTGGAAGATTTTTACAACATTCTAAAAATTTAAGTACTCGGAATTTTCCATTTTATTGCAGAAATTCATAGTTTAATTTGATTCAATTTTATGATAAACTAAATAAAATCCGAATTTATCTCCAGGCGCGAAGGATTGAAGAAGCAGGTGCACTGGCGGGTATTGTGGTAGACAACACACCTGGCACGTCTGCGGCTCACTCGCCTATGTTCGCCATGTCAGGGGACGGTAAAGAACCCCCTGTAAACATCCCGTTGGTATTCCTGTTCTATCAAGATGCTTGGCAGTTGCTACATGCAGCGCGTCTGAACCCGGCTCTGGAAGTATCAATCTCGGACATGGCGGTCGTCAAGGAGGGTGAGGGCCGTGGCTTGTTTGCAATGCTTCAAGACATGCTTCACATGGCCATGTTTTGGCCTTAACATGGGGCTACAAATATTGCCTTAGATGGAATTGCAGTGAAATCTTATTTTTAATCAATGAGAGTTTACAATTTGCATACTTTTTCGATGTAAAGGTAAATTTGACTATCCAATTGAGCTGAAATTAGACCAAACTTCTTTCTCAAAAACATTATTGATAATAAAGTAAATTTGTTATAAGATTTCACTGTATTAAACTACTGAAAGCATATGAATATGGTATAAATTTTCATGGCATTTAAATATTATAAATTCCAGAAAACATTCAGTATTTTTTTTTCCCCAATGTTGGACATGAAGCGTTATTGGGAGTCCACATTAATCGTTGCGATTCACATTCCCAATTGTTAAAATCTTATTTTCATAGTAAGAAATGTTTTCCACATTTTCGAGGTTGGTCAAATTTTTTTTATATAATCTTCTACTGAAATTTTTTATAGCTTACAACAATACTAATAATTTAGTAACATGGTATCAACTCTGACTGGAAATGTGTTTGTATTCTCTAAAAGCTACTTCTTACCAAAATCTTACTATAGATAATATGTTGTTAAACTCTTTGCAAATGAAATAATATTGTTAGGGGCCCAGTATTTTGCTTGTAAATGCAATTTAGATGCTCGTCTCTATTTATAAAGGTGTGCAAAATCCACTTTTCAATTCGAAGTGAACTCTATAATAGAACATATTCCCGAAGCTGAATCAAAGTTTGAATACTTGAAAATAAATAATTATATTGTAGTTATTTTAATATCTTTATACACTAAAATTACCTGGGACATATTTTATTCTGATAAATCAAGTCGTCATCATCACAACTTACAATTGATTCATCTGAATATTAATTTGTAATGTATATAACAAAATGCTGAGAACTTAAATTAATGTAAATAATGGGCTAATTTTTTACTTCTTTATAACAGTTGATAAATGCTATTCAATTAATTTAATAAACCCATCCTGAGTAGGGCCCAGTTACAGAAATTACTATTTAAAACTAAAGAAAAATGGTGCCAAAAGTTTGTATTGGGTTAAACATCAAAAGGAGGATAGGAGGTCATGACCTATACATTTTGTATTTTCATATGCATCTTTGATTCAATTATGATCATGTCAGTTCTGTTATCTCTTGCATCTTCACGCAATCCTCTTTGTCCAATGACAATGGATGTATGGCCGGCTTTATATTTGTGCATAGTGTAATGCACACATTTTATAGAGTCAAATTTGATTATGGTAGACCTACTTTTCAATAACAGAATCAGAAATTTAATACTTCCCCATTATCAATGCAATTGAATTCTATAAGAAATAGCAGGGTTGTTAACCGCAAAGCATTCCAAACATGTAAAGAAGATAATTTCAATCTCATGTGTAGATTGATGTTTCATTGACTAGTGCTTCTTATTGGCTTTCTATAATCATGGACAATAAGATAAAGTTTAACCAACTTTATGGATTGTGTGTGTATATATATTGATAATAGGCACCATTATTAAAATAGTAGGTTTAAAGTTTATTTGTGTATGATAATAAACACAGCCTAATTTACTTTTTGAAATGTGTTAGGATAAATGCACAAGTACAGAATCAAGGCAATTTTATTTTATAATCGAAAAGAATCTCTTTGAATGTGATTTATTTTTAAAGTTGTTTCAATTATTTCAGATTTTATTTGTTATTTTTGCACAGTTTCTTAAAAGTTGTATTTTGTTTGGTTGTAACAGTATTTGAATAAATTATCGTTACTTGTTAACCCTCTAGTTTGTTGGGCGTTTTCTTTTGTTTCTTTTTAATTTCTAAATTCGGTGTTGAGAATTCTTGCCTCATTTCTGTACGATGACACAGTCTAGGCTTAACTATTTTATTGATCAATGTATATGGCTTATGCATTTCAATTAAGGTAATTATTTTGGCATTTGTGGGACATCTGAACAATCTCATTTATGATTTTTGTCACTATAACTATTAGAAGAATCTGAGAAAATCTCTTTCTAACATATCGGTCTATTATAAGCACCAGTCCTGTATATACTTATGTTGGATTCTCAACACCGCAAGTTTTTTAGCACTACTATTATATAGAAATAAAGCTTTGGATCATAAGCGAGTTGTATCACTGCACAAAAAATACTAGTCTTTAAGTTGAACCACCACCCTCTAGCAACGGAAAGTGGAACACGTATTTATGTTATAGAAACTTACTGTATCAAGCCAAGAGTGCTGATACTGTTTATGTCCATGCATTACTAGAAATTTAAGCATGCTAATTACACCAGTTAGTGATAGCTGATTACTAGCTTCATTGTGTTGCTCTGCCACT
The DNA here is from genome assembly GCA_039000515.1 of Timema cristinae. NCBI lineage: Eukaryota > Metazoa > Arthropoda > Insecta > Phasmatodea > Timematidae > Timema > Timema cristinae. The sequence continues at coordinate 22,902,618 of JBCFYV010000001.1, forward strand.
ATAATAGTTGTGATTGACTACAGTCTGATCAAATATACTATTGTCTCTTCGCTGAACTTTTTACTTTGCATCGCTGTCCTTACCAACGTGCAATGTAGGCCTCATTGACCGATTGTACCATGATTGGATGAGAGGTGGATTTGCTGACACAAATTTTTGGCCTTTTGCCGGCCTCTGATATACTGTATTGTGTTGGGATGCATATCACTGCCGGTCTGTAAGCTCTTGGCGCAAGAATAGAATTTGAAGGTAACTCCATTGTTGTTAAAACCTTGTGTTATTTAGAAGTTTTCATCCTTCTGTGTTTGGTCAAGTGCTGGCATGGTGATAATTTGCTCTATATTCTGGCTGACAGCAATATTAGGACTTTGGGATCGGCAGGGAATTAAAAGTGTCTTTTTGCTGTGGAGTCACTGAAGATTGACTTTATTTGGACTAAATAAAAGTTCACAATCTCATGAAGTGTTTCTGTGGCCTCATTACTCTTACCATGGGCTGAATTGATGTTATTCTGCTCTCCCTTCACACAAATACGGTAAAGTGTGATTGATGGATGTGAGCTTGTAGATACCTTAAATGAAATTGGGCAGTGGGGACCTGCTTTACCTTCTTCGTCTCTAACCTAGTGTGAGGTTAAATCTGGATATCCTTGACTGCTGCCAAGATGTAATTCTAGCCCCATCTTCAGTAAGCCAATATAAAATGATAGGGACAACTGAAGCAGGTTATAAGATACTTTAATACAGGGAAGAAAAATTGTAATTTCCTTTCATTACCTGGCTAAATGTACTAACAGGTTATAAAGCCCCCTTTATGCCATGTCTGCCGTTTTATTGGGAAACTCACAAGATTAACTGGAATTGTTTAAATTCTCCCGAAAAATATTGCTTTGCTACATTCTCTGGTTTTTGATGATACTATTGCTTAAGCAATCGAGTTTTTAACTAAACTTTTTTCCTAAATATTCACACTTTTAGAACTAGAATGTTGCACCTTAACAGTGGCATGCAAATTAATTATTCTACTAGAAAATAATGTTAAGGCTTAATGCAAATGGCAAATTATGTTAGTTAGAAATACTTTTCTTGGCACCATCTCATCGGGCTGAAGTAACCATATTTACATGGTTGCATGTCCTCCATTGCTAGTAGAGGATTTAGCTGACAAACACTGGTGGCTTTCTCCCAACTACAAAAGTCTATATATAATTGTATTGGAGGATACTTTTATGAATTTTGAATACCATAGGATTCTAGCGACCCATCTCTGGTAATGATATTTAACACCTTATGTGTTGCGCACATTCTTATATATTAAATTGTTACTATGGATAATAATATAGTAGGGCGCGCATGGTCAAACGCTTCACTCCAACATTGGGCGGGATTGAATCCTGGGTGGTTTCTCACTTTTATTTCGTGGAAATGTAGGTGCCTTCCCCATTAAAGTGAATGTGAGAGTAGCCCAAAGGGGTGCACTCAAAATATAAGTTTGATTTCGTTGCCTAATATAGCTTCTGTTTTGAAACTGGTTAAAAGAGAGCATTATATGGTAGAAACAGTGCCAAGTGTGTATTCCTTGTTTTTCAATGTGAAGGCCAGGGTTGGCAGTTTAGATATCATCAAACCAACTAGTGTAAAGTCAATCGACTTATGTTTAAAGCAGGATGATTTAAAGATCGGTGGGGAAATACATCTGTCGTTTCACAGCCCTTGTTTAAAGGGGATAATATATCTTTAAATCAGTGTGCTTAATTCTTGAGCGCTCTTTTTGGTCTATCAAATACCTCATATTTTAAAGCTTTCAGTTAAATGTCCAAAATTAAAAAAATTGTTCTTTCATATATCCACTGAATTATTTATTAATAACATATTAGTTGATAAAAAATATGTCAGCAATGTTAAGGATCCTACAAAGTTTATTCACATACACTAATAGGGTAAGGTGGATGGATGAAATAGAATTTAGCTTAAATGTACCCCCATTCATTGGCATGGACGTCCCTTATCAATCGGCAATAGTTAATTTTTCTTAAAATATAAAATTGATAATAGCAGCCACATCCCAAATAAACAACTTTGAATCATCAATATTCGAGGCACCGAATAAAAAATAATAAAATGTAGATTTCCTCCCATTACCTCAACAGATTTGTGGAAAATATAGTGTTTCTTTTCGATGGGTTCAGCTACAGCTAGATTATATGTATTTTTTTGTTGTTGAAAAAATCTGTTCTTGAAACTCATATAGTCGGCTCTAGATTTTCCCTCTAGGGGTGGAGGTGGCCACACCCCCAGCAGATGGGGCTCTGATCCACCCTCTCCCCCCATTTAGAAAACCCTTGAGTGTAAGTTGAATGGGAAACCATATATAAAAATCCACCCTACCCAGATCTCATCAATCCAGTCTTAATGCAAGAGTGACACGCTAGACCATGCAGCCACCTAGATCAGTTTCATTCCATGGTCTAAGTGTAATGTGTCGAATGTTGCATTTCAGCTCAACAAGCTGAGAGTGTTAAAAAGAAGCAAGCAGCTAACGTCGGAATCTTGAAAGGGAATTTGCAAGAGCTAACATTGGAGAAACTCAAAGACCACGTACAAGAATTTCTCAACAAAGTGGAGACTCCAGCAAAGGTTACCAATTTTAAATTATATTTAGTTATACATACATTGTGGAAATACCATGCAGGTGTAAGTATACAAGCCAAAGATAATGTTCACCTGTTGTATCACCAATCTTGTACGAGTGGCATTATAGACACTGACCCTGAACTATCAGTGTCTTAGGTTTTAAATGGTGGATCCCCATGTAGATCACGGACTCTACCGTAAACTATGAGTGAAGAATAGCCCTGAGCACTAGATAATTCCTGGATAGCTCATTATCACACTAAGCCAAAGGTCATGGGTTCGATTCCTGTGTCCAGGTTTTCATTTTTCAACTAATTTAATTTATAAGTAGAGTGGTATGGTTCACTTGCTAAATTTTCTTGTATCCCTACTAAACCAAGGGTTCCGTGGCTGAAAATGTATAATTGTTAAAATGTGGGTTTTCTTCAATTATCTGGCTACATTATTCTTAAATTATGATATATTTCATACATATAAAACCAAATTCTTTGCTCGATTCCTGTCCTGTTTTTTTTTTTTTTGACTAAATAATAGAGCTCTGCTGGATGGCTTGACTATTTCACAAACGAGGTTCTTGGTTTTTATTAAATCAAAAATATATATTACAGTTGATAGACAATGTGCTAATTTAACAAAGTCCATGTTAAAACACAAAAGGCTGCTTCCGGTTAAATACTGACATATTTTTTCAAGTATTTGTAGCGACTCAAGAGACCAATGTATAATAGGGAAAGTTTTTCTAATGTGAAAGGGGTTTTTCACTTATTTTGTAATTTCTCAACTTACCCGCATGGAAATGCTATTGTGCTGAATGGCACTAGGTTCACCTTATAGTTTATCCTTAGTTTGTCCTCGGTTATTTCTCTTGAGGGGTGAGAACTCCTCTCATCGATACTATTGGTCAGATGATGGAGCTGAGTAAACTTGTCAGGATATATAGGGATCGCTGTTTGGGCAAAGAATAAGGCCGACAGGAAAAATAAGAGAAGGGAAGGAGACAACTTGCACCTGTCACTGCCTTAAGGGGACCCTACTTGCAGTAGCCCTTACTTGAGCTCTGTCTACGGTTTGTCATGCACATTAACAAAACACAGGTTCTAATGTGACTCTACACTGGATGTATCAGAGATACCGGAACATGTAAATTATAATAATTCAAGCATAGCCTGGTAGTAAACTAAACCAAAGCTCGATAATGGATTAGAGTAAGGAGCACGTGCTGTTCATCTTACCAGTATCAGGAGTTATGTCTCAGGGCTTCCACTCTTTCGTGGTCCGGGAACTCTCTGTGAAATCTTTCTCTTGTATGTGAGGGTCTCCGCTACTTATAACAGGATTTGTTTTTGGAAACCTGCACCTTCACCATATCCGCCCCTTTTCAAAAGTGATGCGGACACAAAGCTATAAAATTATTTTTCGGCACACGACCACCTTCATCCAGGTGATGATGCCAAGTCTCCCACTCCCCCCTCCCAATCCTGTGACTTTTTTGACTAAGTTCGTGCCATAAGCCTGCACTAGCAACTAAGTTGACCACCATAACAAAAAAATACATGGTTATTGGAACATTTTCAAAATAAAAATCAAAGCCAAAATCACTCAGTAAAAGGAAAAAAAAGAACATTACTTATTTAAATACATTTAAATGATAAACTGTTCCAGTGGTGGCCCGTAATTAAAATTAGTGGGGGTACTGCTTCAGAATTTTTTTTAGCCTTTGTTTTAAAATTGTGTAAAAGGAAAAATACATGTATAAAAAGAAAATTTATTCAGGAGCTTGATAAAATCTTAGCAAAAAAAAACAACCAAACTTTTTTTCTTACTTTTAACTTAAATTGTTACAGTTCAAGCGTGATCTATTCATTTAAAAATGAAATCCATTCTTCTTGTTTTAATTTGCATAAAAAGTTTATTAATTTTTTCCTTGATCTATGGATGACAATCGAGGAAATTTTTCTCCATTGAAAGTACTGCAAGCGCATTTAATCTTTCTGTTAAAATAACTGAAAAAAAATGAATCAAATAGAATAGCTGGAAGCAGAATAATAATATAACTCTACACTCTTCTACACTTTATCACATTCAAGAATATGATACACGTTTTTTTAAGCACAACACACTCTGAGTAAAAAACAACTTCCTTCCACCATCACGCCAGAGCCGGCACTGCGAGAGCAACAGTGCTCTCTCTCTACCTGGCAGTCCTGCCTTCCTCCCCCCGACCCTCCTATGTGCGCATGCGCACAACAGTCAAATACCACGCCGCTGGCACTGTGAAGTGCATAGTTTCCGTACAAAGCTTTTTGTATCTTTTCATAAACTGGGGGATGGCTACTGAAGTACTGAACTTAAGCTTAAGCAATATATATTGTTCTACAAAAATAAATAAAGAATTAAAGAAAAAAAGGACTCATTATATTAAATGTTATCGATAACATTAAGTGGAAATAGGGGGTGCTGCAGTTCCGCAGTGCCTCTACACGAGCCGCCATTGATATGTTCAATACACACTGGTAAACATGATATTTTCCCTAACTCACACTTGCAGGACACTTAATAAATATTTACGTCCAAAGTTCACGCGTGGCCCTACAGGGGGCAGCATCATCCAGACCTTGATATTGAAGTGGTCGGCAAAAAACACACACACAAGCTTTCCATACACTCCCATAGAGAACAGAACAGTCACTTAGTGTATAAGTATAACCTGAATGGGTAGTAAGACGCGGTGCTAATAATAATAATAATAATAATATCTGCTTGGAGGGAGAGTGGAAAACCATTAGGCCAAAACCACCCGACCAGGATTCAAACCCTGATGTCCCTGTCATCACAGTCAAATCTATTGTGAAAGTGACGGCTTGGGGCAGTCAACCAAAAAAAAGGGGTTATATTTATTAAAAACTCTATCTATACAGTTTATTAATTGCACAATGTAAAATCGCCACTCAGCTCTTAAGTTTGTGAATGTTTCATGTGTAGGGAAGCGTGGGGACTCCCGAGGTTACTCCGGTAGATGCAGATGACTTCCACGCAGCCTTGGAGCAGATTGCCGGAGTCCAAGGGGCAATCAAAATACGCAGAGAAGGAGAAGGACCAGAGGAGAGCAGCTACGAGCGATGGTCAAAAGTGCGCGAGCTGATGTCCAAAGTGAAAGAACCGCTGGCCCAAGGCCAAAGCCCGGAAGAGGTGACCATACCCGCCTCGGTTCTGCGGCTGTACTATCAGCTGCTGAGCAAACAGGCCCTCAGGCGAAGCTGCTGCTGGCAGAGTTGGCTAAGCTAGGGCTGACGGATAAAATTGACAATGGACTTGACACATCAGCCACCGACAGTGACAATCTAAAGATTATGCTTAATGACGACTTGGTCATCAATTTTGTTCAAAACAGGGATCCTGCTAAAACCAACAATTTCAAACTTGTGTCAACAGAAGACTACAAAATAACTTATAAAGTAAATAAAGACCATAGAAATGAATGTGATGAAACCGAGGAATTTTCGGAAACTTTGGAAAACATTGTAGACGGGCATTCATACTGCAGTGAATCGAAATGTGACAGTGATGATAATGTTCCGGTAACATCAGGGAGTGCTGAAAGTAGATTAGACGATTCTTTTATTTCGTCCGCTAAAACCGATGATATTGTCTTAAGAGATGAACACAGGAATAACTTTATCGCAAACGATAACAATATTTTAAGTGTCTCACGCAACATGGAAAATTATCATATAGATGGAGAAGAAGCGACCAAGGGAAAAGATTTAATAGTGAGTGATAGTGAAACAGAACAAGACGATGAAACAAAAAGGACACCTGATACAACCAAACACTTAGACGACTTGTGAACTGGTACATGTTTTAATGTGTGGATGAGTTATGCATTTGAATGTGAAGAAAATACAATTAGGATAGTAAAACAAAGTGAAATATTTGAATGAGTGTCCAAAGATATATAAATATGTTAAAATATTATTGAAATATGATTAATATATTAATAAAATTGGTTAAATACACTGAAAAGAAAATTATTGGCTATATTTATTTGAATTTAATCAAATATACAAAACAGTTGTGTGATAATATAAAATACAACAATAATTATATTATGTTTGATAATATTTTAATGTGTATTTGTAGAAAGGGTAAGAGTTACAAAGGTGAGGATATATGTATCTGTATTGTTAACCAGTCCATTATTTTTTTGTTGCGATTCTATTAACTTCATTGACGTGTTGTGGGTAAGACCCTCACAGATTTCCTGAGTGCTTACGTAGTCCAGGTCAACACAAGTGCCCATTCCCTTGCAAACATTTAGGAACCTAAGCAGTTCCACATTCATCTGTATATTAGTCGAGTTTCTCAAAGGTATTTCAGATATTGCCATTACGTTGGAAGAATGAATGTCAGTTGTGGTCTGAATACAAGAACCATGCCATCACGCAGTTTTCTTATAGATACATGGGATTTAGCTGCTTCATTTATCACTCTTTGAAGGATAAATGTGCTGACTTGTTTGACCCCTCTGCCATGCAGGCCCTTGGCATATTGATCCACCTTGGCCTTGAGGTTCCCCTTTTAGTTGCCTATTACGACAAGCAGGAGATATTGCAGAACTATTCTAAACCACATCCTACAGGGGAATGTGTTTTACTAGTGTAGACTATGCACAATTTTACACTAATAGGTTGAGTACCACAGGAAATAGGTCACTCAAAGTAGAGCTTGGTACCCTTAGAAGGCCAGGGATTAGCATGCGGATGGACCATGCACTACCCATCAGCATGAGCTCAGATTAGTTCTCGAACCGCCATGTTTGCGTGAGACTATCCCTCTTACATGCAGGCCCGACATATTGATAAGGCCCAGCCTGCAGGGGAATGTGTTTTTGCTACTCGTGTACACTACGGACAATTTTACACTAATAAGGGAGGATTTAAGAAGGTGAAATTAATAGGAAATGTACCCATATTTGTGTGAAGGGAGACTCGGAAACCATTTAAAGAAATAAATTGTACAGTGCACCGCAGAGACTTTGTCCCTCATTTATCTTAAAATATACATTAACTAAAAACTCTTTAAGAGTTGTGAGATGAAATAATATACACTGTTACTTACTTATGGCATTAGGGAACTAGGAACACTGTTACAGAAAAATTGTGAAGAGAGAAACATCTTTGTCCACCAAAGAGAATAAGAATAAAATTAATTTTCAAGACCTGAATTAAAAAAGTATATATATTTGATTATAGCACAGAAATATTGGTTATATAAAAATATATTTCAAATAAATATTTTTTTTTTTCTTTGATAGTAGGCCTACTATAATTTTATTATGGTGATAAGCTATTTGTATCTCAATTAGATGCGAAGAAATGATGTAAAGTAAGTACCCTCAAAGTCATTTTCATGATAAAATGAGAATTGTTTATAATAATTAACAACATAGAGATGTAAAATTTAATCAAAACCATTAGAACAAATTCCAAGAAATTTTCTTTTTGCCCTTCAGTAAACTAGGTTAGATATCTAGTTTCAAAGGGACCTTATGAAAACCCAGATACCAAGTTTTAACTCGATTTGTAAATTAGTTTCGGCTCTTGATCCGAGGTACAACAGATGGAATTGCGAAAACCACTTTTTTTGTTTTGTTTTAGGGGGTTAAGAATGTAGACATTTATCAAAATCTCGAGTTTGATTTTTTTTGACGATCACAATACTTTCTCTCCAAGGTGTCGAGAGAAAATAAAAGACACCTCAGTACACCAAGCTGTAATTTGAATAATGACCTCCGGCAGATGAGACAGATTTATGATTTTGCCCACTGGTGCGTGTCACTTATTTACATGCATTTTCTTTTTCCTTATTTTTTTTATCAATTTCTATATTTTAAGATACAATGGCAATTGGTTCTTATTGTTGTCTAATATTTATGGATGTGTGAATATTTTACTTGTTATCAGTCACAAGTAATCAACATTAAATTGATTAATAGACCTTTTTGTAGACTAATTTAGTGGTCCAGAGAATATTTACATGGCCAAATTAATTTTAATGATTTGATAATATAATATGGTTTTACGTGGCCTATTGGCAAAATATTACCAACTTACAATTTCAGCGGTAAATATTAAGATGTTAAGTTAATCTAATTTGAATTAAAAATAAATATGGCATTAGTTTACTTTAAATATTTTTAAAAATTTCCGCATCAAAGATTGGCTACAATTTTCTTTTTCTTTCAGGTGCTCAAATAATGTGATGATTTTAAAAGCTCTAGTAAAATGTAAATTTAGTAACATTTACATAAGATTACTTTTCTTTTGTTCAAATATTATTATTCATTGACTCAATAATTATTCAATACCACCAAAAACACACACCTCTAACTTTGAAAAGTACATTTTTAATTTGTAATCAATATCTAAAAGTTGTTATCAATAAAAGTTTACACAAAAAAATCTTGAAAATTTATTTCAACAAGCACTACCAGCACACAAAATAATTTTACAATGTGTAAGATTACAATCACAGCCATTGTTTTAGTACTGAAGTAAATAAATGACAGGATAAAAAGGTGACTTTGTAATTGAAAGATATTGGGCCGAAAAAGGAGGAATTATAATTTTAACTCAAATTGATTTAGTGCTGCCATCTGTTAAACAATCATGAAACCTTTCCTTCAGATTATGGTTAAGAGAGTTTCTATTTCAGATCACTCAAATAAATACGCTAGTTATTCCTCCTAATCTAAACCATGATTTACCTTGTGCTTTATTCCAAATAACCTTAGCAAATTTTAAGAATCATTTACTCAGACTCGAATATGAAACAAAAGTTTAAAATAAGGTACAGCACATAAGTGACACTTTTCACTGCACTAACATATATAATGTAAGCAAAAATACAAAGTAAAATGAATCTTTCTTGCGGATTTGAAGAAGAGCACCAATATACTTGTTGCTCACACACAGATTCCTCTTTGGAGATTTCTACGGGAACATCAGCCCCACTACTGTCCATAAGAAGGGGCTGGGGTGTAGTTTGTTCACTGTCTGAATTGTCTCGTGTCTCCCTGGTATATTGTTTGGTGGAGAGAGAGTCAAATTCATTCGTTTGCTGGATATATTCTTCAGGACAATTTGCCTGAAATAACAAAGATAATGATACCTTTGAAAGGTAAGTTTATTGAATACAATTATTTAAAAGGGTGAATGTGTGGAATGCCAGTCGCCACAGTGGTTCGATTCCACGTTAAACTGTAGGTCCTTCATTTCATCTCACAATCACCCTACCATTACACATTAGCGTAAGTGCGTATAACCTGAACGGGTAGTAAGACGCGGTGCTAATAATAATAATAATTTAAAAGGTTTATGAACATTTAAATAGCTACAAAACAGCTGAGAGTGTCATTTTATATGATCTTTAGACTAGTTGAACTACAGGCGGGGTTGGAATTAGGGCTGTATTTATAGTCTAGACTTAGGAGTCAACTAATCTCCTGGTATAAAGACTTGGTTGCAATGCGGGTTGAATTAGTGTTCTTATTTACAAATCTTAGTTCCCTCGATAAAAAAAATAATTAACTCATATTTATCTAATAAATTTATAAATTATTCTGAATCTCTAAGGTGAAGCTGGCCTAGAATATACAATATTGATGTTTGTACTTTAAGAGGATTAACTCCCCCCTCCCACATCCCTCAGATTGTGTTTTATTACCTATTCAGGCTATGAGCATATATGATAATTACTCTAATGGAGTAGGTATGAGGTAGGAAGCATTTTAGAGGCAATATACCTTCATTTGTATGGAAGGAGAATGAGAAACCACAAAAAAAAAAAAGCTCAATAGAACTTACCAAGACTCGAACCCCGATTTTCAGTCTTCAGCAGGCCAGTTCAACATGAGAGTGACGCCTTAGAACAGGAATGTGCAAACTTAGGTCTACTTACAAAAGGGTCAAATAATAATAATAATAATAATAATAATAATAATAGTAATAAAAAAGAATAACGATGGCATACCAAATATTTTTATTCATCTATAAGTGAAACTGTGAGGAGGTGATTCTCAAAAGAAAAGACAGACGCTCACTCAGTAATTCGATTTATTAGATCACTTTACCTAAGTCCCGTGGTTAAAAACACTTATTTGCATGACTATGAGGATGCAAACATTCACATATATTTCTGGAAATGATTTACCAAGTTTGAAAATGTTGAATTTGACATGGTTTTATGAAAATACAGTTTTGTTGTGTTAAAAAAACAACAAAAAAACCTGCTTCACAACGCAACACATTTAAATGATCTATTTCATGGGAAAGGAAAGAGGGACATTATTAAAATCCCAAACAAAAGAACCAACTATTAGCTGTCGGTTGGTGAAAATAACCAACTATAGTGCTAGAAACTACCAAATTACGCGGGCATTTCTACATTTTTTGTATACTTAAGAATGAGCTAGGTTGTAATGGAAATTGTGGGTATTAATCATTGATCTTTTAAAGTTTTGCACAGCCTTACCAATAAAGCTTTTTCTAAAAACTAAAGCTATTCACAATTTACATTTAGTTATCACTTTTACAGGATCAAATCCACCTCGGTGGTGTAGTTAGCTAAATGTGCTAGTTTCATGTTGAGCCAGACTGCCGAGGATGGGGAGATCAAGGTTTGAATTTTGCTTAGGTGAACTAGGGGTGGTTTTACTTAAATAGTTTTCCACTCGCCCTCCAAACAAATGTGAGTTCACTTCTTCTATATTCATCCTCCATAATTCCTAACCCATTAGTGTATTTAATACTTAAGCGTATAGCCCAAATGGGTAGTAAGATACAGTGATAAATAAAAAACACAGGATCAACAGCTTGGAACAATTTATACTATGAATAGTACATTAAATGTTCTATGATCGTTCATCCATGATGATTGGGTTTGTAACTGAGGTAGCCATTCGACTAACATGTTGAGTTTCAATTACAATAATCCCTCTGGCCATTAATCTAAAATTTCTAAACTGGATCCACTACTTATTTATTCAAGTAGCTCCTCATTTGCCCTAACAAGGCTGAGTTTGACCTCGTTCCAGACCCACTACTTCACAGAAGAAAAATGTTATTTTGACTATTTTAGATAAATAGTGGTGTATTTTTTATCAAGTAAATACGTGAAAATTCCATAAATTTGATAAAAATTTATGACTTTTCATTGACCTTAGCAAATTCATTATCTTTTCCGTTTTACAGATTGCTTGGCGCCTAAACTAAACAATAAAGTATCAGAAACTCTACCATGCATGAATTTAAAAAATAAGACCAAAGCAATTTGTATGCAAACTAAGAAATTACATCCCAAAAAACTTTATCTAAACCAAACAGTTTATTACTTAAGTAATTAATATCACCTTTAAGTCATTTTCAACATCAGTTAAGTGTGAAGAAGAACCAGGGACTAGGCTACATTCTTTGGAAGTGTCATGCTGTCGGTGAATGGAAGCAATATCAGATGTCTTTAAATCCCTAATTGATTCTAAGGTATTCAAAGGTGTTTCAACAAAAATGCATTTTTGTATATCATCAGGGATGTGTTGAGATTTATAATCAATCTGTGGTAAATCAGTTGATGTGTTTTCTGGAGGAGATATATTGTTGCCATCTTTTAAGGTTGGATTCGATTCACAGCTATGGTCTAAAGCTTGAAGATTTTCAGTTTGGCAACTTTTCTCGAAGGCTTGTAATCCTTCAGTTGGGCAACTTTGCTCAAAGGCTTGTAATCGTTCAGTTTGGCAACGTTGCTCAAATACTTGTAATCCTTCAGTTGGGCAACTTTGCTCAAAGGCTTGTAATCCTTCAGTTGGGCAACTTTGCTCAAAGACTTGTAATCCTTCAGTTGGGAAACTTGGCAAGTCTTGTAATCCTTCAGTTGGGCAAATTTGCTCAAATACTTTTAATCCTTCAGTTGGGCAACTTGGCTCGAAGTCTTGTAATCCTTCAGTTTGGCAACTTGGCTCAAAGGCTTGTAATCCTTCAGTTGGGCAACTTTGCTCAAAGGCTTGTAATCCTTCAATTTGGCAACTTTGCTCAAAGACTTGTAATCCTTCAGTTGGGCAAGTTTGCTCGAAGGCTTGTAATCCTTCAGTTAGGCAAGTTTGCTCGAAGGCTTGTAATCCTTCAGTTGGGCAAGTTTGCTCGAAGGCTTGTAATCCTTCAGTTGGGCAAGTTTGCTCGAAGGCTTGTAATCCTTCAGTTGGGCAACTTAACTCCAAGGCTTGTAATCCTTCAGTTGGGCAACTTAGCTCCAAGGCTTGTAATCCTTCAGTTGGGAAACTTAGCTCAAAGGCTTGTAATCCTTCAGTTGGGCAAGTTTGCTCAAAGGCTTGTAATCCTTCAGTTGGGCAAGTTTGCTCAAAGGCTTGTAATCCTTCAGTTGGGCAACTTTGCTCAAAGGTTTGTAAACCTTCAGTCTGGCAACTTTGCTCAAAGGCTTGTAAACCTTCAGTCTGGCAACTTTGCTCAAAGGCTTGTAATCCTTCAGTTGGGCAACTTTGTTCAAATGTTTGTAATACTTCAGTTTGGTAACTTTGCTCAAAGGCTTGTAATCCTTCAGTTGGGCAACTTTGCTCAAATGCTTGTGATCCTTCTTTTTGGCAACTTTGCTCAAAAGATCCAAAGTTTTCAAAAGTATGTTGATTTTTTGTTGGAATATAAGCCAACCTACTTTTACATTTTTGGCAAATGGGTAAAGATTCCTCTTTATCTTTATTCGGCACATTACTTTCAGTAAATGTGAGTGTTTCTTCAGTTTGTGTGTGTGCATTAACAACCTTCCGCACGGGTGCTCCAAATTTCCCCTGAATGAAAGGTAAAAAGTGCTCAAGATCTTTCAAAGACAGACTGTGTTGTGAAACCCTTGATTTATATTAACAGTTCTACCAATATAGGATGAGACCAATATCTTATCAAAAGCTTTACTGTCATGATAAAAGTTTAAGCTGATGACGTCACCAGTAATTGTAGTTTGACACTCAGCATTTTGAGATGACTTGGCCTTGGCTTTTGACCTATGTTTTTTTTTAGCCCGCCGTGTGACTTGTTTTGAATCATTATTATGATTCATGCCTGTAAAGCCATTGCCGTTGGCAAAGTTTTGACTTCCTTCAATGGTATTTACCTCATTAGGCATATAGTTATCTGAAAATTTCAAATAGTTTTGGTTAGTAATTAACAATATATTCTTGTAAATCAAGTAAGATAGACCTAATTGTTAACTAAGAACATGCTTCGATGGTCAAATGGTCTAAGTTAGTGGTATTCAGCCTGGGGTACGCTAAGACAACTAAGTGCTGCATGCAAAAAAAAACCACACACACATAGGTTATATTTATCATTTATTCTTATATGCACCGTGTCTTACTACCCGTTCGGGTTATACGCACTTATGCTAATGTGTAACGGTAGGGTGATTGTGAGATGAAAATGGAGGACCTAAAGTTTAACGTGGGATCCGAACCACGGTGGAGGCCTGGCATTCCCCACATTCACAAGATGTCTTGTCAGAGGTGAAGGAAGGGTTTGGTAATCAGATAAATCTGTACCGAGACCGAGGATTGAACCCCGGCCGCCAGCATAGAAGTCTGACACCTTACCCCTAGACCACCAGGTCACCTAATGGTTCTATAAATTGCATATTATTTATTCTAAAAATTTTGACTCAAGAGTATTACTAAACATCCGAGTTGTACACAATTATTCACACTAATGTAAGAAGAAACAATAAAAATAGAATTGAGAGGAAATGTACCCAGGGGTGCAGAATATGTCCGAAGGTGTGAATGAGGTTCGGGGGAAATTAAAGCAATCCTGGGGAAATTCAGGGCAGGGAAATGTCCAACAATTTTGTTGATGCTTTTAGTACATTCTGGTTCTGATATGGTAGTTTCATTTGTATGAAAAACAAAGGCTGATGACACTCAACATCGACACTATCAGTACCATAGTGAGGCAGTGTCTGTGTAAGCACGGTGTCTAGGGGATAAAATAATATGTCAGAGTTCTAAATAAGAAGTCAGAGGGGGAGATAAGGGGCAGAGGAAGAATCTAATAATTCAACCCGGCTAATGGTGCGATTGAGTGATGAGTCATAAGTCACCTACCATACCGCGGGTGTTTGATAGTGATGGTGGGCAGGCGGTGGAGGGTAGAGAAGGGTGAGCGATGTTTCATTTTAGTTTGAATCCTGTCATCCGTTATATCTTGGCCTAATTACATGACGATGTGCACAAAGTTTATTTAAACTCGTGACATACATATTGTAATAATTGTGTAGCCATGAAATTGTTGTTTTTAGTGGACCTACATCATACAATAGATAAATGTTTTAAAAAAATTAGATGGTTTAGTGAAATAAATGTTTATCATGTCGACTTTTAAGAGCAAAGATGACGTCAACTGTGCTTATTGTGAATGGCGTGGCAGATGTGATAAACTCGGATATTACATATCTAAAAACATCCCCAAGAAAAACCTAGAAGTACGGAACAAGGGAGTATTGTAAGTTTTGTAAAACGTAAATTATGTGATCAGGAAAAACTAATGGTCGTAAATAGCGATAGTATTTCCTCTAGTGTGGTTGATAGTGATAGGCCTTGCAGTAGTGGCGAGTCTATGAAAAAACTAAAGTTATATTAAAATCAACAATTAAACCAAGGTCTCCCTGAACTACACTCCATTGCCTCTTACTCTCAAGATGTAAAATTAAATGGGAAGGTTGTCATTTCTGGGTGACAACTAAATTTTTTATAATGTAACTGGTGACCTGGTGGTCTAGGGGTAAGGTGTCAGACTTCTGTGCTGGCGGCCGGGGTTCAATCCTCGGTCCCGGCACAGTTTATCTGATTTCCAAACCCTTCCTACACCTCTGACAAGACATCTTGTGAATGTGTGGAATGCCAGGCTGCCACCGTGGTTCAGATTCCACGTTAAACTGTAGGTCCT
The DNA here is from genome assembly GCA_039000515.1 of Timema cristinae. Lineage (NCBI taxonomy): Eukaryota > Metazoa > Arthropoda > Insecta > Phasmatodea > Timematidae > Timema > Timema cristinae. The sequence goes on from JBCFYV010000001.1 coordinate 22,918,249, forward strand.
TCATTTCATCTCACAATCACCCTACCATTACACATTAGCGTAAGTGCGTATAACCCGAACGGGTAGTAAGACGCGGTGCTAATAATAATAATAATAATAATAATAATATAATGTAACTACTATAGAAATAACTATGATTAAAAATATATTTAAATTTGAATTTTCCAAACTAGGTAGTAGGTAATAATCCTTATTCCCTTCAACTTCTATCAAATATGCAATGTTTTATTTTGAGTGCTAAGGTTTTTGGGGATTTTTTTTTATGAAAATGTTAGGTTCTGGGTAAATATTTGAGCTCTGAACACATTCTGCACCCCTGAGTGTACCTACATCTGCATGGCAGGAGAGTGAGAAACCATTTAGGAAAACACCTCATCCTAGGATCAGGATCAACTTAACGTTCACTTAATGTTCACATAACGTAAACATTCTTGTGTTTTTAAATAGAAGTATAAGACGATGCAGTTACAGTAACTTAACGTAGGCCCTACACTTAACTTAAAGAGTGGACCAGAGGGGAACTTTCATGTTACATTAATGCTTGGCTACTTGAAGTCTAATCATTATTATTATTATTATTATTATTATTAGCACCGCGTCTTACTACCCATTCGGGTTATACACACTTACGCTAATGTGTAATGGTAGGGTGATTGTGAGATGAAATGAAGGACCTACAGTTTAACGTGAAATCTGAACCACGGTGGAGGTCCGACATTCCCCACATTCACAAGTTGTGATTAATACACGTCTTGTCAGAGGTGAAGGAAGGGTTTGGTAATCAGATAAATCTGTACCGGGACCGAGGATTGAACCCCGGCCGCCAGCACAGAAGTCTGACACCTTACCCCTAGACCACCAGGTCACCCTTGAAGTCTAATCAATCCAATTTTTTTTAGTTACATTTTAGTCAACAATTGTTTTCAAACATTCCAAATTCATTGTTTGTGTTTTGCTCTAGTTATTACATTAAATTATGTGAATCCTGATCCCACACTAGTTTATATTTACATTACATGAACATTAAGTTGACAGTGATCCCGGCATTAGGTTAAGCTAGGTCGGAAAGGAACCTAATAATATAGCTATATGAATTGTTTAGCCTTAAACTATATATTATTACTTTATTTTAATATTTGACTTCCAGTATAATGAGTTCTAGGATGTGTGTATGTGTGTGTCTGTTTAGATCTTTACTTTGTTTATAGTTTAGTTTCTAATGGAGCCTGTTGCGTTGCTCAATATAGCCTAAATCATATAATAGCAAGAGTGTTTTCATTTGGATAAGAAAAGTATAGTTAGCCATTTCCAGAAGATAAATGTTGCGAAAGAGGAGTGTGGTCGCTGGAAAAAAGTAAGCTACTGCACATTAAACTTAGGTTGTGCAGTTTTTAATATTTTTCAACGATATTTGCTCCTGTGTCAATTAGGTGTTTAGTTTTGAATTGTTCGCTTATACTTTTTTTTTTAGAAAACTTGAAATGGGGTCATTGGATTCCCCGTATTTTTTGTGAGTGTAATGGTCGTAAATTTTATGAGGTTCAATTTTTTATGAGGAAAAAATTTCATCTAAGGTTCGGTTCTTAGGTTTTGTACCCCTTTTTATAACTATTATGACAAATACAAAAGGCGTTAAGTTATTATTTATCTATTCAGAGTTTTTTTTAAGTCAAGGTGATTTCGTTTCCTGGAAATTTAGTTCTTAGTTAAAAAATTACTTACTTTGAATTATCACATGCTTCTTAGGTGAATTTATGTCAATAACAGGCAAATTTGACAATCTTGAAGATGATAAAGGTTTGAGGTAAGCCAAATCATCATCTGTCTCAGATGATGAAAACGAATCCATTAGATAAATGATATAAGCAACGTTCTGAGAAAAATTTAAACTTATTTAAGGCTTCAAAAATTTATCAAAACATATCAAGATGCAGATAAATGAATTTTTTTTTTCCACTTTAATGGGAAATACAACCTTACCAACACTCTAGTCCAGAGCTGCCAACTCTCTAATATAAAACCATATTAGATTAGGGCTGCTAGTTCTCTTGTAAACGTAATAGTTCGTATACGGACCTGAAATAGATGGTATTTTGTCTCGCAGAATAGATCTAAAAAAAAAAAAAATGTAAGGAACATGATGAAAACGAATCCATTAGATAAATTATATAAGCAACGTTCTGAGAAAATATATAAACTTATTTAAGGCTTCAAAAGATTTATCAAAACATATCAAGATGCAGAGTAATGAGATTTTTCCTCTTTTTTTTTTGGGAAATACAATTTTACCAACACTCGAGTCCAGAGCTGCCAACGTTCTAGGGATGGGCTGTGAAATCACAACATGCTCCTTTGTCACTGCTACTCCGACGTCACATTCATAACCTGTTCCTGACAGACGAAAGGAGCTGTTCCTTTTTGTCACTGGTCCACGGATAAAATATATGCTGTAACAGATCCGGAGTAAACATGTTCCTCTTCTCTCTGTCACAGGCAGCACTGGAACAGGTCCAAAGTAACCTTGCTCCTCATCTCTGTCATAGACAATGCTGTAACAGGTCTATATCAACCCTATTCCTTTATGCCCCTTAGAAACGGAGATATTTTGGAGCAATCATACAGTAGAAAAGAAGTGGATACTTTTGAGTTCTTATCACAGAGCTGAGATCAGGTCTGGAGTAATCTTACTTATCTATTATAGGCCTAGTTTAGAGTTGGTTTGTGGAGTCACACAAATGAGTTTTGAAGGAGAACGCTTTCGTAGTACAAAACATTATTTCCACAATACAATCACAGTGTGTGATGTATTGTTACAGTAAATTGTTACGTTGATGATTAACATTGAAGAGACCCGCTTGGTGATAAAATGATTTAAGGCAAGGGTCAGCAACCTACGCTCCACTAACTGATTTTATCCATCCCACAAAATATTTAGAAAACAAACCATTTGTTCGAAACATGGACTTAATAACTAATTACTACATGGAAAATGTAAGATTGAACTTTTTTTTGCTCTACTTTTTTTCAAATTAGTCAAACATTAAAAAAAAACCATATGGCCCACAATATCAAAAAGGTTGCCAACCTCTAGTCTCTGGATTCACTCTCGCACTATACTGGACTGTTAATGACAGAGAACTTAAGGTTCGATTCCGGTTGGGTGCACTGAGAGCGATTTTCCTAAACGTTTTCAACTCCCATTCCAAACAAATGTGGGTTCAATTCCTCTAGAATCAACCATTTTCATCCCTAACACATCGGTGTAATTAGCATAAATGCGTACAAGCCGAACGGGCAGTAGACGCAGTGCTAAAAATAAACTAGACTAGGAATAGATATGAATATACTAACTGTGACAAAAAGGAACAGGTAAAACGAACAGGTCCAATGGTGGAGCAGTAGCAGATTGCTCCTACTACACTAAAGAAGCAGTTTTTCCTATCTCTACAACTTTCTAATATAAAACAATATTTGATCAGGGCTGCTCGTTCTCTTGTACACGTAATAGTTAGTATACGGACCTAAAATGGATGAAGAATAGATCTAAAAAAAAAGTATGTAAGGAACTTGCTTTATCAAGGATATCTCAAGGTGATCTGATTGCAATTTTAAGCTGCTCCCACACCATCAATCAATCAATAAAAATTCCACAATATTATTGATCGTCTGGGGGATATATTAAGCAATTGTGCAATATGTTGTATCAATCAACAACTGTTTGAAATATATTGCGGAATCGTAGAATATTGGTAAGTCTGTGTAGTCCTACTATTGCGCAGTCTCGCTTCACTCTATTATAAGATTTTAACTTCAAAGGACGCCAGTATCGACAAGTGTGGGCAAGTTAAAAATAAAAGAAGCCAAACTTAATAAAACTGAGGTGAGGGAATTTAGGGTCCTTACACACGGAGCCATCATGATCGTGCCACCGCTTAGTTCTAGTGATGGGCATAATCGAATGATTTTAAGATTCAAATAATCATTCGGCTCTTTGAAAAATAATGGAATGAATCGAATGAATCAATCATTCGAATGATTTTGAGAAGTAGTAAAAAGTCGGTAATAATCGGATGTTTACTACTTCTAACTAAGAGTAGTTACTAGTTGCTTGTTTTGCTTTGTGCTACTATTCTCTTCACCTTCCTGTCGGATCTCCCAACATACATTCCTTAACGTTTGCAGCTTATCAACAATTTTCTATAACTGTATTTAGTTCCTTGTGCCAGTGTCAAAGACCAAAGTACAGCCACAACAAAATACTATACAGTAAATGAGTGAACGCGTTAGTCACATAAGTACCTCGCAATTGATATACATACTTTTGCATACGATTAATAAAAACATAAAGAACATACGTTTCCATTTGTGTTTAGAAGAGTCGAAATAATTGACCTTAAATATTTCCTAAACATAACAAATATATATAAGCTTCCAATCCTATTTATATATTGGGTAAGTGATAACATACTTCCAATTTGAGTAAGTGAATCAATTATATGCTTCCTGAAAGCTTAACTTAGAATCAAAAACACAATTAATACTCGACAAACGACGACGTAAGTTTGCTGGATAATGATATTTTGTGTTATAAGAATGTAAAATTATTTCAGTGAATAAAATTATAATATGACACCAAAATGAGAGACAGCATACCACAGGATGATAATCAATCCTTGATTGAACTTCCAGTATGAACATTTCTGTGTCAAAGCTACCCGTTTCAGCACTCATTTTTAAAAATACGAATACACACACACACACACGTCTGGCCGCACTCAGCAATCGCGACTCGTGTGAATACCTTAGTATCAGATAGTGAAATGACGTGGTGGCCCTGCCAGCCTGACCACTCGCATAATTGCGTCTTCCCGCCACCACTATTCTGGCAGCACCTTCAACATTGCTGCCATCACCACGTGTGAAAAGGTCCATATCATGCAAAGCAAACATGTGGAAGCGTGGCCATGGTAGTGCAGCCATAGTGGCTCTATGTGTAATAGCCCATTGATCTCTATAATATAACTGGATGGACATACACATACACATTGCTAAGGACCAAAGCGTGACGCTCAAGTTTATCGGCTACTAGACTGTGTGTGTGTGTGTGTGTGTGTAGGTGGAGCGGAAAGAGGGTGGGGGGAGATTTAACAGTTTCTTTCAATGTTCTTATGCGAAAACATGTCTCTGATAAAATAAAAGTGTTATTGTGTGAAAATAGTGAAGTACTCGTATTATACCACACTTTCATGAAAACACATTTCATAAACCATATTATATTGAAAGTTCGATAAATATAATGAATAAGGTATCTTAAAACTTGATTGCATTTGTTTGAATGACAGACTTTGTGTAGTTGCTATACATTTAACCTATCACTCAGGTTATAGGCTTATATAAAGTATTATTATATTACAATTATTTATAAAGTTGGCTCATATCTTGTATATTACTTTCAGAAAGCATATTTTGTTAAAGCTCAATAAATATAATGAAACAAGTTAGCTAAAAACTGTATTACATTTGTTCGAATGACATACTTTGTGTAGAAGTCTTGCGTTCAAATGATAATTTAGGTTATAGGCTTATAGGAAGTACGGTATCTACTAAACCCTGATTTTAATAATATAAGGCTTTATTTCGTACTAGAATACTATCATTATATATATATATATATATATATTTTTTTGTAGGTTAAACGGCCATTTAGAACGGCAGTAGAAATTTCCTTCTGAAAGGTCTTTTATCCTATAGGTAGGATTCTGGTACGAGATAAAGCACCCGACTTCACACCAAACAAGCTAAATAATTAAACCTATATACATACTCAATGAAATTAAACTTTCACAACCTTTAACAAGCAAAACATCTATTAGGCCTACACCGTTTAAAATATATCACTCAAATGCGATATATTTTTTTTGTTGAAATCAATTAGATAATCAAATCCATATCTACTTATTTCTAAAAAAAATAATATTTATTTGTTCGGAGATAAATATAAACTGTGGCTATTTAAATTAGTCCTTATTTTTTTCAAATGAAAATACCAGGAATGCTAATAATAGATTTTATAATAAAATAGAAATAATAACTGTGAGATTTGATCAATAAAACAAAAAATTGAGATATATATTGACAGGATTGACACATAGAAGTCAAGGATTCTGGTATGAGATAAAGCCTTACAAGCGAGCATCTTTAAGAAATCAACATATATTAATATATATGATTCATAAACCTATTTAAAGAAAAAACTAACCAGCTTTGAACTTTGTTCTTTAAAGCTTTTACTAACATATTTATTTAATTCAACTAATCACACATTGATTTATCTCATATATTCAATCAAATTAATGAACGATGTCAAAATACCACATTTCTTTGTATGGGTGTAAGAGAGACATAAATACCCGAAAGTGTCCTTTTCTCTTGACAATGGTACGCAGACGACAGCTCAAAAATTTCAGCCACAGATGTCCGTCCAGTTATAAAGGATGGCCCACGGAAAAGTAGTCCGCCTCCTATATCCAGTAAGCGCCTCACTCTGAATTGGAGGAGGTCAATATTCTTCCCCCCATATTGTGACACGAAGAATGGGTCAATAAAGCTTTAGACAAGCAGTTCACCTGATCATTCTTCATGTCACATTATGGGTGGAAGGGGATTGACATCCTCCAATTCAGAGTGAGGTGCCTGCTGGATATAGGAGGCGGGCTACTTTTCCGTGGGCCACCCTGTATTATAGATATCAATGAATAACCCTTATTGTTCATTGTATTGAAGTGTGCAAATATTTCAATGTACCATTTCAAGGCCGTAGCCAGCCAATAATTTTAGGAGGGGTTTGGTAGGCACATCCCCCAATTTCTAGAAAAAAATCTAAATGATAAACGGTTCTAGAAGCTATATGAAGTGCTTTTTATGGCAACATAGCTCTTACCTGCCAGAAGCTAGGAAAAATTCTAAATATTAAACACCTCCAGATGCTCTATGAAGTGCTTTTTATTGTAGCACAGCCTCCTAATAATTTATACTTGTATCTTAATTATGATATTGTTTGAACCATAAATAAAGCCACATATATTGGGTCATCAATTTCTCTTTTACAAAAAGCCAAAACAATGGCTACACAAGCCGCATGCATCTGTATCACCTATTTTGTAATAAACTGAATTATTGTACGACATTCGATTGTTGAGTAAATGAATTGTCTAGAAGAGGCGTCAATAATATTGCAGCAATAGTTGATTAATATAGCTTTACTCCTTTCTCAACCATTGGTCTTTTTTTATAAAATGGGTGTTATTAAATTTGTTTGACATTAATAACCTGGTATTTATTTTTCAAAATAGTGTATAAGAGTTCTCTTTCTCTCTTACATAGAAAATACATGAACATTTACTGTAATATTTGTTTACCTAAACCATAAGCGATAGTTAATAATTATTTTAAATTCTAATCACTAGCGATGAAAATCGAACACTATTCAGCACTAACGTAACACAAATGATGGTTTAAAAAAAAAAAAAAAGAAGTATGGATATATTATTTCTTACAATTGGTGGCTAGCTTGACGTAAACTTAGCCATCCATAAGAATCGTCAGTAAGTGCCTTGCAAATTGTCAGCACTAAATATGTTTATTATTATTATATTAGCACCGCGTCTTACTACCCGTTCGGGTTATACGCTCTTACGCTAATGTGTAATGGTAGGGTGATTATGAGAGGAAATGAAGGACCTACAGTTTAACGTGGAATCCGAACCACGGTGGAGGCCTGGCATTCCCCACATTCACAAGATAACTTGTCAGAGGTGAGGGAAGGGTTTGGAAATCAGATAAATCTGTGCCGGGACCGAGGATTGAGCCCCGGCCGCCAGCATAGAAGTCTGACACCTTACCCCTAGACCACCAGGTCACCTCACTAAATATGAGAATCAAACAATAACCTGCACTAGCATAGCACAAATGATGGAAAATTTCCAAAAAATTGATGGATTTGTTATTTATTATACCGGGAGGAAAACTTTACATAAAATTAACCACCCATAAGACGTCTTTTGTAATTTTTATTTTAGTATCACGTCTTACCAACCCGTTAGTAATCATCTTACATTTTCCGCACTAACGATGAAAATCGAGCCCTAGGCAGTATTAGAGTAGGACAAACAATGAATGAAAAAAAAAAATCCTATACCGGGTGGCTAAATTGACAAAATATAGTCACCCGTAATACATCGTTAATAAGTGCCTTAAATTTTCAGCACTAGCGATGAAAACCAATCGAGCACTAACCAGGATTAATTTAGCACAAATGATGATTGTTTTCAAAAAATGGATGGCTATATTATTTATTCTACCGGTTGGTTAACTTGACATAAACTTAGTTACCCATAATAAATCGTTAATAAATGCTTTAAATTTACAGCACTAACCAGGAAAATCTTTAACTAAACATCAATAACATAACACAAACAATAGATGTTTTCAAAATGATGATTGATATATTTTTTTTACTTAAGGTGGCTAACTTGATATAAGTTAAACTACTCATAAGGAATCGTTAATAAGTGTATTTAATGTACAGCATTAACGATATCAATCCTACACCTACCAGCACTAATGTAGCACAATCAATGGACGTTTTCAGAGACTGGGTGGCCTGTCATACATGTAGAGAAGTTCTTGCATACGGCTCTTACCTCTAAAAAGAAAGTTATTATTATTATTAGCACCGCGTCTTACTACCCGTTCGGGTTATACGCACTTAAGCTAATGTGTAATGGTAGGGTGATTGTGAGATGAAAATGAAGGACCTACAGTTTAACGTGGAATCCGAACCACGGTGGCGGCCTGGCATTCCCCACATTCACAAGATGTCTTGTCAGAGGTGAAGGAAGGGTTTGGTAATCAGATAAAATTGTGCCGTGACCGAGGATTGAACCCCGGCCGCCAGCACAGAAGTCTGACACCTTACCCCTAGACCACCAGGTCACCCTAAAAAGAAAGTTGTGGTTTTAATTGTATCCTAGTCAACTTCGGTGACTGCATGGTCTAAGGTGTCTGCCAGGTAGTTTACTGATGATAATATTTTTCTACTTTTTTTTTTAGCACTGCAACTTACTACTCGTTTGGGCTATGCGCCTTTCTACAGGTTGATGTTCACTGAAATTGCTCGCATTTTTACACACTATGGTTATCATCGTCATTTCCCTTTGGGAATTTCACTTTAAATTTACCTTCATCGCTCTACGTCAATGAAAATCAGAGGGATTGGAACGTTTTTTGACTGGGGATTGGGATTAAGGGAGAAGAGATGATGCCATGTCCATGCTAAGATACATAGATTGAGTAAAATAGAAGTTCGCGAACATAACTTACCACCACTAACCAACCAATGAGCCATTATTTGACGAGCTGTGTGTGTATATATATATACACTTATATATAAATTTGGAACTTAGGAAGAAATTGATGAAATGCTACATTTGGAGAATCACGCTGTATGGAGCAGAAACTTTGACCCTCAGGAAGATGGAAAAGAAAAACTTTGGGAGCTTTGAATTGTGGTGATGGTGAAGACCTGAGAAGATCAGGTGGACAGACAGGATGACAAATAAAGTCCTAAAAATATTGGGTGAGAAGAGAACCCTTTTAAATGTGATGCTTCGGTACAAGGCAGATTGGATCGGACACATCCTTATTAAGAGGAACTGTCTTCTGCACGACACCATAGAAGGAAAGATTGAGGAAAATAGGAGATAAGGAAGATGGAGTGTTCATATATTGGACTACTTTAAGGGAAGAAGAAAATTCTAGAGGTGAAGGAAGATTTAGAGAACAGGGCATTTACGGTCTAAGTTCACCGACAAAAGAAATGGATCTGTAGTAAGATATAACACTTAATAATAATAACTCCGTAACACATCAAATACCACCCATCCATTAACAGTTTCACAGTGGTCATAGCACTAACATAACAATATTCTATCTTGTCGGAATTATCTATAACGAATTTACGAGTACATTTTTTATATGAAGTAGGCCCTACTTTATATAATATAGTATGCTTTACCCGCCTCGGTGGCGTAGTTGGCTAACGCGCTTGTCGTGTTGAGCTCGACTGCTGAGGACGGGGAGATCGAGGTTCGAATTTCGGTCGGGTGACCTGGGGGAGGTTTTTCCTAAATGGTTTTTCACTCTCCCTCCACGCAAATGCGGGTTCACTTCCTCTAATTCAACCTTCCCAATTCATAATCCATTGGCGTAATTAGTACTTAAAGCGTATAACCCGAACGGGTAGTAAGACGCGGTGCTAAATATAAATATAATAAAGTATGCTTTGTTTTTTTCTCTGAACCTATCTCTTTTATCACGGTATTCCTTACAAAGTGTTGGGAGTTTATGAATATAGGTAAAAAATTTGTAAGTGCACAATTTATAGTGGATTATCTTTTTATTGTTCTTTACATAGCACATCATTATACATAAATATACATATTCTTTGGTCTTACTCATGTCTCAAGCAACAAGTGCGATATATTTTCTTTTCTTTAAAGATAAATAGCACATCGAAGTTTTCTGTACAAAAGAATAAATCTTTTGTTGTTTTATATTTTGTATAAAGAGAAGTTTTATTTTATGGAAAATATTAGTGTGAAACTTACAGTTACATATCAAACATCATGTTAAATATACTTATATATCGAGTACATAAATTTAATATTCAATATCTGTATTCATAGTTAGTAGCGATTTTGAATCAAGAAGTCATTCATAGGTAGATTAAAGACATGGACAGTTTTTGGACCTCAAACAAAGTTTCCAGAAAAATAGAGTGCAGATTATTATCAATTCTTTGTGCATGTAAATAGAAGACAGCTAGTTAATTATGTAGATTATTTCCACAAATAAATACATGATTAATTTAGGGCATTTTGAAGCGATCACGAATTTTCATATCTGCAGTAATATGAACTAATCAAGATTTATTATTAAACTAATTTGAGAAATAATTTGATCGGGGATGAAAATTTTGGATTGAAAATATGGAATGTGTAAACCTATTAAGATTATAATAAAACAAAGAATAATATTATTATAATTATAGCATTAATATATTTTTCGTCATCAGCTGATAGGAGTGTTTGTATTTATTTTGTATATAATTGAAATGTAGGTTTAGTATTTTGGTGAAAAAGACAACATTTATTAATACTTTTTAAACCCTGTGTATCTATTAAATTTGTTGCCGAGAAATACAAACATCCTTTCTAATTATAAAAAAAATAATTTATAAAAAATATGTCTCTCCTTAGCAGCCCCAACATAAGTTGTTAAATATTTGATTGAATTACTCATCAAAGAGTGAAATGAAATTTAATAATTTAGTGAAATTAAAAGCGAAGTGAAATTTTGGCAGACAATAAAGAGTAGGATTTAAATAAATTTGAGCAGTTAAAAATTGACTTTTTTTTAAAAAAAATTTCAAGCTCAAATATTGGAAGGATTAATTCACATCTAAATATACTTCATCAAGCCCAAATCACACATGTATTAATTTGATATGTTTAGGAATATTAAACAATGATTTAGACTAAGCACCCGACTTCACACCAAACAAGCTAAATAATTAAACCTATATACATACTCAATGAAATTAAACCTTCACAACCTTTAACAAGCAAAACATCTATTAGGCCTACACCGTTTAAAATATATCACTCAAATGCGATATATTTTTTGTTGTTGTGGGAGGGTGTGAGGGTTATGTTTAATTTATATTTGCTCACCTGATATTAATTTATTCCTAATAACTTATATTATAGAATTTTATAATATTTATGACTACTAACATTTGAAGGGTACAGTAGAAAAAGTAGGTAAGTCCTATTTTAATTCAAATTGAGCCATCTATTAGACAATTATGGTACCTTTCTAACACACTTTAGTTTATGGTTAAAAGAGGTCTCTGTCATATTTAGATTAACTAAAATAAAGTATTTGCTTGAGTCCTCGTGGGGTTTGAAATATAAAAGTTGTTTTCCTGGTAAATGTGTGATATATGACTTTACCTATGATTCTCCTACATTCTTATTTGTAATAACTTATTATCTCATTTTCTTGACTCCCATATATCGTTTTTGAATTTGAAATTATAGAATTTTACTCTAAATATTAAATATTTTTTCGAATAAAAAATATGTTTTTAGCTAGGAACATATTGATAATTTAACTTTATTGAAATCAATTAGATACTCAAACCCATATCTACTTATTTCTAAAAAAAATAATATTTATTTGTTCGGAGATAAAAAAAACTGAGGCTATTTAAATTATTCCTTATTTTTTTCAAATGAAAATACTAGGCATGCTAATAATAGATTTTATAATAAAATAGAAATAATAACTGTGAGATTTGATCAATAGAACAGAAAATTGAGGGATTGAGGGATATATTGACAGGATTGACACATAGAAGTCAAAGAAAACATTTTAACTTTTTCATACAAGCAGAGAATAAATTCAAAGAATATTAAAAAAAAAAAAAAAAAAAAACGTGTACATTATTTGTGTACACTATTCCAAAAACACTGTGTGAGTATGTTATTTGTTGGCTTCTTAACTTAATTTTATTCTTAACAGCTTGGATATATATATTTTTGGCATTTAAAAATACACCCTTTTCTGTATATTATGAATTAATAAATTCAACAGTGTACCCCCGCTAGGTTTCTTTAACTAAACAAACAAATTGATAAAAAAATGTTTGGATTAAATGATGGTCTTCATAATAAGGTGGCTTTCATTGTCACCCTATGACATGGTTTGGCTTATCTTAGGCATATTTTGAATTTATAAATGTTTCTATCTTACAATAATTCACCAAAAATATTAAAACAAAAACATAAGTTAAAAAATTCATGATACTTCATCTAAAGCAAAATAAACATAATATTTTCTATAAACTTTTTGGTATTTATAAAAGCGTAGTGTAAAAATTAATACCATATTATACATTTTAAATTATTCCCCGAGACAAATTATCTTGTTAGTAAACTCACTAAAATATGAACATACTAACTTATTATCTAGCCAAATTAATTTTATTCATCTTAAATTTACCAACGTTATCAATTTTACTCACTTTTAAGTTTTTTTTACAAGCACGATTGAAAGATTTTTTAAAAATTATTATTTAAAAGGTATATAATTTTTCTGACAAAAAAATTCTTCATCAAAACTTCGTGTATATAAATGTTAATTAGATTAGGTTTACTTATATGTAGGGTTTTTATAGTTATTTTTAACGTACTTTAAATAATTTCTTATTAAACATTGTTGATGTGATTTGGGCTTTGAAAAAATCAAATTTGAAGGCAAGCAAAAATCACTTTATATACATAATAATAGTATTATTTGTTAAAAATATTTAACACATATCACATATATTATACATAATACATCATTCTTATCTATATTGTTAACCTTTAAAATGGTTACATTTTCAAAGATTTATATATATATATAAAATAAAAGTAATGTATAGAGATAGCTAAAATCTTGAATAGCTTCATTTTTAGTTTCTTTGTAACATTATAATGACAACACACACCTTCATAGCACATCACACTCATAATATATTATGTTAAATATATGTAAATGTATCTATTTTTAAAACATATTTTCCGTCACACTTAAGCATATAATTAATTAACTCTAATATCTTATCAATTAGTATATTATTGTTTCATTGGTGCATATTTAATTTTGCAGTTATGCATCACTTTAAAACAATAACATTATAACTATATATAAGGATTAATAAATTAAACTATTTTGGACCATAAAATTATATATTGTAGATTTCCAGGAACAAAATAATATGTACACATTTTGAGTTGGTACACAAATGTAAGTTTGCGCAGATTAAACCTATGGATGATTTGTTGATAGGTAGTCAAGAAAATACAAACGCTTGATTGTCCAAATCATCATCACTATCATCTTAATATATCAAACTCGTTATAAAAGATGTAAACCTGCCCAAATTCTAGTTGATTTAACATTATCAGATTATAATTTATCTTAGGATCATAAAAGTCCAGTAATTTACCGCAAAAAAGACCTGATCCATATTCTATCAATTGTCTTTAAAGATGATTAATATGATAAAATGGGTACAGCAGGTAGTATGGTGCGGTGCTAAAGAAGAAGATAAAAACAACAAATTGATATTTTACGTTTTCATTTTTATTTCCTTGGATATTCGCCCCTTCATCTTTAGAAATAATAGGCCTTATAATAATATAAACGTTATATTGTATTGGTGTATTGTTTGTAATGTTTTTATTTATGATAACTTTCTTAAAACTACCCTTTAGCTGTTAGTAGATATAAAAGTAGATATAAGGGAGATGAGAGCTAAAAAAGAATATCTCAGCTTTTTTCCTGCTCAATCCTACGTCATTATCAAAGGTTCCATTGACCAATTATAGATAACTGGCACTTTGTTGGATAATCTATAGCAATTGTATTAAAATACACAAAAAAGTGTGTAAATCTTTCAAGAGTTTCAAAATATTTTACAATCACTGATCAAAACAGTTTTGATAATAACCTTGTCCGTACAACATGGACATGTCAGATAAACGTTTTAACTATTATAAATGAAAGTATTTATTTATATGTCGTAATGTTTGAATATGCCTCTTTCTAAAGCTATTTTTTTAAACTTTTATTAATCAATAATTATGATTTCCTTGAAACCATTTAAACTTTTCGTGCTAAAATTATAGAAGTCATGAGCTCTCTTTTTCTTGATTCTAGATAGAGATTCTTAAATTTTACCTTTATTTATAGGCTCTCGATTTTAATTCCTCAACATTTACAATTGTCTTTCTCTGCATATGAACTCAAATCAATTAAAATAGTTATTTATTCATATATATTACTGAAATGTATTAAAAAAAACCCAAAAAATAGTTCAATGCACCATCTTTAGTTTGTGCGAGATAACTGGAACTCAAAAGTCACTAAATTGAAATGGCAAAATAACTAATAATGGCAGAAAAGAAAAATAGTCATCTCCAAAAAATATTGCCATTTTTTTAAATACCAGAACTTTAATTTCCTTGGATTACAGAACTAAGAATCGAGGGATTGAAAATCGTGATATTAAGATCTATTATCGATTCTTTCAATACCAAAAATTTTCGAGAGTATAAAGGTACTTGGGGATCGAAATCGGTAGCCTTTAGTTAAAATAGATAGGTCATTTCAGATTAATTACAAAGAAAAATGAAATGCTTTCTTTTCAATCCGGTGTAACCTTTAACAACTCTACTGCAATATCTTTGACATTTTATTTGTCATAACAATACAGATTTAACACTTTTCTTTTGAATTTGTAAGTAAATTAAAATATATTTCCTCAATATATTGAAATGAAATGGTTTCATTTGCTAGTTTTACAAAACTCTAGCATTTATGTATTATAAAAAAAAGACACACACAAAGGCTTCTCCACAAAATCTAATGTAAAATGTATCATTTCAAGATGATGTACTTTATAATATACATACCTTAAGGTATACCAGAATTTACCCTCTTAATAGGATACAAAGCTAAGTTTAGATGAAGCTCAAACCAAGAGCTTAGTGTTTTATACACACATTTAATCACTTTAACATCTATAAATGTGTACGCTCTGTAAAATAAACACAAGCAACACAATTGCCTTAGCAGTTACATATGTTGGAAATTGCATTTGGTATTTGATACCAAGAGGTTAATGCTGGTATCGTGAACAACTTAACGTTAACATAACGTAAATAATGTATGATAAGAGTTAACTTAAGGTAGCGGCATAATAATGTTAAAACGTGAGAAAAACATAGCAAATCTATTTAAAATTTAATAAACTTCATTTTAGCCACGTCTTAAACCCAATATCACCACCGAGGGAACTGCAGGTCTAATGGAGTACATTTTTATCTTCACTCTCTTGATTAACTGTTGCCAAATCTCCTCACTTTCAATAATGTCGGAAGGAGTTGTTCCAGGTTAAGAAGGATCTATTGGCAACATCGACGAACCAAAGATGCGGGACTTGTCTTATAGGCCCATGTAAAAGAAGATTGACCACACAAAAACAAAAGAATTGTAACAATGTTTCCCAATAGTAGCCTTGCACTTCCTGCAGAGATGATATCTAGTGTAGTACTCTTTTGGGTTACAAGAAAAGTTCAAAAATACAATTTTTTTTTAGAAAACTGAATACGGGAAATTAAGGCTGATTAGATTTGAAGTATTTCTAATCGAAACACATTGGAGGTACAAAAAAATGTAAGAAGAGGCCACAATGTTTTGGTGTTTCTCGAACTATACTTGAAAAAGGGTCGACTAAACATAAACAAACAATTTAGGTACTAAAAGACCATGCTCAAGTTGCTAGTAATATGATAGCTTGCAGGAATACGTGGTACACATCCCGTAACGTAACATTATGTAAAGTGTAAGCTATCTCCTGGATGACTCTTGCGTTAAGTGGACGTTAAGTTAAATGCATCATAGTGGTTTCCATTTAAAAAATAAGTTTTTACCTTACGTCATCTTTATAAAGCTTAAGTTACTTCAAACTTAAGTTATCTTTACGTTAAGTGAACATTAAGTTGATCGTAATTCCAGCGTGAAGAAACACCTTTGAAAAAAAAAGTTTTGAGATCACATTCAATGTATAGAACAAATACATACATCAGAATACAAACATATTATTTTAATTTGGAATACATAGCTTATATTGGACATTTTTTACTTCAATATAATATACAATTTTCAAATTTTATTGATATCAACAACCCTACAAAAATAATACAACATTACCATTTCACAAGGAATCTAAAAGAATAAAATTTTTGTTGGTTCTACTTTATAAGTTTTTGTTGTTGACACAGAACACATTTTTCACATTTAATTAAAGATCAAGACAAAACTTTATTTTGTAATGATGTACTTATCTTAGTATTTACGTAAATTAACTCAAGTCCAACACATTCGAACTTCCATCCGAAAACCGCCTATTCCCAAAGGACGTTATTCACGACAATTTAGAATCTTTTGGCAATTGGAATATAGTTTTTGACAGCACATTTTAAACCTTAAAAATTTCAAAAGTTACAGTTTTTAAAAAGTATTTGTGTAAAAAAAACTATTCCTAGACATATACTAATGTGGTTACCTTTGTTTGAAGTTAGACATTAAACTCACAGCGCATGGGAAATAGGAAAATGAATATTTTTTGAACATGCGATCAAGAACGTGGGTTTAGTAGTGATATCCGAATATAACGGTTAAAATAATTATATTCATCTACAACTTAGAACGCATGCTTCTTTGTTACTGTACAACCCTAAAAGTTTTAACAGCATTAATCGTCTATTATTTTAGAAACTTATTAAAAAGTCAAAAATCACTTTCTCTAAGTACAGGAACGTACTTTCCATTTGCCCTTAAAAGTAGCAAGTTTACCTTAAGGTTGGGTGGAAAAGGACGCTAGGAAAGGTAGTTGTTTTCGCAATTTTTATATTAGAACATTTATTTTTGTCAAAATAAATAAAATATTTCTCCAATAGAAACATAAGAGTGTAACTTTATTCACATAGTGATATCAACAATGGTTGAATATCTGTCAAAGGTGCCCTGGAATTTAATGATAAACTTATTAAATGAAGAGGAAAGTTATGATTTAATACCACTTTGCTCATGACAGCTATTCAACAACAGCTGTTGATATCACTATGTGAAGAAAATTAAATTTTATGTTTCTACTGAAACAATATAGTATTTATTCTGAACAAAAAAAAAACGTTTCTCTGAAAAAATTGGCAAAACACTTACGTTTTACACGTCCCCTTCGACCCCACCTTAATAGATTACACTATGACCATATCTTAAAAGTCTCGCCATAGCGGAATAATGCAAAGTGAGCTTGCTGCCTTACATGCTATTATTATCCTCCATAACAGGCAAATAATATCTGAATATTACATCCATAAATAAGTGCTTGTAAGAATTATTTTTAGCACCGCGTCTTACTACCCGTTCGGGTTATACGCTTGTATACTAATTACGATAAGAGTTTTAGGAATTGGGAAGGCTATATTTATAGGAAGTGTGCCCGAATTCATGTGGAAGGAGAGTGGAAAATCAGTTTGGAAAAAACCCATCATCAGTACACCCGACCGAGAAGTCGATTCAACGAGAAATATGTTAATATATGGTTTAATGCAAGACGCTTAAGAGCGTTCATCATAACAGGCCCAGATCAGTTCCCGGCTTGGATCTGCGTTTGTGCGCGCGAGAGTTATGAAAGTAAAAGGGAAAAGAAAATATCTACGTTATGCCAAAATATGTGCACTGCTGTTGTATTTGAATGATTACTAGACATTTTCCGTGGTGACAGCACGACAAAGTGACAAAATGTCTTGTTGATAACTACAATATGTTCTTATTGTGAAGAATTAAGATTTGTGCACAATGCTTATCTGTAAAGATATTTTAAAATGGTCAAAAACAGCATTTTTAATGCATTAAAAAAAACTCCAAATACCATTTAATATTTTGTAAATGTTCAGTATTAAAAACTTCTATTATCTCTTTATCTAAATTAATGTTTAATCAGAAATGATACACTTGTAATAATATTGTTAGTGTAAATGTATGATTTCTAGCCGACTTATCACAAAGTTGATTGGCATCTGATGCACGCTCTTAAATAGGGTTTTAGTTTCCTCGCGAAAAATCGATTCCTAATAAATCATTTTTGAAACAGGACGGGTCTAACCTGAGAGTAGCTTTCGGCTTGCCAATGCTCGCAAAGGACTACAGACCAACCAGAAACCTGACATCGGTTTTCTTTATTTTATAAAAAAATATTCATAAGGTCAAGAATATCAAATAAGAACGTTTATCTCCATAAGGAAAAATTCTTTTCGCTTTATTAAGTAATCGTATTATATTTGGAAGAAGGTACAGGAAAGGTGGATGTTCCTTTCTAAGTGTTTTATAATGGTTTACAAATTTGAATTTTCTCCGTTTTGTGTTTTTTTTGTATCCTCTTTTAGGATGTTTTGTTGCGCGTTTCACACTCCCCCCTGATGAGTTCCGATAGAATGAAACCTATGTTGGGGGATTGGGCGTTAATAATCAATTTTCTTCAAGATGCAGCTACTACCTCTTTGTCCAGTGGTAGCAATGTAAAGTGTGAACTGTGTTCTTATTTTCATTGTAAAAGCCATATTGTGTTCGTTCCTTTTATCTGTTACTATCCACCTTTACTGTACCTTATTAAAAATATAATACATAAGAACTTGTACTATGTTAGTGCATCATAAGATTTCAAAACTTATTTAAGTTTTTAATTGTAAGGACATTTTTAAAAAGTTACATTTTACATAACAAAAGATTCCATGATTGAAACTCCTAAAATGGCAAAAATCTAAAGGGTGTCTTGACACCAGATTGTGTATCGTGAATAAAGTTCTTTTAACAGGCCTTGCTCATTTTGAACTTGTCGAAGTAACCAAACAATTCCATTCTAAACTCACTTAATCACTGGTTGCTATAGGGAGATTGTTGATCACTTACTGAGAGAAACGGGACAAAAAAATTAAAATATTTTATTTGTTTTACTGAGCTATTTGTCCCTATTTTTTCAAAAATAAATGTCAATAATAAGCCTTACGTTATTTCCTAAACAAAATTTTTAAATTATAATAAATATACTTATGCTTATCTAACGGATTGGGAAATTTTGATAATTCACGTTTCGAGACGCTATTTCAGAGTGAATGGATGTACTTTATCAATAACCCTATAGCTACCAATAGGTTAAGTTAAAATACTTTTCAAAGATTGAATAAATTTTAATTGACATGGGAGTTTTGTTATAACACTCCTTTACCAACAGCAACGTTTCCAAAAAAAAAATCATACTTTTTAATAACTGTCCAAACTCTCTTATTAAAAAAAAACTCCACATAGAATGTATTTAAGTAAACATAGTTTTATGAATGGCGCTCAATGCAACTAACGCTGAATGTATTTTAACAGTAATATTTAACCAATTTAAAATATAAAACATGCTTTCCTTTCTCTATATCTCTGGTACTCATTCTTTTTAACAATGTTAAACGTATTATAAATTATATATTAAAATCAATATTTTATCAGAGTATGAAGTATAACTTATCCTTTCCTTAAATTTTTGACAATATTTCCTGTCTTCGTCCTCAGGTTGGATTGTTTGAAAGGCTTTATTGTGGACCAGTGTACTTAAGACAAGTCCAACTACGTTGCTGCGACTCTTTGCTTCTGCTTCTTTACAAAGTCTTGGGCCACTTTTTCTGCAACCCGTGTCTCCAAAGTTTGTAAGATTGGGTGATCTGAAATAAAAAAAAAATAGTTTTATGCTGCAACGGACATTTTTTTAGTGTATTCTACTTGACAAACTATTGATTAATATATATGTACAGTTTGTTTTTAAATAACTGTTTTTGAATATCTATCATGATCATAGCGGCATTAGATGACATTTTTTAAAAATTAATATAAAAAGTTGTCATTAAATTTTAGGACACCTTTGAGAGATATTCAATAATTGTTTATATCACCGTTTGAAGGAGATTAAAATATATATTTCTGTTGGAGAAATATTTTATTTATTTTAACAAAGAAAAATATGTTTTTCTATAAACACTGCAATTATTTCAAATTCCTTACATCCTCACCTTAAGACAATGCCAAACATTATCTGAGGTTCAAAGCTTGGTCTTAACTTGATAATAAACAAATTAGTTAAGAGTTGTTCGGAGATACCTTTGTGTGGTCTCGCCAGCTGTTGGCCCCATTTTTCTTAAGCTCGAGGCAATTATAGTGAGCTATGAGTCACTTGTAACTTGCTTACTTCCACACCGCATAGAGACTAAATTAACGCTATAAGGCAGTGGTGCACAACAGTTTTGTGGGTGCGACCACTATAAAGTATCATTTTATTTAGAAGATCCCATACGACCACGTAAAAAAATAAACCTTTTACTATTACTTTCTTGAGGCCTTATTCCGCTTAAATCTTACGTTTACGGTTATTTTTTGACACCCTATAAATGTTTATAAGGCTGTTAATTGTCTAAAACTAAAGTCATTTTACTGTACATATAATTTGTTTACAGGATTACATCTTAAGTAACAGGAGTTTTACGTATATTCTTTGTCATATTTGAAAACAATTTGGTGACCCCTCTTGGTAAATCGGAATACCAACTGGGGTTGCAGCCCCCGGGTTACGCACCCCCACTCTAGATCACGAACAAGTTCAAAATCATGATTAATATAAGACATTTTATTATGTCTAAGTAGACAAAGTGCGCCTTGTATATGTTGATGATACACTCCGCATTACATACCTGTATGAACTTTAATATCATTATCATTAATCTTACTATTCATCATCGACTGATTGATACTGATAAATTGAAATGCAACACGTTTAAACTTTATGAACTAACTAACTATCTGGACTTAAAAACCCGACCTGACCTCCTTAAAATAAATTTTAACATCTTCCCTTTGACATTTTGATCTATCAAGCGGTCTTGTTACTCCAAGTTTATACTTTATAATAACATGTTTTCAATAAAAGGACGCCAGTGTTTTTTTGGTATCATTTTAGATATTTAACCTGCACATTCTGAGGTTACTGATTATATAACTACACGACTTATGAACTAACCCAAATCTAGAACAGACACAGCACCCCCACTCTGGTCATTAACTTATCACCGTGAAAGTGAAAACCTGCATTTTACCAATGATACATTTTTAGAGAATACTGAGAATCGAAACCGAGTGACTCAGTGGGCAGACACGCTACCGGCTGAGCTAAGGTGCCTAATTCAGGTAATACCGATCAGGATATCTGAGGTGAACCACCATTGACCCAAAGAGAAAGACGAGACGTGTGATCCAAATGGAGCTGTCGTGAACTTACTCTTGTTCTTCTGGTGCATGAGACTTAGGTCGACCTGTTTGAGCCCGTGGAAGTTGTCGATGCTGGAGTTGTTGTCAGCCACCCCGGGGATGCTACCAAGGGCGAGGAAGGCCTCGCCAGCGAAGTCGTTAAAAGTGAGTACATCGTGATCCATCACGGTGAAGAGTATCATGGCGCCCTCCGAGCGGCACTGCTCCAACGTCACGGAACTAGGACAACGTCACGAGCCACATGACTATGAGACTGCGTAACCAAGGGAGAGGGGAAGGGAGGACGACCACAGATCTACGCATGTGTGCCCTTTTGAGATGGAGTGTAGGGAACTCGGAAAAAACCCAGTGTTTTTGCAGTTTTTATATCAACAATTTTGTTGTCAAAATAATACAAATAATTCTTCAGTAGAAACATAGAGTTTAATTTTCTTCACACGGTGATATCAACAGTTGTAGAATATATGTCAATGGTGTCCTGGAATTTAGTGACAACTTTTTCTCTTCGTTTAAATAGTTTCTCATCCAATGGTGCTATGCTCATGACAGATATTCAACAACTCCATCGTGGGAAGAAGATTAAACTCTTTAAATTTTTACCGGAGAAATAATTTTTTTTGGCTTAAAAAATGTCGTTATAAAACTGTAGAAACGCTGATCTTTTCTGGTTTCCCCTATAGTCCTGTCTTAATCTTCATAAGTGTATAAACTGAGAACTCTCGTGTTAGACTGGCCTATTTTTGGCGGGGAGATCTGGAATTCCTGTCGGATCTACTAAGATAAGATTTTCCACCCTACTTCCAAGCAAATTCAGATAGATTACCTCTAAAATACTTCCTGCCTCATCCCTACCCATTATAGTAATGGTCATATATGTGTATAAGATGAACAGGTAGTAAGACAAGATGATAAAAACAATAATAAAACTAACGGGAATATATTTCCTTTATGTCACCAGATATCAGTTTCTGAAGAATTTACGAGAAGCTCTGTGATGATAGATAATATGAGCTTTATGAGGGCTGGGTATGTGATCCGATATCTTACGTACATCGGTTAAAGGGGAGGGGGCTTGGGTCTACATTTATTGTTTTACCCTCATACCCATCTTTAAGTTCTCATTAAAACACATTATTTACCAATATTTTTTCTAAGCTAAGAATTGAACAACACCTTTAATATTACTAGTACGGAAAAACACGCTCTCATTTAATGGCTACCAAATGTATAACCACCTCCAAAAAACCCACACGTTAAAAAACAACACTTAAATCTATTTTAATTAAAACAATAGCACTCTGTTTCCAATTAATATTTTTTTAACTTACTATAGATACATTTAAAATGAGATTATCAATATATTTTTTTAGAATAAATTTCAGAATACAAAGGTAACTCAATAAATTTCAAAATTATGCTAGAAAAAGGTTTATCATAAACTTTTTAATTATATACTTTGTTTTCTAAACTTAATCTAAAAAACAGCAATCTACTACAAATTAACCAATTCCTATAAAAATTAGTCATAACATTATTGAATTATTTATTATATTACCATCTGTAAAATTAATAAACGCACATAGACTGTTCTTTATCAGCCTCTCTTACAATAAAATGTCCTCGAAACCTAATAGTCTTGTATATATTTCAATGAAATATCACCGTCCACCATTAAATAATATTGATAAATTAAATGGGTAAGATCTACACCTAAAGCTTTGTTCAAGGAAATAATATATTTTGATTGTTAACTTATTAATTGTATTGTAACATTAGTATTAAAATTGTAAATTGTTATATACTGTATTGTAAACTTAAACCTTAATAAATTTCAAACTTCAAAATTATAAAATAATTTCCCTGATTATTTAATTTAGCCTAATATGCTTGGAGATATATTAAAGTAAATAGTTTTAATAAACAAAAGATAGTTATTTTAAAATGTAGAAAGGTAGTAGATCCAACTATTGTCTCAAGATACTTACAATTCAAAGCACTCGTCAAACATTGGGTTAAGTGTCTTCTTTTGGACTATCGTCTGTTGTTCCGCGCAGTGAGCAAACACTTTTCTTGGCAGAAGTTCGATTATTACGAACGGATCACTAAAACCTGTGAAAAAATCACCATGAACACGTGTTAATGGCTGAAGAATCAAACTAACAATAATTGCATTTAAATTAGTTCTGACCACCTCCGTGATCTAGTGGTCAGAGTCCCTGGCTACAGATCCAGAGGTGCCAGGTTCGATCCCTGGCGCTTCCAATTTTCTGTAAAGCAGTGGATTTGGGACGGGGTAAAACTCAGCCTCGTGAGGATAAACGAGGAGCTAATTGAATGAATGGGGAAAAAAAAGTAGCAGTTGCAAGATAGAAAACTGAGATTAACGACCGGGGGTTTCATTGTGCTGATCTTATGACACTCTATATCCGCAAAAATTGTAACTATCTTTACCAACAGAGGGCGGCTGGTATGTCTCGATGGCTGACTCCATGGATTTTTATTATAATTGGTTCTAGTTTAGTTTGTTGTAAAAAAAAATAAAAAAATAATATTAACAGAGCCTCCAAAGTACATTTTATACTAACCGGAACTTAACATGTTTCTTGGTTTTATGAGATCTGAAACTTTAAATAGTTCATACATAAAAAATATATAATTAGAAACAGGAAATAGATCACCATGTATGTTTATATGATGTTGACGTAATGACTGAGGCAAAAAGGTCCAACCCACTTCGGTCTAACGTGCTACTCTCATAGTAAACTAGACTGCCGATGACAGGGAGATCGAGGTTCGAATCTCGGTCGGGTGAACTGAGGGTGGTTTTACCAAAATGGTTTTCCACCCTCCCTCCACGTGGAGGAGGGTACACTTCCTATAAATATAACCTTCCTCAAACCTAAAACTAATAACTTAATTAGTACATAAGCGTCTAACCCGAATGGGTAGTAAGACGCGGTGCTGAAAATAAGAGGAGATATACCTGCTTCTGTGAGAAAAGTCAATGCTGTTGCATTAATGCATGTTATAATGCTTACAAAAGGGAAGCACTATCATAAAATGGAATCATGTCTTAACCTCATAGTTCACTATAAAATAACATAAATAAAACTGATAAAATATTATCAATTTTGGCCACAAAATAATATGTCTGTATTTTAAAAAAAAAAGGCCCTTCCTTTGAGAACTAGACAGTATTGTACTATCCCCATTATTTTCAGAAGGGAGAGTCCTCACCATTGGGGTCGAGTGGTATGACGTCCCTGGCGTTTAGCACCTCGACGCACAGGGAGTCGTGATTGAAGTACGCTCTCACCGAGAGCACCCCGTACTCCGTGCTCTCCGTGTTGGCCTGATCCTGGAGCCTTTGTAGATAATAGAGCGAGACCAGTCGCTCCGTGTCAGTCTTGTGGTACTGCAGTCTCTGCTCCACGTTCCAGTACGTCGCTAGAAACAAAACACAAGGGAGTTGGGTTCGAGTCCCGTCGTTAGATAGGGTAATGGATTGAAAAACAGGGATCCATGTGTCTAGGGGATGTATGCAGGAACACCACCAAATGGACGTTTACACCCGATATTATTGGTTAGGGAACTGCATGTCTTGTGCAGAAAAGCTTTAACTTCTCTTTCTCTCTCTCATTTAACTGTTGCCAAATCTCCTCACTATCAGTTATGTGTGAAGGTGGTGTGCTGGGGTAGAAAGGAACTACACCCAATATCATCGCTGAGAGAATTGCACGTCTTGTGGAGAAAAGCTTTAACTTCTCTTTCTCTCTCTCATTTAATTGTTGCCAAATCTCCTCACTCTCAGTTATGTGTGAAGGTGGTGCTGGGGTAGAAAGGAACTACACCCAATATCAATGCTGAAAGAATGGCACGTCTTGTGGAGAAAAGATTTAACTTCTCTCTCTCTCTCTCAGTTAACTGTTGCCAAATCTCCTCACTCTCAGTTATGTGTGAAGATGGTGTGCTGGGATAGAAAGGAACTACACCCAATATCATCGCTGAGAGAATTACACGTCTTGTGGAGAAAAGCTTTAACTTCTCTCTCTCTCTCAGTTAACTGTTGCCAAATCTCTTCGCTCTCAGTTAAGTCTGAAGGTAGTGTACTGGAGTAAGAAGAAACTACTGGCAACCTCGACTAACCAGCGTTGCGAAACTTGTCTTATATTTGAGAGGAGATTGACCATACACAAACGAGAGAATGACAACGCTGTATCCCAATAGCAACCATGCAGTCTCCTCAGCGATGATATCCAGTGTAGTGTGAGTGGACCCTTAGTGACGGT
The DNA here is from genome assembly GCA_039000515.1 of Timema cristinae. Classification (NCBI taxonomy): domain Eukaryota; kingdom Metazoa; phylum Arthropoda; class Insecta; order Phasmatodea; family Timematidae; genus Timema; species Timema cristinae. Next base: position 22,944,576 of record JBCFYV010000001.1, read on the forward strand.
TTGGTTGCGTAATCATAGGCAATCATAGGATGTGCAAACTTATATACAGGAGGTCCAAATAAAAGAAATATATTGGTGGACCAAATACATTTATTCATTTATTTTTCTCCAAAATTGATTAAAAATAAAAATGATAAACACACGTTATAGACTGACATGACTAAGTTTAAATACACTGATAATTTGTAAAAGTCAAAAATACCTTAGTGGCTTAGTATGTTTTTAAATTAATTCAGAAGATTTAGATGATGGAGATGAGCTAGACTGTAAATTAATTTCCAGCATTGCTTTATAATCTGAGTTAAACTTTGAGGAGGGGATTTTCAATAGAGAAGACATATGCTCTCATCAGTAAGTCGGTTTATAAGATCACTTTTCCTAAGTTTCATGGTTTAAAATGCTTGTTCGCATGAATATGAGTATGTAAACATTGCTATATATTTTGAACATTATTTACTAAATTTGGAAATGTTGATTTGCAGTTTTGTAGTAAAAAAAAAAAAAGCTTGCTTCACAACGCAACATAATTGAATTAGATATACCGTGGGCCGGATTTAACACATCGGCGGGTCGCAGTTTGGCCATCCTTGGGATAAAAATGTTGGATAATGAGTGTGCTCAGGACTAAACTAACGTTACACTAAGCACCCACTCACACTTAGTGGCGTTCTTGTATACCATCCTAGAAGAGGGAGTGATGGAAGGGAATGACGAAGTTAAAGGTTGGATAAAGGAAAAGGTTGTAACATAGATTCCAGGGATCTCGAAGGGGTTTGTTAAGTGGTTAGAAGAGCAAGATACAATGTGTTCACTATTATATTGAACAAAGGCATTGATTACATCAATCGTATTAAGCTCATATTAACTATCAAGGTGAAAACAACCCACTTCGGTGGCCGTATGGTCTAACGCGCTAATCTTGTAGTAGACTAGACTGCCAATGATGGGAATATCGAGCTTAGAATCTCAGTCAGGTGTACTGAGGGTGGTTTTCCCAAAACTGTTTTCCATTCTCCCTACACGCAAATGAGGGTACACTTCCTAAAAGTTCACCCTTCCTAATCTCTAGCACATAAGGTTATAACACGAACGGATAGTAAGGCCGAAGACAAACTAATGTTCCGAAAGCTGCGATAGAAACGCTACGAACAGAACGCAAATACGGCTGTCCGCTAGGGGGTGTCCACTGGGGGGTATCCACTAGGGGCTGTCCGCTAGGGGGTGTCACGCTAGCGTATCAAACGTATCTATCTTGGGCTCTGCTGGTAAGGAAAATGTCGACTATGAGCGAAGATTATTTATTGCTTGCTCTTTCTCTATCAAGTCATCTTGTAGCAATTATTGCTCCAAGTCAACAGAATGGGGACAGTCAAGTATAAACATCACTTACCCAATACCACTAATCTTGCCGAGCACCTTGCGCAAACAAACATCCGACTACACGAACCACAAGCGAACAACTGCCAAGACTGAGCCAAGTTCCGCCTCTCGCCACTAGAGCCCGGCACCAACGCTACCATGATAAATCCGCCCAACTTCAAGAAACGAGAAGAAGATGGCAACTGCCAGGCTTTGCCAGAATAATATAGAATGTTCTTCTGCCGGCGCGCCCCCTTCCTTTGTGCCTATCCTGTTCGATGAGTGTGCCATATAAAAGACCATCCATCGAGGAAGACGTCACTCTTGGACTTGGCTGCGACCATGTAGGACTAAGCGTCGGCGTAACGGACATATTATGTTAATGTAAGAATAAAATCCAATTTCGCTTTAAATATAAATTATGGGAACTAGTCAAAATTCTTTTTTAGATCTTTTATCAAATTTAATTATAAATGTATTTGCGTAAATCTTCGTCTTTTGATTTACTTTATAATGAGAGTATTGTAAAGTCAGACATTTTCTGTGTTATGGATATTAGGCATTATGCGCGAAAATTATACTCAACCAATTAACTTTATTTCGTCTCTATTGCAAATGTGGCATTTTGGGTTTGGTAAACATTAAGGTGGGAAAGTGTTTGAAATATGGTGCCGAGATTTTCAATATTAGTAGAATGGAGTATTGCACTAGATTATTATATAGATCAACTTAACTTTATATTTTTTTTTTACTAGTTTCTCGATTGTTATTTTTAGGATAGTTTTGTTAATATCTATTTTGTGCCAAAATAATAACAAATAAACAAACTTAAAGGGTAATGTTAGGGAATATCCTCGATATTTATAATATTACTATAATCCTTGTTTAGGACATAGGCGAAGGCTATTGTGAGTTATGCTAGTAGGTTATTAGCGCTAAAGTTGAATGGTATTGGCATTAGGTAGTTTTGATGGAACTAAAACTTTTAGTAACATGTGGCATTTTCGCAACAACATCAAAAATGTGTTAGTTAGGAGACATCATTTACTGTATGAAGTATGATCATATTAAATTAATGTTATGCATCAATATTTGTATTTGCGTAATATGTTTAGGGTACATAATAAATAACGTAATGATTAGAAGGAAAAGAGTAAATATTTATGGAACAATGTTTTTATTGGATAATATATATATAACTGAATTATTAAATGCTCTTCAAATAATATGCTTATTATTTAATAAAGTGGCATAAATAAAATCTAAAAGATTCTAAGACTTGAATTTATTCTATTACATAATTACGCCATATTATCCCTATGTCTAGAAAAGGTGCGAGGGATTAGCCTTCAACCTTTTTATATATTTATATGTTAGGCAACCTGTGAAGGTGGACCGTTGTTTCCCGCTACTCACAAGAGTGAGTTGCGTGCGCTGGGGACATGCTAAATGTCCAGCATTTTATAACTCACAACTTTAGGATATTCACTTTACGCGCTCCTCTATATTCTATTTTATTTTTCTTTAACTGTAGATTTTGTTTATATTTATGTATTGAATCCCTCTAGTTTGGAGCTTAAGGGATTACAATCTGAAAAAGAAGAAAGTTTGGAACTATGGTGTGCACCCTATAAATAACTGCAGGTTGTCCTTTGAACAATTTAATATGTTGTCCAACAAAATACGTGAACATCCAGACAGATTTTTTTGAGTACTACAGAATGAGTGCAGGAAGCTTTGATTTGCTGTGTTTCAACGTAAAAGTCAATATTGAGAAGCAATATTGAAAAAAAACCAGCAGCAACTTCCTCCATCCACAGTTTGTTCTTAACACCCCCGTCTACATAATTTGTATGTTTTAAATTTCACACTGTATCTCTATGATGCACTTAGTTTATAAACAATTCTGTGTCAAACATGGATGCAGTCAACGTGCACGCGACTCCGAAACTGGAAATAGACTGCGACACGAACGCTAGTCTGATTACACGGAGAGCATTTCAAGTGCTTGGCTGTCGAGAAACGCAAACATCTGCGTTTATCAAATCTATCACAGCGTTCAGGTTGCGAATCTCACCCTTCACATATGGAACATCGCAATGCCAATACACTAGATCAGAGGTTGGCAATTGGTTGCTCGCGATAGACCAGCCGATCGCGAAGCAATTTTCAATAGATTGTGAAGAAAAGAAAAAACTTAATTGAAAGTCAATCTTTAGGTCTTTTAAATCACAAATATAGTAAGTACGATATCTTACAATAATATTTTAGTCTGAGCAAAATTATCTTTATCGATCATAATGGGTAGGGGTCTAATGTTTTAAGACATTTAAATATTAAGATGTACGTTGTATTTATTTTATATTTTTTCCTATAAAAATTGGGACAACATAATTTGACAGAAAAAAAAAGTAGAGTGAAGAAACGATGAGGCTCACTCCAACTTTGAGAGGTTTATAGGTTGATCGTGGCCCAAAAAGGTTGCCGACGAATGCTCTAGAGCAACCTTGCCGCAGCGTTACGAACGCTAGTCTGTCCCCGATCAAGACGCGGTGATAAACGTGAAGGGCATCGATATATGACATGTGGTTTTACGAGAACCAACTTTTCGGTATTTACTTGAGATTGAATCGTGATTCAGATATTATTACGGACAAAAATAGCCTTCTTGGCACAAGTTTTGCAGAAGAGCGAAAATGAGGAAAAGACACGATGGGGTTTCCCCCCTATGGGTGAAGGGTTAACGCACCTGATTTCAGAGCTTCCAGTGGCAACCCTTTCTGGTCTGCGTGGAAGAACTCCACCAGTATCTCCAAAGCCACGTACAGACGCTCGTAGAACACGGCCACTTTGTCCTGGACAATAAAGATTTGTTAGGATATACAGGATGTTCCCGGGTTACACGGCTAAACTTTGGAAGTAGTAGTGGATAAAAACACTCAAAATGTCTTTAGGAAATTTGCTCGTTTTTTTAATATTTGTTGGTTACGGTTATAACTGCACCTAAATATCACATTCTCTAAATTTAAAAATGACACCTGTATAGCTCAGTGGTTAGAGCATTTGTGTAACAAGGCAAAGGTCCTGGCTTCGATGCTTGTCTCCAGGTGTCATTTTTCAATTTAGAGAATTGTATATTAAGTTACATGGTTGATCAGGTATGCCACACGTCATTAACTACCCGACAGTATTTAACCTACTTAACCTAGATCATCTCAGGGTGTTAATAGTTTATTAAGTAACCCAGTTAACCAGATGTGACAGCAGATTTGAATAGTTTAGGAACTCTTTCAACTCTACTGATAGCCACTGAGGCAGGTTTTACATTTTGCAAAAGACGTCGAATAGTAATGAGGTTTTTTTCTGTACTTTAAAATAAATATATGAGATGAAACCAGTAAAACAGTTTTATTATTATTAGTGATGAATGCAGAAGGATTCACTTTGCTTTCTGGTTGGGGGCGTTATCTTGTATCTATGGGTGTACAAAGTCTACTTTTCCAATTCGATACGAACTTGAATCAAATATGTGAAATATTTTTGAAGCTGAATCGAGATTGGAATATTTTTTGTTAGTGGTTTTATGCTTTTAAAATTATTATATTGTAGTTATTTATATAACCTTGTCCACTAAAATTACTTATAAAAATGTTTCATTACACAATTGTTCATATTAATTTGTTTTATTATGATACATCAAGCTATTATCACAAGTTAGTTAAAAGTCAATTATATCAAACCAACTTCGGTGGCCACATGGTCTAATACGCTACTCTCTTACTAGACTACTGATGAAGGGAAGATCAAAGTTCGAATCTCAGTCGGGAGTACTGAGGGTGTTATTTTTTTCAAAAGGTCTTTTCACTCTCCCTTCACGTAAATGAATACAGATACATTTCATTTAATAAAACCTTCCTAATCCCTAAAACATTAGCGTAATTAGTACATAAGCGTATAACCCTAACGGGTAGTAAGAAGTGGCGATAAAAACATTAATATATTTTATTCTTTCAATAAGTTACGAAAAAGCCATCCCACAGTATTCCTTAGGGAAGTTTTATTAGAAACGTTTATCAACACTTTTGATTGGTTCTTTGGTGTTTATAATAAAATAATAATTATTTCCACATTGGTTAATATTAGTAACATTCAAACAATGTCTGCAGTACAATTATTTTGCTAGCCGTCAGCTATAACCACTCCAGTGGTGAATGGACTGTAGGCTGCGCCCTTAATTTCCCATTCCGAACAAAACGTCTTGCTGTAGTTACCCCTGCGCTCCCGTCCATCTGTTGTCCCAACTCGAGCAGGGAGATCTCCCACACGTCGGCCAACACCCGCTCGAAGTTGCGTGGGAGGAGAGCGCCGTTGAGGCTCACCAGGTGAGCGTCCAGATACTCTAGTAGGGGGTTGATAGCCTCCGAGGTGGGCAGAGAGTCTGGGGACCACGCCAGATGGAACATGGCCTTCTTCAGGGCGGGGCGCATCTGGGCAAGGAATAAAAGAGATTTATATAATACACGTTGATGAGCAGGCGGGTTAAGGCGCAAGTTTTATGGTGACTGGGAGCTTGAGGCTATTTTTTTTTACTGAATGCTTACACACTCTTCCATGTGAGTGAGGGTGAGTACATCTAATCCTCATTCATCATCAACTGTTTCTAGTCTGTGGCTGGTTCACTTTAGTAAAATATCTCCTCTTTCTATATCCTTTCGCCATTTTTCCTCACTTCAATTCTTCTCCTCTCACTTCCACACTTTATGTTATCTGCTCCTATCATCTATTTCTTGGCCTTCCTTGCTGTCTTTTTCCTACATACTTCATCTCCATCATTATCTTTAGCATCCTCTCCTTTTCCATCCGAGCTACATTACCATACCATCTCAGACCTGCTTCCTCTACAATCTCATGTACTCCAACATCCTCATTACATGTCCATACCATCTCAGACCTGCTTCCTCTACAATCTCATGTTCTCCAACATCCTCATTACATGTCCATACCATCTCAGACCTGCTTCCTCTACTATCTCATTTACTCTTTGTATCCCCGCATCAAAATTATTTTAACTTTCTCATCCCTAATCCAATAGTGTGAACATTCTAATATCCAGGATGGGTGGGAAAATATTCAAACAATTATCATGTCTTCAGCCATCATAATGGTAACTGACTGCAGTAATTTAAAACTGCTCTGCATTGGGTCTTGTTTTTTTATTTTTTTACATCCATTACTGTTTCCCGCATATGGCCTGGGTCAGTTTTACTTACTATCCAAGCTATATATTTTCTTCTGCCGCTTACTAGGCCATGCCTTATAATTTATCTTAAGACTAGGACAGGCACAACATCCAGTCCCTGACCGTTAATTGATCACTGTGAAAGAATAGACCTCACATCTCACCTATTATAATTTTTCAATCATGCCGGGAATCGAACCCTGGACCTTTAGCTCAGTTGATAGACATGGTACCGACTGAGTTAAGGTGTTAACTGGGTCTTGTTCTATTGTTATCATGTGTTCTTGAACTGTAGTGAGCCCTAGTGCCCTTTTAATCATAATTGCATCCAAGGTCAAGTTTCAACTTGTATACATAGAGCTTAGCTTACCTTGGCGGCAACTCTGTTGATGACCTGCAGCGCCCTGGCCTCAAGCTGTGTGGTAGCGTCATCCAAGATGTCGTACAACGCTTGCCTCCACGGCTGCTTGTTAGTGTGCTCCGTGGCCGCCTCCACCGCCTCTAGCACTGCCTCCACGTGCAGGTCTTCCCCCAACATCGACAAGGTGCGTCGGACGTACTCCAGATCGTTCACCGTCACGCACATCTGGAGGAACAAACGTCAGAAAGGTTATCCTGAAGGGTTTGGTAACTGACAAGGATTTTAAACAGTTTCATCCGAAGTGATTTAGAAAAATTTGAAGGCCTATACATATCCAATCAGCTTTCTCACAAAAAAATATGTTCAAGATCAGGGATAGGTCAGTTCAATTCTTCAGCACTTTGGTTCCACCTTTTCTTCATTTGAGATTCGGAACAGTTTTCTGGTTGCTAAAAATAAAGTAATATTGTGCGTCTGGGATACACCATTTATAGCCCAGTAGTGGAAAGATTAGCCAATACTGATGTATCGTTGCCCAGGAGACGCCCGAATGTACTAATCGTATATCCTTTCCGTGGAGGCTCTTTCCTTGTCCCGCTGAGATGAGCTGATGGTGATAGTGAGTATGAGGGTGTGGGACCAGTAGAAGTACTTACAACCTAACTTAAACCTAATAAACCAAACCCTGGTGACCGTTAGGGGTAGTTTCCCTTTCGGGAAAATTATCCAAGATACCAGCCGGGAATCAAGCTCGGGACCTCTAGGTTCGTAGCTAGGTACACTGATGTCTTATTCTTAATATATACGAATTTTATACAGCACTTCATTTCCACTATTTGTGGAATCACCAACATTAGAAAAAGATGAAACAATGGAAACCAAATTATATTAGATTAGTTTATAAAGTCAAGTGGAACCGAGAATCGGTAGCTTAGAACCAAAATATTAAACTGACAGAATTTTAGAACAGACACACCACAAAGGCCAATTCATAAAAAAATAAAATAAAAAAAAATAGTCAAAGCTTTTTTTGTGTTCAAGTTGAAAGGCTTGATTCAACCCTTTGGTTCCGAGGCAAGTGCTTGATTCTTTGAGCTATATAATATGAAATGAGAATACAAGAGAATCTTGTCAACTCGATCTCATCACTGAATTAAGAGCTTCACGTAGGAGAAAATGGAACCGACATATCGACAAGATGCAAGAAGACAGAATGGTCAAAATAGCAAAGACGAAATACCTCCAAGGAAGAGAAAAACCTAGAAGACCGAGGCGAAGATGTAAGGACAGTCTTTAGAGCGCATGGAATAGAACAAGTTAAAGGTCCTATAAAGGAGGAAGTAGAAGTTAAAAAGCTAACCCAATTTTTTTTATACCTCGTCACTGATCTTGAAGGGAGCGTTTCTTCGTAATACCCCATATCCTCCAGTTTCTTGTGCGTCAGGTCCGCGTAGTAGACTGCAGCACTGCAAATAATCTGGAACCAGATATTGTACCAACTGCTGTTCAAAAAGTGTTATTTTAATTTTAAAATTAATGTTAAGTTCATCTTTCAGCTTCATATTCGATAAGAGCATTTGAAATATAGCTAGAGCAAGCCCGATCGATTTAGATACTTACCAAAGTTCACAAACTTCATGTCTCCAATCTACTTTAGATTCATTTTCTTGTCTATAAAATCTTATATTTATTACTTGAATTTAATTTTCCCTCGAATATTTGTGTCCCCAACTTTATAGAAACAAATATATAATAGATAAAATATGTATTTTTGAATATTCAACTAATTAAATTTCTTCTAAATTCTGGTCAAACTCAAATATTATTTGAGAGTACTTGATATGGAAATATTTGAGAGTTCAATTAATTCCGGGGAAGGGGGGGATACTCTCCAGAGGGGCAATGTCCCTCTATCCCCCCCTCCCTATTTCCACAACCCCTGTCATAAAGAGCTCTTACCTCTTAGCACGGCAAACATATATTACTAACTTACGTCGATTATCTTGACCACGAGGTTTATAAGAACCGACCAAGTCCAGTTATCAGAGCTCTTATCTCTAAGCACGACAAACATATATTATTAACTTACGTCTATTATCTTGACCACGAGGTTGTAAGAACTGACCAAGTCCGGCCATGCGAGCTGGCGCCAGAATTCCTTGATCTGGAACACGTTTTAAATACAAACCGCACTCGTTAAAGTATTAAGGGTACAAGGAAAAAAGGAGGAAAGTATCAATAACCACATTTTTTCAGAAGAACAACTTATCTCAAACCAAATAAGGACCCCAACAAATGATTTTAAAAAAAATATTGTGGTTTGAAGGGGAATCCAAAATGTCAATGTGAAAGAAGTGTCTGACGTTGGTTTGGGCACGCCGAGAGGATTAGTGTGGATAGAGTGACGAAGCAAATATATGAAGGTAGAGTGTGTGTGGATCAAAGGATCGGATGAGCCATTTAAGACATGATTAAATGCTGTAAACGAATGAAACATCAAGAGTTTTAAGAATACAAGAGCATGTGTAACTCAGTGTATGGATGTTGTTGACGCGAAGGGAGTATGCAAGGATAGGTAAGTGTGGAGAAAGTTAGTGAAGGTGGATTAAGAATGGAGTAGTTGTTTTTTGAGCTAAATGTACAGTTTCTTGCCTATCCAGTAAGGGGGCGACGTGATTAGTTATGTATCTAGTAAATTTCGATTGCAAATACTTGAAGCCTAATCAGTCCAAACTTATTGAGTTACATTTTAGTGGACAATTTGTTTTCAAACAGTACACATTTACTGTCTTCGGTTCAAGATTATACTTTAATCTTTATAAATCCCGATCAAACATTAAGTGTATGTTAAGTTGATTGTGATATTACAAAAACACCAAAAATATATAAACATATATATACTATTATCTACAAACCTGGAAGAAGCAGGAAGTGGCATCCATAGCGGAAGTGCTGTGTTTGACGATCAGATCCCCAAAACAGACCTTGTTAAGTTCAGCTGCTTTCCTTATCCGGTACATCGCCTGCAAGGACATCATACATTTAAATACACATTAAAGTCTAAGAGAAAATGTAGAAACCCCTTTACTCGTTGTTTGAATAACCCATGTTTGTAAAAAACTTTCAAAAGCTTAGAGGTTTGGCGGTTTATAAATATTGTTGTAGAATTGTGCTTCAAACGATCAACGATCATATCTGAAAGATGTTTGTTTGAGTCTCGGTGCTGTCTTATTTAGAGGATCATACTTAGCTTTAGTAAGAAAGCAGATGTGATAGGTGAAGTTTCACAATAGCTACGGTTACAGGCAGTAAAAACATCACTAGCTCTTGTATATGAAGGTTATAAGGAAAATGGAGAATGACAAATTACACACTTTTTTCAGGAGAACAGCTTTTATATCTCTCATGATTGTCTAACAGATGGCAGCACAGAGCTAAAATTTAACTTTGCCCTCCCCCCCCCCCCCCCCCGTACCGATAATATACATTAATATAAAAAAGTCCTTGAATTTTACACTCCATTTACTTTTGAAGGTAGAAAATCCTACTCTAATTATTATTAATTATTATTATTATTATTATTATTATTATTTATTATTAGCACCGCGTCTTACTACCCGTTCGGGTTATACGAACTTACGCTAATGTGTAATGGTAGGGTGATTGTGAGATGAAATGAAGGACCTACAGTTTAACGTGGAATCCGAACCACGGTGGAGGCCTGGCTTTCCCACATTCACAAGATGTCTTGTCAGAGGTGAAGGAAGGGTTTGGAAATCAGATAAATCTATGCCGGGACCGAGGATTGAACCCCGGCCGCCAGCACATAAGTCTGACACCTTACCCCTAGACCACCAGGTCACTTGTAGTTTTATTAAAAACTCCATAGTGGATCCCATCAAGGTAAGACTGCAAGGTTTCACCGTAAACGGAGTGTACTAATTTTATTTAATACTCCATTGTGTTTATCATTATTGTGTATTTTGTAAATTATTCACGAAAGTGCGAAACTTAAGAAATTGTGAATCCTTATCTAAATCTCGCCGGGATTCGTTTTAATTTTGAAATTCAGAAATCTTATTTGAACAATTCGTATCGGATTCGAAATTTCAAATCCAAATACATTACAGCTTCTATGAGATCAAATTCTAAATTTGAATCTAAAAGTAAATGTTTGAATAAGTTAACTTTTTAAATAAGTTATTAAAGATTACTAGTTGATCATAGAAACATGACAATATAAAAATATTTAAAATCCAGTCATCATTTGGACAAGGTGATCGACATTATTATTTTTTGGACTCTATTAAAGAGTGTATGTATACAAATTAAATTAGTATTCGATTTGATTTGATAACGTTTCAATATAACAAATTTCGATATGATTTGGATTCAAAAGATCTTAATTATAAAATATTCGATTTTAGCTGGTAAGTAAAGATTCAAATTCGCTTCGAAATTTAAAATAGGGTATTATCATAGGCTTAAAATTATATGATTATATATATACCGAGGTTTTAATAGTTTTCACCTTGAATTTGGCCACGTCCAGCCATTTATCCACCGCAGGCTCGAACCACTGATAGTAAAAGTTGATGGACAGACTCTTCTGGTCTTGTGGAGGGATGTGCTCTTGGAAACTGCAAGTAAACAAAACACAGTCGTCCATAATAACTACAGATAGTGTATTAGTCCGATATAATAACCAAGCCCCCACTTTTGACAGTCTACAAAAACGTATTATTTGGTTTATTAATTAAAAATTTAATTTATACATTTTCAACAGTGTCCAATATTTACTTATGTATTATTGTATAATTTATCTTAACATTATTAATTTAATGGACTAAGATTATAAATACCTATTGTAATATAGATATTTACACCATTGTGGTAACATGAGTTTAGCGTTTACAAATAAATATATTTCTATGAGAATTAGAATGTAGATTAATGGACTCTATACAAATTCTTAGCTTGTACAATTTATTCCAGTAAGCAAACCTACAGGTCAAATTATTTTCGCATGGCTATATGCCATAAATAACGAATAGAAAACATGATGAACCTGCCCAAGATGTAGATTTGTTAAAGTATATATATAATTATAAAGATAACTGAACATGGGAATGTAACACAGAGCTATCCAGGTCCATTTTATGTTTGAGGTCACATTAACTAGTTAATTTATGGTGGAGTCTACTACGTGCATATGAGATCATCATACTTATAAAATAACATGTCCTGACTGACTGACTGACTGATTCATCATCGCCGAGCACAAACTATCAAGGCTACAAGCATGAAATTCGGACTGTATATTCATTTTGTTATGTAGGCACCCACTAAGAAAGGATTTTAGAAAATTCCACCCCAAAGGGGTCAAAATAGGGGATGATAATATGTATGAAAGTCCGTCATTTTGAATGTTACATAAACAAAATTTTGTATTTCGGTTATTGACGTAAAACAAATAAATACGTGTTTCAGGAATTTTGGAAATTTTATTTAATAAGGGATGAAAAAGGGGGCGAAAGTTTGTATCGGACTTGCATTATTTTTGATCTGAGGTCAAGTTATGGTCATCAACGTAACGTAATATTTTAAATTAATCTGTAAATACATATGTATATTTTCGTATTTGTATATAATCAACTTCCACGCGAGCAAAGCCGCGGGCAACAGCTATCTAGTAATAGAATAATAAGAATATGTATCTGAAACACCGTCTACCTTTTGCCCTTCCTTTAATTTATCAAATGAAATGTATACAACTTGGTTTTATACTATATATTTTAATATTTATACAATGACCCAAACTCCCGGGTTCAAATCTTGTATCTCGTTAGTTTTTACATTTACGATCTTAAAAAAAGGCTCAACTTTGCGTTATTGTCAGCATATGGGAACGGAAATATAAGTTTAACTGAACATCCTAATTTTAGTTGGAAGAACAGTAGAGAAAATTATATCATATTATTTATTTGCGTCCAACTTTGATAACATTTTGATATATTATTTGTGTTATTTTATAGGTATTGATAATATCTCTCAAAAGGAACAGCCGCAAATAACATGACTTGATATAAGAATAAAAAATTAAAATAAGAATAAAAATTTTCAACCTGGGGACAGTTCCAAACTTCAGCGCTCGTAAGTTAAAATTTGATTGACAAGTTCGCCGAAAATTGAAGGAAGAATCTGATTGAGTAACGTGGAAATTCACGCTTTTGTGGAAATATATTTAGGTCCATGTTTCTCTGATTAAAAAAAAAACAACCTATAAACAGTTGATTCCCGAAATGTTTTATTTTCTAGTGGACGAATGGATGCTTGCTCAGTAAATTTTATTTTTAATACCGTGTCTTACTACCCGTTTGGGTTACAGTACACTTATGTACTAGTTAAGGTAATGGTTTTAGGGAAGTTATATTTATAAGAAATGAACCCACATTTACATGGAGGAAGAGTGGAAAAAAAACATTTAGGAAAAACCACCCTTAGTATACCCGACCGACATTATAACTTCGATCTCCCCGCCATCGGCAGTCTAGTCCACTGCAAGAATAGCGTGTTAGACCACGTGGCCACCGATGTGGAATCAAGTTATAAAATATCGATAGTATTCAAAAATAAACTTATTCAACATAAATTCTAACAGTTTACTTTAAAAAAAAATGCCTAAAAATAACCCAAAACTGTCCCAAAAATTAATCAAAAAGGACGCAAACCAGTAAATATGAGTCAAAAATCGAAAAAATAACTAGAAAAAAAAATCTGTAATAAAAGGTTTCTACCACCGAAGGATAATGAACATAAACACATGAGCAGTGTTTAAAATGTTAATAAAGAACTGACATGCGGGCTTGGAGGTTATCATATCTGGAGTGTAGGCCTACCTCACGAACTCCTGCATGGCGATGTAGAGCTCGAAGATGGGTGTGGCCACCTCTGAGCCCGGTGGTAGACCGATGTCATCCTTCCCAATTTCAAGATTCTGGATGTTGATACACAGTGCCGTCACTTGCGGGCCCAAGTCACTGTGGACCTACCAACAATCCACTTAATAACAGTTTCATACGTCACGACATGTCAACGCGACACCACGAGGTCGCCAAACACACATCTATATTGTTGACTGAAGAGGTCTACCACACTATAGTCGCGACTATCCGGCCCTAAATTGGCGGAATTTCCGGGACGAAAAACGGGATAATACGGAATCCAAGGGTAAATAATTTTCACGGAACATTTAACTTTTTTTAATAGAGAAGCTGCCCATTTTCTGAGGGAGTCACAGGGCTCAGGCGTTCGTCAGGCCCGACGCGACATACGGCGGCCAGGTGCGCTCTGGGCCCACGCACATTTAATATAAACGAGCAGTTGACTGTCTTTGACACCTTCCGGTACTGACAGATCTCTAAAAAAATACCGTCGGGGCGCCTCCACAGGGCGGCCCTTGGGCAATGTGATGGACATTGGGGTCCGGCATAGCTAAGGCCCCGACAAGGTCATCTGTGTGTGGGGAGTGGGGCCTCTCGACATACACTAAGCGGTTGGTAGTGCGGACCCATGTAACGGAGATAGCTGGTCAGGGCACCTCCTCGGGGTCCCCGCTGGGCAACTCCAGACAACTGGTCTCACAAAGAAAGTGCTGAGGGGGCGGCAGCCAAGAGGGTGTGAGATACAGAGAGTTTTGGGATTTTTGAGAACGAAGGTTGAGGAAACGGCTGTTCGGAGGCTGAGAGCCAATTCCTCCCTCCATCCGGCCTCAGTGGAGGTTTTTTCTCTCAAGTAACCCAAGGCAGGCTGGCATGGAAAGGCTGGTACTGTTTTTTTTTTCTGGTGCCTTAGTAACCGGAATGGCCATCGTGACTTTTCGGTCCATGTCTAATGAAAAGGTTCCAGTCCGATTGTTATCAGTGGTTGCACTGGTAAGGGACCTCTGAGCTTTGGGATAATGTAGCTGGGAAGCCCTTCGAGAGTCTCTCCAGGGATCTAATGTCCCATTTTCTGATTGCGATGTAAAATAGGAATACAATAATTGTAGAGAGACAGTAAAAGTTAAAGAGAAATACTTTTTTTTAAAAAATATTTACTATACCTTATTTGATCATTTTGGAAATGGAACATCAGCTACAAAGCAAGAACAACAAATGGATTACATTGTAAATTCAGTAATTTTTTTATAGTGGATATTCACCGGTTTGTTTATTTTAAAACGCACTTGTTAACATTGAGAACTGGGCCGGATAAAACGTAGGGCCGTATAATTCAATGCCGGATAATCGCGACAAGTTTATTAGTGAATGGGAGTAGCTATGTGTTTAACAGAGCTATACTGGAAGTCTTACCTCCGTTACACTCCTTCCCCCTTACATGACCTGTCAACGCCTTTTATTTTTACGACGTTCATATCCCCCCCCTCCAGTTTTTTTGCTCCATGATGTCTAATTATTTTCTTATTTGAACATTTGATTTGAATCCCTGAGAAGACATTATTGTTTTTTATTTCATCGGTTGGGCTTTGGGGAGAGTTTACGGGATCCGCTCTCAATTAAGGTTTTTATATTTACACGATGTCATGACTACGTTTACATCAGATAAACTTTGGTTTGAACGGGGTCGGAAATTTAGTTCAATATTAAAAGGGGTACAAGTAGTTAAAATCATGAATTATGTCCAAAACCTCAGTTTGAACCACAATTATACAAGCAGTATTTTTACACGAATTTATTACACTAGAGTCGCGATTATCTGGCCTAAAGTTGTGGCATTCTGGGCCGGATAGCGGAAAATTGGAACTAGAGTGAAAACAATTTTATGTATGGGTTTGCCTCATGTAGCTAACCCTCACACACACCTCCCTTGAAACACTTTTGTTTCTATCCAAATAAAAACATAATGCTACTACACCTCCTTGACACAGCTTTTTTTCCATCCAAATAAAACAATAGTGCTATCTAACTCCCTTGCACAGCTTCTGTTTCCAACCAAATAAAAACAATAGTGCTATCTACACCTCCCTTGACACAGCTTCTGTTCCATCCAATAAAACATAGTCTACTACACTCCTTGAAACAGCTTTTGTTTCCATCCAATAAAAACAATAGTGCTACTAACCTCCCTTGACACAGCTTCTGTTTCCAGCAAAAAACAGTGCTGCTATCTACACCTACAAAGATAACTGGGCCGGATAATACGTAGGGCTGGATAGTCACGACTCTAGTGTACATCCTCAACTTTAACACAAAAAAAAAAAATTGCAAACTAAGCTCTCCAACACTTTATTAGCGCAATTTTTTTAAGACACCAGCAAAGTAGTTTTTTCACCTTTCAATTTATAATTATTTTCACATGTTTGGATTTAATTCCTGCTACGGTTGTTATTTTAAACACAATAATCGGGACCTACAATGTTATTGTATCTTACCGATAGAGGAAATGAACATATTTCAACGCTACACTTTCTTGACTCTCACCGGGTAATGTAATTGAAGACCTTTAGCTCTGTACACAGAGACGCAACATAATAATCTAAGCTGTGACACGAATTCAACTAAACTATTTATATATCAAAGCCACTTGCCTAATATTCAGAGCCGTGTATGTACATGGAATACACATATTTTTTATCACTTCTTCTTGATACATGTCCATATTATATACATCTATGTACTAACTACGCCAACGAGCTAGAGAAAGGTTGAATTTAAAGGAAGTCGACACATTAACTCAGTCGGTAGTATGTCTGTCTACTGATCTAATGGTCCCAGTTTCGATTCCTGGCATGACAAAGAAATTAATAATAGGTGAAATGTGGGCTTCCACTTTCACAGGGGCTGGATGTTGTGTCGGTTCTAAATTTAAGCTAGCTTATAAAAGTTGTGTGCTGATATAATAAATCTGTTAAGTTTATTATTATTATTATTATTATTATTAGCACCGCGTCTTACTACCCGTTCGGGTTATACGCTCTTACGCTAATGTGTAATGGTAGGGTGATTATGAGATGAAATGAAGGACCTACAGTTTAACGTGGAATCCGAACCACGGTGGAGGCCTGGCATTCCCCACATTCAAAATCTGTTAAGAAAGTGCACGTTAAATACCTAAAATAATAAAAATAAATAAAGGAAGTCTACCCACATTTGCATAGAGGGAGAGTAGAAAAACAATTGTGGGAAAACCATCCTAGCTACACCCAACCAGGATTCCAATCCCATCTCTCCGTCATCAGCAGTCCAGTATATTGCAGAGTGACGCCTTAGAACATTCGAGCATCGAAGTAAGTTGTTTATAGTTACTAAACACATTTTGTATGTATATATAACGTAGGTCCCTGCCCCTAAATATAGTAGATTAGCAAGTAGCTTTCTGTCCGCCTCAACTGGATTCAGTTATCAAGATGCATGGGTCACGTGGTCGGGTAATGAGCACTAAGCTAGTAAGGTCAGTGTTCGATCCATGACTGGATACACTTTCCTCTCCTATGGTGTTCTACTTTATATTTAGCTGAATGTTGAAACAGGTCTTAAGAAATTCATCATATTCACTCTCATTATCCTGTTCCTTCACATACAATATTCCCAATCATGGATAGCCAGTAATTACACTACCCGCTCGGTGACCGCATGGACTAAGGCGTCATTCGAGCAATAGATTGGCTGACAACGGTGGGAGATAGGGGTTTGAATCTAGGTCAGATGTACCGAGGTATTTTTCCTAGTTGGTTTTCCACTCTCTCCTTCCAAAAAATGCAGATACACTTACTCAAAATTCAAACTTAACAACCCTAACATACACTAGCGTAATTATTACATAAACGCATACAGCGAGTGGGTAGTAAGACGCAGTGCTAAAATCAAAGTATTGACATTAAGGTGTGGCAAATCAATATATCCAGTTGTGTTTGTTACAAGGACTCTCAATGCTCCTGTGGGCATTAAAATGTACTGACGATTGTTTTTATTTACTTAGTAAGAGCGCGGTACTCGAATCAAATAAACACCTCTTGATTTAATATTTAAAATCCCATGTTTAGTAACTCGTTCACTTTCCATTGTCTTGGAAAAGGGAACAACAGCTGTTGTGTTATTTGTCCAATGGTAATAAGACACGAACTTATAAATACACAATATCATTAAGTCATACAATTACATTTTTATTATTTTATTAAAGTAATTCAGTTTAATATTCATTTAATAAAATTCAAGCCAGAATATATAAGAAATTAAAAAAATTGCATTAATTTTTAAGAAATTATCTTCTAGTTATAAAAAAAAGTCAATAGTTACTTTTTCGAGCAATATTTGACACATAAAAACAAATTATGGCATTTATATTAAATGTATACTTAAATTGGTAATGTTTCCGTGACAGATTCTCTAAATACACAGTCACAAGTCACATGCTTGGGCAAACACATACAGTAAATTCCCAGAAATGGAAGATGCAGACTAATTTACAAACAAACTCACAAGATACTCACCAACTTACTCCCCATGGAATCAGTACGGCTTGCGATAATTTTTTTTCTGTTTTAATTTAGTGGTGCTTTTTGATACAAACAAGATCATTCTTCTATAAATGTTAAAAAATGTATATACTAATTTAAATAAGTGTCCTAATGACTAGTTTACTCTGAACCTTTTGTTCCTACGTTCTTCATCCGGGATTCAAACACGAATCCCTTCAATTATTAGCTATTAACTGGAAGGTGATTTGAAAGGGATTCTTTAACCTTTTCCCATCATTTTTGAGCTCAAATTTCAACAATCAAATTTCCACTCTGATTTATTTAATTAAACGTTTAATAAAATATTTCTTAGAAATGAGAAACATATTCTACTTACTATTTACTACGTTATTAACTTGTGTTTATAAATACTATTTTAAATAATTTAATTATTACCAAAAGAGTTGTTAAGATCCGAAGTTGGAGAATTTTTCTAGACACTATTTTGACTAAGCATATTGGTTCCTAAAAATCTACACAACTTAAAGAGCAAACCTATTTTTTATATTTATAATTAATAATGTGTTTTCTTCATAAATAATTGAAAGAGATTAATCTAGTTTTTTTAAATGCTGACATTTTTCAAATTGTCTCGCCTAGTTAAATTTCATTTTTCATCAACTGATTTGTAACATTTTTTATTGCATAGCGACAGATTAATTAGTTAAAAAAAGCCAGTGGTAAAGAAGTGCATGGCTTCCTAGCTATACCTACTGGTGTGTGACAGTGTTTAAAATTGTTTACTTACAAAACTAACATAAGATTCAATATTTTGAGATATATTTGTACGTAAAGTACAGATAAATAGATTATAAAACAAACAGATAGAGTACATAGAAATAGAATTGAAGACTTTAATATAATTAAACATAAAACATATTAAAAACAGATTAATGGAGTTTTTACTAAACAACAAATAAAACTTAGAAACAGAATAAGTACAGTATCTTAAATTTATAAGAATAAAATTAAATTTTGCACTTGTTCTGATAAATATAAATGCTAAGAGTTAAAAAAAATGTAAATCAGTTATACATTTGTCTGATGTTTAATATATAATCTTTTCATAGCTAAAATTAGTTATTTAAGTCCTTCTTTACGATGCCATAATACCGACATGAATTGCCGGCGCGTTACTTGACTAGGGTGGTTAGTTTTTCAGCAATATAAATTAGATATTAAATCTACTTTTAAAAAAGGTGACAGATTTATTCGATATAAAATTAATTAATATTAGTTTTATTAACATATAATTTTATCGCGAGTTATTCTACTCTAATTTAATTACAGAAAAATAATGTCCATGATGTATTATAAATACTGTGTAGTACTAAATTAAATAAAATCATGCAAATGTAAAAAACAAAAATTAGCTTGTATATTAATAACAACTAGTATAACCATTTAAGCACGAGTAATTATAACATACGGGTGACCTGGTGGTCTAAGGGTAAGGTGTCAGACTTCTGTGCTGGCGGCCGGGGTTCAATCCTCGGTCCCGGCACAGATTTATCTGATTACCAAACCCTTCCTTCACCTCTGACAAGACATCATGTGAATGTGGGGAATGCCAGGCCCCCACCGTGGTTCGGATTCCACGTTAAACTGTAGGTCCTTCATTTCACCTCACAATCACCCTACCATTACACATTAGTGTAAGTGCGTATAAACCCGAAACGGGTAGTAAGATGCGGTGCTAATAATAATAATAATAATAATAATATAACATAATTATACATTATGTACAAATCAGCACGGTATAATCAAGGCCGGCTACTCGACTGGCATTTGCATTATTGGCTCAAAATTTTGTGTTTATTTTAGAATTCTAGTTTTGGTGTGTTATTAGTTTTTTCAAAGAAACCTTCAAGTTGGTTTACTAACTTATTTATATAAACATGTTGGTATATTTCCTTAATATTTACCTTCTTTTTTCGAGAGCTTTATTTATTGTACATTGCAGATAGGCTAAAAGATAAGTAGGATGCATAGTACCTACTAAACAAACATGTAGTTAAAATATAAATAATTTTTTTAAAGTTCCTAATAAGATTTTTTTTTTACTAATAAACCCAGGATAGTCAACTTCATGTATTAGTTTTCTTTTGGAAGCTATAATGCTCAAGGTAAGACTAATAGCATGCTTACTCCAGTTAATATTATTTATGCTATAAAGTCTCTCATGCACAGTAAAAAAAAAAGAAAAAAAAAAGAAAAGGCATGCAAGAGAAAGAAAAAACTTTTATGGAATACCCACCCAACAAAAAATATATTCAAAAAAATAAATAGAAAGTTTATTTGTATAATCTGTAATTGAAATTTTTGAACAAGTGATTGCGACTATGTAAAGAAACTGTCTAATTGAAGCGGGATACCAAACGACATTTTCTCTCTCAACTGAATAACTCTTCACAATTTCTGCAGAAAATAATTCTACTAACGTTTTTAATAAACTCGATCATCAACTGTTTAGCTTTTAAGAGTTTGAGAAAAATTAATTAACTACGATGGTGATTTACAAAGTTTTTCCAATGTAACTAGTATTTCATCCCAGTACACACAGTTAAAAAAAAAGTTCGACGAGTAAACTTCATATCAAAAGAATATAAAGTGCATAAATAAAAAATTACTAGAAAGCTGAGGTCAGTAACTAACATTCCTATCCTGAAAAGGGGTATATTTCTTTCCTTGAAGACTTTATAATTATCTCCAGAACGTGGCTTTCAGCCATTATTTAATCAAATACTGACATTTTTATTCTTAACCCTATGGTACTGTTATTGTAAGCTATATAGTTGTATTCATTAATAGAAAATAGGGGCACTATCTACCCTTTGTTAACCTGAAAGAAAACAACCTTAATCTATATCAAAAAATATGACAAGTATCGAAGTAATTAATTATATTTAATTTTTAAAGAGTAGGTAGTTTTAAAGAAAGTTTTAGGAAATTATGAACCCTTTTTACATAATCTATATATATTTTTTTACAAAATGCTAAATTGTGAAAAGTTGTTGAGTAATGAGAACTCGTGCCTAGGAAGCCATGCCAAGTGTTAGCGTAGCGTGTCGTGTGTACTCTTCACGAAAATTAGGAAGTCCCACAAGGAAGGATTTGACATTTTTTATTTTATAAATTCGTCAAAAAATGGGTTCTGGTTATAACACAGTCTCTTGTGACAATTTTCTTCCAAATCGTTTAACCAACATTCTTCAGTGAACGCAAGGATGAAACAAGTAGTGAAGAAGGGTCTAAAATGATAGGACTTCCTGATTGCACAATAATTAGGAGGAGGGTGAATATGAGCGGAAGAAGGACAAAGGGTTGCAAATGATTAGGACTTCTTAATTTGTACTATTTTGGAGGGAAGGGCTAAAACATGGGTGGAAGAAGGTCAAAGGGTTGCAAATAATTAGGACATCTAATTTGTACTATTTTGGAGGAAAGGGCTAAATAAAACCTGGGTGGAAGAAGGTCAAAGGGTTGCAAATGATTAGGACTTCTAAATTTGTACTATTTTGGAGGAAGGGCTAAAACATGGGTGGAAGGTCAAAGGGTTGCAAATGATTAAGACTTCTAATTTGTACTATTTTGGAGGAAAGGGCTAAATAAAACCTGGGTGGAAGAAGGTCAAAGGGTTGCAAATGATTAGGACTTCTTAATTTGTACTATTTTGGAGGAAAGGGCTAAATAAAACCTGGGTGGAAGAAGGTCAAAGGGTTGCAAATGATTAGGACTTCTTAATTTGTACTATTTTGGAGGGAAGGGCTAAAACAATGGGTGGAAGGTCAAAGGGTTGCAAATGATTAAGACTTCTTAATTTGTACTATTTTGGAGGGGAGATTGAAGGTATGGAAGGAGGAGGGAGGAAAAATGTCAAAATGTAGAGGACTTCCTAATGAACATGTACAGTATTTGTGTCTGTGTGTTGCGTGGTGACCTCTAGTTTTTGGAGCTACTAGACTATCGGTGACATGTGATAATACCTCGATCATATCCAGTTCTTTGCCAACATCCTCTGCCAACTGGGAACAATACAAGAGCTCTCATTGGTGGGTTGACGCGTGTGTCTTCCTGCCACACACACACATCTCTCCGTCTCTAGGTCTAACATGTGACCATCACATTCGACACACATATGGGCAATCACGTTACTGCAAAGCTTAAGTTGATTTAGATTCAAAATAATATTCGTTTTACAAGTAAGAATCAAATAAAGTATTACTCACCATAATAACCATATAAGATGATATTGTCAACGGTCGGGGAAACTTTAAAAATTGATAAAATTTCGAAAAAAAAAAAAATATATATATAATATATTCTTCAAAATAGTCAGTTTCGTGTTATAAAAATATTATTGAATCACATGCTTTAATTTGTTTACAAATCTACGAATGTTTTTACGCTAAAATCAAAGCTACAAGTATTTTTGATGCCAAAACATGTGTGTTTGTGTGATATTTGGGTGTTTTTACAGGCACTAACATATCAGGACTACCAACGGTTAACACATACTCATTGTTAATAAATCAAACAGTATCTATTTGAATATATACATTCCATTTTTATTCCCTTAGAAGGATTTAAACGGGGAAAAATCTCTAAGTGGACAAATGGGCACCCTTTGACGAAAAAAATGGCCAAAGATACATTCTTAGAAAATATACTACGTAATTATATATTAAAAAAAGAAGGGACGAGGTAGATAAAACGTTAGCTTAATTTATAGCATTCATGGGACCAAGATTGAACAATGAACGTTTGCACTGTGGGTAACATTTAAACAATTAAGATTTTTTTTTTGCAGTAAATTACTAGTGAGACCCTCAAAACTTATTCTGTTCATTTTTTATCTTATACTAATTAATTTGAACATTGGAATATGATTAACATGATATACTTTTAACTGTGGAATGTTACATGTAAGCAGAATTTGTTCAAACTGTACCTTTGAATAAGAATTGTTCTCATCGCTTAGTACATCCAATAACATCTCTGAGGAACTGCGGATATAATGAAGAAAAGCTTTATCTTCTCTCTCTCTCAGTTAACTATTGTCAAATCTCCTCGCTCTCAGTTATGTCAGGAGGTGATGTATGGGGTAAGAAGGAGCTTCAATGCCACATATATAAACTCAGAATGTAAATCCCTGCCATTGTCAGTGTATGGAGAAGAAGACTAGTCTATAATAAATCTCTAGGCTTTTTGCTAACTTTCAGTTAACTGTTGCCAAATCTCCTCGCTCTCACTTATGTCAGGAGGTGGTATGATGGGGTAAGAAGAGAAGCTACTGACAACATCTACCAACTAGCGTTGCTGAACTAGTTTTATATTTGAGAGGAAATTGACCAAATGAAAATGAGAAATGACAACAATGTTTCCCAATAGTAACCATGCAGTTCCCTCAGCGATGATATCAAGTGTGGAAAAACATTAATTTTATAGGTATCAACGGAAATACAGTTCCACGTGAGGTACGTACCCAGCCCAAGGCCGTAGTGAGGGAGGAGGTTGTGTGTTCAACCCATTATGAAATTTTATGAACAAAATATTAATGGTTTTATTTGTGGTTCAAACCATATCAAAATTAAGGTACAATACAAATTAGTGAGCTGTCTTACCATAAAAAAACACTTCAGATAGCTTCTAGAGGTGTTTAATATTTAGAATCCTTCCTAGCCTTCGGCAGTTAGGGGGTCATGTTGCCATAAAAAATTCAGATAGTTTCTAGAACTGTTTATTATTTTGTGCCCACCAAAAACCCCATGAAATTATTGGCTGGATATGGCCTTATGGCCCCGCCTATTCGGGAGTTCATAGAGAGTTTAAATAAAGAAAAAGTTGCTTGTGTCAAGACAAGTAAATTAAAAAAAAACCTAACTAAGTGGTATATTCCACTAGTCAAACCACTACCAAAAACAATGTTTTGTATTGAAATACTTAAAACTTCTTGCACCAAAATAGCTATTGGTCACTAAAACCTTTTAGTTTGCGGTTTTGTCTATTTAAAAGACAAATAATAAAGTGAACAAGCATTGGATAGCTTTTTAATCTCGGGGCACTGGGTTCTTCTAAATCACTAAAAGAAAACATTGCAATTAAATCTTTCACCGTAATAGTTATTGATAAATTAAAACGTAAATCCCTAGTGTTCTACCCACACTTCTATACACAACACTATCCTTTGTATAAAGAACTGTTCCATTCGAAATTAGAAACCCAATGCCCCTCCGGAGGAATGAACCACTGATGATCTAGCTCGCAACATCAAATGGGCCTAGAGAAATATGGTTGTGAGTACCATCTATACTCCATTCACGGTAGGACTTACTCTCTGGAAAGGTCTTTATTCCTACCAATATCCTACTATATAATAGATTTATGATAGGGAAAAAGGCCTTTCAGAAAACAATTCCTACGCTGAACAGACTTTACCTCAGCCATCACATCGAGACGTACGTAGATACTAAGTATGATTGGTCAAATGGGGAAAGAGTGTGGGAGAGCATATCACAGGTACAGTTTTAACAATATCTGCTTACCCTGGAAACAATTGATGCAACAACACTGATTTTTAAATTTATGATATTTAAAAAAAAAATTCTATTTATTGCAAATAAAAAAAAACTCTTCTGGAGTCCAGCCATTTATGATGGGCGCCCATTAAAGGAATGCATGCACGATAATTACATCGGCATTAACTAGGTGCAATTTGTGTATAAATATTAATGGTTAAAATATCTAATCATGGGGTTAAAAAAAAACTTAAGCTTTGCAAAATTACGATGATAGAAAGTCTATAGGATAGAAGTACAAAAAGTTGTTAACTAGAAGAGTTTACTAACAATAGAAGACAGCGGACAGAGTAAGTACAATATTGGTGGTTGTTTTGGTCGACATATTTCAAGGTCAACATTCGACGATCAAGGGAGACATACTCATACTGTACATAAAATAAATTACTCATTACTTTTTTTTTACTCTGTGAGGTAACCAATATCATTACTATTAATGTTTACATTAGAGTGATACATAGAATGAAATATTTCAAAATGTAGTTTAGTTCGTTTCATGCCCAATTTAAAAAAAAAATTCTTGCTCAACAAGTGCACGGACATAGATTTCCATTTTACTTTAGTAGATATATATTTAATTCGAGGATACAGATTTAGTCTTAAAGATATTCGTTATATTATTAACCATCCCCATTATAAATTCCAAATTATATATTAAATATGAGGGAGAGGGGAATAATTATATCTAACTTTCACGTGTATAATTTATATATATTTCCATTCTAAATTGATTCCGAAGCTTAAAAGATTACTCCATTTCAAATTTTTGTGGTAATTTAAAATTGTGATTTTCATCTTTACAAACTTGTATTTATTCTTCAACAAGTCTTTATATTAATTATCAAATTAACTTTTATACTGTGGTTACTGGTCCTCAATTACTCAATAGTGTTTATTTTATCAGGCCTTATTAATTGTATTAAAAGGTGATATCATTTGAATATCTAATATAAATTTAAAAAATTCAGGAATTAAAATATATAAAATGATAGAATTAAAAAAAAACAAAGCACAATAAAAGTAAAAACACTAACACATATTTACATCAATTGAATATTTCGATGCTCTCATTGCATCTTCTCCGGGAATTAGTGGTAATAAGACTGAACAGGAAGTTAGTTTCAGTGATACCAACTTGATTGTGTTGGATAAGAACTTCTCTGGTGGTTTTGGAGGTTCATTTATTGTTCTGTTCTACCAGCACTAACTACCATCCACAGAATAATAGATTAACCTCCAGAGAATTTCAAAACCACCAGAAAAGTTTTCATCCCACACAATAAAGTTGGTATCACTGAAACCAGTTTCCTGTTAATTCTTATTACCACTAATTCCCGAGGAAGATGCAATGAGAGCATCGAAATATTCAAATGTGTGTAAATGTGTGTTAGTATTTTAATTTTTTTTTGTGCTTTGTTTTTCTACAATTTTATTATTTGATTTATTTTATGTTATATTTTGCTTGATGCACTTTATTTCATATACACTTAAATAATTACAAATTAAAATAATTGTCTACGAGATATATCAGAAAGTGTAATTTTATGAGTTAAGGTTTGAACTTTGAATATTTATAGTGGTGTAGCTCAGCTATGCCAATATTTTTACATCCTATTCTTCCCCCCCCTCCTCTTAAACATGTAAAACTCTCAAATGGAAGATAATATTAAGGAGATAATATTAATAATATCAACAGATTGAAATCCAAAAGTTCGTGGACTTGTTGAGAAAGGGTACCCCCATGACTTATTTTTCAGGAACTCTGAAAAATATTATAAAATTGTTTTTTACTCACCAATTTCTCTAATTGTTTGTACACAACGGCAAAGTAAGGGACACCATTTGTCCTGAAAAGTTTAATTAATTAAATATTAATTGTTTAATTTTTTTCTCTCATGGAAGATGATTCATTTAAATACATTGATATAATGCAAATGATTAATATTACCATTTAAAAAAATCAGAATAATATAGTGAAAAATAAATATGCTCTTTATAAAACATAAAACTTACCTATCATTGTTTCTATTTACTCTCATGGCTGACCTTTATTTTCATGTTTGTTCAATTTTTGAATAATTTGATATTTTTTTAATATCTTATCTTCCCAACATAACAATTTGTGATTGTCATTTTCACAAGGCAATGCAATTGAATATAATATAATATTAAGTGTCTTGTGCACTGGCTTAATTAGGGTAAGGAATGTAAGGCATGATTCGTGGGCGTATTGTTCAGTTTTATTGATCATTTAATATTTTTGGATAATAAGTAAATATGATAAACAAAATGGTTCTGAGTTGAACATGATCTAACGGGCTTTGTTTATCTTACCACTAAAGTTAAAATTGAAGGATACAGGGAGAAAATGGGGAGAGTACAATTGAACTCAAATAGAGTTATTGCTGCCATCTGTTGGACAATCATGATACCTTTCTAATGTGCTTTAGATCATTGTTAAAATAGGTATAAGTTATATTTAAATTAATTAAATAAAAAGTATTTATTGTGGTTCTTTGGGCTTAAATATAAAAGTCCACCAGGAAAATTTTAAATTTGTATAATGTAACTTTCCCCCTTTTTTCTTTTGTACCCTTCAATTCGGAATTAGTACTTTGACTTTTACAAGATAACAACTTTTTTATAAAGATGATTTGGAAAGGGTATTTTTTTAGGCCATGTATCTGTAAGGCATACATGACCAGTGGAAGTTCGGGAAACACTGATCTGGCTCATTCAGGTAGATGTATTTACAAGTTTAATAATTTAAACACGTTTTTTTTTATAAACACATAATATTGACTTTCATTATTACTTGTGAAACTTTAAACTAAACTAAACTAAACTAAAAATCCTCCATGGTATCAGCCTGCAATCGAAATAGCGGCCACCGTTTTTTGACGAATGTAATGCCAACTTCTGCGAGTAGAGGGTGTCATTTAGTCAGCACAACGAATCCTCCAGCAGTTAATCTTAGTTTATTAGACCAGAGCTGCTACTTATTTATTCAAGTCGCTCCTCAATTTGTCAACACGAGGTTGAGTTTGACTCCATTACAGACCCACTGGTTTCAAAGAAAAATCTGCAAGCGCCAGGAATAAAATCCAGGACTTCTGGATCTTTGGCCAAGAGTTCTGACCACTAGCTCTCAGAGGTGGTTTCTATCTAAACTAAACTAAAACACAATTAATTACATTAATTATACTTATTAAGAGCGTACATCAAATGGCAATCAACTCTGTGATACATTCGGTTTGAAATCGTAAATTTACACGAACACTATTGTACGTGGATCATTTCTGATTAAATATTAATAGAAATAAAGAGTTAATAGAAGTTCCTAATACTGAACACTTTTGAAATATTAAATTATATTTTGTTAGTTAAACTGCATTGAAAATGACGTTTTTGAACATTTGAGAATGGCTTCACAGATAAGAACTGCAAAAATCTTCATTCTGTTATAATAGGGACATACTGCAGTTATTAACAATAAACTTTGTCGCTTTGTCCCCATCGTCATCGCGGAAAAAATTCGATCAATCATTCAAATAAGAACTCACTGCGCTCATTTCTGGCATATCATAGGTGTTTTCTTTTCCCTTTTACTCTTCCATACCTCGCGCGAGCTAAGTTGGGTCTGCTATGATGAACGATCTTAATTATTTAAACCAAAATATTTAGCCAAGTTATTTATTTGGATTTTTTTTAAACATATGCATGAGTTTCACAGTTAATACTTGAGCTACTCAATCGACATTAAATGGACCAAATATTGTATTCTCTACCAAATACATACGTTTCAAACAAAGGGTGGTAATGGTCGTATCCTTTCTGCAGGTCTACCAACAGTAAAGTGATCAGGTGTACCAATCCTTGAATGATGGCGTCCTGACTTCTTGAAACAGGTTGATTCAAGCTGTGAATTTCTTCATACCTGTACCATGAACACAGCATTAATAAATCACAGGGTTTGAATTGATTTAATCATGAGGACACTAATCATTTAATTTATTTGAGCAATTTAACGTGCACTTTCTGAACCGACTGATTATATCCACGAACGAGAATTTCTATGAGCGAGAGCAAAAGGGCCTACCAATTTTGCCGGGAATGGTATTTTCACATACCTATCAGAGTTATCTTACATACCACAATCGACATGGGACCAACTGCTTTGCTTCCCTTCCAAAGGAAGTTGTGCTACGAATTTTTATCGCTCAAGATAAATTCGTTGACCTCAGATGGATTTGAACCCACAAACTTCCGAATACAGAGGCGAGCACTTTGTCCCAAGACCATCGAGTTCAACGAGATAATACTTATCAAGCTGAAATAAGTAAGAATTACAAATAACTAAATTATGTGAATTGGAAAAACTAATTTTAGTTTGAAAATATTATATTAATGTCAATAGTAGTCTAATAATAAATAAGTTATACCTAAGATTTATCATATAATTTTAAATCAAAGTGAAGTTTAGTAAAATATTAATGTACCAAATAAATAATTATATCTACTTATTTTTAAAACTAAATTTCTACTTTAAATTTGACTGATGAAATTAAAGTGATACGTTGCCGGGATTCATTCAGGTTTATTGTTAAATATACACATTAAGATAATTTATCAACAAAATTCAAATAATTATTTTTAACGTATAGCCCGAACGTGTTGTAATCCACGGTGCTAAAAAAATAATTATGATATTAATATTTTTTAATTTTTACTTTCTTGCAATCCCATGGATAGAGAAAGTATTGTAATCGTAAAAAAAATCATATTCGAAATTTTGATGGATATCAATGTGCCATAACCACAATAAACCGAAAAAAGTGTTTTTACAACTCCGTCTTTCTGTTTGTCTGTTACTGAAACTAAAGTCGAATTCATTTGACCAATTAAGCTAAAACTTAGTACATCTAGAGTTTTCATAAGGTTCCTCAAAGGGATTTTTTGAATTATATATCAAACCCTAAAATTTAAGGTAGTTTACTTAAAGGCGAAAAAAAAATGATATTTTCTCAAAATAGGCTCTAACGATTTTAATCAAAAGTCATATCAAGGCAGTGTTTGTAGATTACAAACGAAATGGAACGTATAATTTTTCTATGAAAACGACTCTGAGGGTATTTCACTAAGGTGGAAATTTCCAATTTTGATAATATCTACGTAAAACTTTGAGATAAGAAATAAGAAAAACCGTAGGACTATTAAAACTAAACCACTTTTATTTGAAAGAAATTGTTTATAAAATCAGTATATTTCGAGCTATGGGCCAATATATTTTAAAATAGAGTTTTCGGAAATGGTGAAGTTGAAAATGGACTGGAAAAAAAAAGAATATGTTTCTGTAACAGTGTATATTATTCTATCTATACTCTAGGAAGGATATAGAAACTCTGTACGGTGCATTGCACTATTTATTTAGTATCACCCTCCTCGGTGGCGTAGTTAGCTAACGCGCTAGTTTCGTGTTGTGCTAGACTGTCGAGGATGGGGATATCAAGATTCAAATATATGCCGGGTGAACTGAAAGGTTTTTTTCCTGAATGGTTTACCCTCTCCCTTCACGCAAATGCGGATACACTTCCTCTAAATTCAACTTTACCAATTCCTAACCCATTAGCGTAGTTATTACGCGGTGCTATTTAGTATCCAAACGTAATCGGTATTTCTAAACTACCATAGATAGCAAAGTTACTTTACCTGACTTCACGAATAACAAAATATAATGCACGTTGGGGGATCTTGAGGTTTGATCAATTGAAGTAGTTTAAGAAAATATATTTAATTGTAACAGTCTGAAACAAAATGAAAGATGACAATGGTGGTCTCAGATAGACGGGTTGGTGGTTTAGTTCCCCGTATAGGACTCTCATTAACGAACACTGCACAGGGACACAGGATCGATAGAGAACTCGGGTGCTCAACTCCAATTCACAGATCATTATATACTTTTAACAGGAGATTCTCGGTGATCGTCAAATACGAGTTTACTTTATGCTCGTTAGAGAACACTTCACAACAATAATTATCGTTCGAGAACTTGTTCAATAAAAGCAGTATTGAGATTTCTGTACTTGATTTTTTTTTTAGCACCGCGTCTTACTACTTGTTCGGGTTATACGCCTCACTACTAATTACGCTAAGGGTTTTAGGAATTAGGAGAGCTATAGTTATAGGAAGTGTACCCGAATTTGAGTAAAGGAAGAATGGAAAAGTACCCTCAGTACACCTGACCGAGATTTGAATCTCGGTCTCCCCATCAACTGCAATCTAGTCTACTGCGAGAGTAGCGCCTTAGACTATGCGGCCACCAAGCGGGTCTCTGTCCTTGTTAGACAGGGCATATATCAGTTTATTTACTCCTGCTCTACGTGCGGTATCACTTTCCACCTGGGCTATCTGCGCACTAACACTGATGGAGTAGGGGTGAGTATGGTAGAATTTAGAGAAAATATAGTCACATTTTCATAAAGAGAGAGTGAAAAAAAGATTTATGTAAAAACATTCTTACTCAGGATTCGAACCCTGACTTTCCATCACAAGCTGAAACATAAGGTGATACTTACGCCTTAGGGGTAAATCCATAAACCCCGTGACGTTTTTGAGAAAGGGAACGGTTGGGGGGCGGGGTGAGGGGGTTGTAGAACTCTAATGTATGCACGGTGTTACCTGGGGAGAAGGGAGGGTACACAACAGTGTTACGTAACACACACCCTGTACACAAGTTATAATGTTGAAAAAATAATATTGCCGTTCATAAATACAAATATTAAATTATTGTTATGAAAATTCTTCGAAAGAATTTATATTCAGGAAATTGATTTTGAGTATTATTTGATTTGAGCTCTTAATTTGATATCACAAAAGCTTCCATTTATGTAGTAACGACATTCACGCTTGATGTGAGAAGTTAAGTAACACAGGTTTGTGGTTTGGGGGTCATGCTTACTTGGTGTTAAATAAGAAAGAAGAGGGAGGGGTAATAAAAAAGGTCACTGCCAACCTTTCCCATTATCTACAAGTAAATCTAACAATATCGCCTATCAAAGAATGGGGATTGTCGAGTAGGAGCGTTTAAAATAGTCAAACTCGTTGTGTTGATGGATTTATTGTAGACTAAGGTACAAATAGTCAACTCTCGATTCTACGACCTTTCGTGGTTCCCTGGATAAGGGTCGTTATTTAGAAGGGTCGTTATTGGAATTTTAACAGATTTCGTTCCACTCCTGACCTTCATATGAAAAAATGGCATTTTTTAGACAACAAATAGCATGGGTCGTCAAAAATTGTTTACAAAATCAAACCAAAATAGTAACCAAATCGAGAATAGAAATAACAATGGCAAAAGCAAGCCTGGTGCGTAATGTAGCGGCAGTCGCGCGCGGGGAAACATTGTCTTGCTTATGGGAGGGGGTGGACAGAGTCAAGTGCTATTGGCTGGCATTGATGAGGTGGTGTCTATTTTTATACCTGACCCACCCCAGTTACTAGTAATACAGCGCTCACAAAGATAATTGCAACGCAGCGACCTAAATAAATGCAACAAACACATTTTACAGCCGATTTCCTAAAATTTTTCAACCTTTTTCCCCACATTTTTCACGGTTCCCCAAAAAAGGGCCGTTACTTTGAGAGGGACGCTATTCCCGGGGTCGTAGAATCGAGAGTTGACTGTAATGTGATGTAGATAGTTAATTGGTAAAATATTACGAAAGTAATGGAATATGGGAAAAGAGGCCAAAACTTTGTTATATAAGGAATATTGTCATCCAATATTGACATACGGCTCTAAAACCTGGACATGGACAAAGAGAGATTTAGTAGATTGCAGGTAGCAGAGATGAGGTTCCTAAAGGTATTGAGAATGTAACAAGAAGGACAGGATAAGGAATGAAGTAATTAGAGATGGTTAAAAGTTATACTATTCGGAGAGACACTGAAGAGAAAAAAAAAGTTACTGTGGTTAGGTCATGTGATGAGAATGGAGGACAGAAAGCCAAGGAAAGCCTTACGGAAAAAAGAGACCTATTAAGAGACCACGGACAAGATGGATGGACCAAGATCAGAAGGACATGGAAGTTAAAGGAGCGGATTGTAGATGCGTGGCTGAGGGAGAAGTTTGTAAAGATCGACAAGAATGGAAAAAGATGTGCCAGACGACCCGCAGGAATGGAAACGTTGAATTATGATGATGATGATGATGACTACGAAAGATATAACCCAAGTCAGTCTTTCTAGCAAACAGTTCTTGAATGCGTCTATATACGTGAACTACTTCACCTCGTCTTGGATAAGAAGAAGAACTACATAAGTCCTACCTCAATGGTCCTTACCATTAACTATTAAAAACCTTTTAACGTTCCAGAGGTTCTCCGAAAGCAAGAAGATTTTGTCCTTGTTTCGCACCTACTTATAGCTTAAAAAATGTGTAATGGTTATTGATGTTTTGCTAAATGTAGTTTATTGGTACATAACTATGCATAAGCCAAGACGACTTTCAAAACCAAAATGTAAACTTATAGTGGA
Source organism: Timema cristinae (assembly GCA_039000515.1). Classification (NCBI taxonomy): domain Eukaryota; kingdom Metazoa; phylum Arthropoda; class Insecta; order Phasmatodea; family Timematidae; genus Timema; species Timema cristinae. The sequence continues at coordinate 22,978,166 of JBCFYV010000001.1, forward strand.
CTGTTCTGAATAAATTGGCTGGCTCAGGCGTTCATTATTACGAGGGAAGTGGGAACAGTGTCTCTTATGTAACTATGTCCCAATGTCACTAAACACTGACAAAGGTAATAAAAAAAAAGCAATACTTGTTCAAGTAGCCCCCCCCCCCTCCCTCCCTCGATGCGGTCGAGCAGCTTGTTAATCGTGTACCGGGAGATTGGTCGACTCTCGAGACAAAATACATCGTCTGAGGCCCAACATATCGACACTTATCGAGCGCGCTTCGAGGACCTGAAGGCGTTCTTACCAATCCAAGGTGCCTTTCTTCAACGAGGCGATGATCTCTCCTCTGATCTCTTTGTTGAAAGGGCAGCACTTCCAGAACGCCTTCATCGTGGACATGAGGCCCATGCACCTGCGACAACAAGGGCACTTTCTAAACACGATGATATAATATGGACACTTGATTCTACAAACAACTTTTGATTTGAAAGTGGGCAGGAGATAACTTGATCTTAGCTCAGTATTTTTTTAGTATTTATAACAATTTTTTCTATACAACCAGAATAGATAAGATACTACTTCGATTGATAAATTTATTATAATTATTATTATAATTATTAGCACCACGTCTTACTACCCGTTCGGGTTATACGCACACACTAATGTGAAGTGGTAGGGTTATTGTGAGATGAAATGGAGGACCTACAGTTTAACATGGGATCCGAACCATGGTGGGGGCCTGGCATCCCACACATTCACAAGTTGTGACTAATACACGTCTTGTTAGAGGTGAAGGAAGGGTTTGGCAATCAGATAAATCTGCGCTGGAACCGAGGATTGAACCTCGGACTCCTAGCACAGAAGTCTGATACCATACCACTAAACCGCTAGGTCACCGTAATTGATACATTTAGTTTTCTACATCTAATAATCTCGATCCAACCACTTAGCTCAGTTGTTAGCGTGACTGTTTACTGAACTGAGGGACCCGGGTTTGATTCCCGGCATGACAGAAACATTTATTATAGGTGAATTGTGGGTTTACCCTTTCACAGTGATGAATTAACGGCGGGGACTGGGTGTTGCCTGTCCTAGTCTTAAGTTAGATTATAAGGCATATGAAGCTACGACAGGCCTAGCAGGCCGGTAGTGAAAAAATATATATGGCTGGATAAAAAAACTGATCAGGCCACAGGAGGAAAACAGTAATGGAGGCAAAAAGAATTATTGGTCTCAACTGTTATTGATATATTTTTCATAAGCGGGGCCCAGATTTTGATTACCTAAAAATGTTAAAAAAATGACGTAAATATTCTAAAATGTAATGAATTAAATTTTCAAAAAACTGACAGAGTATGAACAAAAACTTGTAACAAATGCACAAGAGTAAATTAAACACACGCTTTACAAAATTGTAAGCCAAAACAATACAAATGCAATGAAAAGGCTTTAACAACTAAACTCTTGCATTCTGCTAAATATAATATTGATTAAAAATATGTGCTTCAGAAAGTAATAGTTACCCCCTACCAACGCAACCCTCTCCCAGCTTAGTTGCCGTCTCAACAGGAATGTGTATTTTACAACCAAACGATAAAAGAGGATACAAAGTTTCATTGACTGCATTATCTTCTCACTCCGACAAATGTTTGTTGAAAAAAATGTATAAGTTGTTTCAAGACAAACACCTTATCTCAGTATATATATATATATATATATATATATAATTACACACACACACACACACACACACACACACACACACACACACACACACACACACACACACACACACACAGGTGTGTATCCCAACATGTAGGACCCACTTCAGCGATGAACAGGAGATACAAAAAAACCATTAAAAAAGCCAATAGAAATATTTATCCTATTTGACCTGTGTTTCCAAGTTATAGTCATGTTTCTATTACCAGTGTTGTGGAGTGATTGACATAAAAGGAAGTATTCTTTAAATGAAAAATGATACATGACCACAGGAATTGAACCCAGTACTTTTGACTTAGTACTCCATAGTCTACCACTGAACTATCCAGGAGTCGTTCCATGCCTAAGGTTATTCTTCTATAATATTTTAAGGAGAGTATATACATGACTAAAGATTGGAAACAAAGGTCAAAAAGGTCACATTCTTATATTAACTTTAAAAATAAAGTTTTTGTGTCTCCTGTATATCGTTGAAGTTTGCCGCATATGTTATGTTACACCCTGTATAAATATATATAAAGAAAAAACAAATACACTTATTGGTTGGTAATTTCTTCACTGCTGTGTTAAAGAAACTCTTCACTCGAAAGTCAAACAAAAGAGAGCCGTAAAAGTTTTTATCCTCCTCTTTTGAGACAGTTTGTCTGTGCTCCGTTAGCTCGCGCGTAAGAGCTCTGCCACTCATAGTTATTGTTTTATTGGTATCCTTGATCCAACATGGCGGAAGGCGTGGGGAAGACAAGTGACATTCATTCAAAGGGTTAGTGGCATGGGAGTAGTTTGTGTGGGTACCACTAAAGTACAAGAGGAAATAAAAATGGTAGACATCCATTAAGAATTAGGAGGTTGCAAGAATTCATATATATAAGAGATTATATATATATATATATATACTTCTCTTTATCTGACTTTTCTTAACTACTTATTTCCCTCAAGGAAATGAGGATTGTGTTACACAAAATTGTATTCAAATGTCGATTCACAGATCAAAGCCTATAAGAAAAAAAAATAATCAAAAACTACAAAATGAAGTTAGTATTTCTTAATTTATAATTTTTTTTAGCACCACGTTTTACTACCCATTCGGGTTATACCCTATGTACTAACTTACGCTAATGATTTTAGGGATTAGGAAGCTTATATTTAGAGGAAGAGTACATACATTTGCGTGGAGATAAAGAGAGAGAGAGTGGAAAATAATTTTGTAAAAAAATCTCAATATACCTGACCGAGATTCGGTACCTTGATCTCCTCGTCATCGACAATCTAGTCTAATGCAAGAGTAGCGCGTTTGACCACGCGGCCACCGAAGCGGATGAATTGTAATCTTACCCTAATGTTTTAACACGATTATGTATACTAATTTATCAACCTCACTTGGTATTAATATGTACCCTACATCAATGTGGGCCAAGAGGCGGCCCGGCCCGCGCTCACTGAAAATGTGACCCTAACTTTTTCCTGGAGAACAATTAAAGGGAAACCCTTGTTGGCTGTTCAAAATAGTTACTGTTTCAAATATATTTGGAAGGAAAGAAAAGAGGTTTTCCTTAAAGAAATATATTATATATTCGCCTTCAATATCCTTTTCCTGTGTTTGTCCTTAACGTTATTTTTTTTACATGTTCCTATCTAAGTTTCCTATCAACCTTTATACAATTTATTTTTATACCCTTTTATGGTTTTTGGTTTCCTCTTTAGGAAGTTGCGTTGCGCGTTTCACACTCCCTCCCTTATGAGTTCCGATAAAATGAAACCTACGTCGACGGATTAGGCGGTAACGATCTATTTTCTTAAAGCGGCAAGCCTTTAGCTATTTGTTCAGTGGCAGCAGTGTAAAGTTTAAACTGTGTTCTTCTTTACACTCTAAAAGCCATATTGTGTTCGTTTCATTTATATGTTTTATATCCACCTTTCCTGTACCTTCTTCTGAATATATTACAAATCAATTCAAAAAACAAGAAGAGGTTTTTCCTTAAAGATATATAATGAATAAAATAGAAATCTTTATTTGAATAGGTCATGATTGAATTATATTATGCATTTATTTGATTAATAAAAATATGTATAAATATATATTTATAATGCTAATTTGTTTTGTGAAAGTGTCTATACGTGCAAATTTCATTGGGAGATAAATACATCTTTTTCAGTAAAATTTTAAAGATTCTAACAATCAAAAATATAATTTATATATAACTATTGAAAGTAATTGTTTATTAAAGTGTTGTTTGTAAGTCTATTGTAAGATGATGGGACTACTAAATATATCATGGGTTCTTGATGCAAATTGATAATAATCAGATCCGGCCCTAAGGATGAAAAAGGTTGGATCACCCTTCAATATGTTATAATTTTACTATAGTGTTGTGTCTCTGGAGGGGATTAAAGACGATTAAGTAGACGGATCGGTCGACTATTTAATAAGTTCCTAATAGTTTAAATGAAAAGAGACCATTTTTCAGACGATTATACGACAAAGGTTCAATTTGATGAGTCACATTACGAGAAGAAAGAGCTTAGTGAGTGACGTCATAAAAGGCAAAGGAGTGTAAGGAAGAAAAGTACCAGGAATACCATGAACACAACTTATGAATGACTGTAAACAGGGAAATAAGATAAAGTTTCAGGATCTAAAGAACGAAGATGCTGATAAGACATGAGGACTCAATTTGGGCAAGGAAAAGGATCTGTAAAAATACAGTACATAGAAAAATAATAAATCTTTCAACAGAAATACTAGTATAATAATATTATGCCTACAAAACTAGGTCGCAATTTCTGAGGAGTCGTAATAATATGACCGCTTGGATGTTACCGTAATAACAACACGTTTGTTAATTTTACCCGCAGGTGTTCTTAGTTACATCATGCAGGGAGAAGAATTACCAATGTTAGCTACTAAGTGCCTTAGAAAGTGTACACAACTTAGTTGCGAACCACATCGGAAAACTGTAACAAATTTAACTAAGTGCCTACAGATAACAGGCAATAGTATATATCATAGTGGTGACAGATAACAGGCAATAGTATATATCATAGTGGTGATAGATAGCAGGTAATATTAACTGTCATAGGGGTGACAAATAGCAGGTAATAGTATATATCATAGTGGTGACAGATAGCAGGCAATAGTATATAGCATAGTGGTGATAGATAGCAGGTAATATTAACTGTCATAGGGTGACAAATAGCAGGTAATAGTATATATCATAGTGGTGACAGATAGCAGGGATAGTATATAGCATAGTGGTGACAGATAACAGACAATAGTATATATCATAGTGGTGACAGATAACAGACAATAGTATATATCATAGTGGTGACAGATAACAGGCAATAGTATATATCATAGTGCCTACAGATAACAGGCAATAGTATATATCATAGTGGTGATAGATAGCAGGTAATATTAACTGTCATAGGGGTGACAAATAGCAGGTAATAGTATATATCATAGTGGTGACAGATAGCAGGGAATAGTATATAGCATAGTGGTGACAGATAACAGACAATAGTATATATCATAGTGGTGACAGATAACAGACAATAGTATATAGCATAGTGGTGACAGATAGCAGGCAATAGTATATAGCATAGTGGTGACAGATAACAGACAATAGTATATAGCATGGTGGTGACAGATAGCAAACAATAGTATATATCATAGTGGTGACAGATATCAGGCAATATTAACTGTCATAGTGGTGACATATAGTAGGCGATATTATATATTATAGGGGTGACAGATAGCAGGCAATAATACCTATAATAGTGGTGACAGATATCAGGCAATATTAACTGTCATAGTGGTGACATATAGCAGGAAATATTAACTGTCATAGTGATGACAGATAGCAGGCTATAGTATATATCATATTGGTGACAGATATCAGGTAATAATACCTATCATAGTGGTGACAGATATCAGGCAATATTAACTGTCATAGTGGTGACATATAGCAGGCAATATTAACTGTCATAGTGATGACAGATAGCAGGCTATAGTATATATCATATTGGTGACAGATATCAGGTAATAATACCTATCATAGTGGTGACAGATATCAGGCAATATTAACTGTCATAGTGATGACAGATAGCAGGCTATAGTATATATCATATTGGTGACAGATATCAGGTAATAATACCTATCATAGTGGTGACAGATATCAGGCAATATTAACTGTCATAGTGGTGACATATAGTAGGCGATATTATATATTATAGGGGTGACAGATAGCAGGCAATAATACCTATAATAGTGGTGACAGATATCAGGCAATATTAACTGTCATAGTGGTGACAGATATCAGGCAATATTAACTGTCATAGTGATGACAGATAGCAGGCTATAGTATATATCATATTGGTGACAGATATCAGGTAATAATACCTATCATAGTGGTGACAGATATCAGGCAATATTAACTGTCATAGTGATGACAGATAGCAGGCTATAGTATATATATCATATTGGTGACAGATATCAGGTAATAATACCTATCATAGTGGTGACAGATATCAGGCAATATTAACTGTCATAGTGGTGACATATAGTAGGCGATATTATATATTATAGGGGTGACAGATAGCAGGCAATAATACCTATAATAGTGGTGACAGATATCAGGCAATATTAACTGTCATAGTGGTGACAGATATCAGGCAATATTAACTGTCATAGTGATGACAGATAGCAGGCTATAGTATATATCATATTGGTGACAGATATCAGGTAATAATACCTATCATAGTGGTGACAGATAGCAGGCAATAGTATCTATCATAGTGGTGACAGATAACAGAAAATAAGACCTATAATATTTGTGACAGATAGCAGGCAATAGTATCTATCATAGTGGTGACAGATAACAGGTAATAATACCTATAATAGTAGTGACAGATAGCAGGCAATATTAATTGTCATAGTGGTGACATATAGCAGGCGATATTATATATTATAGGGGTGACAGATAACAGGTAATAATACCTATAATAGTGGTGACATATCAGGCAATATTAACTGTCATAGTGGTGACATATAGCAGGCGATATTATATATTATAGGGGTGACAGATAACAGGTAATAATACCTATAATAGTGGTGACAGATATCAGGCAATATTAACTGTCATAGTGGTGACATATAGCAGGCGATATTATATATTATAGGGGTGACAGATAACAGGTAATAATACCTATAATAGTGGTGACATATCAGGAAATATTAACTGTCATAGTGGTGACATATAGCAGGCGATATTATATATTATAGGGGTGACAGATAACAGGTAATAATACCTATAATAGTGGTGACAGATAGCAGGCAATATTAACTGTCATAGTGGTGACATATAGCAGGCGATATTATATTTATAGGGGTGACAGATAGCAGGCAATAATACCTATAATAGTGGTGATAGATATCAGGCAATATTAACTGTCATAGTGATGACAGATAGCAGGCAATAGTATCTATCATAGTGGTGACAGATAGCAGGCAATAGTATTTATCATAGTGCCGACAGATAGCAGGCAATAGTATTTATCATAGTGGTGACAGATAACATGCAATATTAACTGTCATAGTGGTGACAGATAGCAGGATATAATATATTATAGTGGTGACAGATAGCAGGCAATATTAACTGTCATATTGGTGACAGATATAGCAGGTAATAGTACCCACATTGTGGCGACACACAGCAATTAATCACACCAACCTGAGCAGGTAGTCCAGGCGGCATGTCGCCACACGCAAGTGCGACAGGAACAATTGACGATGCTTGCGCAGCAACTGAAGAGAATAGTCGAGGAACATGTTGAATGACTCTGCCAGACACTCCTCCTGAGGAGACAAGGTTTTCACCAGAATGTTCACCACAAGGGTTATTGACGACATAAGGTTGCTATCATGGTAAGGAAGAAATTGCCGTGCAGACGTTCAGCTCTAATTCAATATTTTATTATACGATGCGTTATTTCAAAATATGATTGACGCAAAAAAAAGTCTAAAGATTCCAACAGATTTCCTTTACCAACCTTATAGTTAAAGTTTTATCAATAGAAACAAATGTGTGAAAATCTGACATCTCATGTTCAACGAATTTATACATATTTGCAGAGCTATGTGACTAGGCTTGTTGAAAAAGGGCTCTAGATTTTTAAGCCTTCCTCTAATAATTATAGTGATTTTTTGATAGGCTCACAACAGCAAATTTTAAAATATTTGAGAACTAGCAGCTTTCCTCTTCACCTTGATACGAAAAATTTCGTAATATTCTTTTACCCTCGTTCTTATTGACATAAAAAAAAAGTGGTTGTAGGTGAAGAGTGAAAGAAGGGAATATAAGATTAGATATAATAGATAAGTATTTCCAGACGACACAGATCATTTTATTTTAAGCCGTGTGGCCTGGCAGCGATTGATACTTTCTCGCTGACTAACACAGATAGGATCCCCCCCGAGTTAATCCTTCCTCATCCTTACCTCCTTGGTAAAGATACGTGGAAAATATCTCGGATTGTATAGTAAGTTGTAGAGGTCCACCGTTACCCCACCCCCAACCCCGCAAAAATATCTCTCAGACATTATCAAGGAAACGCATCCCATCATCAACCGACGAATCGCGTTTTTTATTTACAAAATATTTATGTTTAAATTTGTTTATTAATTCTTTTATTTGTGTTCACTGAATATTGTGATTCGATACGTCTATGGACATAATTTTTTATTTGCTGCATTTTTGTGGACATTTCACAATAAAAACATCACCTAAGATTTGACGGGACAATTTATTTGGGAAGTTATACTAAAACATGACTAATTGATTAACTTAACCTAGGACAGCTTCTGATTTAAAAATAAACGTGCAGCCTTTCTGACATTGTATTAATTATATATGATCCAGGACTAGCTAGTTCCCTAGAACTATTGGTTTTTGTCCTTCTAAAGATCGAACCAAGGCTTACAAGACAAAACGGCCATGTGGAAGCGCCTGTTGGTTGAACAAACGTATGAACCCATTAACTTTGAGGCTAATCAAACCCGTGGTGTAGTGATCAGTTTACCTGGCTGCAAGCCTAAGGTTCTGGGGTTCGATTCTCAGTTGGGATCTTGGTTATTTTTCCCTAACGGTTACCAGGGTTTGATCAATTAGGTTTAAGTGTTTCTACTGGTCCCACACCCTCATACTCTCTATCACCATCACCTCATCTCATCGGGACAAGGGAAATATGTACGGTTAGAACATTCGGGCGTCCCCTGGTCAAGTGTACATTAGTACTGGCTAATATTTCCACTGATAGGGTCATTTTACGTTGACTCTCAACTTTAATGTATTGTCTCATTCAAAAGATAAATATCTCACTTTACATGGTTGAAAATTTAACCGAAAGGAAAACACATAAAGAGAACATTACCGCCATTATGTAAATAATTAAGTCTGTTCTTGTAATTCAAAGTAAATTAATTAACTAATGGGATGTGGTAAGGTTTCTTTGGACAAAATATTTAACTAAATAAAAGGGTTGATTAAAATTCTAACTCTTACTAAGAAATAACTACCTCATGTCAATAAGTACCGGCAAAAAATATCCGGGGAAAAAAAAGGAATAACTTATTAATCGCGTTAAACAACTGCTTAATAACTCAAACCAAGATTACCCAGTCAGCAAAATTGCTAAAAGAACACGTTATCCATAGCAAATCTACGGTTGTATTCCTTCTGTTAATGCTTGTTAGAGGTGAAGGCTAGAGAAATCCTTTCCTAGTCTACTCTACACATGTATTCCTCTGTAGTGCTTGTACAGGTGAAGACTAGAGATATCCTTTCTAGTCAACTCTACACATGTATTCCCTCTGTTAGTGCTTGTTACAGGTGAATGCTAAAGAGATCTTCCTAGGTCAACTCTAGCATGTATTCCCTCTGTTAGTGCTTGTTACAGTGATGCTAGAGAGATCCTTTCTAGTCAACTCTACACATTATTCCCTCTGTTAGTGCTTGTTACAGGTGAATGCAGAGAATCCTTCTAGGTCAACTTACGCATGTTTCCCTCTGTTAGTGCTTGTTACAGACAGGGAATAGTGAGATAATCTCTACTAGTCTAGTCTGCCTATGAGCAATAGGTCACCATACCTCCTCCTTGGACAGAGTCTCCATGCTCCAGTGTTGGTCCAACTCTTGAAGCAGCCGGTACAGTATCCTGTAGTCCAAGGGGCGCTCCAGGGCCTTCCTGGAGTAGGATATCCAGCGGACCATGGCCAGTTGGAGCTCGGTCACGTCCCCTTGGATGGCGTGTTGGTGTAAAATGGTGAGGGCCACGTGTGGCAGTTCGCCGTTCCATTCCCACGAGGGGCCCTGCTTTACGAACAACACGACCAAGGTACGGGATAAGAACAAGGAAATTGAGGATTACCCCCCCTATTTCATAGTTTTGAAACTTGAAACCCTAGGGCACATCATCTGTGTTTAAGGGGGACGTACTTAAATTACGCAAGGCTTTTTTTAAAAATTATTTTCAACGCTTGTTCCCCCCACGTAAGGCATCTTAAGATTCCCCCCCTCCTATCTTACCTATTTTTTTACGACTTAACAAATTAGATTAATTTAATCTTTTGATTATTTTTATTATTATTAAAAAGTTAAGCAGTTTAAATGTGTGTTGTAATTAACTATCTTTGAACAAAATATGAAATCTATATTTCAATTATTTCTACAAAACAGTGAAAATTGGTGATTAAAGTGGGGTTAATCAATGAATGAAAATGAAACATTTCAGGATTTTCTGATTTTTTTACTATTTAACTATCTTACAGGCAGATAAAGTATTGTGATCGTCAAAAAAATCGAACTCGAAATTTGCGATTAGTATTGAAATTTATTAAAAGCATACAATAATAACATCAACAATAAGTGATTATTAAGAGAGAAATAAATTTAAACATTATAACAATTATTATGTAAATAGTTTTTTTAGCTATTCACTCAATTAGACAAACAAGTTGGAATTATTCAGATTTGGAACAATCGAACTTAAACTCCACTCTGTAGTATAGCTTGTTAGTTCTCATTCTAAATCGAAATTTGGACCACTAAGCCATACGAGCACGTTATGTGTGTAGTATTATTCAAAGATTTTGTTTAAATCACGTTATTTAAAAATTAATTATTTTAAAGATTTTTATTCATTATTTATCATTGAAATAGTAATAATAAGAATGATAAAATAAATTTAAACCTAAACAATGTTTGTGCAACAATGTGAGAAGCATGCAACTTAAATTTTGGTGTTTTCATTAATGCCTATATTCATCACTTTAATACTTAATGTGATTGTCTTAAGTAATTATAATTATTATCGTATTATTATCATTTAATAATATTACCAACAACAATATAAATAGTACGAAGCTCCACACGGAATTTCTCGCTATATTGTTTAAAAAAAGGATATATTTACTCAAAACTCATAATATATGTGAAACAAAATAATATACACGAGCAAACCCAAGCAGAAATTGCACTATACTTACGTAAAACATTGTTTTGAGTCCTGGTTTTAAATTTTATAATTTTATTTTTAAAGTATGTCCTCATTTTATGTTTGGACCAATAAAAATGATCAATTTAGGCTCCACAAGGGTCAACAATTCGTAATAAAATATCGAATTCCTGTTAAAATTTGAACATTTTTCTAGGTGGTTCACATCTTCCTAATTTATAACTTTGACCAATAAAAAAAGGTAAATATTGATTATTGAGTATAAAATGAAGGAGATAGATCATTGTTGTACAAATATTTTTCTTAAGAGGTTAAGGAAAAATAACAAATTTTTTGAGAGACTTACTCATAATTAATTACTCTATGGCATTGAAGAATTATTTCGTTAAAACTTAAGTAGTTTCTCTTTACAACTAAAGCTCACAACACTGTATTAATATATTGCCATTATAAATAAAGGTTTTTTAATTTTAATAGTACTACAATTTTGCAATGATAAGTTATTTAGTATCTCAAATAGTTGCGGAGATACATAAATTTACGCTTCTGTAAAGTACCATAAAAATTCATTGTTATAGGAAAATGAAAATAGCCATTTTATTTATAAGCTTAATCAACGCCTAGATACAAATTTTAATCAAAATCGTTAGAGCCGATTTTAAGAAAATAGATTTTTTCGCTTTTTATTAATCTACTCTTAATTTTAGGGTTAAACAGTCACACAGACAGACGACATAGCAAAAACACACGTTTAGGGTTAGGGGGGGTTTATGAAAGTTGAATTTCATCAAAATTTCTAGTTCGATATTTGGATGATCACAATACTTTTTCTCTACCTGTAAGATAGCGAGAAAGTAAAAACATCTTTGTACATAATTTATCCTCACTAACTTTCTCCACACTTCCTTATACATGCATACTCTCTTCACTTCAACAACATCCATACACCGAGTCATGCATGCTCTTTTATTCTTAAAACTATTAATATTTCTCTTTTTTACACATTCGTCTACAGTCTACACCATTTAACCATGTCTTACATGGCTTACCCCCAACTTTTGATCCAAACACTCTACCTTCATATATTTTAGCTTCGTCACTCGATCACCACTCATCCTCTCATCATGCTCAAACCAACGTAAGGCACTTCTTTCCCATTGATTAGCTATTGGATTACCATTAAAACCTCACCTTTTCAGCACCCATTCATTACTGGATAACTAAAACAAATAGTGTGGCTTGAAAGTTTTGATTGCTAAACGGGGTGGCAGCTCAACACGTGGTCTTACAGATAATATTGTTTGACTAATGGATACATGAAAGTAGATGTAATAACTTTTGTTATCCGTCAGTTATCTCCACTCCTATGCTGGATAGCCTATACTTATAAGCATTTAATACTGTCGATCCCGCACGGCACTGTCTGTGACTCACTGTGATATAAGAATTATACAAGCCCCCCCACCCTCTCTATGGCACCCGATTTAACTTTGAAACGTAATTCTAAACCAGATTAAAAATATTTTCTCCAAAAAATTGTTAAAAATACCCACCCGGGATATCTGCAGATTTACATCAACAGTCTCAGGTTGTGGAAGGTAGAATTAGGGAAGAAATTTGCGCTGAGGGGGAGTGTAAAAACATTCATCATTGGGTTTTATACTGAAATTACAGTCACATTTTGTGATAATTATTATTTTCGATAGTACATGTCAGCAAATGATTGTTTATCCCTCCTTACACCACACATTTATTTTAATTTTAAGGTGATTCTTACTGGCACCGCTGGACACGCGGTTAAATACGTCAGTCATATGGTCTGTTTTGATGGTGAAGGGTAGGTCCGATTTGGAATCACAGAAAGGTTTGGAGGGGTGTTTTTTTACATTATTTCCTACACCCTCTTTAAGTAAATGCGATACCCCAGACTAAACGTCAAGTGAGTCCAGTCTGATTTTACTGTGACAGGATGGTCAGGGTTTGAATCTATCAATGGTGCATAGAGGGTATTTAAATATTTTTTTATCCTGTTTCTTTAAATAAATGAGGCACCTGCTTCAGTGAACCATGCGGAATGGACGTCAAGAGAGTCTATTTTGGTTTAAACTTGTGACAGGTAGTTCAGGTTTTGATTTGAATCCCGAGGGTTCGGGGGGTACAGTTTTTTCCCAAAAATATATACATTACTTTTTCTTTTAGCATCACGTCTTACCACCCGTTCGGGTTTTACGCTTATGTACTAATTATTTTAATGGTTTTAAGAATTAGGAAGGTTATATTTATAGGTAGTATACGCGTATTTGCGTGGAGGGATGGTGGTGAACAATTTTGGGAAACCTACCCTCAGTACACCCGACCAAGATTCGAACCTCGATCTTCCCGTCATCGTCAGCCTAGTCTACTGGCGATAGTAGCGCGTTAGACTATGCAGCTAACCAAGCGGGTCACTCCTTCTTTAGGAGAACCACGCGTACTAAACGTCAAGAGAGTTTTATCTGGTTTGACTGTGACTGGAGGTCAGGATTACAGTCAAACTGCGTATACTTAGGGTAGTTTACCCTAAAATATATTTCACTACCCCTAAAATTTAATTCGGATACATTTCCTCCAAATATTACCTCCCCCTGATTGTAAACACGTGGATATTTCAGTAAGACACGCCACTGACCTGGAACCTCGCAAGCTCATAGTTGATGAAGATGGCGTGAAGTCTCTCCTGCTGACGGATCTCTGACCAATTGTCCTCCTCGGAGTTGCCACGGTCCTCCCTCGTGGACAACCACAGTTTCAGTCTGATACGTCCTTGGATGTTAGAGCGTTGGGTTCGAGCCTCGAGCTTGTACCAGCAATCTAGGCCCGTCGACGGTATGTCCTGTTTGGAAGAAAGAATTACGTTCAGACTTATATAACTGAGTGGTCTACATTTTAAAATAAAAATAATAATCTTCAGTTAAATTGCAGTTTGCACTTTGCTTTCTAGTGTAGTAAGTGGTTGTGACAATTTATACAGTGCATTCTAGTATAGTAAGTAAGTGTAACCTGTAAAAATACACAGTGCATTCTAGTATAGTAAGTGGTTGTGACAATTTATACAGTGCATTCTATTATAGTAGGTGGTTGTGACCATTTATACAGTGCATTCTTGTATAGTAAGTATCTGGACAATTTATACAGTGAATTCTAGTATAGTAAGTATCTGTGACAATTTATACAGTGCATTCTAGTATAGTAAGTATCTGTGACAATTTATACAGTGCATTCTAGTATAGTAAGTGGTTGTGACAATTTATACAGTGCATTCTAGTATAGTAAGTGAGTGTGACAGCTTATACAGTGCATTCTAGTATAGTAAGTAAGTGTGACAGCTTATACAGTGCATTCTAGTATAGTAAGTAAGTGTGACAGCTTATACAGTGCATTCTAGTATAGTAAGTATCTGTGACAATTTATACAATGCATTCCAGTATAGTGCGTGCGTCTGACCTGCAGAGGGACGTTGACGCAGCCCAGGAAGTCGTCCTGACTCCCGGAACGAGCGCTCTGGGCGATCTGTTTGAAAAACCTCCCAAGCCCTTTGACGCCTCGCACCTCGTTCAGTTTACTGACAGCGTCGAAGACGGACGACTCGTCGTCGTGATCCCTGCATGCACGCACACACGAACATAAACTCAACATTTTCCACGGATATCTGCCTGCCAAGCTAAGGGTACTGGGTTCATTGATTGGAATGGGCGAAGAATTTATCATAGGTAGAATGTGGGTTTTCTTTTTCACAATGATGACTTAACTGCCTGGGGGCTGGATGTTGTGTCTGTTCTATATTTAAGCTAGTTTATAAGTCGTGATTTGATATAATCAGTCTGTTCAGAAAGTGCACTTTTAATACCTCAAATAAAAGAAAATATAATATATAAAATATTTACTATAATAGGGTAGGTATGAGGAAGGAAGCATTTTAGAGGTAATCTGCCCACATTTGCTTGAGAGGAGAATGGGGAAACATTTAGGGAAAAAACAACCTCAGTGGACCACACCGAGATTTGAACCACGATATTCCCGTAATATGGTCAGTCTAATACGAGTGATGCCTTATACTATCCCGCCACCAAACCACGTTTGATTAAAATAACATACAGTATTTCAGTAGGTCAATATAAAATAAGATCCTGGGTGATAGTAAACCAATATTTCTATAAAATAGCAAAATTTACATTATAATATACTAACTAACTACCCCCTTCTTCACACGGGATGTCGTAGTATAGTAAAATAATACAAAATAATCCTGGATTCTGATCCAGAGGGCCGAAGTGCGATTCCAAAAACAATTACATTTGTTGGTGTTTTTATCTACATTATTTCTCCAAGCGAATGGTGATACATTCCTTTTAACATGACCTCTTCATGCTTGTGTTATTACCTTGGGTTATGCTGCTATATTTACACACTAAAACTGAAGCTCAAAAGTATAAGTGAAAAAATTAACAACTTAATAGAATAAGAAAAATATGATTAAACAAAAAAAATACTTCACTGAAGATTGATGATAAAATCATAATTTTGAAATGAATAGCCTAACTAATCTAACTTCTCATTTTAATATCAGACACACTATCCCTGTAGTCAGCCTTCCAGGTTTTATATTTAATTTTCTCATATCAAGAGAATTATTGTAATCCTAAAAATTTTCTATCTGGAGATTATGATGTATCCTTACGTTTAATGTACCCCCGAAACCAAAATACTCGATTTTACAAGTCTGTCTTCTGTCTGTCTGTCTGTCCCTAGCAACATATCCGAAAGAGTTTAATGGATTTTTTCAAACTTGATAAATAGATTTGTTTGACTTTGTTTCCAGCCCTCAACTTAAGGGAAGTTTACTAACAAGGGTTTGTTTTAAATTCAAAATTTGATGAAAATAACGTTTACGATTTGGTTTAGAATGGATATCCGAGAGTGTTTAAAATGAAAAATAAAGCTGTATATTTGTTTTTTGGGGCAAAATTCATTTAATGGTAGCTTACTGATTACAGGTTATATAATATTTTGAATATTATTTAAAAAAAATGGCTCTATCAATTTGGTTCGATATGACATTTCTTACAGACATTATAAATAACTAAACACATTTGGTTTTTCTAATAATTAAACATATAGTTTTTAAAGTAGGACTAGTTTATGTAAAATTTAAACGTTAAAAACATGTTTGATTCATTTAATGGTAGCTTACTGATTACAGGTTATATAATATTTTGAATATTATTTAAAAAAAATGGCTCTATCAATTTGGTTCGATATGACATTTCTTACAGACATTATAAATAACTAAACACATTTGGTTTTTCTAATAATTAAACATATAGTTTTTAAAGTAGGACTAGTTTATGTAAAATTTAAACGTTAAAAACATGTTTGATTTTGTTCAAAATAGGTATCGGGGAACTATTTAGAATGATAAATAATGATGTTTGCTTATTTTTCTAAAATAAATTTATTTAAGGGTAGCTTACGACAAATTATGTAAAATTTGACATTTTTTGAAATAGTTCTTGAAGAATTTGTTTAAAATGAGTATCTGAGAATAGTTTTTAATAATAAATAAGAATTAGTTTTTTACAAATTGAAATTAGATTTAGCATGGTTTACAAATAACATATTTTCAAAAATTATAAATTAAATATTTAGTACCACATCTTACTGACCGCTTGGGTTATACGCTTAAGTATTAATTACACTAATAGGTAAGGAATTGGGAAGGTTTAGTTTAGAGAAAGTGAACCCCCATTTGCATGTAAAGAGAGGGGAAACCCGGTTAGTGAAAACCACCCCATTTCACCCGATCGAGATTCGAACCTTGATTTCCCCGTCCTCGGCATTCTAGTACGAAACTAGCGCGTTAGATAACCACGCCACTGAGGTGGCTTTAAAACATAAAATTTTGCTACATATATTTGAACCATTTAATATAATATTTCCATATAAATAATGTTCATTGTGTTTAACGAGATGATGTGTTTGTTTTTACGAAACCCGCCTCGGGCGTAGTTGGCTAACGCGCTAGACGTGTTGAGCTCGACTGCTGAGGACGGGGAGATCGAGGTTCGAATCTCGGTAGGGTGAACTGGTGGTTTTTTCTAAATGGTTTTCCACTCTCCCTCCACGCAAATGCGGGTTCACTTCATCTAATTCAACCTTCCCAAATCCTAATCCATTAGCATAATTAGTACTTAAAGCGTATAACCCGAACGGGTAGTAAGACGCGGTGCTATTATTATTGTTTTTACGAAGAAAACTCTCTTAAGAATAGTTAACTCAAAACCTATTTTTGAACATTTTCTTTTATTCTATAATGCACCATAACAGAAAGTTCGTGTGATTGTGCCGTACCGTTTATTTATAATATAATTTAACTTTTATGATGCTACGATCGTAGTTTCATACGTGTTAGATATTAGATTTAAGAAATAATTTAATTGAATCAAATTCCACTTCGGTGGTCGAATGATCTAAACTTTAAAGCGAAGTAGATTGGACTGATAATCACGGGGAGATTTTTGTTCGAGTCTCTGTATCCTGTGGGTAGCTTTTCTTAAATATCTCTACACTCTTCCTTTACACGCTGGTGCTGGTACATTTTATCTAAACGTGTGTGAAATAACATTATCACAGTGAAAAGAAAAATATTATTTTTTCAATTAGTTAGGAGTTTTTTTTCTTTTTATCTACTTTAGCAGAGTATTTTCCTTTCTTTATTTCCTGTATAATTTAATTAAAAATTACTTATAACATGCTTTATCGATTTTTAATTATTATTTTAATCAATAAAAGAGTGAAAAAGAAGCCTATCTTCTTTTTAATTTCTTTTCTTAGCTTAGTTTATTGGTTTATTTTCTTTTACTTCGTCTTCAACGATATAGTTTTATCTCGCTACGCCTCTCCAGTTTTCTTTTTATCTTTTTTTTTCCCTTCCTTAAACTCTTATCTTTATTTCTTATATTTTTGTTTTTCTCTTTATCATCCCCATTATCATAAACTACTGCACATCCTTTGTTTCCCACCAAGGTCCAAGATCTTATGGTTCTTTTTTACTCTCCTTGTATCACCACTTCTTAATTTTTTCCCAGATGGTGGTCCCCTATTCCCTTTGCCTTATTGCAGACTTGGTCGTCAAGTTAAATTTCCCTTCACCCCTCCATACTTCTCAACCCACTACACTATTATGTGGCTTCACGCTACAACGGTTGTGATCATAAAACAATTTATTACTTAAACCTAACAAAATAATGATAAAGGACATTTTTATGACCATCAGTGTGACAATCCTAATTTATTTTTAAGCACCACGTGTTACTTACTACCCTTTAGATTTATACAAATATAATATCTACTAATAACGCTGGTCTGTTGGATAAAAGGAAGGTTAAATTTAGATTAATTACACCAACATGTGCACGAAGGTAGATGGGGAAAACACATCTAAGAAATACCACCTTGAGTACGCCTGACCGAGACTCGAACCCCGATCTCCTCATCATCTACAGTCCAGTCTAATGCGAGAGTCACGCCTAAGGGATTAGGCCATGCAGACACCAAAGATGGTTTATTCATTAAAAAAAAATCACCTCATCCTACTACCTGTTCAAGTTATCAAGTTTTGATGGGTTTGAGATGAGAAAGGAAGAATTTTAGAAGTAATATACCCGCATTTGCGTGGAAGTAGAGTAGGAAACCATTTATGAAATACCACTCTCTGTAGACCCGACCGATATTCGAACCCCGATCTCTCAATCATCAGCAGGCCAGTATAACACTAGTGACGCCATCGGGCCACTGAGGCGGGTAGGGGGTTTAATCTTAATTGATAACCAACAACAACAAAAAGTTGTTGCCTTATTGGTATGCATATTATCACCTTGCTTTAAGTATCGTGCCGGTTTTTGCAGATAACGAAGATGAATACCTGTCAGAAGTTAATTAACTATCGCGCTTTCTTGGTTTAGTTAAAATCGGCTCACTGTGCGGGTTGCATCTCAAGTCGCACAAGCTTTACATTATCCCCTCTCCTCCCTTACTCCCCAAACAAAACCCCACCCTTCCCTCACAATAGTGGCTCATTAATGAGCTAAGCTGTTTGTTTACCTCCTCCTAATACTTCCCTTCCCGCAGCACTTTGGACCTAAGCGCTACCTCCCTCCTCTATAACGACTCATTAATGAGTAGTTCATTCCACTAGGCTGCTTGTTTACCTACTCCTGATATATTTGTAAGAAGGGAAACAGCTGCTGTTGTTTGACGACGTGGCTCCAGTAGCCCCCCCCCCCCCCCCCCGTCTACACCAGGTTCCGGTGTGGACACTTTCAGGGATGTTCGTTCACCCCCAAGTGGCTGGGTGCCCTGCGCCATGAATCCGACAGACGGTGATAGGTCGATAGTGGGAAAAAGTATGTGCACAACCAGTTACGGGTAGAATTTTGAGTTAGATGGTTACGGGTGGCGTTTTGAGAAAGTCGGTTACGGTTGGAGTTTTGAGTTAGCTGGTTACGGGTGGAGTTTTGAGACAGTTGTCTACGGGTGGCGTTTTTAAAATGTTGGTTATAGGTGGCGTTTTGAGAAAGTCGGTTACGGGTGGCGTTTTGAAAAAGTCTGTTACGGGTGGCGTTTTGAGAAAGTCGGTTACGGGCGACATTTTGAGACAGTGGGATACTGGTGTTTGGAGACAGTGGATTACTGGTGGCTTGTTGTGTCAGTCTCTTATGGGTGGAGTTTTGAGACAGTCGGTTACTGGTGGCGTTTTGAGACAGTCGGTTACGGGCGACGTTTTGAGACAGTGGGTTATGGGTGACGTTTTGAGACAGTCGGTTACTGGTGGCGTTTTGAGACAGTCGGTTACTGGTGGCGTTTTGAGACAGTCGGTTACGGGCAACGTTTTGAGACAGTGGGTTATGGGTGACGTTTTGAGACAGTCGGTTACTGGTGACGTTTTGAAAGTGTCGGCTAGGGGTGGCGGTTCTTGTCAGTCAGTTACGGGTGGCGGTTCTTGTCAGTCAGTCAGGGGTGGCGGTTCGTGTCAGTAAGCTACGGGTAGTGGTTCGTGTCAGTTAGTTACGGGTGACGCTTTGAGACAGTCTGTGGTGGGTAATGTTTTGAGACAGTCTGTTACGGGTGGTGTGCTGAGTCAGTTGGTTACGGGTGGTGTGTCTGAACAATTGGTCATAGGTGATGTTTTGAGACAGTCGGCTACGGGTGACGTTTTGAGACAGTCTGTTGTGGGGGACGTTTTGAGACAGTTTGTTGTGGGTGATGTTTTGAGACAGTCTGTTGTGGGTGATGTTTTGAGACAGTCTGTTGTGGGTGATGTTTTGAGACAGTCTGTTGTGGGTGATGTTTTGAGACAGTTTGTTGTAGGTGATGTTTTGAGACAGTCTGTTGTGGGTGATGTTTTGAGACAATCTGTTGTGGGTGATGTTTTGAGGCAGTCTGTTACGGGTGGTGTGTCTGAACAATTGGTTACAGGTGATGTTTTGAGATAGTCTGTTACGGGTGGCGTGCTGTGACAGTGGATCATGAGTAGAATTTAAAGGCAGTTTGGTCCGTGTGATAGCGTTGATAGAATGTAACAACGTGTATTCAGGGCCTATTACAACCCTAATATCTAACATATTATGTTAAGAAGGTCTTAGTTGTTAAAATACACATTTATAAAATTCATTATCATTCAAGAATAATAATTAATAATTCATTCTTATCTATTTAATAACGATAAACAATATTTAGCGTCAAGCATTAGGGCGTTAACTCTCCACGTGACTGCCTATGACAGGCGTATAGGGGTTCAAATCCCGGTCGGGTTTACCGAGGGTGTTTTTACCTAAATGGCAAATGGTGGTGTTTACTAAATGGTTTTTACACTCTCTCGCTACATAAATGCAATCAAGACGAAATACACTTTGATGGTCGAATGGTCTCAGGTATTTCTCTCGCAATATACTTCAATGATGGTGACGAAAATCTCTTTGTTCGAAACCAGGTTGGGTGCGCATTGAATAAAACAGCTGTCAAAATGAGAAGATAATGTAGGCTCTGAACTTTGTAACACAGCTGTCGGAATGAAAAGATAATGTAGGCTCTGAACTTTCTAATTCGTATGTGGCGATGCCTCCATCACATATCTCTACAGACAATAGCAATTCCGAGTGGTTCCGTATTGTAAATAAAACTGCAATTGTATTTAACACAAATAGATTAACCTGTATAAACTGCAGACGATGTCCAATATATCTTTATCTCATGTTCTCTGGCCATACGGGTAGCATTAGAGAAAATTCCATATACATCAGATGCTTTAAATCAAGATGCATTACGAGCATTTGCCCAAGCATAAATTAGGATTAGTTTTGTCAGCCCTTTTTACGAACCATTAATCTTAAAAGATTTTGGATACGAAGAACCGATTAATGAACTTACGCCGAGATATTTTACAAGAAAAGCAGTGCCCGATGGCCTAATTCCACCATGTAATTGCAGGAAATATTGTATGATATTTAGTTGCACTTGTAAAAACAAAACAAAAACTTAACTGAATCCCATTATATGCTTGTTTTGCCAAATACTGTAAAAATGTATCAGTTTATGTCTTAATTGATTGATGGATATCATAATAATCTTTTTTTTATTGAATAAAGTGTATGGATATCATTCTTTAACATCTTTACTGAACAATCCTTGGGTATTCATTCATTAATATACAGAGTTATTGTTTTCATTATTTCAAATAATAACCAAATGCTCCAGTGAGAAATGCTTTGGTCCAAAATAAACGGTGGAAAAATAAACATTATTTTAAAATCCCTACCATATAAAATTATTAAATGACTGAAGAATGTGTGTTAGAAATTGTTTGGAACTGTTTCTTTAAGTGATAAAAGATTTAGTGAAGAAATGAGTTAATTCCACTTGAAGTATGACATTTATTATTTTACTAAGCATAATGATTTTTGAATGTTTACAGGATAAGGAGAGGAGATATACAAAATGTATGATAAGTAAATTTAAATAATATTTTATGATATTACTGGTAAAAAGAATAATTATTGAAATCGGATGAGCGGTTACTAAAATAATGACGTCAATAGAACCTAGCCCGTCCACCAACTTTAATGGTGGCCCAAGGGAAGCCCGACCAAAAAAGTTGGTGGCAATCTGTGTTTTTACATTGTTTAAGGTTCCATGAATATGAATCAAAAGAGAAACAACACCCGAAAGGTTTTCTGTACTCATGCACCACCACGGCCTCATCTAGTTGTTGGAATGAGAAGATAATGTAGGCCATGAACTTTGTAACCCGGTTGTCGGAATGAGAAGATAATGTAGGCCATGAGCTTTGTGACACGGTTGTCGGATGAGAAGATAATGAAGGCCATGACTTTGTGACACGGTTGTCAGAATGAAAGATAAGTAGGCCATGAACTTTATAACCCGGTTGTCGGAATGAGAAGATAATTAGCCAGACTTTGTAGACACGGTTGTCGAATGAGAAGATATTGAAGGCCATGAGCTTTGTGACACTGGTTGTCAGAATGAGAAGATAATGTAGGCAAGAACTTTGTAACCCGGTTGTCGGAAATGAGAAGATAAGTAGGTCATGAACTTGTATGCTCTTTACTCGTTTGCTTGTAAAATACATATTCCAGGTGAGACTACAACTAAGGTGGAGAGGGTTGCGTTTAAGGAGTTAGCTATTACTTCTGAAGCAGATATTTGTAATTCAATATTATATTCAGCAGAATGCAATTGTTTGGTTGTTAAAGGCTTATCATCGCATGTATGTTGTTTGTTTACATTATTTTGTAAAGTGCGTGTTTGATTTAATCGTGAGCTTTCATTACGATCTTTTGTTCAAAATTTCAGGTATATTTGTTTTTGTAAATTTAAATTAATTTTTAAGTATATTTAGTCCACTTCATAGGTCATATTTTGAATATTATTAGGTCATCAAAATCCGGGCCTTGATTATTGCATATGCGTGTACAACTCGATTTGATAATAAGACGCGCTGTTAAAATAAACTCTCCGTGTCATTGGTCATTTTGTTAACCGTCCATTTCCTCCGCCCCTCCGGCGCGTGAAGAGAGGGTTCTGGTTCCCATGACGTCAGTACTCAAATTCCCCCGCGGGAACAGGAATTTAGTGACTCCATGAAGAGCACTTAAACTTTGGGGTGGTACAGCGTGTGATAAGGTTCGTGGGATTTTATGTCGTCGTTTCTGCCTGCTTTCAAGTTACTACGTTCGGCGTCGTTATTGTGTTTTTACTCTCATTGTGTCATACTTTTTTCCTAGATATATATAGTTCTTTGATGAACATAATCTTTATCATCTTATATTTTTATTTTTGTATATATGTTCTTGTTTTTATTTTTCAAAAGGAAATTAAAAGATAAATATTTAAATGGCTCGTTATACATAAGTGTTTAGGAATATTTGAACTTGATGTGTGCATCAACATAATAATAATAATAATAATAATAATAATAATAATAATAATGATAATAATAATAATTTTATTAGTAATACTAGACTATAAATCAAAAGGGTTAATTAATACACGCTTCTAAAATTGATTACTATATTATTTGATTTTTTGGTAACTTAATGAAAGAACCAAATATAATAAAATATTTATTATATTTTTTGTTTCGCGGTTGTGGCAATCATATATATTATTCTATTTTACTATAACATAGAGAAAGGATCATAAAAAATATTAGTTTCAAAATAAAATGTTTTTATTTTGTAAGCAGATTTGCATGAATACAGTCGAAACACCATCTGTTAGACATTATCAGCGGCCTTAGTTTCATTTGATTCACCATCTTATTTTGTGAAGAGAAGGCAGCCCTTTAGTAGCTCTAGTTTTAAAATTGTTTCGAGGTGAACCACAAAGGCACAAAAATAAGATCTCCAATCGGTTATTTTCACAACCTCATAATTCAATTTGATTTAAACGGTTAAAGGAAAAATATGATTAAAAACAAGTTGTTTGCTGTGAAATTTTTGATTGCCAAAAATGACAGCAGATTAACACATGGTCTTGCGGATCATGTGGTTTGGCGGATGGATAGTTGAGTTTTATAATAGCTATCACCCAAAATCCAGTGGCGAGTCAAATTTATGTGGATTGGTGTTATTATATGTCACCGTTAGTGTGTGAAATCCAGGCGTTCCATAAAATGCCTAAGCTTTATATATATGCCAGAGTGGTTTTGGCAAAGTACGAAATAAACGCGTTTTGCTGCTGTATTTCATACTTATTTTCAAGTTCTTTATATTTTTGAAGTACCGAAATACGTTATCAATTCTTTTATCCAGTTCTATGTAAGTCTTGCACCGTTTTCTTGCAGGTTCACAAAAAACCTAAGATTTAAGTTGGTCAGGATACGTTATTTTAGAATAGGATAGTTAGGTAAGGTTAGGTTAGTTATTGTTCTTGGTAATTTATAATGACTGGTTATTCTATAAATTTCGTACGAAAAGTATGAAATACAACAGCAAAACTAATTCATTTCATATTTTGCTAAAACCACTTAGGAATTTTATAGAAAGCCTAGGCATTTTATAGAATGTCTGGTTTACACACAGTTCTGTTAAAACAAACACACACACAAAATAATATATATATATATATATATATATATATATATATATATATATATATATATATATATATATATATATATACATACAGTGGCGAAGCGTGATCTTTATTTTTGGTGGGGCCAGGTCAAAGCTTATCGGTAGTGATTTTTTCTCCCCATGTGTTAACATAATAAATTAGATTCATTTAAGTTCTCCTAATTTTTAAAATCCCTAGAATTAAAAATCCCTAAAAAAATCTACAAACAGAAAGCATAAAAGAATACATATTTTGAAATAAACTTACCAAGTGCTGAGAGTATTGTACACAAGTTGGGAGAGTCTTTATCTTAATGACAGGTCAGGAGTACCACAGTATTTTAAACATTCTCAGCCTAATATATGCCTATTTTTTTTCACAACTGTTCTTTGTGTTTTTGGACTGAAATTTTGACCACGGTATCTGTGATTCGATATTTACTGTTCCGAATGTTTTTAACTTAAATGCATTTTACAAATGAATTATATATTTCTCATAATATTTTAATTTTTTACTTAATTTTTTAAGATTCTTACATCCAACTGTTGGCCAAATACCCCTCACTACCAAATAATAAACAATAAAAACAAAGTAAGTTTTTTTTTCACTCACAGTCAACCACAATTGTTTACCAAACAAAGCTTAATAAATAGTTATTCTTTCTTGCCATCTACCTGCATAAATGTAACTGTTTAATTTCCTTATTTTCCTTGCAGTTTTAATGAATAAAACGAAGATTTTTTAGTAAAGAATTTACTTTATTTATTTTAATTAATCATTTTAACGCTCATCTTACTTATTGGGTGGTCTTATCTAACACATACTAAAACAGACACATAAAGGCAAAAACAAACTATAGACCACTTTTATCGTATAGCGGGCCCTCTCAGGCTGGCCCTATTCGCTAGTGTAGAGCTGGCAACGGAATGTTAGGGGGATTGACCTTGAGAGACAGCTCACTGAAAAGGCCTGTCAGAGTTCGCACTGCTCAGATTCTTTATTCAGTCACGAGGACGCTGGTACAGTCTTCGTGTGACGTTTGGAGCGAGGAATGAATAATCTAGACTTGAATACTGTACAACGAATCCATTGATTCACTGCGTGTAGAGAATAGTGTTCCACTTTTTTCATGTTTTTTTCCCCAAATATTTGATAAACTAAAAAGAAAGAAATAAAGAAAATATTTTTATATTAAAAAACGTTGGTGGGGCCTGGCCCCTGTGGCGCCTAATGTTGGGCCACCCCTGTATGTATGTATGTATGTATGTATGTATGTATGTATATATATATATAATATATATATATATATCCGGGATGTATAAATTTAATTACAATAATATGGTACGGATATATAAGATATAATCTAAAGAAAATATACCCTTACTTCACGGGAAAGGAAAATGAGAAATTGTTTAGGAAATACACGCCCTCAGTACAGCCAATATAGTTTTGAACCAATACCTCCCCGACCGTGGAAAACCCAACCAGACGAGATTGAATTTTAGTCCGCGTTCTCTTCCATGAACGTTGATCGGTTTTAAGCAAAGGCCCTTTGATAGAAACTTAAAGTTAGTTTACTTACCATATATCTAAATGAAGAATATCACTGCCAACATCATCAATGTCACTGTGGACAAAACAAAATTAATGATTAATTTATTTTAGGTGTAGTTTATTTAATACCAATTACAAGATTACATTTTTACAAAAATTTATATATGTATGGATGCTTAAATAATGAGTGCATTAATATAGGTTACAACTTTATGTGTAAGCACCGAAGTGTCATCATATGTTTCCCTACAATATGAATACTAAAAGTTCATATTACCGGTTCGAACCCAGGTGTATTACCTCAAATGCAATGCCTTGACTTATATCGACAATGGACCCTCTTTTGTTGCTGAGAAAGCCATCTCAACATTGACATTCAAACATAAAATATTAACATTAAAAATAATGTTTTCCTTTGTCAGTTGAACAGGTTGTTTTTATTAAATTTAATTTCGAATAACATAAAAAGTATATATTTTGTCCCATTATTAAGTCTAGTTTACATAAATTCTAATCTAAACGTCATTTTTTATCCACACAAATTTAATAAGATGGGTATTAGATCTTCCATAATTATAATACTTTTATTCTAGCCAGTAATATTCTTAATTATAACATAAAAAAGAGTTTTCAAAAAGTTCATGATTCTTTTTTAAAAATTGGTTTTTAAATGAAATATCAAACTTTTATCTTTATAAATACCATACGGAATTATTCAGATCTCCAGTTAAAATACTATACAGGTTGTAAGGAATGACAAGACAAGTGTTACCCCGTAATGAACTTAGAGTCTGCGATGCCAAATGACGGCTCTAAGACACGTTAAAAATGGCGCTCTATGCACCTAGAGGATAGACAGCACATGCAGCACGCCACACAGCCCAACACAGGCATCTCAGCGATACTACGCCTCTTGATTAGATCGATCCAGAGAATCGATTCAAAGCCCATGAATCGAACATCCCTATCTCAGAGCCCGCCCCCCTCTCCTGACTCACACGATGGTACCAGCGTCGCCAGCAATTCTTTCAGTTACCTGTTGTCTGTCAAATTCAATACATGTTACTAGTCATAATTTACTCCACTTATGTTCTGAAGTGTGATGAGTTGCCTACCCTCTAGGTCAAAACTATTCAATTGGCGGCCCACGGGCCACATCCAGCTGGCCAAGCACCGCAGATTGGCCCACGGATTGAAAGTACAACACTACTGTATTACCGGTTTATCAGTGGTGGGAGAAGCTGCAAGCCAGTGTTACTCGGTCTTTGGCCTCACCAACATCCATCGTGTGTTTACAAGGGAGTGTGAGCTTACACTCCAGTGGCGTGCATCCTCCACTCTAGAACCGTCATCCCTCCCTCTAAGAACCACCACTTAACGGCTGAGCTATATAACACATTCTTGCTTTTGACCTTGAAGAATACAGGTGGCCGAAAGACAGGGTGGCTGAGAGTGACTCTCACCTCTTCTCCCCTCCACATAACAGCAGCCGATGCCTCGCCAGTTGATAATTGCCTGGCTTATCATTCGTGCGCTATTTATAGTAATAGCCGATTTCTTTGCCTGTAATTAGTCTTATCACATTTTTCCCATTAATGGTTTATATTTTAGTAATGATTATTTATATTTAATTGAGTTTTACATTATATACTTTTTCATATTTACTAGGCCTAACCCTATCCTAATTTATACATTTTTTAAAGTTCACTGAAATATATCAATATTATATATAATTTCAAATAAAGTTTCACTGCTCCCCCCTCTCACCTTTTAAACAACAAAAGTATTATCTAATAATATTCCAAGTTAGTGCCAGATTGAATTAAATGTCTGGCCCGTCAAATATTATGATTTTTTTGAGTGGCTCGCTTGGATAACTGATTGAATAGCCCTACTCTAGGTGTCTAAAGAGCCAACTTTGACGTCACGCAGTACCACCGTATTTTGGTGTCGCTAACCCCAAGTGGATTGCGTGGAAATACTTGTCTTGTAACATCCTATAATTTGTATAAAATCTTAACTGGTTATCTGAATTACTCTATATACTTAAAGTTGTTTTTAGTCAAAAGTCTTCAGTTGGTTAGTAAACTAGTAAAATGGCTTAATTTTTTAAATAGATTTTTTTTATCAAGCATTCTATTTACGGTTTAACCAATAAATTAAATTATTTTAATGCAACCAACACTTTCCACTGAATTTTTATTACATAGCGTATATTAAATAACATGAATCAAATAAAGCTTCAATATAATATGAATATGCAATTAAAATGTTCCATTAACAGATATATATATATATAAATGTTATCACCAAAAATAGTTCAAATAATAGAACCATATTCGATTGAATGGAAAATGAATATATGATTTATATTAGTTGTAATGAAGAAAACCCCAGTTGGGAAAACATCTCGTTTAATTGAATTAAATTCTTTTTCAATCCTCATAGCATAATTAAATAATAATTATAAAACGTAACCATATTAGAAATTAATTATCAATATAATTTTACATACAATTTATAATAACTATAAGCACGTTGATTGACGAATAACCATGATTAGCTATCCAAATAATTTTCCAATTGCGTTCAATTATCTCTCGAAACAAAGCTAAATTTAGGAAAGCAATTTTGGCCACTGTAAAAAAAAAAAAGATGTTTTATTGAATATTTATATCTACAGTAGCTAAACATTAAACAAGGGCTATTCATTACTCAAACCACAGTCAATGTGAAGTAGGAATCAATATATTCTTGCCTAATTTCGTTTCGTGTGATATATAGCATAAATATGTTACTTTGTCGTGATTATAAACAGAGGTTTCTAGGAGAAAATGGGATAATCGATCGTTTAAGTACTATAGATATTATAAATCAAATTAAATATTTGTTTTCAACTTAACAACACGGTATTAACAATTTTGTGACTACGTGGTCTAACGAGCTACTCTCCTATTATACTAACTACTGGACTGCCGAGGACGAAGTAAATCAAGGTTTGAATCCCGGTCGGGTGTACTGAGGATGGTTTCTCCAAAATTGTTTTCCATTATCCACTCCAGCCAGAATTTCTATAAATATAATCTTCCTAATTCCTAACCCATTAGCCTAATTAGTACATAAGCTTATAACCCAAACGGCTATTAAGATGTAGCGCTATAAATAAACCAAGATATTATATCCCTACATTGAAAATTAAAGTATATGTTTTATTTCACCTTGTAATCTGTTCAGGTTATACACATGCATGACAATCATTCTAATAAAGTAGGAATACAGAAGGGAAATTTTTAGAGGTAGTTCACCTAAAATTGCAGGGAAACAGGAGTGGGAAACTATTTAGGAAAAACCACCCTCAGTAGACCCGACCGAGATTCAAACCCTGATCTCCCCGTAATTGCAAAGTCAGTCTAATACGAGAATGACGCTTTAGACCATTCGGTCACTGGAGTGGGCAAGTATACATTTAAAATAGGACATAATTAAATAACATTTTGGCTCTACTAATCTTCTCGAAATTATTTAATGTATTTTATAGATATATGATTTAGTAACTAGTGGTGTGTGTGAAGGTCATTTTTCAAATGTGAAGAAAAGTCAAAGCGAATCTTTAAATATCTGAAGAAAAGTCTAAATTAAAGATAAGCTTTTAGTGGTTGTAACATGACACTACATTTTATATTCTCTAAATGGAAAAAGACACCTGGACATGGTGTTTGAACCCGGGATCTTTAGATTACTACGCCAATGCTCTAACACATAAACTATCTAATAATAATAATAATAAAAATAATAATAATAATAATAATATCCACCAGGCGCATATTCAACTCCATAACGTTAGCCCGTAATAAAACCACACCAACCAAGCGGCAGCCATTTGTTGGTGGAGCTAGTGCCAACTTTTACCGATAGAGGGTGTCGTATGGCCAGCACAACGAGCCCTACGGTCACTAATCTCAGTTTTATAGACCGGAAACATTACTTTTTTTGTTCAAGTAGCTCCTCATTTGACCTCAGGAGGCTGAGTAGACCCCGTTCCAGACCCACTGTTTCACATAAAATGTGGAAGCGCCGGAGATAGAACACGGAATCTCTGTATCTGTAGCCAGGAACTCTGACCAGTAGATTACAGAGGCAGTTAATATAAGTGCATCTAGGTAAATAAAAACTTTTAGCAATAATAAGAAAAATGGTACAGAACACCGCACGGACTTTCTCGCTCTATTGTTTGAAACTTGAGATATTTACTCAAAATTCGTAATATATGTGAAACAAAATAATATACGCTAGCAAACCCAAGCATAAATTGCACTATAATTAAGTAAGACTATTTTTTAGTCGCAGTTTTAAATTTTATAATTTTGTTTTTAAAGAATTACTGTCCTAATTTGTATGTTTGTACCAATAAAAAATATCAATGTTGGGTCCACAAAGGTCAACACTTCGTATTAAAATTTCAACTTCCTCTTAAAATTTTCGACATTTTATTAGGTGTTGCAAATCTTCATGCTATCGTATTGCTATTAAATTACTCATTTATAAATTTTGACCAATAAAAAATGTAAATATTAACTATTGAGTCTAAAATGTATATAGATCATTGTTGTACAAACATTTCTCCTAAGAGGTTTAAGGAAAAACAACATAAACTTTCAGAGACTTACTTATATTTAATTACTCTATGGCATTGGAGAATTATTGCGTTAAAACTTAAGTAGTTATCTTTACAACTAAACCTCACAAAATTGTATTAGTATATTTTGCCAATATCTCAGAAACTGTTGGTTTCATAAAAATATATTTCATATAAAAGTTTTTTGTTTTTAATAGTACTACAATTTTGCAATGATAGGTTATTTAGTATCTCAAATAGTTGCGGAGATACGGAAGTTTCTGCTTCTGTAAAGTACTCTAATATTAATTTTCATGGTAAAATGAAAATATACAATTTATAATCTTAATTAACACCTAGATACGAATTTTAATCAAAATCGTTATAGTTGCTTTTGAAAAATCGATTTTTTCTCTTTTCACACTTTCTTATCCTACTCTAATTTTAAGTTTAAACCTACACACAGACATACGTCATTGCAAAGACCCCTTTTTAGGGTTTGGGGGTCTTGAGACGTCAACAACCATCAACATTTAAGGTTAGATTTTCTTTTGCGGTCGCAATGCTTTAACTTTGTGTTCGAAAAGTTAAAATGTATATATATTTTCATAAAGCTTGAAAGTTATTGGTTTTATAAAAATATGTTTTTTATAAAATATTTGTATTATAAAGAGACCTACATATTTGTAACGATAAGTAATTTCATATCTCAAATAGTTTAGGAGATATTATAAAAAAAAGATAATTTACGCATCAGACCGGAGCCCCTAAAGTCATTTTGTCAAGATATTGAAAGAAGCCATTTTGTTTGGACTATTTATAAATGTTTAAAAATTAAATTTAATCAAAATCGTTAGAGCCGATTTTGAGAAAATCGACTTTTTCTCTTATTGCCCTTCAGTAAAATACCCTTAATTTTAGGGTTAGATATCCAATTCCAAACCCAATGAACCCTATGAAAATCCTAGATACCAAGTTTAGCACGATCGGTAAAATAGTTTAGGCTCTAGTTGGAGGTACAGACAGACAGACGGAAAGTCAAAAACAACTTTTTTGGATTCGGTGGGTCATGAAACGTCAAAATTCATCAAAATATTGAGTTAGATTTTTTGACGATCACAATACTTTCTCTACCTGTAAGATAGCGAGAGAGTAAAAATATTATATTATTTTACGATAACATATTTTATTTATCTATGCTTACGTTATAGGTGATATGTAATCACTAATAGGTATTAAAATACTGTTTAATAACTCTTATAAAAATGATATTTTTAAGTATGTCATATTTGGTGAGATATTTTTCACCAAAATTTACATCAAAGCGTTTTTGCTTTCCTTCAAAATGTTTCGAATATGTGAACACTATTGTTGGTACTGAAAAACAAGCGAAGGAAATTTAGGCTTCGACTTTGACATTTTGAAGCTTCACACACTCCTAACAATAACAAATATTTTAGTTGAATTAAAGTGAAGTATAAATATATATATATACACACACCAAAGATACCAATATGGGTTTTACATATGAGGGCGGTGGAATTTGAGTCTCGTCTGTCAAGGATGTGGTACCCCGCCTCCTCCTCGAGAGAAAATTTCAGGAATTGAATCTTTTGTGAGGGAATTTTAAACCATTTGAACATAGTTCTGAGCTAATTAATTTTATGGGATTCAAGAATCCATTTTTGAAAAAAACCAAAATCTGAAAATTAATAAAAAAACTTTTTTTGTAGCCTGAACCCATTGAAAGAAACCTATTTTTCACAAATTTATTGAATCGAATAAAATGGGGAAAAAAACCGTTGAAGAGTGTCTAGGAGGAAATCTATATTTTGACATTTTTATCTCTTAACTCGAATATTGATGATTCTCAAAGTTCTTAATAGCAAATTGTAGCCAAATCCCAGATATATATATTTTGTTAGAATATTGTGTGTGTGTGTGTGTGTGTGTGTATACACACACATGGGCGGAGTTTATCCCTTTGCAAGACATAATTTTCGCTATTGTTTTTGTTGTTTATATATATATTTATATATATAAAATTTAAATATAAATTCACATATAAAAAATATTCATTTGCAAGGATTAAACTTTGATGAACTGCAAATATACATTTTTAAAGACCTCAGAAACAGAACAGAACGCAGTCATGACTTACAATCTGAATTTCTCATTCCAGCGTGGGTTGAGAGTTTGCGGCTTAACGGTGGTAGCCCTGATGAATTTGGCGGAACGGCCGTGGATATACTATCCCTGTGTTCCCTTCTATCTCGACCATACGAGCTGTGCTCCTTGCGTTTGAAGCTCAACCGGAAACTGACAACAAATTATCATGTTTTGCGTCTTGACGGTGGTAGTACTGATGAACTTGGCGGGAACAGTGGCTGATATATGGTTTAGAATTATAGTTGGGGTTTTTAATATGATAGTTCTGATGAATTAACATCGAACAAAGGTAGCTGTGAAGTTATAGTCTTTACCATGGTAACACTAAAGCACTTGTGAGGTTTGCGAGGCTTCCTGTAAGGTCGACGCAACTTTTGTGGACATACCTGTGATGCTTGAGAAGCTCCTAGTGGAGACATACCTGTAATGCTTGAGACGCTTTAGTGGAGACATACCTGTGATGCTTGCGCAGCTTCTCATGCGGTGAGTCGTGTTTGGAAGAGGCGTCCGTCTCGACGCCGCTGTCAGACAAGGTCCTGCTGTTGGCCGGGTTCCTGGGTGACCCCGGAGGCGTCTCTCGCTGGGACGTCGGCTGAGGTGACGGTGGCGCGATGTTCCCCGGTTGGATACCCAGCATGCAGTACGGGTCGCTGAATCCTGCGACAAAGACGGGTGTACCCATGCGGTTAGCGTGGCTCACTATCGTATTAAGCCCAGGGAAATGGGGGAGACTTTATAAGATCTCGTGTTGAGAATATGACTTGCCCATTCGTGTCCGATGAGTCCTAGAAGTTATTTTGAAAATAAAATAAAAACCGTTAGTAATCACATTATTTTCCTGATAATGCTGTCCTTACAGCTTTGGCCCTATTCTCCTAAAAGGAAACGTCTATCTTAGTAGAGTACAATCAATGACATAGGATATTAGAAACTGTAAAACGTAGGAGCTTGTCAATATTTAGCCAATGTTTCCAATTAAAGGTGCAATTTGTGTGTCTAGACTACTTGTACCTTGTATTTAACAGAATGTACACTCGGTTTTTCCTGAAAGGTAACAAGGTTACCTTGTGCTGTGGGTCCGGGCTAAATCCTTGATCCCGTTACAAATTTATCTGATTGCCAAACCCTTCCTTCACCTCTGACAAGACGTGTATTAATCACAAACTGTGAATGTGGGGAATGCCAGGCCTCCAGCGTGGTTCGGATTCCACGTTAAACTGTAGGTCCTCCATTTCATCTCGCAATCACCCTACCATTACACATTAGCGTAAGTGCGTATAACCCAATGGGTAGTAAGACGCGGTGCTAATAATAATAATAATAATAATAATAATAATAATAATGTTACCTTGCACGTTTTTGCTATGGAGTACTTACTTCGGTGGACACGTTGTATAAAGCGCTACTCTCATAGTAAACTAGATTGCCAATGACGGGAATATTTATGTTTGAATATCATTCAGGTGTACTGAGGGTTTTTCCCAAAATGGTTGTCCTTTCTACCCACAAGCAGATGCGGGTACAACTCCTATAAGTATAACCTACATAATTCCTAAAATTATTAGCGTAATTTGTGCATAATCCGAACGTATAGAAAGATGTGGCACTAAAAAAACTTTTTCTTTGCAAAAATTAAATGTTAAATTTATTATTTAAATACGTAAATATTGTCATCTCAATAAATTAGATTTATAATGTCATATTAGGAAAACATCTTTCATATCGTAGACCACATAAGGACCCCAAGAAGTACTTTTACTAAAATTTTAATTCAAATTTGACAAATACCTTTTTTTAAGCAAAATTTATATAAAGTGCATTGGAAAAGTCTCATGATTGTTTAATAGGTGGCAGCACTATCTCAATTTGAGTTAAAAATGGAATTTCCTTATTTCCCCCCTGTACTCTTTATATGTATCCACTAGCTTCACTGCAATATATGGGTGTGGTAGGCCTATGTTTTCAAAATCACATTCTGAAATACTTGTTTGCCGACTTTGAGAGAAATACAAATTGATAATATAATCTATTTTCCAGATTTTACAATGATTATAATTCATAGATCCAAAAAATGTTTTTTTTATTAAATTTCAACAGTTTATGGAAGCCATAATTTGTGGATGCCCTGTCGCCCGGCTTTTCACAGGAATCTCATGAGTAATGTATATACAGTGTACACGGTAGATAAAGTCAAAAAATAACTTCTTTCAAAAAGGAGGATTTATTTTATCACCGCATCTTACTACCCGTTCGGCTTATACACTTATGTACTAATTACACTAATGTGTTATGAATTAGTAAGGTTTAATTTAAAGGAAATGCAACTGTATTTGAGTGGAGGGAGAGTGTAAAACTATTGAGGGAAAACCACCCTCACTGTACCCGACCGGGATCAAATCCCGATCTCCCCGTCTTCGGGAGTCTAGTCCAACAGGAGATTAGTGCGTTAGAACATGCGGCCACCGAAGCGGGTCATGAGGATGTTACTTTCAAGAAAACTGGACTTGGAGATGAGGAATAAACTTATAACGCTGAGACATGGACCCTTAAGAAAAAGGAGACGAAGTTTTTTGGAAAACTTTGAGATGTGGTGCTGGAGGAGAACAGAGAGGATAAATTGGATAGATTGGGTGGCTAATTAAGAGGCTCCCATTTAACATAATAACCAAATAAGTTCCTGAACATCTGTCATGGTAATCGCGGAATTCAACCAGGACTTTCTCCATTTAAAAAAGTTTCTTGTCTAATGCCACTATGTTTAGAGAAAATATTTAAGTACTGTTCAGAATAATATATTTCTAATATTAAACTAAATATGTCTACCACAGCAACATTTGACCACCTCTATGGTAGAGATCATAGTTCCTGGGTACACATCCAGAGTTCCCGGGATTGATCCACGGTGCTTACAGATTTTTTTCTTTGAAGCAGTGGCTCAGAAACGGCGTAGACTCAGACAAGTGAGGGCAATATTGAGGAACTACTTGAATAAAAAAAAGTAGTGCATATGGTCTAAAAAACTGAGATTAACGTCCGGAGAGTTCGTTGTGCTAGCCACATGACATCCTCTATCTGCAAAATTTGGCACTATCTTCGCCAACAGATGGTTGGTATGCTAGATTGCGAGCCCACACCAAAGAGTTTTTTTTTGTAATAGCAACATTTTATTTATTTTGAACAGAAATTGTTTTAGTCATAAAATCTGCAAAAATACAAACTTCCATTCGCGTTCTTTCTCATTCCACCTTAACGTCTAATATTCTCGAGATTTAAACAGACCTATGGCAAAAACAAGTGTTTGCAGCAAATATAATCCCTAAAATAAGAGGGGGAAGGCAATTTGAATAATCTCTAGGAACTCATTTCATGTTAAGATGACAGTTAAAGTGGTGGAATCGCAGCGAAAAAACAACAAGAACTCCGAGATAAAGCGAAAACTGAGTGAAATACATTTTACTGGATTTTTGTTAACACAAACATAATAAGACCGTGAAAGTGAAGAGAGGTTATGAAAATTCTTTGATATTTATTAAAAATATGGTACAGTCATGATGAGTGGAAATTTGAAGAAGGAAAGTTATTGCTAAGGAAATTGTTTGTGACTGAAATCTACCAACGTTTATAAGACAACATTTATTAGAGTCAATACACCAACAAAGGTGACCTGGAGGTCTAAGGGTAAGGTGTCGGACTTCTGTGCTGGGGTCCAGGGTTCAATCCTCGACCCCGGCACAGATTTATCTGAATACTAAACCCTTCCTTCACCTCTTGCAAGACGTGTATTAATCACAACTTGTGAATGTGGGGAATGCTAGGCCTCTTACGTGGTTCGGATTCCACGTTAAACTGTAGGTCCTTCATTTCATTTCGCAATCACCCTACCATTACACATTTGCGTAAGTGCGTATAACCCGAACGGTTAGTAAGACGTGGTGATATAATATTATTAACAATAATATTAATACTAATAATACAAACAAAAAGTAGTGAAAGATAGTCTTGGATACTAGACGAACCAGGATGGATCAATGGTGCTCAAAGTCAGAGGTTTCGGGTTCAATTCTCGTGTCTAGGTTGTCATTTTTCACTTGATTGAAGTTTATTATAAAGTTTTTTTTATGAGCATAGCTTCAGGATTCTTTCGGATTTAGTTTTACCCTGTAATATAAAAAGCTTACCTTGACGTTTTACACTCTGGTATAGCTTATAAGATGAGGTCATAGAGTGATTCATCAAGGTAAGATTGTCAAATTTCAGGATAAAAGGGGCTGTACATCGTTGACGTTTGTAATATAATTCCACTGAAGGCTTATTTTGGAACTTTTCTAATACGAACCATTGTTTTCGAAAGCCACGAGTAAATTGTTACGCCATAATACTTGAGTTTTTATTAGAGAATAAAACCCTTGGAAATGAACCTAATACAATCACTAATCATCCCACCTGCCCCGGTGGCCACATGGTTTAAAGCGTCACTCTCGCAATATACTAGACTACCAATGACTGGAAGATCGAGGTTCGATTCTCGGTTGGGTGTACTGAGGATATTTTTTTTTCCTAAATAGCTTTCCACAATCCATCCACGAAAATGTGTGAACATTTCTTCTAAATCAAATTTCTAACCAATCCCTAACCCATTTGTTTAATTAGTTCATATACGTCTTACTACCCATCCGATTTAAAAGTTGTACCATTTAAACTAATTTGTTAGTAGGTATGTGAAAGGATTGATTCAGATGAAGTGTACCCGCATTCGCGTGGAGGGAGAGAAAATAAACAATTAGCAAAAACGACCCTTAGTTTACTAGACCGGGCTTCGACTCTCGTTATTCCCGTGATCGACAGATAATTCTATTGCTAGATTTAAAATCATTAGACTACCATAATGTTATTTTCCATTGTTGATTTTAGTAAAATGTCTCACGTACCAGAACTAACTATTAGCATATTTTATGGATTTTTCATGTCACTTTATAATGGGTACGGTAGATTATAAAAAAGTGATTGTGATTTATCCGACAAACAGCGATTGAAATCTACTATAATTGGTATCCATTGTCAAAATATTGACGTTGCCTTTTTGATTGAAGGTTTACTATTCAGGATAGAACTACTACAACTACTACCTCTAGTGGTTATTATGAGCTGCGGTCCACCCAAACACCGCACACAAAGGTTACTATTTAAGTTGAAAGCGAGATATACCTACGACGTAGCGTTATATGTACACTACGAGCAGAAAGTTAGCTGATATGTTCCAAAGGCGTAAGAGAGGGATAGACAATAATTCGGATAAGGATAGAGACAGGCTTTGTTGGTGGGTCCTTTCAAACATGTTTGAGCAATTAGCGAACACAGAATAACCATTGGCCGCCTTTGAACACCGTTCAAATTCCTATTGACAAATTAATTTCGATCTGTGCTGTAATAGAGTTATAGAGATGTTTGCCCCGAAAAGTTACCTATTAAAACGTAACAACACAATGAGTTATAAAATATATTACTCTTCAATGTTTGGTTGGTAAAATGGATCAACAGATTTGTTAAATAAATAGTACAGTACACTGCTCAGACTTTCTCCCGCTTTTATCCTAAAATAAATATTTACAAAAGGATTCTTTTATATAACACCTCAAGAGTTAACAAAATGTCCGATAGGATGGATTAAAATAAATCATATTTATTATAAATAAGACTTGAATATGGTATAATATCACCGAAATATGTCGCCATAGAAGATTAAATCTTTAACAAATCAGGAGAAGAGAATAAAAAATATAAACCAAGAAGGTATAACCTTATCAAAAACTCATAAGATTTGTGAAATAAAATAATAGGTCTATACATTTTTGTAGAAAAACTAAACTAAATATCGTAAATAAGACAATATAATATACTGTTACTTAATCTATGGCAATAGGAACTAGGAACACTGTTACATAAAAATTGGTGACCTGGTAGTCTAGGGTAAGGTGTCAGACTTCTGTGCTGGCGGCTGGGGTTCAATCCTCGGTCCTGGCACAGATTTATCTGATTACCAAACCCTTTCTTCACCTCTGACAAGACATCTTGTAAATGTGGGGAATGCCAGGCCGCCACCGTGGTTCGGATTCCACGTTAAACTGTAGGTCCTTCATTTCATCTCACAATCACCCTACCATTACACATTAGCGTAAGTGCGTATAACCCGAACGGGTAGTAAGACGCGGTGCTAATAATAATACATAAAAATTGAGAAAAGAGAGATATCTTTGGCCACCAAAGAGCATAAGAATCAAATTAGTTTTCAAAAACCTGAATTAAAAATTACAGTAATATATTTACATATAGCTGAGAAATTACAGGTTTTATAAAAATATATTTCAATTAAAAGATTTTTATTTTTAATAGTATACAACTCTACAACGATAAGATATTTCATATCTCAAATAGTTGTAGAGAAATGATGAATATTGGAAAATTTCCCCTATATAAAGTATCCTCAAAGCCATTTTCATGAGAAAATGACAACTGTCATCTTGTTTATAATGATAGACAGTATCTAGATATAAAATTTAATAAAAATCGATAAAGCGTATTTTGAGAAAATAGATTTTTTCTCTTTCTGCCCTTGAGTAAACTACCCTTAATAAATGAATCATTCGATCCGGGCGACCTTATAAAAACACCAGATACCAAGTTTTAGCCCAATTGGTAAAATATTTTCAGCTCTAGCTCGAGGTAAAGGCAGACAGACAACCGGCATTGCGAAAACAACTTTTTTCGGTTTCATGGGCTTATAAAATATCGACATTTATAAAAATCCAATTTGATTTTTTTTACTATCACAATACTTTCTCTCCAAGGTGAGAGAGAAAGTAAAAACAAGCCTATTGTTGAGATTTCAAACTGAGATTCCTATCAAATAATGAGTTCCGGAAATTAGAAGCCTCCAAGATATCAAATTAAGTTAATTTTGATTTACACGTCTGTTTTGTCGAATATTCATAGATAAAAAAATGTTAAGAGGAAATGTTTGTTTTAGCACTGCTTCTTACTATCCATTCATGATACCCGCATATTTACAAACTACGGAATGAGGAAAGTACGATTTGGGAGGAAATGTGTTCGTATTTATGTGAAGAAAGAGTGGGAATACTGTTTAGGACCTTCACTCTTCTTCATTAGAAACATGAACCAAATTGGCACCTTGATACTCTTGTACTTGTAAAACAATTTCAACGAGTTTGACGTCTTGGACCATATACCTACCTATGGGGTGTCTTTTGAATCGTTTATTTCATTTAAATAAATTAAGTTTTCCGCACATCTACAGCAATAGATTTGAAATAAACGCATGCCATATCTTGGCAAAATATGTTATACAATTTTATCCCATTTTAGGTTAAATTCCTGCGTATAACCCAAACGGTTAGTAATACGCGGTGCTAATAATAATAATAATAATAATAATAATAATAATAATAATAATAATAGGTTGAATTCCCAATTTAGAACCTTAGTAACATACCTTTGTAATTAAAGACGGATAGGCCAGTTGGGTAGTAAGACATGGTTTAAAATACAAATACATCTGCGGCGTGACAGAGGGCGTAGGGGAAGCGGGGAGGGGGCAAACATTCGTACTAAACATGCGAGTGACGTCACAGGTCTACCTCCTATCCAGACCTACCAATGTAACACGTGTATATTCCCCTGACGTAACGCAAGGATTCCATTGTAACCAATTCATGGTGGAAGGATTTGAAATATTCATGCAACGCGCGTTACCGTCCCTATTCGAATGAGTTTGTTTCCGACCAACAACATCCCCTGATTCCAACACTTCCAAGGGGGAGTAAGGGGGTGGGGTGTGGTGTCTGGTGTTGTCTATCTTCCATCACTCTCCAACTCATCCTGTTGCCATGGCAACATAAATAGCAACAATTCATCTCAGATGAGTTGAGAGCTCGCGAGTAAAGAGGTAGACAGGACTCAGATCGGGCCGATGGTATCTTCATTTCGGTAGGAATTACGTTCCGGAAGGCCCTTTATCCTACTATTAGATTACTATACAGTAGGAATCAGATAAGAAATAAAGCCTTCCAGAATGGTAGTAGGAACTCCGTATTGGAAGGCGCTTTATCATACCAATATAGTACTATATTATTATTATTATTATTATTATTATTATTATTATCACCGCGTCTTACTACCCGCTCGGGTTATACGCACTTACGCTAATGTGTAATGGTAGGGTGATTGTGAGATGAAATGGAGGACCTACAGTTTAACGTGGAATCCGAACCACGGTGGAGGCCTGGCATTCCCACATTCACAAGATATCTTGTCAGAGGTGAACGAAGGGTTTGGTAATCAGATAAATCTGTGCCGGGACCGAGGATTGAACCCCGACCGTATAGTACTATATAAAGTCAGAGATGAAATAAGACCTTCTAGACGGGCTTCCTAACAAAATCAGGGTATAGTGGGCCGATAAGAGCCAGATCGGGGCTCTAATTCTGGCTGGCCCTACAGAGCTGTATCTTCCTA
Source organism: Timema cristinae (assembly GCA_039000515.1). Lineage (NCBI taxonomy): Eukaryota > Metazoa > Arthropoda > Insecta > Phasmatodea > Timematidae > Timema > Timema cristinae. The sequence continues at coordinate 23,019,918 of JBCFYV010000001.1, forward strand.
TATGGATTCCTGCGCTCCCTTTTATCTAATGCGGGCGCATTTTATATATGAGTGTGTGGAATGCCAGGTCTTCACCGCGGTTTGGATTCCACGTTAAACTGTAGGTCCTCCATTTAATATCACAATCACCCTACCATTACACATTAGCGTAAGTGCGTATAACCCGAACGGGTAATAAGACGCGGTGATAATAATAATAATAATAATAAATAGGGTGAAATATCTAGAGAGTTAAGAAAAGTGCTTAAACAATTTTTATATATTCAAACGTAAAGTCAGGATATCTAAATCGGTCTCTTTTGATAAATAATATCAATACCAATAATATAGTAAGATGTTATCAATGCTTGTAGAAAAATTGTGTTTATATTTTCTAAATTATTTGTTTCCTACCAAAATACTACTGTACTTGTGTTGACAACTTTTTTATATGATTATGTTTAACACCTTGGTTATTGAATATGTAATCCAAGGAGTATGGGCGAGGAGGGTTATTTTTAGTGAAGAAGCATAAGCATGGAGATGGAATAAGAAAACACAGTAGACAAATAACATATTGAAAACTTCCCCAAGTGCAACCAGGACAAGATTCGAACTAAGATATCTACGTCACCAAGAATCAAATGTATTTCCATACTGTTGCTTTATTGGCTGCAAAGAATAATAATTATGTCTTCACCAATATTTTCACTTAAGCGCCATTTGGTAAGTTTAATGTTTTTAAATAAAAAAATTCTTTTTTTTGTTCAACGAAAGTAGTTATTCTATTTCCATTACTCTAGAATGAAATATTTTAGAAAATACAAACATATTACTTTGCGATCATAATTGATGACATTTACTTTGTTATTAATATGTTTTCATAGATATTGATACTATCTATGAAAATGACAGTTACAAATCACAAAAACTACGCATATATTATATAAATGAGAATTGTTTTAGTAACGTTTATAACAGCTGTTAAAATAGTTTATTCCTGTTGAAATAGAACTGTAGCTTTAAACTGAAGTATATCATTCAGTGTTATATATTATATAATATATAAGTATGTGTGTGTGTAATGACAAGCAGGGTTAGCTAAAATCAACCATCTAGACATGGGTATCAGGAATGTCGCCAGGGTAAGCAGAGCTAGTATTAACTCCAGCTGTAATATGAGGTTCTAATCTATTAGTAACACAGTCCGACACCTTAGCTCAGTTGATAGCGTGTCTTCCTACTGATCTAAGGAGCCCAAGTTCGATTCTCGACATGGTAGACAAAGTTATCTTTGATGAAAATATGGGTTTACCTCTTTCACATTGATAAATTGACGGCCGGGGACTGGATGTTGTGCCTGTCCTGGTCTTAAGTTGGATTATAAGGTATATGAAGCTACGACATGCTTAGCAAGCCGGTAGTGGAAAATATTGGCTTGAATAAATAAGTGACCTAAATCAAAGGCGGGAATCAGTAATAGATATAAAAATAAATATAGTAACACAGTAATTTGTTAGGTAGCAACGGAAATAATTCCAAAATTAGGTGTTTAAAATGCAATGGAAATCGAGTGAGTGAAAACATGATAATTACCCGCTAATGATGTCACGTGGTCTAACGATTTACTCTCGCAGTAAACTAACCTGCTGATTTCGGATAGATAGGAGTTCGGATATTAATCGGGTTTACTGAGATTGGTTTTTACCAAATTGTTTTCCACTTCGATTCCACGTAAATTCAGATACACTCCTTTAAATATAATCTCCTTCATCCCTAAGATCATTAGCGTAATTAGTACATAGGTTTATAACCCGAACAGGTAACAAGTCGTGGTGCTAGAAAAAAAAATTGCAGCTCAGGGGGAAAAGATTTAAGTAAAGTCATTACTTTGGTTTCTTTAAATCCAAATGGGCCGGATTATTGTAAATTTTTGTTCACTAAAATTGAAAATAAACTAAGCCCTGTTACATTTTTATGCAACTATGTAAATAAAAATATCCATATCAAAGAAGATAAAGAACTGTATATTTGCGAAATATTATAAGCTACAGAATTATGTTTTAGCAAAGTTTTCGTTTTAAAATCAAATAATTTAGAAGGAGATTCTAGACTTATATGCCATGTATTTTATCCAGTTCAAGCATTCGGAAATAATAGTTGTGCTAAATCCAGATACTGATGTTTTTGTACTTTGGTGTTCATTTTTGTTAAAAAAAACTTCAAGAGGCTCACTTACAGCTGCAAAGGTTTATGGTTTAATTCAGATCCAGCTAAAAAAATAAGTCGGATTTTAAGATGCCATTTAGCTTCACAATCACTTTGAGAAAACGTAATTTTAAACTTGCCAGCATTACATGCCTTGACCAGTTATTATAAAACATCATTTAAGTTTATTTTAAATGCCTTGAATCTTGCTAATTGCCACCAATTAACACCCTCTTTGTTATAAAATTGAAATGCAATTATTCCAGAACAGTTTAATCAACTGAAAAAAATATGCTATTATATCTTATGCAAAAAACATTTCAGCAGATGAGATTTGGTTCTGATAAATTTCTCCAGCGATTGACTTTAGCATGAACTAATCACGAGCACTCTGCACTTTTTGGGCATTATGTTTGCATTGTCTGAGATCTTATTTGGCAAAAAGGATACGGATCATTATTTGAGCCATTACATTTTGAAGAGTTTGGATACGAGCTCAAAGAAAATTCTGCATTTGGTCCAAGACTATGAACAAAATACCAATACAGCTAACCTTACTATGCCGTGTGGATGTAAAAAATGCATGTAGTAACAAATTGTATAGTTTAAAAACTTGAAAAAAAAAACTGTGTATAAGTTTATGTATATAATACTTAGCACCGCGTCTTACTACCCGTTCGGGCTATACGCTTAAGTACTAATTACACTAATGGGCTAGTAATTGTGAAGGTTGAATATAGAAGAAGTGAACCCGCATTTGAGTAGAGGAAGAACGGAAAGCCATTTAGGAAAAACCACCCCAGCTCGCCCGAGCGAGATCCAAACCTCAATATCCCCGTCCTCAGCAGTCCAGATCAATACAAAACTATCGCGTTAGCCAACTAATCCACTGAGGCGGGATGTTATATAAATGTTCAGATGAAAAGCGTAAACACTTTGAAGCCAACAAATACATTTTAATTTGTTCTACAATAAAAACTTTAAAAATTGTGAAAACCTTTATTTTCCCTTGATAATTCTTTTTTACTATGATGTTCTGTCCAAAAGGTACATTTTTGTCACACTTGTGAGGATTCATTTTTCCAAAAACCATGTAAAAAGTTAGTTCTTCGATCACGTACCAATCGCCATATGGTATGTAATGTAAGAACGTATTTGACAAATAAATCGCCTGGTAATAGGAATTTTATTAAATTCAATGGCCTTCTTGAAATATTAAAAATAAAAACACAAAATGCGTATCTCATATTTTGCAAACAAAACCTCTCCAGCGTCCTGTCTATATTACAGATACAATTTTAACACGCTCAGCTTCCCATTGGAAATTTTCTAAATAACCTATGTATGAATGGTAAAATGGGGACTAAGTGGGAAATAGCTCACCATTGATACAGATTTAAATGGCTTTATTTACCCCGGCAACACTATACCTATGGATAACTGGTCAAATAGGGACTGAAAGAGGAATAACACATCACAAGTGCAGTTTAAACAAACTCTACTTACCCTGGCAAAACTCTAAAAAAGCTTATGTATGTTTGGTCAAATGGGGACCAAGTGGGAAATAACATATCACAGGTACAGTTTAAACAAGATCTGGCTACCTATCAACATTCTAAAAAGCCTATATTTGATGGGTCAAATGGAGACAGAGTGGGTGAGAACATGTCACAGGTAGTTTCAAAAGCTTTGCATACCCTGTCATCACTCCACTACGCGCCACTGCTACTGGGTTAATATCAGTAGTAAAAACCCCCGCAGGTAAAAATCTCAGCACAGCTTTCCCTCTCAACTAAACAGGTACGTGTTACATTGCAACCACTGATTTAAACCTGAAGTGCTAGAGTTGATACGATATAGCAGGATTTGCGTTAAGTGCTGGATGAATTTTGCATTCTCTAGGGACTTGGTGGGAATATGTATATAATTCATCTCCCCCCCCACGTTGCCATAACGTTTAGCAATCATCTCGTACACTCTGTTACAAAATATGAAGACAAAGAGTTAGTTTAAGGCTTTAGAATAATCGAGTAGAGGTTTCTAAACGTCAGACACCAAGTGGGTTTATCACGTCACTGGGTGGAGCTGTCCAGGCAGTAGAAAATCAAACAGATGAGGAGAATATATATGACAAAACAATGTGTGCCGAGACACCCTATTATGATATATTACAACATTCAAGTCCCAAAGCTCTTCTCTACGATCCTATTCCAGATACCTTTCACTCACCAGGAATTTAGGCATTAGTTATCAACCTTTATATATGTGGATTGTTGTACTTTTAGGAGTGTCAAATGACAACTTTTAAACTATGTATACGAGTATATATACTCAAAAATCATGAGGTTATAGAAAATGTAGTTTTAGGCCAGTTCCAGTAAGCACCATACTCGTGTATTGTTAAAGATTTAGTCAATATTTAAACAAAGAGAAATAATTATTTGTAATATCTCAGCTTCTAAGCAAACCCCTATAACATATTTGAAAAAAAGTTATAAGCAATACTTTTTGAATAGCTTTAACAGCCTTAAGAACTCAAAAAGGCATAATTTTAGTCATATTTGCAAGTGACTGAAAGGTTAAAGTTCGCTCTCAGCTGTGTGTGCTGAGGTAGTTTTATAAAAGGTTTATCACACATTCTCAACGCTAATACATGTGCAGGCTTACTAAATTCTACCTTTATCTTCCCACACCATTAGTTTAAATATGCAACTCTTTCTGACGGATTATTATAAAACATATTAAAAAATTGTATGGCATACCACAAAGATTTTCTCTTTTATCTTATAATATATAAATTTACTAATAACTCGAAAGATTTGCTAAACCAAATAATTTTTTTTTGTAGGAACACTCGCCTATAGATCATAAATAAAATAATATACATTGTTACAGAAACATTGAGAAAAGATTGACATTTCTATCCACCAGAGAGCATAAAACCCAACTTAATTTTAAAATAACTTCATAACTTATTAATGTTTTTAGCTCAGAAATTATTGGTTTTGTTAAAAATTATTCCAAATTAACAATTTTAATAATACTACAACTTTACAGTGATAAGTTATTTCGTATATAAAATATTTACGGAAATTTGATAAATATTTTGAAAGTTCTGCTTTTGGAAAGTACCCTTGGAGTCATTTTCATGGGTAAATGAGAGTTGCCATTTTGATTTTAATGTAAAAATACATTTAATCAAAACCGTTAGGGGAGATTTCAAGAAAATTAATGGTTTCCCTTTTTGCCTTATAAACTAACCTTACTTTTAGGGTAAGATATCTAATTCCAAAAATTCCTCGGGGGAAACTTATGAAATTCCTAGATAACAAGTTATAGCCCAATCCGTAAAATAATTTTGATTTTAGGCCGATATACATACTTACAATACATATATACAATACATACATACATACATACATACATACATACATACATACAATACATACATACATACATACATACATACATACATACATACATACATACATACATACATACATACATACATACATACATACATACATACATACATACATACATACATACATACATACATACATAAATACATACAACATACATAATACATCATACAATCATAAATACATATATCAACATACATCATATATACATACATACATACATACATCAACTAATACATACATATATATATTACACATAATATATAATATACATATACATACATACATACATACATACATACATACATACATACATACATACATACATACATACATACATACATATATACATATATACAATACATACATACATACATACATACATACATACATACATACATACATACATACACACATACATACAGAGAGATGGCGTCGAGAAAAAAAAATCTATTTCAGGGAGTCATGAAAAGTCACATTTATCAAAATCTCAAGTTTGATTTTTCGATGATCACAATATTTCTTTCTCCAAGCGGTTGAGATAAAGTAAATAGTAATATATTAGCACATAAATATATTTATAAGTTATATAAACATTGTGAAGTGAATTTATGATGGTTTAGTAGATTTTGAAGGAACTGTACCTGTCAATATTGCCTGGCAATTCATTATTACCGTGGAAGCTATTATCTGCAGTCAGTTGTTATAAATACAAATATCAGCCAATTACAAAAGAGAAACTTTAGCGCGTAGAGATTACAAACGATCCCTAAGGACCAGAAAACGGACCTGCTTTTATTTGAATAAAAAAAACCCAGGGAAAACTTTGTCCGAAACAATGTAATCTTTTGTAGACCTGTTATATACGAATATTACAATGTAAGCCCCTGGTAAAAACTAAAATATGGTGCAGATATTTCGCATAGAACTTTGAAATAACACAAAATAAACCTAATTTGTTAAACAACGTTGTAGTATAGTGATCAGAGCACCTGGCTGCTGGCCTATAGGTCCTGGGTTTGATTCTCAGCTGGTAATTGAGGATTTTTCTCGTAAGTGGAATAGTTCTCATAATAACCTATGTTTAGTTAATTAGGCTTGTGTTAGGTTTAAGATCTTTATTGGCTTCTCCATTCCTATCATATTCACTATCCTCTCATATCATAAGGACATGTAAAGAGCCTCTCCGGAAAGGATGTACGATTAGTACATTCGGGAAACTGTATATTAGTACTGACTAATATTTCCTCAAACTGACTTATAGATTGATGTAACCCGGACATGCCATTATTAGGCCCTATTAACCTGATTTGTTTCATTGGTAGCCTGTTTGAGAATACATAAAGCTACAAGTCTTTTTTGAAAGAGTAATTTTAAAAAGTTTTAAGACTTAATACCTTAATTTAAGTCAGTATGGTATTTTAAATTTTACATTACTTGTTTAGTGTTGATGTAAATTATATAAATTCGAAATTAGGCTGAAGGAAAGATATAGAAAATATAAACATAGAACTCTGTATTTTTAGTTTTATTTTATTATTGATAATAATATATATCAGAAGTGACAGCTGCATATCTCATGACTTGGCATTTGAATATGCAAAACTAAATCTTTTAAATTTTATAGTTATTAGATTACCCTTTACCTTTATAATTGTAAAATATTCATAGATTTACATGTTTGTTTTATATATATATATATATTTAGCACCATATCTTACTACCCATTCGGCTTCCACGCTTAAGTACTAATTGCGCTAATGGATTAGGAATTGGGAAGATTGAATTTAGAGTTTGTTAATTCATATTTGCTTGGAGGGAGAGTGAAAACCATTTATGAAAAACTACCCCCAGTTCACCCGACCGAATTTCAAACCTCGATCTCCCCGTCCCCGACAGTCTAGCTCAACACGACTAGCGCGTCAGCTAACTACGCCACCGAGACGGGTTGTTTTATATAGTTTTCAGTTAATCTTCTACTTTATGGTACAATAATCTATGGTTACGTATCCTCCAAAATATCAATAAATTTCTATAGATTTTTTTGGTCAATTGGTATTTTTGAGAGCTAAAAAAATACATGTTTAAAACGTTATAAAACCAATTAAGTTTTGAAATATTAGCGTTAAATACAATAAAATTTAAACTACTTTATTAGTATAGAACTAAATAAATCGAGGAAATCATTAATGTCAAACGACTACCAATATGCATTTTAGTTTAAATATGTTATGTCCAACACCATTAGCTCAGTTGGTATCGTGTCTGTCTACTGATCTTAGCGTCCCGGGGTTGATTCCAGGCATGGCCGAAAAATTTATCATTGTTGAAATTAGGGTTTAGCAGGGAACGGAGGTTGCGTCTGTTATAGATTTAAGTTAGTCTATAAGTCGTGTGCTGATATAAACACTCGATTCAGAAAGTGCACGTTAAATACCACATATAAATGAAAAAAAAAATATATAACTAAAAAAACTTTTGATATCAGTATCATCCATTAGTAACTTAAACTATGTAATATGATAAAACAGGATTAAATAGGGGGATTTTAAGGTTGTACTAGCTTTAACGCCTGGTAAAGTTTGGGGAAATAAGGTAAAAAACTACTCTCTTAGTAAAATCATCTGGAATTGAACCCTAACATTTAAATTAGAGCTCTCAGCACTGTCTATGAAACTTAACTCTTAACTCTAGTAAACATTATTTTTGATTATATTTTAATTTGTAATCTTGTGAATGTGGGGAATGCCAGGCCTCCACCGTGGTTCGGATTCCACGTTAAACTGTAGGTCCTCCATTTCATCTCACAATCACCCTACCATTACACATTAGCGTAAGTGCGTATAACCCGAACGGGTAGTAAGACGCGGTGCTAATAATAATAATAATTTAATTTGTATTTATTGTTTTACAAATATAATTCCAATGATAGCTTAGAACAATTTTTTGGTCATCGCATCTTAGTAACTATTATATCATCATCATCATCATATCATCATCATCATCACTCTTACTTACCGTTCGGTTATACGCACTTACGCTAATGTGTAATGGTAGGGTGATTGTGAGACGAAATGAAGGAGCTACAGTTTAACGTGGAATCCGAACCACGGTGAAGGCCTGGCATTCCTCACATTCACAAGTTATGATTAATACACGTCTTGTCAGAGGTGAAGGAAGGGTTTGGTAATAGTAACAATCCGGGCTGTATTTAAATGTAATCATTACACGAGTGTGTTGGGGATGAGTTATGTTGAATTAAGAAAAATTAAACCCACTTTGATGATCACATGGTCTAAGACGCTACTCTAGTTTTAGACTGTAGTGCTGACGACGAGGAGATCGAGGTTCAAATCTTGATCGAGTGTTTTGAAGGAATTTTTTATCAAAAATTATTTCCCATTATTCATCCACGTAAATGCGGGTATACTTCATATAAATATAACCTTACTTATCCCTAAAACGATTAGCGCAATTAGTAAATTAGTACATAAGCGTATAACCTGAAAGGGTAGTAAGACATGGGGCTAGCAAAAAATAAAGCAAGAATTGACCGTAATTTACGTATAAAGTGAGTAGAAACTATTTAGAAAAAAAAAAAACACAATACACCCGACCGGAATTCGAACCCTAATCTCATAGTATCCAGTCTAATCTATTGACAGAGGGACGCCTTTCAGCGTTCGACCACTAAAACGAATCGTTAAAAAAGGTTTCTAATTTATTTATACGATGAATTAAAGGATACCACTAAGAATCAGAGTTGAGTAGTTTTATCTTGGAGGAAATGAGCTCATGTTAACATGAAAAGTTAAAATCTTGCTAATAATCACAGTCAGAAAACAATCCCCTCTACACCCGGCTGGAAATCGAGCCCCGATCTTACTATCAATGAAAACGAATTGAAATACAATATAAGGTATTTCATGGTGGGAAGAAAGAAAACTAAAGTTAAAGCAAGTAATTTTTTACAAGCTTTACCTTAAAAAATTAATTCTGGACACAATAAATAAAATATTGCTTCCGTACCTACAGTAGCCCCATGGCTTCTTTGGTGCTGACTGACAGTTCACAGCTGACTTCTCTGACAGTCAACAGAAGTGACAGCAGCTAAATACATGATTTGCAGATAATATGGTTCGGCGTAGGGATACATAATTTGGTCTGGTAACTTTTCAAAGCCATTAGCTGTCAGCTGTGAGCTGTCACTCAGCACCAAAGAAGCCATGGGGCTACTGTACATACATACCCAATCACTCCATTTACTCACTGGGTAGGTAAGAAACTGTGCACATAGCTCAAACAATAACTCAGCACAGAATCCATTCTCACTAATTTCTTCACACTTCCCTATCCTTGACTACTCCCTTCGTTTCAACAACACCCGTACACCGAGTCATACATGCTCTATTATTCTTAAAACCCTTAATTTTCTCTTTTACACACATTCATCTACAACATTTAGCCACGTCTTACATGGCCTACCCCTTCCTTTTGATCCACACACACTACCTTAATATATTTGCTCCATCACTCGATACAGAGTCATTCTCTCACAGGCCCGGATTAAACACTCTTGGGGCCCTGTGCCAAATAGAACTTGGGGCCCTTAGAAGTTAATTCCCCAATGAACAATTTGGAATCTTACATACACATCATACATGGATAGATTTATTTAGAGACATATTTTTTTGCAAACATTTAGCAATCATGGTGAGTACTGTGAGTTTTTTATTAACATATTAATTATTGATACTTAGTACACTGGCGCAGCCAGGATTCGTTTTGTGCAGGAGGTGGAGGTGGTTGGCGAGAGGGTGGGTGGGGGTAATTTTACTTACCAACCTAGCAGGGCCCATTGGTTTTTCCCGCGGAAAATTTTGAAAATGTAAGTACTGCAAAATGCAAATGCATCAAAACAAATACAATAATATCCAAAATAATTTAAAATTTATAAAAATGCGCCAGTGCTTTAGTAACTATTAGACTATACAGTCTATTATATACTGAGTTCGTTATAGTACTATAAATTAAGCGCTAATAATATAATAATACTGGAAATTATATAACTGTAAATTATATCTGTTAGTTGCATTTTATGTAATCCGCAGTCTACTGATAAAGTAGTAATAGTATTAGTATTATAAACATTATTTAATTTTTGAAAACTTTTTTGCATTCTTCTCACGTCGCATTTAGTTAATTCTTAAATATTAAAGTTTTATTATTCTACCACAGAAATTATTGTCAATAGATAATCATTGTTTATTTTTCTATAAAAAAAAGTCAACGGTATCGTCTGCAGATACGTAGTATTTCCGGTTTGCAAAAGCATGAGTTAGTTTTTAAATACGGAATGTTGGACTCCACGTAATACCAGGTTACCAGCGCCCTTTGATTAGGGAATTTCTAGATTAATTTAGGATAAATGTTACGAAAAAACATAAACATAACCTAATTAAATATTGAAATATAATATTATCAAAAAATAAATATGACAAGTCAAAGTGATTTATTTACCTGGCGGCGGGGGGACTCAACTTGAGGGACCCCTGTGCGTGGCACAATTGGTACATGCCTTAACCCGGGCTTGTCCTCTCAATATGCCCAAACCACTGTAAGACACTTCTTTAACATTGTCCTATCGGATTCCCTTTCAAACAGCACTCCTTCAGCACCCATTCATTACTGACTGTTCATTATAGTTTTTCCACAGACATTTCTTAGATATAGGCCTATATAGTTCCATCTGTATTCACCCTCCTCCTTAACATGCGTTCACTTTCACTCAGACTTAATTATTTGTCTGACTAAGGGGTGTAGATTGAGATTTTAATACAATATGTATTAAATATTTTAATATATATTTAAATCATAATTGACAGTGTTTCAATCACAAACATAATCCTCTTACTTTTCTAACATTGTATATTATGGACTGGGGCGAGAGGGCGGGGAAAAGATGATTAGAGGGATGTTTCTAAAGCCAAATAAAGTTAAAAGGAGTTAACTAAACCACTTTCTCCCTCATATTCAACGCTATTACAAACAAACCTGTTTGTCAGAAAATAAAGTTTTGGTCAGACCAAAACTGTTATCTCACTGGGAAAACAATGTTTGACTTGGGTATGATAGGGTTGGGTGAGTAATACCAGCCGACCCCATTTCCTTCAAAACCTTTCATCCCCCCCTCCCCCCCTCGCACTCTCCAGTAATGTTGTTTGTTAATACCCCCCCCTCCTCCCTTAACCCTAGCCAACAAGTTTACCGACGAGTCAGCGTCCCACATGTTATTAGTAACAAACCCCTCACTCCCCTATCACTCTATTAGCCTTTCCCACCTCCTGTCAAAGAAAGGATGGGGGGTGGGATGAAGATAATTTGTATTGCCCCTTTTCAAAACTCGAGACACATGTCAATATTCTCGGATACGTCCGCGCATTCATGCATTAGCTCGGAAGATGGAGAAGGCATAGTCCAATTTTCAGTGGAGGGTTATTTTATGAAAATACAAAGCCATTTGTTTGCGCTCAAAATCAATAACATTTTAATATACATGTATTTTTAGCCCCAAGTCTTACTACCCATTTATGTCATACGCTATAAAATAATTAAGTTACTATTTTTAAAGAGAAAGAAGTCTATTTTTAGTGGACATGTACCCACATTCGTGTGGAGGGAAAGTGTAAAACCAGTCTGTTGACTTGGAATAGATACTGTACGGAGGTAGTTAACATCAGGATATCTGTGGGGAAGGGAATATATGGAAGGGTGAGGGGATTACCGACAGTGGGAAGAATCTAGATTGAGATAAGAAAGAGGTTTGCAAATTGTTTCGTGATGATTGTGATGACGTATGTATCTGAGACATGGATAATCAGAAAGAGGAAACAGGGTTATTTGGAGGGTTTTAAAATGTGGTTGTGGAGAAGAGTGTAAAAGGTGAAATGGATGGATAGGGTGAGGAATGAAGACGTGTTTAGGAGTGTAGGAGAGGAAAGGTGCCTGATAAGGATGATAACCATGAGTAAAACGTCTTGGTTGGCCCGCACACCACGTAGGGATTGTTTAATGAAGAGGATCATGGGTGGGAAGATGGCAAAGGGAAAAGGAAGAAGAAGAACGTTTGGAATGATAACAGATAATTGTAAAGGAAGAAGATACAAAAGGATGAAAGAAGAAGCTCAGAACCGAGGAAAATTAAATATGTCCGGTTGATACCTGTCTCAGAACAGATTCACAGAAAAAAAAAAGATGAATTAAAAAACAAATGGGTAATCTTAACTCAAAGTATTAAGTCTTAACCTGATCGGTAAAATGGTTTTGGCTCTAGTTTCAGTTACAGATAAACATACACAAAAACATGTGGTATTGAAAAAAAAAGAAAAAAAAAACCCTTTTCGGGTTCAGGATGGATCATTAAACGTTGACAACGGTCAAATTCTCAAATTATAATTTTTTAACGATCACGATACTTTCTTTCTCTCCAAGGGTTAGCGATAAAGTTAAAATATTTTTTTTTATTAATATTGACTCGATATATTACTATTCTATAAAAAAAACTTGGTGCAAAATAAATTCACACGAAACTTTACCGTAAAAAAGTTAGGTGTTTAAACATGATACGAGAACACGGAGTGTATGTGAAAAGGTTTTTTGTTGCTGTTATTGTTGACATATTACGTTCGGGTTAATCTGTCATAAAACAACGTATACTCATAAATTTTCCGACCATAACAAGACAACAAAAAAAAAACCCTGATAAAACCTCCAGGTTTCTTTTCTAACTTTGAAAGATGGCAGAGGAAACATCATAAAGTTCTCAAAGTATCTACCTTTTTTTAAAAAAATTTTTTACACCATTATTTTTACAAGCAATATATGGGAGTGGCTGGGACCACGATTAGAGTAACTCTTAATCATTTGTACTCTTGTTATTATATTATTATTTATTATATTATTATTAAAATTAGCACCGCGTCTTACTACCCGTTCGGGTTATACGCAATACTCCTCTTAAATCAACGTGACTCGTAGACCAATTATTGTTTATCACCCCACAGGGATTCAAACCGACCGGTTGCGTTAGCTGAGTGGGAAGTGTGTTCGAATTCTATTCCCAGATACGAAACGATCAAGCCGAATGAACTTGGTGAGTAGCAGAGGTGAGAAGAGAAGGAAGCCTGTGCTTACTCATCCAAGATCGAGTCGAATTAATTTACTTTTCATTAAATTCACTCAGATTATGTTCTTAAAATTTTCAATATTTTTTTCTTCATTTATTGGATATTTAACGCCAATTTCTGAACCGATTGATTATATCAGTATACGAGAATTTCTATGATCGAGAACGAAAGGTCGTACCAATTTTATCTGGAAGGATATTTTAACAAATATCCAAGGTTATTTTCATCAAATCGACATGGGACCAACGGATTTACTCCCCTCCGAAAGAAGTTGTGCTACGGATTTTTATCGCTCCTGAGGCGAGCATTTTACACCAAGACCACCCGAGGTCAAACTATGCTCTTAGATAAAAGCAGTTAATACTATCCCGTACGAGAAATAAGGTAACCAACAATAATTAAAATGTGTTTAAACCAAAGAATTTATAAGGTATAAATTAATAAGTACTACGCCAAAAACATCTTGGTCATGATTGAGGCTGTACGATTATTAAAATATAATTATATACATATATGGGATTAAAGATACTATGATTTAACATGCTATCATCCACTTCGGTGCCCATAATCTAAGGCGTCACTCTCACTATAGCCTAGCCTTCCGATGACGGGGAGATTGTGGTTCGATACCGGTCGGGTGTAATGAGGGTGATATTACCTAAATGGTTTCCCACTGTCTTCACAACTTGTGAATTTGGGGAATGCCAAGCCTCCACATGGTTCGGATTCCGCGTTAAACTATAGGTCCTCAATTTCGTCACACAACCACCTTACCATTACACATTAGCGTAAGTGCGTATAACCCGAACGGGTAGTAAGACGCGGTGCTATTATTAATAATGATAATAACCCACTGTCTTTCCCCAAGGAAATGCGGGTACACTTCCTCTTAATTCAACCTTATTCACATCTAACTCATTCATAATAAGTGTTTAGCTCTAACGGGTGGTAAGACGCAGTGTTAAAAAAACTTGTAATCGAATGTTTTGCTTTGTATTCAGATTGTATTTGTCCCCTAAGAAAATAGAATCACAAAACATTTGATTAATTTAGTGATCAGGAAAGATAAAATAATAAAATGTATCTGTTTTAACTATTTTATTTCTAAAGTTTGGTAATAACTTTTTTGTGTACATTTTATTACAGGTGAATAAAATAACAGTTCTTTTTTAAGAACAATATGTTTTTGTCGTAGAATATGATAATTTGTGTTTAAGAAGTGCACATTTGATTCTAAAAAATCTACTTTTTTTCTCGGTTGGTAGCTTGTCTGTCTACTAAACTAAGGTTCCGGGTTCGATTCCTGAAATGGTCGAAAAACTTATCGTTGGTGAAATGTGGGTTTTCCCCTTTCATAGTGATTAATTAACGGCTGAGTGTCGTGTCTGTTCTATATTTAAACTATTTAATAAGATGTGTGCTCATATAATCATATGGTTCAAAAAGTGCACGTTAAAAAACCTTGAGTAAATAAAATAACAATAAAATGTCGACAACCGAAACAGTAGTAAGACGCGGTGTTTAAAAAACACTAAAAATATAATCTATATTTTACAGATGAATATATTTCTTATAGGGGTGAAGGATACTTTATATTAAAAAATATATTTTTAAACTAGTCTGGATATTATTTATAATGTTAAACTATTCTTAGTCGCTCTGAGAAAGATGTATTGTGATCGTAAAAAAAAAATGCACTTTAGATTTTGATGATTAATGGCGACCGTTTCATAACGTCCTGGAACTCAAAAAATTTTGTTTTCGCAATGCTGTATATCTGTATCTTGATGGTGACCTGGTGGTCTAGGGTAAGGTGTCAGACTTCTGTGCTGGCGGCCGGGGTTCAATCCTCGGTCCCGGCAAAGATTGATCTGATTTCCAAACCCTTTCTTCACCTCTGACAAGACATTTTTGTGAATGTGGGGAATGCCAGGCCTCCACCGTGGTTCGGATTCCATGTTAAACTGTAGGTCCTTCATTTCATCTCACAATCACCCTACCATTACACATTAGCGTAAGTGCGTATAGCCCAACGGTAGTAAGAAGCGATGCTAATAATAATAAATGTATCTTGACCTAGGGCACAGACAAAGAAATCCTTCTCTGTGGCCTAGGTCGATGGGGCTAAAACTTGATATTTAGTATTTTCATAAGGTCCCAGCGAGGAAATTTTAGAATTAGATATCCAGATTTAAGATTAAGTGATTTTTAACTAAGACCAAAAATAGAAATTATCATTTTCTTGAAATCAGCCTTAAAGATTTTGATTAAAATTCGTATTTAGGTACTGATTAACATTACAAATAAATTAATTTATCTCATTTATCCAGGAAAATAGCTTTGACGTTACTTTACATTAGTGGGTATGTTCAGTTTTGAGAATATTCAACATGCCTTTGAGATAAGAAATAACTTATTGATTTCATCGAAAAGTTGTAGTGTTGTTAAAAGTTAAAAATAATTTATCTGAAATATATTTTGTAAAAAACATAGTTTATGAGAATTGGAAAGTATATTTTTAAAATTGAGGTCTGGGAAATTGATTGCATTGCTCTTTGGTGAATAGTGATGTTAGCTTATTTTCTCAATATGTTTCTATAAAAGTGTACATTATTTAATTCATACTCTTGTTGGAAGGTTTTTTTGCAACAAGGCATATTATTTTGTTTCACATTTCTTAAGAGTTTTGAGTAAATATCTCCATTTTTAACCAATGTAGTGAGTTTATGTGGTGTACCGTATTTTTTTTTAAATAGATTTTATGCCCAATAATGTCAAATGTAATGATTTTACTACAAGCTATTTATTAGTGTTAGTAGTGCTTTGTATTAAATACATTTTTTTAAATGTGTTTCCATTTAGCTCTCTTCTCTGTTCTATCCAAATATAATTATTTTAGTAATTAACTTCTGTAAATTTGGTTGTAATTTTCCCACTAAGCTGCACGATATCATGATAGCAAATATACATTTATTGATCAAACCTGAAATACCGATTTACAATTTTAATTGACAAAATACGAACATTTATTAAAATCTAGTTTATATGTCAATTTGTATATTCTTAGTAATATTTATTTGCAAAGTTTTTAGTTTTTATTGTAAATTTGTTGGATTACTAACCATAAAACTCAATGTTTATGGAAATAAGTGTTTTTTCGTTTTTACAGATAAAATTATAAAATCTAGACTTTTTATTTGGCTCGTAAGATGTTCTGAGAGTTTCTAAAATTATCATTGTAGTTTTTGCTTGGCGTTAAAAGGTTCAAAATTTATTTTAAATAGTTTATCCTTAAATTTGTGTTTCATAAACCATTATTAGATAAATATGATCGCATTTTCACTTTACATATTAATTTCCTACTACCCACTTCAGTGACCGCATGGTCTAAGGCGCTAATCTCGCAATTGACTAGACTAACGATGAAGGGGAAATTGAAGTTCGAATCTTGATCGGGTGTATTGAGGGTGGGTTTTCAAAATGTTTTTCTATTCTTCCTCCATGAAAATGAGAGTATATTCCCTTTAAATATAACCTTACTCATCCTAAAACTATTAATGTAATTAGCACATAAGCGTATAACTCAAATCGGTAGCAAGACGCGACGATAAAATAAAATTGAATATTACTAATGCAGATTTTACATTACGATAAATTTATCTATATTCCTTCCTTTACTTTTAGACATTGTTGATGCCTGCTGATTTAAATTTAATAAAAATTGGTATGTTAGTTCAAACATTATTATATATTATAATACACTTTTAGAATGTATTAAAAATATAATTAGATCTCTCTCTTTATACAGGATGTACTGTAGCATGTGGAACCCACTTCATCGGTGGAGAGAAAACCCCAAAAACACTTTAAAAAAAGTCTAATACAAATAATTGTCCCATTTGACCTTGTTTCCTATATATAGCCCTGCTTGTATTCCAGTAAACTGGGGCTGATTAACGTTATAGAAAGTGCTCAAAATGGCCAAATTCGGCTTGAATGTAAGCTTGAAGTCGTCGTGTCGTAGAATTCAGCACTGTCTTTTAAGAAAAAATACCAGTATTTGTTGGATTCTGTAAAAGCCTTCTTATGTAAGTTAACAAAGTATTTCAACGCTGGCAGTAGGTGTTGAATAAACAATTGAGTTTAGTTTACCCCACAAATAAAAATCTAATGGGTTTAATTCTGAGAAATGGTCTTTCACGACCTGTCTCCTAGATCGTTGGTTCAAGAAATGTTTGGATTCTCAGCTAAAACGTGCAATTATGGTACATAAACAGTTTAGTGAAACCACCTGGCTGTATTTTGGAAACAAGGTCAAATGGGACACATGTGTATACTATTATTTTTTTACTATTTTTGTGACTCCTGCTCACCTCTAAAGTGGGTTCTACATGTTTATATTCTGTATACAATTTGTAAAGTTCTAATAACTAATGGACAACTAAATATAAATGATCGGAACCTACATTCTATTTTAGCCATGCCTCTTAATTTATAAGTGAACAAATTAGGGATTAGACCCAAAATCCTTAGACGTTTTTAACTCCTTAAGTATATTCAAGATTTGACTATTTACGAAAATTTAGTATTCAAGATTCAAAAATAAAAATTTGTTATTTTCAAACATTAATATTGAAATGTTTTAGGGCTCTAATTCTGATTATTGTTGGTTAATCCCTCAACATAATTACAGGAATAACTTAACAACCAGACCTCAGACCATTGGTTTAACACTTAACTGAATGCATAAATGTTATAATAATGGAATTTTTGCGGAATGTTAACATTTAGCTACTGTACTCTTTATATTTGATATCATTCTGCTTTATTCATACTTTTTTCAAAGATTTGGATTCAAGTTCAATATTTGAAATATGAAGATTTAGATTCGTAAAATAGGGCATTTGACCCACATATAGAATGAATATATAGCTAATACCATTTAAATGCATCAATATAATATTTACATGAAAAATAACAATTAACTACACATTGTAAAGTTAAAACAAAAGGATTCAATATACAGCAAATTACTGTGCTGGGCGGGTGAGTATGTGATTACGTGGAAGGTTATCGTAACCGCATATCTATCTACTATAGTGCTCCGGGGGTAAGTGATAAAAAAAAGGATAAGTTAAAGTGCAAAAATAAGTGCAAAAAGAACAATTCTTTGCTCCTCTGGATGGTTTTGAAAAATATATATGATATGTTTGATGCTTCAACCAATAACTTGTGCACAAAAATAATATTTATATTGTGTAGCCTTAGTTAATTTTGATATAAACCACTTTTAAGGATTAGCTTCAAATTTACAGCGAGTATAGATTTTTTACTGCCATTAGCTGTTTAAATTATACTATCATTAGATGTTAATATAATTACGAGACTATTTAGTGAAAAATATTTCTATGTCTAAGTCTTAAATTAATTTACTGATACAGTTTCCTGAGTCATATTCATTAGTTAAGTGTGATAGTCACTTTTATTTTCATAAATAGGTAGCTTGGATGCTTTATACATTAACATAAGGGTCAAATACATATTCTTAGTATGTTTTAGATGAGGTTTTACTTGAAAAGTATTTGTACTTTCCCTTTGTGTGGAGCTATGTAATATAAATAGGACTTTGGGCAGGGCTATACTTTATACCAGAAAATCAGTACAAAAAGCCTTTAAGTATATGTTACGGGTAAAGTTCGAACCCGGATAAAGTCAATATTATCCAGACAATGATGACGTTATCCAAAATAAGTCGATAATGTTGAGTGAGAGGTGATTGAATAAGGCTTCTCGAAGTTTATCCAGATAATATTGACATTATCCACCGTACTCGGATTGTGGTCATTTCTATGGTTGAGGCTAGGTTTAGTTAGGTTAGGCTAGGTTAAGTTAGATTAGGTTAGGTAAGTTTAGGCTATGATAGATTAGTTTATGTTAGGCTAGGTTAATCTAGGTTAGGTTAGTGGAAAAAAAGCATAAAATGAGGAATTTTGAATGTTAATGCACTGATACGTTCCAATTTACTGTATAATTTCGAAATATTGTTTCAAAATAAAATTCATATAAAAACTTGCTTAGTTTTACAAATATTACTCCACGTTATTCTAGTCTTGCTGGCTAGTGCCGATATTATCCAGATACTGTCGTAAATGAGAACTAATTTTATCCACTGCATCCGGCTAATGCTGACATCTCCGGCTAAACTTGACATTATCCAGATTTCGAATACTACCCGTAACATATACAGTTTAATTTTCCGGGGATTATCAATTTAGCCCCGCTAACCTTTTAGCCATACTAATTAGACCTCATTGCCTGTTCTAATTTGGCCCCATGAACCAACAATACTATCCTTCTGTTTTAATACAGGTTTATTTGTTGTGTCAGAGATTAGGTTAAGCTAGTAAAACGTTCTCAATTTGGCCTGCAAAAATAAAAAATTTGTAATTTTTTAAAGGTCCTTCCTATAAACATTGGACTGTATATTGTGTAGATGATAATTATACGTAATTACCGTCTAGTTTGGTAATAAAACTGAGATTTTATTTATTTTATTTAGCACCGTGTCTTACTACCCGTTTGGACTATACGCTTAACTACTAATTACACTAATGGATTAGTAATCGGAAAGGTTTAATTTAAAGGAAGTGAACTCAAATAAGCTTGGAGGGAGAGTGGAAAACCATTTAGGAAAAACCACCCCCAGTATACCCGACCGAGAGTCGAACCTCGATCTCCCTGTCCTCAGCAGTATAGCTCAATATAACAATAAATGTCAATGTTGACAGCTTTTAAATAGTCTATTCCCTTTGGTTTGCAAACTCAAACAAAAATGTTACAATTAATGTTTCAGTATTCGCCGTAGGTTAGTAGATACAACAAATAGCGTGTGTTTACTTTACTTCGCGATTTTAATTCCAGTCACGCCAAACATCACGTGACAGGCTTGCGATTACTGTTTGTTCCACCGCCACTTCCTCCAATCCCTAACTAATCAGCCCCTCAAAAAAAAATGGTCGCGTTCCAATGGTCCCACGTTCTTTGCCCACAGACAAGTGGCTGAATCAAAATACGTCGTCTAAATATATTACTAGAATTAGGAAAGCAATTCACGTTTCTAGAGTACACCATACAAATAAAATACAAGTATTATGTCCGTATACTAGTTTATCATACGATATTAATCTTATATTCTTTATTTAGTTTGAAGTAATGTATGTTTGTTTAATATAATTTATATATAGGATAAATATAATCTTATATTATTAAGAAAACATTAGTTGATCTATATTTGTATATCCATACAAATGTTGGTACTTAATTTTACATAGTTATTTTTTTAACAAAACCTACAAGATTGTTGATACAACACAATATACACTAATTTGCATATAATGTAAACATAATGAATAAACGGACCCATGGTGTAGTAGTCAATGTACCTGGTTACTTACTAGCCTATGGGTCCAGGGTTCGATTCCCGGCTGGTACCTTGTGTACTTTTACCGAAAGGGGAATTACCCCAACGATCACCAGGTTTTGGTCAGTTAGGTTAAAAAATGGTACCACTGGTTACACACCCTCATTCCCACTATCATCATCTCATCATCATCTCATCGGGACATGGAAATAGTCTCTTCGGAAAGGATGTACGATTAGTACATTCGAGCGTCTCCTGGACAACGGTACATTAGTACCGGATATTCTTTTCACTACTGGACTACAAATGATATAGCACAGACACGCAATATTATTATTATTATTATTATTATTATTATATTTTAACTTGATAAACAATGATAATTCTTTTTATATTTACTTATTTTAGCACCTCTTTTGGGTTATAAGCATTTTCACTAATTACTCTTATGTGTTAGGGATTAGGAAGGTTGAATTTAGAGCAAGTGTTCCTATCTTTATTTATCATATATACAGAGTGGAAAACCACCTTAAGGACAATCTACCGAGATTTGAACCTCAATCTCCGCGTTATCGAAATAGCAGTCTATTGTGATATTGACGACCTAGATCATTCGACCACCGAAGAGGGATATGTTTTATTTAATATACTGTATTGTTTACTATTAATATATTCTTTTATTACCTTGATATGATGGCTATGAATACTTAATTCTACCTTAAGTATAAATTTACATCTTAAACAAGAAACAGGAAGTGATCACAAAAAAGACGAATTAGCGGGCCTATAACGAAGGGTGTAAGCAAAACACATCACAGGCGTTTAAGTAAGAGAAGAGATACTATAAATTTCACGTGGAATATGTTCACGAAAAGTGACACAAAAATAAGCTTTTAATTTGATAAATATCCAGATAAATAAAACAGAGCAGCAAAGTTATTTGATATCTTCAGGCAACACGAATCTCACAATGCACGATTAGAAAGTTTAAGGAGTTCTCAGAACTGATCACAATGTTTATCAGGGCCACAGCTAAAGATAAAGTTTTTAGTAACATAATTTTATAATGAGATATAATGTTTTATCTTAAGGATTTGGTATTCAATTTTGTATTCTGAAGATATACACTGAAACACAATCGATAAGGTTTTGAAACAACTGGTTTTACATCTAAAATAATTTGGTGGAGATTATTCAAGGAGTCCGTGTTCGAATCCCTGTTTACGACCTATAGGAGAGATTTATTTTAGCACCCATCTTACTACACGTTCGAATTATACGATTATATACTAATTACGATAATAGTTTTAGGGATTAGAAAGGTTATATTTATAGGAAGTGTACGTGCATTTGCGTGGAGGGACGGAGGGTAAAAATATTTTGGAAAAACCAACCTTCCCACATCCGACCGAGATTCAAATTTCGATCTCCCCGTCATCTGCAGTCTAATCTACTGCGATAGTAGCGCGCTAGACCATGCATACACCAAAATAGACGAGAGATTAATTAATCCAACCATACTTTGTTAGATTTACATAAAATCAGGTCTTTGATTACAGTTATTCAATAGAAAATAAATTATTTAAAACCAAAATTATAAAACTTAACCAAATCAGAAACAAATGTTTTGGTAGAATATTAAAAAATTAGAAAGAATAATATATGACATAAATCCTTCTAATGTATAAAAGTGAGCTATATGTTAATTTTTTACTTAAAAACCACTAAGTCGAGCATTCTGAAATTTCACATAGACATAGCTCAGGCATCCAGTTAACATATAGGGCTAATTTAAATTTTGTATCTCCGCCATTTAGTTTCAATGAAAAGATTAATTGATAAACCACTGTAATTTAACCAACACCCAACTATGAATCTAATTAATTTTACTAGAGTTTGTTATGATTGAAAATTAAATGTCATTAAATATTTGAAAATAAAAGTTTTATTTACTTTTATTGCAATGTTTGACACACAGATAAAAAATGTTTTGTGTTTTTTTAAATATAAATAAAGTTTAAACTTTCAGTATAAACTTGTACTTTTCTAAATTAAGTAAAATAAGTAGTACATATTATATTAATTATATTATTGATGCGTAACACATAACAGGGGCTACCTACTTAAAAATATATATTTAGTGACATGATTTTAAATATAACAATCAAGTAAAATGGGTTCTTATTAATTTTTTAGATTTAATTAGATAATAATACTTTTAAAAGTGATAAATACTACTATATTATATATTTAGCTGTGGCTTTTTAGTTTCAGACCAAACACATACATTTATATGGTGGTGGCACATTTGAATAGTTTAAAAACAGGCACATGTTATACAAGAGCAGGTACACAGGCATTAAAATATTTTTATGTAGGTTCGGCGAACCTTTGAAGACTATGACAGGCGCGAGCACTACACAAACACTGCAACATAACAAACATAGGTTATGGAAGCAATCAGTGTGGCCAACTATTGACATGACAGTTCCCTACGAGAGAGAGAGACATACAAGGAAACACAAACTTTTCCCGCAAAATCATTAGTTTTAGACCAAGTACTTACAGAGTGATATTTTGTGATTTCCATCAGGATTTTAAGATAGTCTACCTCAAAAAGTTTTGATTTAAGAATCACTCTCTGACCCACGTTATTTTGCACAACGCGACGGACTTCAGAACCAACCGTGGTTCAATGTGGTGCAAGAAATCAGTATGTTAGGTTCTTAGGACCAGTTTCATATTCAGACTTGGTACGCCTCATGTGCGGAGCTTTACTAAAACAAGACGACACCTACCTAAGCCATAATAGAATGGGCCAGTTTCGCTTATGAAACTGGCCCATTCTATTCTGGTCTAGTAAGTTGTCTTGTGTTTGGTACCCAGCCACACAAAGTGTGACTATGAAACTGGCCCTTAGTCCCAAATACGGGACCTCTAAAAACTTACTCTTTAGCCCACGAAAAGGGGAATTTTTATGAATCTATATAATATGAACTATTTGAAGTTGGCTGTAAAACTGATATTTAGAAAGGAAAAAAGTTATCAGTGAAGTTATTAGAGTTAAAATCCGGTTTTCTTGGGTCAGCCAAATAATTAGTGTGGCTAACCACGTCACTTATCAACAATTATTTATAATTTTTTTTCAGTGAAATAATAAGCTATGCTTAAGAACATTTTGAACATATCATTTCAACTCTACGTTAAGACAACAATTTATATAAAAGTATTTGGTCAACTTTTTTTTACATCCACGTCTTACTACCCATCTGGTTCAGAACATTTAAGGCGAGGTTATTGGGAACGTGAGATAAGGTAGGGGTTTTTGCAGTTTTTATGGCAAAACCTTTTTTGTCCTAGAATAAATTGAATAACTATGCGGGAAAATCTGGGAATTTAATTTTCTTCACATGGTGACCTCAACAGTTGTTGAATATCTGTCAAAGGTGTCCTG
The DNA here is from genome assembly GCA_039000515.1 of Timema cristinae. Classification (NCBI taxonomy): domain Eukaryota; kingdom Metazoa; phylum Arthropoda; class Insecta; order Phasmatodea; family Timematidae; genus Timema; species Timema cristinae. Next base: position 23,044,587 of record JBCFYV010000001.1, read on the forward strand.
GAATTTAATGACAACTTTTTCTCTTCATTTAAAAAGATTATCATCTAATTCCCTATACTCATGAAAGATATTTAACAACTGTTGATATCACCGTATGAAGAAAATTTAACACTTTGTTTCTAACTAATGTAGAATTATTTGATTTATTTTAGCAAAAAAAAAAATGTTTTGATATAAAAACTGGAAAAAATACCCTGCCCTCAACTCTTGCTATCTACATCCCCATCTATGCCATGCTAATTGAGTAGAGGTGATAAACGGAAAACGTAGAGTACGTGTGCCCACATTTGCTGGAGATAAAGTGTGTAAAACACCTCAGAACACTCGATTGGGATTAGAGTTTGTACCTTACCGCCACCAATAAAATTAAACTAATGACCTTGACATTAGCCTGCGTGCCCACAGGTGCGTGTTTGGTCGACTCTAATTCACAATGTAATAGAGAAAAGCGAATGATTTTTTTATCCAAATGTAGCCATTTTAAATTTTATATTGACTGAAGTGATAAAAACGTCCAGTTTTCAAAAATACATTGAAAAAAGAGATATATTTTAAAAGATAAGTTGGCGACACTGATCGCTTGAGTTTAAAACCCACAACCCGGTCGTTCGACGTCGATTCCGTCGTCGCAGAGGAGTCACACAAAGACGAGAAAGATAGAGAGAGAGTGAAATATACGACCATAAACAGACAGGGGGGAAGGGGTGCGCCAGGGGAGACGAATAATGAGGAGAGAGAAGAGAGAGAGAAAAGGTGGGGGGTGGAGAATTGTAATGGAATCACCGAGAGTCCCCGCCATGACGGAAACCGGCGTGGCAACGAGAGACGAGCTGCTGCTACAACTGCCGACGATGGCGACCTCTTCCGACGCGTTCTCGAAGCTCGTCTGCCGGCTGATACAGGCAACACTGGAGCTGCTACAAGACGGCGAGGAGCCCGTGGAACGACCGTCGCTGTCGAGCGCCACGACGCCGGGCACCAGACCCAACAGGCAGTAGGGGTCACTGAAACCTGTCACAAGGGAACGGTGGGAGGGGTTACATACCTCTTTTCTAATGACAAACCAACTGTGGCTCGATGGATCCCTCCTGAAATAAAAAAAATATCCAAATCGTTGGAAGACAAATTTTGTTGCACACTATTTCCCATTTTAGTTTTAATCTTGCACATTCTTGGAACACATTTTTCTCCTTGGCTTAGGTAATAGTTTTTCAACCGGTGTACTGCGGCACAATGGTGTTGCCCTAAGGGTCAGCAGGAAGCATGGGGGAGGGTCGAAAAGAAAAGTTTTAGAAATGAAAATCATTAAAAAATAAATCATTATTATTTTTAGCAATTGAATTTTTAAACATAATCTTAATACTATTTTTTAAATGTTAAAATCTCTACTTAAAAATAAATGATGATGTGCTTTAATAATTTTAGCACCTTTTCTAGTGTGATATGAGCTGAAAAAAAAAGGTTGAAAAGTTTTTTTGGATAGTACCCATTTATCGGCAAAGATTTGTGTACGAAAGAAGATCCAAGCAAAATGGCTCACAGATCATCTGTAAAACATAAATACAATCTTAATTAAGTAATAATTGCGAACATACTTATAATGAGATTCTAGTAGTAAGAAACTTTTAGAAAATACATACACATTATTTTGCGATAGACATTGATTTTCTATATTATTGATTTGAAATTGTAGGTGTTGATTTTATCCACTAAAAGCGACAGTCGCAGATAATAGAAATGTATTTATAAATATAATAAACATTTTCTAGTAAATTTATTAATTGTCAAATAATTCTCTTAAACCCTATTAGGTGGCCACCTGGTCTAACGCGCTACTCTCGCAGTAGACTAAACTGCCGATGATGGGAGATTAAGGTTTAAATCTCGGTCGGGTGTACTGAGGGGTGGTTTTCAAAATGGTTTTCCACGAAAATGGAGTACACTTCCTATTAATTTAAGCTACCTAATCCCTAAAACAATTAGCATAATTAGTACATAAGGGTAAAACCCGAACGGTTAGTAAGACGCGATGCAAGTAATAATAATAAAAATAATACTTGGTTCCTACCAAGCTATACTACAATGGATAAAGATATAATAATAAACACATATATATATTTTTTAACAAGCTATTAATTTTTTTTAGTATAACAAAAATTAAAGTAATATTTTGTTCATACATCAGCCTATATTGCAATTACTTGACAAAAAATACTTTTCGTAGAAAAACATTTTTTTTTTTCAACACATTGATTTAGTTTATTATTATCATTATTTAAAATTGCTTTTATAATACATTTTGTTTTCTTGAAAGCTATGTCAAAAATAGAGAGCGTCATTAAAACTGTTCTCAATTACTTATTAAAATCAGCTGTGTTCTATGTCTTAAGCCAGATAATATGTAGTGCATTTTCTTAATATAGCTCGTATTATTTCAAAGGGAAATGGCGCTACAGTAATTTCTCTACAAAACAAAAGACAAACTATTGTTTAACATCCTTAAATAACAGTTCCTTAACTCGACAATTCCCATGACAACTTCATCAGTTTCGTTTTTGCGACCTTCATCGCACCCATAAACCGCTCTTAATCTACCGTTTTGTTACATCGTAAATAAAACGTTTGCGGTATCAACTGCCTGACATTTAACAAGATTAACCCAAGAGACCACCTCCGTTGTATTACGTATATGTTGGAGTGGCGGAGTGTTGTGGATAATGAGAAGGACGTATTACGTAACTGAACTATGATTTCATTACAAAGTTTCGCTTTGTTTGAATACTCGAGTGTTTATAGAAGGGGTGGGGGTACGGGATTTTGACCCATTTACTAAAATGAGGTGTAAGGTGGTTGGGGGGGGGGGGGCAGAAGGTCCCTGTTTAGATAAATTATATTCTATTTAATGAATGTACCATATTTATAATGTTGTATATTGTTTTGGGTTGAATACCCACTCGTAACTTTTACACGACAGAACACACAATGAAACCTATTGTTGAAAGTGTTATTTTCAATTTATTTTTTTGATAAAATAATTTGGTCCTGTCCCTATTTAGCTCATTTAAAACAAATAGATAGTTTTCGAATTTATTAAAAATAATACAGACATTGATTTTTAAAATCTTTTTTGACAATTTGAAATATTCTGTTAAAGAATTATTAAAATATATATTGTTAACTAATGATTAAATAAATGTAAATAATTAAAACTGTATTGTGAAATTTATTATTTATATACATCTGTGTATAATTTCCTAGTGTGGTGTGTGTGTGTGTGTGTATCTACACAACCTCGAAGCCATAAAATGGTAAAACTTAGCACACTTATAGAATATACCACGGTACAGAACCTAATTAAGCTAAATTTTGATTTTTTTTCTGATACATTTTAAAAATATTTCGTGAATTAAAAGAACGGGGTGAGGGGTTTGAGTTTTCGGTCTATAATAAAAATGTACTTTGCAATCTAATTGTTCAAATTTAGTTTACCTGTTGCAGACAGGTTTATAATACTAGTAATTCATATTTAAGTAAATAAGTTTAATAATTATAAAACTAATAGATTAAAAAGTGTTATCAAATTTATAATCTAATGGAACTTCAGCTCATAAGTTTGTTAATTGTTAAAAATTTATTTGATATTCTCAACACAATACAAGACTCAGTATGTTGGTCGAATAGTCTAAGGCGTCATTCACATACTTTACTATACTGCCGATTACGGATAGATTGGAGTTCAAACCCCGCTCAGGTGTTTTGAGGTTGATTTTCCTAAATGGTTTTACACTTTACTTCAACACAAATGAGAGTACACTTAATCTAAATTCAAATTTATTCATCCCTAAAACCCTGACGTAATTAGTACACACGCGTACAACCTGAATGGGTAGTATGACGTGGTGTCAAAAAAACAAGCTAAGGACTAATATACCCTTTAATTGAACTTGAGTAACTATTCCATGTTCTTTAAGAAAGCGTCAGAAATACAAAAAATAAAAGAGGACCCTGTCGATATTTGAGCCGAAGGGTGCAACGACTTAATTCATACATATAAAATCATGTAGCTATTTCTAAACTTAGAAGTGGGAATAATTAAGAACAAGAAAAACAAGCTACCTTAAATATTTTAAAATTAATACATTTATTGATATCACTTATTTTGTTCAAACGCTTTAGTTTAGTAAGACTATTTGGAAATTAAAATCGTATTTTATTGATTAAAACAAATTAAGCACATGTTTGAATAAATAACTATTATTTTCCTCGTAAATAACAATAAACAATAAAAAATAATATTATTTAATATAAAAATGATGAACTTGCTAGTGGAGATAGTAGTGCCATATATTCTCTCTAAGTTATTGTGTATGATGTAGTTCTAGCGTACTTTATTTTAAGGTGTGTTATATCCCCTGAAACAATGTAGTGATGCAACCAGTGTGAACGATTTGTATAGCATATTGCTGCCTAGTTCTATCTCACGGGGCCTGTATTTTATATCCCCTGAGAAGATTCAGTGATGCAACCCGTGTAAACACAAGTGTATGACATATTGCTTGCTCGTTCTATCTCACGGGGCCTGTATCTTATATCCCCTGAGAAGATTCAGTGATACAACTATGGTAAACACATGTGTATGACATATTGCTCTCTCGTTCTATCTCACGGGGTTTGAATATAATCCCCTGTAAAGAAATGGTGATGCAACCATAATAAGCACAGGTATATGACTTATTGCTTGCTCGTTCTATCTCACGGGGTTTGAATATAATCCCCTGTAAAGAAATGGTGATGCAACCATAATAAGCACAGGTATATGACTTATTGCTTGCTCGTTCTATCTCACGGGGTTTGAATCTAAATCCCCTGCAAAGATGCTGTGTCAACCTGTGTAAGCACAAGAATAGGATTATTATGTTAATGCCTCGTTCTTTCATCCAGGTTTTTGTTAGTGGTTATTTCCTTCACATTGTCTTTATGACGCAGATCTAATAATAGTAAGAATACTTTGATTTTTTTACTCACCTCAGTGGCCGAATGGTCTAAGGCGTCACCCATGCAATATAATAGATTGCCGATAATGGGAAGATCAATGTTTGAATTCCTGCCAGGTGTTACTAAGGGTGTTTTTCCTAGAGGGACACTTTCCTTCCACACAAATGCGGGTACACTTCCTATAAATTAAACCTTATTCATCATTAACACATTAGCGTAACATACGTGCATAGCGGTAATTATAGTAGGAAGCTTTGCTAAAAAAAAATCTTTACAAATATAATTACTTCTATCAATGTTATTTTGACGCTGTTATATTGAAATGCTGAATCAACTAGGTTAACTCAGCTGCAGTGTGTTTGACTGGCATAAGTAATTTAGGCAAATGGGGTCCCGACTCACATTCGAATCCCGGATAAGTGCGATGAGGCTGATTAACCAACGAAGATATTTATCTATCCTTCATTAATTTGAATTTTGATACAATTTCTCTTAATTACTTTGTTGATTCCCATCATATTAGATTAATATTAATGACCATTGCGTCAGTCGTACAACTAAAAAAATATATGACCTAGAGGCAATTTTTTTTTCATTGTGGGTATGGTATAATTTATGGTAAACTATTATATATTTCACATAATTTATTATTATTATTAATTTAGCACCGCGTCCATTCGGGTTACACGCTTTAAGTACTAATTACGCTAATGGATTAGGAATTGGGAAGGTTGAATTAAAGGAAGTGAACCCGCATTTGCGTGGAGGAAGAATGGAAAACCATTTAGGAAAAACCACCCCAGTTCACCCGACCGAGATTCGAACCTTGATCTCCCCGTCCTCAGCAGTCGGGCTCAACACGACTAGCGCGTTAGCCAACTACGCCACCGAGGTGGGTTCACATAATATAATGAAATATGCCAGAAGCTATATATATAATACGTATATATATATATATTATTATATATATAAATTAATTTTTTTGTTTGTAATCTTTGTTATGAATTTACTAAATGTGAAGAGTTAAAATGATGACAGTAATATAAGGCTGTATTATGTATCTAGAGTTGTTCACTCGACCATTTTGACTTAATTTTGGTTTAATATTTCAATACCCTTCTAGTTAAAATTCAATTTGGTCTGTTTTAGTGTTATAGAAATAAATAAAGAGAATATCTAAAACATTTCTGTTTAGATCTCTTTTTTAAAAAATATTGTTTATGATAAAAGATGTTGTCATTGATTAGTTACTACGTCTTTACCTTAATATGCGAATGAATGGAACGCGTGTTAAGGTTCATCATATCGTCACAGTTTCTTTTGACAAAACATTCTTTTTGGTACAAATTAAATAATATATCGCTTCAGCAGAAATATTTAGTTTGAATTTTCTACATTTAGTAATAAAAACAATTTTTTTATTTATGTCGTAGCTATTGCTCAATTTGAACAGGACTTTTATTCTTAATTTAAAAATATTTATTCAAATATAACTCTGCTCATAACATATATTCAAAAACTGTCGAGATTACGATAAGTAAATATTAAACTAAAAGTTTTTATTGAAGCAATATATGATATATTGTGGTATAGTGATCAAAGTTCTTGGCTACAAATTTAGAGTCCCGGGTTCAATCCCCAGCGTTTAAATCATTTATCTGTGAACCAATGAGTCTGGAACGGCGTCAAACTCAATCTCATGAGGACAAATAATGAGCTACTTGAATAAATAAGTTGTATTTCCAGTATATAAAACCACCATTAAAGGTGGTGGCCACTCGGTCGGTAAAGCTCACGCCATGGAGTTATCTTTATTTATTTATAATTGAACCATACACCTCAATTAAATTGTCCCTCCATAATTAAGTTTGTTTCTACAGTGTCTGCACCAGTGGCGGCTAATGTATAGGCACTGCGGAACTGCAGCACCCCCTATTTCCACTTGATATTATCGATAACATTTAATATAATAAATCCTTTTTCTTTAATTCTTCTTTTATTTTTGTAGTACAATATATATTCCTTAAGCTTAAATGTCAGTACTTCAGTAGCCATCCCCAGTTTATGAAAAAGATACAAAAATCTTTGTATGGAACTGTGCGCTTTACAGTGCCAGCGACGTGTTGTTTGACTGTTGTGCGCATGCACACACAGGAGGGGGGTAGGGAGGAAGACGGGACTGCCAGGTAGAGAGAGAGAGCACTGTTGCTCTCGCAGTGCTGGCTCTAGCGTGATGGTGGGAGGAAGTTTTTTTTTTACTCAGCGTATGTTGTGCTTAAAAACCGTGTACCATATTCTTGAATGTGATAAAGTGTAGAAGAGTGTAGAATTAGATTATTATTCTGCTTTCAGCTATTCTATTTAATTCATTTTTTTTTCGGTTATTTTATTTAACAGAAAAACTAAATGCGCTTTCAGTACTTTCAATGGGGAAAAATTTCCTCAATTGTCATCCAGAGATCAAGAAGAAATTTATTGGACCTTATGCACAAATTAAAACAGGAAGAATATATTTCATTTTTAAATGAATAGATCAAGCTTGAAACTGTAACAATTTAAGTTAAAAGTAAGTAAAAAAAATGCTTTTTTTTGTTAAGATTTTATTAAGTTCCTGAATAAATTTTCTTTTCATACATGTTTTTTTTTTCTTTTTACACAATTTTAAAACAAAGGCTAAAAATCTTCAGGAGCAGCACCCCCCCCCCCTCCCACTAATTTTAGCTACGAGCTGCATTGGTCTGCACAATACATGAAGCTATTCTATGTCTATCTCAAGTTTGTTCTGTTCCTAGCACTTGGGTTGTGTGCTTGTATTTCCGAGTGTTGTTGTTTTGGACTAGTGTACACTGTACAAGGACATTTATTCCACCTTTCTCCTAGATATCGCGAGATAAGGACAAAAACAACACAAGGCTAACGTAGGCTCCACCTCCACCCCTATTTCAGGGTTTTCTTAAAAGTCTGGTGTTTGTAGGACTAGGTTAAGTGGATGAGTGCGAGCCTTGACGACCCCACGACCCCCGGTGGGAGAGTTACGTTGTGTTGACAAGTTCATTCCATTAGGAAAATGGATGGCCACTCCCGACTTTATGTGTAGTCAGCCCAAACAAGAAGCTGAGAGCAAAAATGAACAATAGATAGGGATATATATTACAGTATATAAATGTATTTATATCGATGTTTTTAGTATCCGATATATCGATCACTTTATCGATATTTGCTTATCGGACTACAGATTGGTCTCTTTTACTAGTGGTTATCATTACTGGCTATTAATCTAAAGGTCCCGGGTTTGAATCACAGTGTGACTATAGGTATTTTTTCCCGAAGGGTAATTGTTTATCTGGTTAATTAATTTTAAGGATTCTATTGGAACCACATAATTATCATCATCATAATCATCATCATAATCATAATCATCATCATAATCATCACATCATCTTAGTGGAGTGAAGTAACCGCGGCTCTATGGTGTCACAACCTCAGAAGACGATTGTATATCCGCCACTGCCAATAGAAGAGCAGGATTATCTAGCTGACAAACCCTGGTGGAATACGCAAAACAAAAAATAAAAATTGGACTCTTCTTTAAAGCTTGTGAATAAAAATAATGCACGATTTTTCTACATTAATATTATAAAGAGGAAAGATTTTATTTTTTGTTTTTTTGTTTGTAATGGATAAACTCAAAAACTACTGGACCGATTTGTAAAATTCTTTCACCAATATAAATCTACATTATCAGCGAGTAGCATAGGCTATATTTTATTTTGAAAATTAAATTTATTCCTCATAAAAATATCGATAGTATATTATATAGTCGTTGGAAAAAAAAGTTGTTGAAGGGAAAGTGGTGTTGGTAAAGGGGGCGGGGAGAGGGGGTAGGGGTGAGGAAAGAGGAATAGATGTAGTGACGAGGAACGCAAAAAAATGATTAAAATAAAATTTGGGGAAACTAGGGGAGTAAATGAAAGTTGAGGAAGCTGAAAAATTAATTTGATTTTAACAATTTGTTTGATTGGTGTATACACAATTCCTTTCGCGCCTAGAGCAAACAAAATTATAGAGGAATGAGATGAAAATAGGAGGGAGGATAAAAAGTGGGAAGAGTGACAAAAAGTATAGTTACAGAACAGCCATCTTAATAACACTGTTCCAGCTCGCCCTGACCAATACAATTCGATATATCGTAAATAGCTGATATATCGATATAACTTGATCAATATACTGTAGAGTTCAATCTATAAAAGTATGATAAATATATTGATAAAATCTGGAAAGTTTAAATCCCTATTAATGATGTACCTACTCCAGCTAATACTTACTAGGACTTTCCAAGCAATTGTATTCAGACGCTCTGATGCTACAGTACAATATTCATAGGCAGAACCTTATCTGGCAGTTAGAAAAGTTACTAAATATAATTTAACGTATTAATACGGCAAGTCGTTTAATATGGAGCTGTTACTTCTGATAGATATTATCAATACCCATAAAATAACGATAATAATATGGTGAAATGTTATTACTGTTGGCGGCATAAAACTATGTTTGTATTTTCTAAAATTCCCTACCTATTAAAATCGGACTGTAGCACCCTATAATATTTAGTTTTCCTAGCACCGTGTCTTATTACCTGTTCAGGTTGTACGATTATCTACTAATTACGCTAGTGGTTTTTAGAGATAGAGGAGGTTTTATTAATGGAAGTTTAATTACATTTGCATGGAGAGAGAGTGGATAGCCATTTGATAAAAACCACCCTCAGTACACCCGACCGAGATTCAAACCTGAATCTCTCTATCATCGGCAGTATAGTCTACTTTTAGAGTAGCGCGTTATACCATGCAGCCACCCGAGAGGGTTTGATAAATCTTATACGGAAAAAAACACACCAAATGATTGAATACATTAAAGTTGATAAAAGTAGTTGCAGTTTATCAAGTTACCTATGGCTAGTACGCAAGAACGAGTTTGAGTGTTGTTTGAATGCTAGTGTAGTGTAAGTTTATATATATTTACTGTTTAACCTTAATATATATGATGTTACAAATAATAATTTAATAGGAGTGCAATACTGATTTAAGTGTGCTTTTATCCGGGCTAGGGCATCAAACCCGTCTGTTATTTTCCTTACTCCGGGAAGGTTAAAGTTGGATTTCAAACTAGGTGAAATGTGAAAAAGAGGAAATTTCCTTTTTAAGTCTACCTTTCGTTTCCCTATTACTCCATTATTGTAATTTTGTGTATGGCCCAAACCCGCCTCGGTGGCGTAGTTGGCTAACGCGCTTGTCGTGTTGAGCTCGACTGCTGAGGACGGGGAGATCGAGGTTCGAATCTCAGTCGGGTGAACTGGGGGTGGTTTTTCCTAAATTGTTTTCCACTCTCCTTCCACGCAAATGCGGGTTCACTTCCTCTAATTCAACCTTCCCAATTCCTAATCCATTAGCGTAACTAGTACTTACGGGTAGTAAGACGCAGTGCTAAATATTATTATTATGGCCCAAATGAGGTAGTAAAGAAACGAAAGTACACTTTCACACAAAAGTACGCTTTGTTTTGTGTATTAATAGTCTCGATGGTAGCTCCTCCCCTCCTATTTCCTTCCCGCGTGTCAGGTGCAGGTAACCAACACGAGTGGGGAAACTGTCGCGTGACAAAACGAGTCTCGTATCGTGCCAACTTACAGACAGAATGTCGGCTAGATAATACGTCTCGATGTTGTACACGCAGCCTTTTAGCGAAAATATTCTATTACTCTAGTGTTTATCACTCAGCCCAAGGTAGTTTATTTTAAGTGACTCAGATTATTTGATTCTTTCTCCTTCCTTTAGAAAAAGACTGAAAAACTCTCCTTGAAAAAAGCGCTAAAATATAATATTTTAGTTTATGAATTAGTCATAACGGAAAACCCTAAAAGAGGTAAAAACAAATACAATGTTTTTACGAATTTAACATACTCTTTATTCATATTTTATAAATTAAAAACAAACAAATTTAGTCTAAATTCACCCATATGAGTGGTCACATGGTCTATGGCGTCACTCTATAAAAATACTGGACTACCGATGAGGAGAAGATCGGGAGATTTCAATCTGGATGTATTGAGGAAGGTTTTTTTCCTAAATAATTTTTTCCTACTCTTCATTCATGAAAATATGGGTACTTTTCCTCTGAAACTATACCTACCTCATCCCTATTACATTAAAGAATTTAATACATACGTATAGCCCAGATAGATACTGAGATGTAGTGAAAATAAAAGCTAATATTAAATTAGGTGAATTTAAGTAGAATTATTTTCCCCTTAATTTTCAAACTGACACTCTTTAAAGAGCAAGAGCTGTAAGACTTATGACTTGGAGTGTATGATTAGAATATACTCGTTTATATCATACAAGTTATTCAATTGGTGGATCATTGACATAGTGCCTATAGTGCATACAAACTAAATTGTTTTACTTAGTGCTTATAGTGCATAGGAAATTATATGTTTGACTTAGTGCTGATAGTGTATACAAGCTCTTATATCTGACTCAGTGCTGATATCATACACGAGCTGACATGTCTGGCTTACTGCAAGGAACTGTATCGGACTACAACATTGGGTGGTGCAACGAAATGCGAATAGACTAGTTAATAAGTATATAAGGCAACCTAGTCACGTTTTCAAGCTGGATGATGAGATTGCCAGGGTGTAGACAGGTAGTATTTTATCACCCTACTTAACTCCCACAACGCCATCACGTGCCCTCTATCAAGTTGAAGGGTTCATATCACGTATAGCCTCAGAAGGAGAAATAAATGACCAATCGTATTACTTTTCTTAAATCCCCGACCGACCACTTTTATATTTATTATTATATGTTACGAGCGTCTTTTAACATCCTATAAAGGAGATCGATATTGTTTTAGATATAAGGTGACTATTACTGGGTAAAGGTTTTAGAAAAATAGCTAGGTTAAGGAGGGTTTTAATACAATCGAAACTTTAATACAATCGACATTTTCCTTGCGGTACCTATATATATATATTTAATCGATAGTGTTTTAGAAATATACCCACCTCGGTGGAGTGGTTAGCTAATGCGCTAGTTTCGTGTTGAGATAGACTGCCGAGGACGGGAATATTGAGGTTAATCTCGCTAGGATGAACTAGGCTGGTTTTTCTAAATGGTTTTCCACTCTCCCTACGCGAAAATGTGGGTTAACTTCCTTTATATTCAAATTTTCTAATTCCTAGCCCATTAGCGTAATTAGTACTTAAGCGTATAACTTGAACGGGTAGTAAGACGCGGTGCTAAGTATTATTATTGTTTTAGAAATACAGCTAGATATGGAGGGGGTAAAACTATCGATGCTTTAATACTATCGCATATTTTCCTTTAATACACATTTATTTTTACTCGATATTTTTATTTCAATACTCTTACTTTTTTTTTAGTACCGCTTCTTACTACCAGTTATGATTATACGCCTCTGTACTAATTTTACTAATATTTTAGGGATTAGGTAAGCTATATTTATGGGAAGTTTACAAGCATTTGCATGGAGGGAGAGTGAAAAACCATTTTGGTAAAAACCATCTAGATACACCCGACCGAAATTCGAACCTAGATCTCCCCGTCATCGGCAGTCTAGTATACTGCGAGAGTTGCGTCTTAGACTACGCGGACACAGAAGCAGGGGATACTCTTACTCATATGAGTACTTATACCCCGGTATCGGATCGGTATTGAGTTTTTTTAATGTATTATTAATAAAATAAAGAGTTTATTTGTGTGCCTGTCATGAGCATTGCACGATATTTATCGAACACGGAGGGCTGAAATTTAAACATCAGTAACATATGAGCACGAACATATGCTCCTAGAAGGCAACATTTTAATATATATTTTTTTAAATTAATTGAAAACTGAATTGGAGGAAATAAAATGAAGAATTTATTTACGTCTGTTAGAAGCAAATCCAAGTGTTGCTGGTTGCGTGGCTACTCCGGTACAACTACGGATACTTATGCTAATGTAATATATTTAAGAGCATACTCACTGATGTTCTGAATAAAAGTTATTTCTATTTTATTCAGAAAAGAGTTAGTCATAAAACTAAGCCCGCCCTATATGACAAATTTGTGATTAATTTTTTTTTGTGATATAATATACGGGATATGAAAAAATAATATAATTCATTGTTTTATTTATATTTATTAGATATTAGATGTGGTATAGTAATCATAATTCCTGGTTACGGATCCAGAGGCCCCGGGTTAGATTCCCGGCCGTTTACAAATTTTTCTGTGAAAAGGTGGGTCTATAACAGAGTTAAACACAGCCTCTTGATTAAAAAAGAGTTATTTATTTACTTATCCCCGCGTCTTACTAACCGCTCGGCTATACGCTTAAGCACTAATTGCACTAATGGGGTAGCGATTTAGAAGGTTGAATTTAGAGGAAGTTAAATCGCATTTGCGTGGAGGGAGAGTGGAAAACCATTTAGGAAAACCACCCGAATGAGATTAAAACCTCAATCCCCATTCTTTGCAGTCTAGCTCAACACTAAACTAGCGCGTTAGCTAACTACGCCACCGAAGCGAGTTAAAAAAGAGTTAATTGTATAAAAACATAGAAAACCTTGTCTAAAAGAGTGAGATTACTGACTGGAGGATTCATTGTGTTGGCTACATGAAACCCTCTATTCGAAGAAGTTGACACCATCTTCACCAGAAGAAAGCCACCACTCGATTGCGGGCTGACGTCATGAAATTGATTAGATAAGTATAAAAAAGTACTAGGAAACAAAACACATTAAATTTTCGAAAATAAAAAACAATAAGACATTATATTCGTATAATATTTCCTGTTTTTATAAATCACCACGTCTTACTACCTGTTCAGGTTATATTCATATATGATAATTACTATAATGAGGTAGATATGAGGAAGGAAGCATTTTAGAGCAAGGAATCTATCCGCATTTGCGTAGAAGCAGAGTGGAAAACCATTGGGAAAAACCATCTTCAGTACAGCTGACCGGGCTTCAAACCCAGATCTTCCCGTTATCACCACAAAAGTCTAACACGAAAGATACGCCTTAGACGTTTCGGCCACCGAAGCGGGATTCCCGCTTATTCATTTGATAGGTAACGGTGTCTACTTGTAGTCATAATTTTTATTTTGATACTTTTCTTACGATACTCTTAATGAGAAAAGTAACGATAATTTTTCTTTCCGTACTAAATCCTTATATACTAATATACTTTTTGTGACACACTTTAATACCTCATAGTATTAATATAAATATTATCTACATTTGAAGGCTAGAGGGGAAAAGGAGGAGAAAGTTTGATTTGAGCTAATGTTGAGTTAGTGCTTCCATCTCTTAGACAATCATGAGACCTGTACAAAGCCTTTTCGATTATGCTTAAAAGAGGTCTCTCTTATATTTAAATTAACTTTAAACATAGTATTGATCTGGAAAATATGTGTAATGTGAATACTCCCTTTGAGTAATTATTTTAGATGCGTAAACCTAAACAGGTAGTAAGACGCGGTGATAAAAAAAATATTAACTACTTGAGAATAATTTTTTTTAAATGTAAAAACCCTTAAACGACTCTGTACAATTTTGTATATACAGTATTTAAAAAGTTATAATCAATTTTGTTACTTAATTTTATATCCTTAGCCACCCCTAGTTAAAAAAATTTACTTTTTAGAAATGCAGCTTACGATACAAACCAGAGATGTTCTGATGGATATATGTATCAAGTTTGGTGAAAATCCAGAGATTATTGAAACAATGTCTAGTTTGATATAAATTGGCTGATTGATTAAAGGTTATACATTTTGTTTGAAATCTGTTGATTATTTAAAGAATATAATGTTTGTTGTAAATCTGTTGGTTATATAAACAGTTTTAAGTTTGCTTGAAAGCTGTTAGTTATGTTAAGAATATAAGTATTGCTTGATTTTATTTTTAACATCACAATAATAATTATTAGTTCTATATAGCCAAACAAAATAATAATCTCTAAATCCAGAAGACCTAAGAATCTGAAATTTTGCAGGCAAGTAGCCCCACACAAGTACTGGAATACATGGTAACCCAAAATTCTCATGGGAGCCTCCAAACTCAGGAAGTTTCCAAAAAACAAAGTTGGAAAAAATATTCAAAGACAGAAGACCTAGGTAGTTAAAATGTTTCATGCAGGTAACCTTTCAATCAAGAGGGTAGAGTAATACCAGATGATCGAATATTCACAGGGCGAGCCTCTAAAAACCAAAGAGGGCGTACAATAAATGTTTATAATTAAATCTTCAATTGATGAACAGTTTCACACTTTTATTGGGGTAGATATTTGATCTACTGTAGATATTTTAATTTAAATCTGCCGCTCAGATTTTGAGGTTCATTAAAATATAATTTCCATTCGCAATCATTATCCAAGATTTCCAACGGTACACATTACACAACCATAAATGAAGCCATTTATTTCCAAACGGTTATTATGTTAGTTATATAAATGATATAAATTTTGGTAGAAATCTGTTGATCATTTAAGGAATATAAATTTTAATTGTGATCTTTCAGTTATTTAAAAAGTATAAGGAAAAAAAAATTATGGCTCCTTGTTTTTCCTAGAAAAAGTATTTTAAAGGTGACTCAGAATGTATAAGCTGTATAATAGAATAATAATAATAATAATAATAATAATAATAATAATAATAATAATAATGACAAACAAGCCTTTGACCGAGACGCGGTGAAACAAGTTCTACAGGATGACAAACTCACGGAACTGAATCAAAACAGGGTTGTTTGTCATGCAAGGGTAATCATTACGTCAACATACAACACTGTCGAACCAACAGCCAAAACAACAGCCGGAAGTCAATCCCGTAAACAGCGGGTGGAGAGAAATTTATTTCAGATTAAAGACGATGAGGAAGGGAACAAAATTATATAGGACAAAGAAAAGTAAGTAGGTGGTTAATAGTTGTTTAGCGATCACATTTTCCCAAACTGTAAATTTTTCTATTATAAGATTAACTTTAAAACTATATCAACAAATTATAAAATACGTTACTTTAATAGACTTCTATACAATGATTGCTATTTTTTTTTAGTACCACGTCTTACTACCCGTTCGTGTTATACGATTATGTACTAGTTACACTGATGGTTTTATGAATTAGGAAGGCTTTATTTAAAGAATGTGTTCCCACATTCACGTGTAGGGAGAGTGGAAAACCATTTTAGGAAAACCAACTTCAGCAATCTGACTGAGATTTGAAACTAGATTTCCCATCATCGGCAGTCTAAGGGGAAAGTTCACATAGGTGGACAGTGGACACGTGGTCAAAATATCAAGCTCATTTAATATGGTTTAGTTTATAACAGGTGCGTCGGGGTTTAAATCCCATCCAGGTGTACCGAGGGTATTTTTTTTTTTTACTAAATGTTTTCCTTCTACCTCCGTGCAAATCCGAGTACATATTTTCTAAGTTCTACCTTATACATCCCCACCCTATTAGTGTAATTAGTATGTATAGATAATGTTTGGTGGTCAAATGCGTCACACTCGTAAGAGTCTAGACTGCGAATGAGAAGGAGATCAGGGTTCGAATCCCAGTCGGGTGTGTTGAGGGTTTTTTAACCTAAATGGTTTTACACTCTTCTTACACCAAATTGTGGGTACCCTTTCTCTAAAATAAACTTTCCTTCTCCTTGACACATACGGACCCGAACGGATATTAAACTCAATAAATGTTAATAAATATGGACACGAAAGATTAATGCAAGGACTACCCCTTCTGACCAACTCCGAGTAATTAGGTTCAAATTCCAGTAGGGTACCCTTGGGGCTTGTGCTTTTACACCATGTGCTTCACGACTTTCCTTCCAGAGGAAATACCGGTGCAAATCTTTAGAATTCACTTTCACCAACCTTTTATATCTTATTAGATTATAGACTTTATGTTTATCTTGTGAGCAGTCTATTGGTATTAAAGCGTGTTAACAATTAACTCTAACGGAAAAAAAACACCACCATAAGTTAGGTTTGCTTTTTGGGAGATCAATGCAATACCATCCTTACCATAAACAACTATATAGAAGGGCAATATAATTTGATGGTAAGTAAGTGGCCTGCCTGATATATCCACGGGCGGTGGGCCCCCACTTCTTTTTACTATCAGTATATTCTTCCTCATTTAAAAAAAATCAACGCCAAAAACACTGACATCTTTCCCAACAACTTGGCTTATTTTAGGTTGTCCACATGTATAGTTGCAGTACTAGATACAAGGACGAGGTAAATAAGTGGAGGAAACACATTGACTAAGGTTGTCCTCATGTGTAGTTTCAATGCTGAGTGCAAGGACGCTGCATGGTTGCAGTGTGATTTCACTGAGCAGGGGGCAGAATTTACCCCTAGGCCATAAAGTGGAGGGGTGGGTCAGGGACCTTGCTTACCGTTGGCATCCTTCGCCTCCAGACCTTCCGCCTCCAGCACCACCACGTTCAGCACCACGATGGGTGGCTGGAAACAAAGAAAGACACGTCACTATGAAGATGTACACGCCATTTTTATTATGTACACCTCATTGTGAAGATAAACAATCCGTTTATTTTGAAAGGTACTAGTCTTACCTTGAAGGTTTACACTAAAACTCTATATTATAAGATATACCATAGTGTAATAACAAAAGGTAAGCTTTATATCTTACAGGGCACACCACTGTTGCCTCAACATAAATTTCACTTTGCTACACTAAGACCTCAGCTGGGAATTAGAGGGATAAGGTGGGAATATAAAGAACGTTAGTTAAGGGCAGTATTTTTGCAGTTTTTTCATAAAACATTTTTTTGGTTAAATTAAATTAAATAATTCTCCGGTATAAACATAGAGTTTAATTTTCTTTACATGGTGACATCAACAGTTGTTGAATATCTGTCAAGGGTGTTTTGGAATTTGTTGACAAACATTTCTCTTCAGTTAAAACGTTTCTCACGACAGATATTAAAGACTTAATATTGGTACTATCACGTGTGGAAAATAAAACTTTATCAGCCAGTCAGACTTACTACAGCTCAAGTGCAACGATCTACAAAACACAAGACGACACCTACCTAAACCAGAATGGAATGGGCCAGTTTCATATGCGAAACACACCAGGATAACAGGTGTTTTCCCAACTGTTCTAAACGTACAAACGACCACTGTTTTTCACCTAGGATAATCAAAGATCGCGCCAAAAGTCCCACGCAACCAGATTTGTTGTTACGCGATCTCCCAGTGACCGAGAATCCAGTCAAACGTGAGTATAGCACCTTTGATCACGTACCCACAGGAATGGTTAGTAATATGGCACAAGTACAACTTGTTTGATACGCTTGCTCGCTCCTATATATTCCCAGGAAGGAGGTTTAGTTCGCCGTTTGATGTGTAATCTGCTGAAAGCTTGTATGAGTAGCTGGTAAAATAATGAGCATGTGTACAGACAGGATTGATACTGCTGCAACAAACTAAACCTCAGCTTATAAACATGCCCTCAAAGTGCACTAATTAGTTGCGGGCTTTCAAACACATAATTTCATCAATAAACACTTTTCAGCCCCCTCCCTTGAGCCTAGCCTGTTCATACACTGACCATGAGGCAAGGTTTCGGTTTGAACTATACAGAGTGTTTTAAATAATTTTATTTTTATGTTTATTAGCGCAGCTACCTGATCAGATTATACACATTAATGAAAATTACTCTAATGGGGTAGGGCTGAGGTAGGAAGAATTATAGAGGTAATATAATAGCATTTCGTGGAAGGAGAGTGGGAAACCATTTAGGAAAAACCACACTCAATAGAACCCAATCAGGATTAGAGCACCTATTTCATCATCAGCAGGTCAGTTTAACACGAGGGTGACGCCTTACACCATATTGCCACTGAAGCGGGTTTCAATTTAGTGTTTTAAAACCCAACGCCAGTAGATACTAGGTTTAATTGTCAAATTTATAGCTAGGGTGTTTCTAGATACCAAATTGTTTGTCTACTCTCATTTCCTTCAAATTCGGGTATATTTATTCTTAATTATACCTTATTAATTTCTAACATATCAACGTGATTATGTGTACAACCCGAAAGGGTAATGACACGCGTAAAGGAAAATAAAACTATTTTAATCTAATCGGCAAAGGTCTTTCTACAAGGTTTTTGTTTTACCACAGAAAACTTGTCTTGGCTATAAAGAAACACTTAAACGAATTCGTTCCAACTTTCGCGATTTTAAAACGGTGAAAATAGTTTTTGGCACATCTCACATCTACCCGGGGGTCTATAATCGACCGAAATAATTAATGTCTTTCCGATTTGATTCTATTTACTAGATACTTAATTTCTGATTCATGTGCTATACATAGCAAGCTATGTATGTTACAGTGCTAGGCCACGCGAATAAACACTCGCCAGCTAAACGGGACATTAATAAAGCGTCGTTAAGTGACCGATATCTGCTTTAATGACTAAGGCGTCACTCTCGTTTAGACTGACCTGCTAATGTTGGAGAGAGCGGGTTCGATTTCCAGTCAGGTCTGCTGAGGGTGGTTTTTCTTTAATGTTTTCCCACTCTCCTTCAATGCCAATGCGGGTAGATACTTCTAAAATACCCCCTATCTATTCTTACCCCATTAAAATAATTATTATATATGCGTATAGCCTGAACAGGTAGTAAGAGACGGCGAAAAAAAATTACTAGCGAAACTTAACTTCAAAAACATCAACTGAATATTTTAATTTTTTTTCTGTAAATTCTATAATAAGATTTTATAGTTTAGTAAATTTGTCAGTCAAATATTTACATCCCTTTACCACACCCCTCTATTCACACGTGATCATGCGGATCAAGTCTCCATTTTTTTTTCTGTTCCGTTTCAAAGAGATGGTGTTTACCTTCAGTTTTTAAAACACATCACAAGTTTCCTAAAAGCACTCAAACAACAATTAGGAAGCAAGAACAAAAATCATTTGCAGATGTTTGCAAACAAACGTTTCAGAAAAGGTTTTCAAGTGCGAACTGGGCTTGGGGAAACATAACCCAATTTGCTCCATCTTTCACGGGATTAAAAAAAAGTGAAAATATGTTTTTGGTAGAAGGTGTTCAAGAAGGCATTTTTCATTTCGAGTCGAGTTTGATTGAAAAAAATTTATTAGCTCGCGTAGTAACGATCAATATTTGTACAATAAATAATGCAAGTGAAATTCCTGTATAAAATTCATGCATAAACCATAAATAGGTACAAAGATATTTTTTTAGAATCCAAGATTATTTTGTGGAAACATTTATTATCACATAAATTCCAAATTTTATATAAATTTAATTTAATTGTACATTGTCTTAGTTAGACAAAACAAATATTAAGGTATTATATTTTCTATAAAATTATATCTTATATTTGAATACAATTAATTGAACAAGGAATTTTCTAGAAAAAGTTTGAATACAATTTCAAGTACTCAAATTTTTCGAGTTTTGTAAAAAATCTTTTGGGAGTCAAGTTCGAGCAGCTATTATAATCCCACCAAAATACTTGATGTATTTCTGATTTAATTTTCTGTACTTGATTTTTAATTCATGAGTCATGTGCTGTAGTAAGCCATGTATGTTAGTTCGTATCGGTAGTTACGCAGACAAAGGCATCAGACTCATCTTATCTTCTGTAAATAAGAAGGGAACTGGGACTAGAATCCAAGTCTAATGAACGTCAATGTTTATCACTAAATGGTTTTCTACTCTTTTATACTTAAATGAGGATGCATCACTTCTTAACTATTTCTACCTTCTTGTTCCCTACCACGTGTGTGTAAATATGTGGAAATACCGGTTGGGTAGCAATAGTGGTGCGAAAAAGATGTCACTATAAATTATTATTACTAGCACCACATCTTACTACCCGTTTCGGTTATATGCACTTACGCTAATGTGTAATGGTAGGGTAATTGTGAGATGAATTGGAGGACCTACAGGACGTGGGATCCGAACCACGGTGGAGGCCTGGCATTCTACACATTCACAAGCTGTTATTAACACACGTCTTGTCAAAGACGAAGGAAGTGTTAGGTAATCAGATAAATCTGTGCCGAGACCGAGGGTTGAACCCCGGAACCCCAGAACAAAGTCTGTTACCTTGCCCCTAGACCACCAGGTCACTATAAAAAATGCATAATTACATACTTTATAAGTCCTTAAACATACACGTACCTACCTATTTTATTCTCTATGTATTTATATGATTTATAATAAATCCAGATACACAGGTCTTTACTTTGTATGTATTAAAAAATAACCACACACAAGGGGTTCTACTTTTTACTTTCTCGCTATCTTACAGGTAGATAAAGTATTGTGATCGTCAAAAAAAAAAATTGAGCTCGAGATTTTGATGAATCTTGACGTTTCATGACCCATCGAATCCAAAAATGTGGTTTTTGACTTTCCGTTCATCTGTCTGTCTGTACCTCCAACTAGAGCCTAAACTATTTTACCGATTGGGCTAAAACTTGGTATCTAGGGTTTTCAAAGAGTTGCCCCGAAGTGTTTTTGGAATCGGATATCGAACCCTAAAATTAAGGGTAGTTTACTGACGGGCAAAAAGAAAAAAAGTCGATTTTCTCAAAATCGACTCTAACGATTTTGATTCAAATTCGTATCTAGGTGTTGATTAAGATTATAAATAAACTGGCTAGTTTCATTTTACCATGAAAATGAATTTTAGGGTACTTTACAGAAGCAGAAACTTCCGTATCTCCGCAACTATTTGAGATACTAAATAACTTATCCTTACAAAATTGTAGTACTGTTAAAAATAAAAATAAACACTTATATGCAATATATTTTTATAAATCCATCAGTTTCTGATATATTGGCAAATATATTAATAATATTTTGTGAGCTTTATTTGTAAAGAGATACTACTTATGTTTTAACGCAATAATTCTCCAATGCATAGAGTAATTATATATGAGTAAGTCTCTATAAAAGTTTATGTTGTTTTTCCTTAAACCTCTTAGGAGAAATGTTTGTACAACAATGATCTATATCCATTTTAGACTCTATAGTCAATATTTACATTTTTTATTGGTCAAAATTTATAAATGAGGAACTAAATAGCAATGCGATGGCATGAAGATCTGCAACACCTACTAAAATGTCGAAAATTTTAAAAGGAAGTTGAAATTTTAATATGAAGTGTTGACCCTTGTGGACCCAACATTGATATTTTTTATCGGTCCAAACATACAATTAGAGAACATTAATTCTTTAAAAACAAAATTATAAAATTTAAAACTGGGACTGAAAAAAAAAGTGTTACATAAGTATAGTGCAATTTATGCTTGAGTTTTCTGGTGTATATTATTTTGTTTCACATATATATTACGAATTTTAATTAAATATCTCCATTTTCAAACAATAGAGCGAGAAAGTCCTTGTAAAGTTCCGTACCATTTATTATAATTAAAAAAATGCATTAACCTGGATTGTCGGGTATTACTCCATATATATATTATTAAGTATATATATGATAATATTATAATAATCTAAACTGAAGGTGTTTTACTCTATATGTAAATCATTTAATTAAATCAGGATTGACGGCATTTTACAATATATATTTTTATAATTTACATTTAATCTGGATAACGAGGTTTCACTATATGTGCATTTATACAATTTATTTTTAAATCCGGATTAACAGGGTTTGAAACTATATATTTTCTTATAGTTTACATTAAATTCGGATGTAAGAAGTTTCACTATACGTGCAGTTATATAATTTATTTTAAATCCGGATTGATGAGGTTTTAAACTATATTTTTTATTTTTGAAATACATGATGAAATTGTAATAAGGAAGCAATATTAACTATCTTTATAGAATTCAACATGAAATAATTAGTGTAAAAACGTATAATGAGAAAGAATTTAAGTGAAATTGCAAAATATTACTCTGATATGTCAATATAAATTAATTAAATAGATAGTTTGTTGATTATACAAATATGATTTAAAATATGAATCACAATTCAATTAACACATTATCATATTGTGACCTTGACTCACATTTTTAATGTGTTATTTTAATTGTGATTCATATTTTAAATAATATTTGTATAATCAACAAACTATCTATTTAATTAATTTATATTGACATATCAGTGTAAAATTTTGCAATTTCACTTAAATTTGTATTTCACATAAATTCTTTCTCGTTATACGTTTTTACACTAATAATTTCATATTGAATTCTATAAAGCTAGTTATATTTTTTATAATTTACATTAAATCTGGTTGAACGAGGTTTCACTTTATGTGCACTTACTATATACTTTAAATTAAAGACAGGGATAAATATTTGATCTAAAATTAGGACTTTAACTTTAAAACCCGCAAACTTTTGGTGTAAATCCTCGAGAATTTGGGGTCGGGCTTAATAATTACTCTTTCAAAACAAACCCTTCTCGACGGGACATTAAAACGTTTACATGACCGGAGAAACCTGACTTCAAACAAATCAACGTGAACATTATTTTTTACTGTAAAGCTTACATTAACCTTTCAAAGTTTAGTTTAGTTTGTCGGTAGAGCATGTACACCTCCTTTCATCCGTTCGTTCACTCTTAACTATGCGGGTCGGTTTTATATTTATACCCCCCCCCCCTTTCATTTCAAAGTTATAATGTTTATCTTCACTCGTTTGGGTTCATACCATATTGCTATGGTAACTAATTTTCTTTATTTTCTCTCGACCCCTCGGAACGAGAAGTATTGTGATCGTAAAAGAAATCGAACTCTAGATTTTGATAAATGTCGACGTTTTATGACCTCCTGAAACAGAGAAGAATTGTTTTTCACGATGCTGCTTGTCTGACTATCTGTCTGTCTGTCCATTCGTCTGTCTGTCTGCTGCTCTTATAGCGAGTGGACATGTGTGGGCGTTGCTCCGTGAAGTTGTGTGCTATACTGTGAACTTTTTGTTTAAATATACTCGAGGAGATTTGGAGTTTTTCTTATTAATACTGTATTTGATGTGTTGTGATGTCCTCCACATGAGTGGAGGCCACTCAAGTGTCCGGGTTCGGATCCTGGACGACATGGAATGTCGTCGAACAGGCTGGACCGCAAACTGGTGATTGTTTTGGACACCATCGTTCCTGGTAAAGTGTTAGATGATTATTTGGTTAGTGTTGTTATCTTACAAACTTCACCTTGAAGGTTTAAATAATACTTCACTTGGTCTCTGTCGGGATTTTATAGCTCAGTTCGCAGTGCCTGGCAAATGTTTGGTATTTGAAAAGTTACCTGTTCGCACCCAATCCAGGTTAATACAAATGTTACTAAGTATTCCTTCTTAAATGTCTTCTCGGGAAATATGTAGAATTTTCTCGAAAATGTATGTGGAATGTACCGCTAAGCAGATTGATGGTGGTCTTCAGACGACACGTCTAATTGGAGTGATCATGTGTTTCATGGAGAATATTGTATTGTATTGATGCAGGCATTTCCTGGATATTTCTTCACGACCGCCTGGTTACACCTGTTCGATTGTTCACAGAAAAATAGACCACTGTGGCCTGTGTCCGTGGTGTAATGTTCCTGGTACTGCTATGCACATGGTTTTACAATGCGCTCGTTCCGAAACTGTTTGGTTGTTTGTCATGAGTTTAGTAAGAAGATTGCTGAACAGAACTTTTGTAGATGAGGGCATTTTAATTCATGGTGATCAATCATGTGAATCTGTTATAGCAGGACAGTTGGTAAACTTTCTCATTACATTGGCAAAATAAACAATACACAGACATACAATTAATTTTTAAAGATGAAGCAGCAAGTACCTGATTACCATGATTTCTTCTGTGTAAGGTTGAAATACCGATTAAAATCTGAATTTACCCGCCTCGGTGGCGTAGTTGGCTAACGCGCTAGTCGTGTTGAGCTCGACTGCTGAGGACAAGAAGATCGAGGTTTAATCTCAATCGGGTGAACTGGGTGTGGTTTTTCCTAAATGGTTTTCCACTCTCCCTCCACGCAAATTCGGGTTCACTTTCTCTAATTCAACCTTCCCAATTCCTAATCCATTAGCGTAATTAGTACTTAAAGCGTATAACCCGAACGGGTAGTAGGAAGCGGTGCTAATATTAATATTAAAATCAGAATTTGTTAAATATAAGAATAAGGGAAAGTTGACAGAATATATTTCTTTCTGAACATACAGAAACATTTTATGCAATGTAGTTGGAGGAAATTTGAATGTTAATTAAAAAAAAGTGTTTACATTCATTATGTAGATAATTTGTATTCTAGTCAAATACTGATTTTTTTTTATCATGGTATATGTTTTAATTTGACAATTTAGTGTATTTATATATTAACTACAGATCATTAAAGAAAGAAAGAAAGTATGTCTATCTACCTGTCGGTCCATATTTTGGCCTGGAGCCGAAACTGTTTTACCGATCAAGATAAAACCTGATATCCAAGGTTTCCTCGATTTTCTCAAAATTCGCTTTAACGATTTTGATTAAATTTTTTATATATATTCTTTATAATATTATAAACGAATTGTAAACTCTTGTTTGCCCCTGAAAATGATATTAAGGTTAATTTAAATTAGCAGAAATTTCTAAGTTTTATCATATCTCCTTAACTATTTGAGATACGAAATAATTTATCATATTAGTTTTTAGTAATTATATATTTTAAGATAAAATACATAATTTGTGTTATACACCGTACCATTTTTATATACAAAAATATCACCGCGTCTTAGTACCTGTTCGGGTCCACGCATCTATTCATTTTTTCATCTATTCAAGGTATTTAACCTGCACTTTCTGAACTGATTATATCAGCACACGAGAATGTCTATTAGCGAGAGCGAAAGATCCTACCAATTTTGCTGGGAAAGGTATTTTAAAAAAATCTTCCAGTGTTCTTTTACATACTACAATCGACATGGGAGTGACGACTATACTTCCCCTCCGAAGAAAGCTTTGCTGCGAATTTTTGTCGTTAAAAAAAAATCCATTGTTCCCGGCTGGGTTTAATCCCACGAACATCGAGTCCTGGAACGGGCGCTTTCCCTTAAGAGCACCAAGGTCAACTTTACACATCTATTAATTGCACTAGTAGACTAGGGTAGAAGATAGAATTTCAGAGAACATGTACCAACATTTTCGTTGAGGAAGAATGGTGAACGATATGGGGGAGGGGTGAAGCGAAGTGTGTGTGTGTGTGTGGGGGGGGGGGGGGGGAGTTAAATATTCAGCACACTCAACCAGCATTCAAAACCCGATCTCCCAGTTACGGGAGATCCAGCTTAACACGATGGTGACATGTTAGAACACGCTAAAACCGATAAGGGCGACACATTATTACCTTGGTGCTATTGATTGAGAGAGGGATAACGGGGTGCAGAAGTTGATTTATTCCATGTCGGAACACCCAATCTGACCTGACTCTCAGAGTTCAATGGCTAGGACTACGTGGTTGGTGGTATTCATTATTCTATTATTCATAATTACTTTCGTGCACAAGAGCAACCGATCGATATTTCGACCGATAGTGCATTCCTCCCTCTAGTGCTTAGCACGTCGGCGTTATTCCAACATTTCTCCTTTACGTTCGTTGTCCTTGGTGCAGAGAAAGATAGAGAGAGAGAACGTGGAAGAGAGAAAGATACATATGAAAACAATAACAAACGTTCACGAAGCATTGGAGGATCAATAGCTCAAAAACACACGCGAATCGGTGATTGGTCGTTAACCTATTAAACTAAACAATAGCCGTCTATATTCCGAACGGGTTGTAAGACGTGGTACTAATAATAATAATAATAATAATAATAATAATAATAGCAGCCTACATACTCTCTAGTATAGTCAATGATGTGGTACGGCTTTATTTATTTTTAATTACCGAGTCTTACTACCCATTCAGGCTATACGCATAAATTATAATAACCCTAAGGAAGTAAGGACGAGGAAGCAAACATTTTAGAGGTTATGTACCCGCAATTACGTGGGAAAGGAAAAACCCCACTCACAGTAGACCCGACCGTGATTCAAACCCCAATCTACCCGTCATCAGAAGGCCAGTCCAGGCATGATTTGTTGCCAAGGTAATCAGCATAGGCGTCACTGGAGGGGGATGCAGGGGAACCGGGTTGATACACAAACACCCTCCCAATAGTTTGTGGTTAATTAAGAAAACTGAGGGTCAAAGTTTAAGGACAATGCATACATTATTAAGGGAATTATTTTGTTTAACTTATACAATTAATATTGCTATCATTTTATTCGTATTTTTCCATTTGGTATGAAATAATAATATTTTAGTTAAAAGAGAAAATAGGTTATTCCTGCCCGCTCTTTCCCCCCAACATCCAATCATTTCTCTCTAATTAATAAAAGCTAGCGACAGCTATGGTAAGCAGAACCTGTTTAAAACGGAATTTACTCTCACCATTCAGTAGTCCTACGCCTGTGATAGATCAGTAGCGTGTCTTCCTAGTGATCAAAATGTTCCGGGTTCGATTACCAACACGACCAAAACATATATCACACATGAAAATGTGAGTTTCCCCTTTCACAGTGATGTACTAAGGTGAGGATGCAAGGAACGAAAGAAAAGGTCAGTGTTTTTTTATAGTTTTTTAGCAACTTTATTTTTGGACAAAATAAATCAAATATTGCTCCAGTTTAAACATATTATTATTACTATTAGCACCGCGTCTTACTATCCTTTCGGATTGTACGCACTTACGCTAATGTGTAATAGTATGGTGATTGTGAGATGAAATAGAGGACCTACAGTTTAAAATGGAATCCGAACCACGGTGGAGGCCTGGTATTCCACACATTCACAAGTTGTGATTGATACACGTCTTTTCAGAGGTGAAGGAAGGGTTTTGTAATAAGATAAATCTGTGCGGGCAGGAGGATTGAACCCCGGTCCCCAGTACAAAGTCTGAAACCTTACCCATAGAACACCAGGTCACCTCAGTTTTAAACATAGAGTTTAATTTTCTTCACATGGTGATATCGATAATTGTGTAATATCTGTCAAGGGTGTCTTGAAATTTGACGAAAACTTTTTTTCTTCATTTAAAAAGTTTGTTAAATAATGCCGCGACGTTAATGATAAATATATATATCAGCTGTTGATATCACCATGTGAAGAAAACTAAACTCTACGTTTGTACTGAAGCACTGTTCGATTTATTTTGACCAAAACAATGCTTTGCTATAAAATCCACAAAAACACATTTACTCGCGTTTCCTGCACCCACCTTAACGACACGAGGAGGGGGGGGGGGTGAGAGAGCTCAAGTTGTGTGTGTGATAGGTTTAAGGTAGTTAGACAATAAAAATATAGTAATATATTATTCCTGTGCATATTATTAGTTTTTAGTCATTTTACTTACATAACTATGGTAAAATCTCAATTAGTTCTTTATATTAATTTGATAAGGAGTAACAAATGATAAAATTAAATCTTCTTTCTTATTCTTTTATTCCCTTCTTATTTGATCTTAATTATTTTATGACGACATGTTTCGTGTTATATGTACATTACAACATATACAGTTCTATTTATTATGACCATGATTTGTTTAAAATACAAATTGCCGGAAGGTTTGTGAAATTCTGAATTATTATAATATATGAAACTTTTTTCATACATAGTAATAATGATAATTCAAAATTTCACAAACCTTCCGGCAATTTGTATTTTAAACAAATCATGGTCATAATAAATAAGAACTGAATATGTTGTACTGTACAATAACACCGAAACATGTCGTCATAGAATAATTAAGATCAAATAAGAAGGGAATAAAAGAATAAGAAAGAAGATTTAATTTTATCATTTATTACTCCTTATCAAATAAATATAACCATTATTAAAAGAAAAAAAAAATGTTTAAATTTCTAACAAAACTTGGTTTCATTTCCTAATCCAAGTGTAATAATCTACTTTCCCCCTGGAGTCAATTTTAACATATTTATGAAAGGAGAGTAATTATAATCAGTTTTACCCCTCCCCAAAATAAACCCCAAATTCCTTCGTATTATAGGAAGTTGGTTTATTTAAAAAAATATGTTATGATCATAAAACATAGAGACGCTCATTTATAAACATAGGGTTTGATTTATTATTTTGAAGAGCTATTTCTAAAGACATTTTGAGGAAGGATAAAGATGGAAAAGGGTTTCTTGTTTAACTTTTTATGGCTACAAACGCGAAGAATGAAACTTGGTTAGAATTAACATAGAGATTACCTTGAATCGTGATGAGGTTACATCCTTTATAGTCATACCCTGTCCTCTTACTCCCCTTTACAAGCCAATCCTCACGTTTAACAGAGATTATATTTATATTCTAAAATCTACTTCGCACCCCGTCTTATACCCGCCCGGTCTATTACGCATTTAATTATAATAAAGAGGTAGGAACGAGGAAGATACAATTTATAGATATTATGTATGATTTGCGTTGAGGAGAATGGGGAAACCCCCTAGTAAAAACCACCCTCAATAGACCTGACCGGGATTAGAACCACAACCTCCCCGTCTTCAACAAGCCAGACCAACAAGAGATTAACGCCTTAGACCATTCTGCCACTGAAGCGGGTCTTTGTGAATCTAATTGTATAATTTTAATACGAAGGTCACAACACATATAATATTATCGTTTGTATTTTCCTCCTCCCCTGTTTCTTCTCCTACTACCGGACAGCTTCCAAAACCCACTTGGTTTCTGGTGTTTAGGAATTTATACTTGAGTATACTAGAGACTTAAGTGGTCATTTCACGGCCGATTAACCGGGAAATCAGATACAAGATTATGCTCCGACCAGAAAAGCATCAAATTGCGGCTTACTGCGTTTTTTTCATTTGAAAATAGCGAAACCGAGATAATTTTAATAATCTACTTCATTAACTTTTAGTACCCATTTCGGTGGCCACATGGTCTAACGCGCTACTATCGCAGTAGACTAGACTCCCCATGACGGAGATATCGAGGTTTGAATCTAGGTCTGGTGTACTGAAGGTGCTTTTTCCAAAATGGTTTTCCGCGCGTCTTCTCCAAGCAAATTCGGGTACACTTTCTATAAATATAACCTTTCTAATCCCTAAAAAAAACTATTAGCGTTATTATTACATAAGTGTATAACTCGAACGGGTAGTAATATGCGGTGATAAAAAAAACTTTTGGTATTATAATATAAAAAAGAAGAGGAAGAAAGTGTTTCACTGGTCTCAGTTTCACAGTTTTCTAAAGTTGAAGACAGAAAACCTCACCATAATGTGACGTATGATTTGAGCTGCATTAATATCTAATTAGATGCTATCTATGGGGTGAGAGGTATTTGAGGTATTTGAGCGTTAGTCTAGTATCACTTACTTTCTCAAGCACCACCCCAACACCTTTAAATCTCCTTAAGCACTGACCTACTACCTCTTTGAATTAGATTATTAAAAATATTATTTGACAACCTGCTTCTGTGGCCGCATGGTCTAAGGCGTCACTCTTACAACAGATTAGACTTACGATTACAAAGAGCTCGGGTTTCAAATCTCTGTCGGGTATACTGAAGGCTGTATTTTTTTTCTAAAATGGTTTTAACCCTCTTCTTACATGAAAATTCCGGTACACTTCCTCTAGATTCAAGCCTCCCCCATCCCTAGCAAATTAGTTTAATTAGTACATGTGCGTATAGCCCGAATATATAGTAAAATGTGGTGCAAAAAAATAATAATAAAAAAGGGAGGAGAAAACATGAATATATAATCCCGGCTCTAAATATTCACAAAAGCTAATAAAAATGGCAGCGGGTAAAATATTAACATTCATTCTAATAGGCAAGAAGATAATTTATAATCACAAAATAACTCACACACACAAAGAGAGAGAGAGAGTGCAGAGACAGGGTGGGGACCACAGAATTAAGAGACCAATTCATACATTTTCTACAACATGGCGTCTAATTTTTTACTCAAGATTAAGATACAAAAAGCCAAAGGTGACTTTTAAAAGGTCATCAAAAAGAGGATAACAAATCCAGAGCTTAACTAAACTTTTTATAGCGATATTAAATAATTAAATAGAAATACACAGTATATCTTCATAATGTTACAAAGCAAAATTATCCACAAATAATAATAATTTATATTCTTTAAATTGAAAAATGTCATCTGAGCACGGGAATCGAACCCGGAACCTTTGACTTTGTACAGCAATGGTCTAACCACCAAGCTATCCAGGAATCGTCCCGTGTCCTTCTTCACTCATATTTTAAGGTAGAGTCTGTGATGGACGTGTGGAAATTGGCGACTACACGTCCATCACAGACTCGGCCTTGGGCACGGGACTATTCCTGGATATCTCGGGGTTAGAGCATTGCCATACTATGGCAAAGGTCCCGGGTTCGATTCCCATGTACAGTTGTCATTTTTCATTTTAAAGAATATATATTTGATGTGGCTACAAACGTTGCTAAAAAATAAAATAGCTTGACTATCTAATCCATAATAATGATTTAGTTAAGTTTCTACAGTAAAAAAAACACAATAATAATAGTCGTAGTTATATTAATGACAATACTATAATAAAGTTTCAGTAGATCTTGAGAGACGCATATTAGCTCGTAGCCAAATATAGAACATGACACTTAATATAGGACGAAGGGAAAGAGGGAGGTCACAATAGCAGTGACGGGGTAACAATGAGAAACCTCCCCTCCCGCCCATCCCACTCTCGCATAATAGTCAACACTGAAGTAGAGGATCAGTCCTCAATGACGTCATACATGGGGATGACAGGGGGTGAATAGGGGAAAGAGAGTTTTTACTATACTTTGGGTCTTCATTTGAAACAATGAACCTTTTAAAGATTAAAAAAAAATATCATTTTATTACATTTTTTTACGTAGTTTATGGAAATATGTTATTTTTAAACCTATACAATTTTCATCAGAATAAGACGAGATAATTATTATGAAATTTAAAATAACGACAAAAACATGATGACAATATTTATTTTTATTCTCAGATTTTTTTTTTGTCATGTGCTCATTACGCACTCTGGCAAATCCATATGTATAAATTAAACTAATATGTTAGGAATTAAGAAAGTGTTATTTAAAGATGTACCTCATTTTCATGGAGGAAACTGGGAATCTATTTAGGAAAAACCGCCCTCAGTACACCTGACAGGGATTCAAATTTTGACCTCCCGCCAGCGGTGAGCCAGACTGAATGAGTTTTTAACATTTATACTAAGTGCCAACCAGCATGGATGGAAATAATATTAAAGTGCTGGCTTAATGTGTGTCAAAATTATGTTTTTTGTCAATTTTTTGTATGGCTCATTGTTAGTTGATGATACCCACAAGCCCATAACAGATTTCGCCTTAAATATGGGTGAAGAATGAACTTGAGCAGGGAAAAATAAATAATGGATAACGTAGTGGTAAGAGCATTGGCACTTTAAACTGAGAGACCCGGGTTCAATTCCCATGTCCAGTTGTAGTTTTTAAAATTTTCGAATAAATATTTTAGTTTATTCCTATTCAAAATTTTTTTTCAATACTCATAAAAAAGATTCGCAAGATGAGAAATATTAGTTTAGTATCCGGATATCAATTGTAAATATAGAATTTGTGCACACACATTCTTCATCAAAACTTTGTTCGAACATTGAATACAATCATTTTCTATGGGAAGTTGAGTCTCATTAACATCACTTTTTACTCGACTTCACCGTTTTCGACGCTAACGATGTGTATATTCCACGTGAAGGGTAGGAAATTGCCTCCTGAAGCGGAAGAAAGTTTAATTCGTTTTTGATATTCCATTCTGACGCCGCATTTTATGTATTCTTTTGAGGTTTTCTAGCGAGTGCGCATACGACACACAGCACCAACGTTAAAAAAGTGAACTACGAAACCATGTTGCTTAAGCATATCATTATCCCTCCATAAGTAATAAAAATAACCCAATTTATTAACAATTAATTTCGATAGTTCGTATTATAAAGATTGTTTTGAATTAAAATAAAGTTTGTAATTTTTATTTTTAGTATTGTATATTCTCAGTCAAAATCTATTTAAGGTTATAGCGAATAGCTCATTCAGTTAAACAAAACTTTATCAATTTTTTTCGTTCAATATTTACCGAACTTCACATGACGATTCATTTCAAGCAAAATCTTTGAAAAAAAAAAGCCTATTGCAAAAGGATATTCCCCGAGCCTATCTGAGCTACCTTTGAATTAGTTAAACACGTAGTTCTGGTAATTAATGTGAAGATAATTGTTGTTTGTATTATTTTGATTTTTAGATCGTCCAGTTAAGTTTTTTCTGGATTTTCACGAAACACTTGATTTTCTTGTCCTTTCTTATAGAAAATCTCGCTATTGTATTCATCCTGTTCTCTTAGAGTATATACCTATCTTTTGTCACTGCACTGATAGCATTGGATCTTACTGATACATATATAGTTTTAAACATATTTAGTTGTGTTCTTATCAAAATAAATCTCTAGTGGTAGGGTTGAAATAATTGACACGGTACATTGCGCAGACTTTATCTTTTTTATCTTAAAATAAAGATGTTTACTAAAAACTCGTAAGATTTGTCAAACGAAATAATATATATTGTAGCAGAAACACTCAGCAAAGAGAATAAATTAAATTCTATAAAATGTTATGTAAGCATTAAGAGAGACATCTTTGTATAGCAGTCAACTTAACATCTTTTAAGAACTCAACAAAAAAAATTTCTTAGAACTCGATAACTATTGGTTTTATAAAAATATATTCCAAATAGAATATCTTTATTTTTAATAGTACTACAACTATACAAATAATTAGCTATTTCTTATCTCAAATATTTGTGGAGATAATGATCAACATTACAACATTAAACATTTCTGCTTTTCTAAATTGCACTTAAAGTCATTTTCACGAGAAAATATGAACTGCCATTTTGTTTTTAATGCTAAATAATGCATAGATACAGAATTTAATCAAAATATTTTGAGAATATTTTGAGATAATTGACTTCTATTTCCTTTTACCCTTGAGTAAACTTTTTTTTTAGCACCCTGTCTTACTACCAGTTCGGGCTATCCGCTTATGTACTGATTACACTAATGCGATAGGGATTAAGAATGTTTAGTTTTACAATAATTGCCCCCGGATTTGCGTAGAGAGTGGAAAACCACCCTTAATGCACAGGACCAGTTTAAAACCCCGCTCTCCCCATCCTCAGCAATTAATTCAGTAATTTACCCTCAATGTTAGGGTTAGATATTTACATTCCAAAAATTCTTTAAAGGAAACTTATATAAACCCTAGATACCAAGTTTTAGCCTGATCGATAAAACCGTTTCGGCTCTAGATAGATCCCAAAATACACTTTTTTCTGTTTCAACGGGTCATGAAACGTTGACATTTTATCAAAGTCTTAACTTCAAATTTTTGTTTTTTGTTCACTGTACTGTTCTATCCGTATTGTCGAGAGAAAGTCGATTTTAAAAGTTAAAACGGAGAAATAAGCGAGGGTAGCGCCCCAAAACCCGTTCCCTTGATGACCCACTTTGCGAAAAAAGACTCTCCTTGGTCAAGCTTACAACATGAAACGAGCAGTGAGGAAGCTACAGCACTCCGGTCGTACCAGTCTCTGTTGTCTGAGGAGTGCCACCACTTCACTACAGAGTAGAGCACTTCATGTTTTGATCACGGCGTGTTTAAAAGAACGAGTCCCTTTATCGAAAAAATAATTCATGTATTATTCAATGTATTTTAAAATAAAGCTATTGAAGGGGGAAGCTATTTTACATTAGAGCTTTTAAGGCTTTCTATTAAATTGAAAAAAAAAAAAAAAAAATAAGCCCTTCCAAAAGTATTTTTCGGTAAAAATAATTTAGAGGAGGCTTAGATAATATTACTTATTTTCACCTTGTATTTTTATATCAACATTTTTATGGTGTGCTTGAATGATATAATGCAATATATTTTTTTTAGCATCGGTTTTTGTTCCCACATTTGCGTGGTGGGAAACTGGAAAACCATTTACAAAAATATACTCATAACAATAGAGTGGAATTCGAACCCAGATATCCTCGTCATCATCAGTCTAATCTTTTGATAGAGTTACGCCTTAGATATTCTGCCAATGATGTGGGTAATATTTGTATCATTTTTAATTTCATTTTTATTTTTATTTATTAAAAGTGTTTACCAATAATCAACAACGGTACATAAGAGGCCAACTCTGGATAGATAAAACTAGAATAGCTAAATAATTAACATAGAAAATTAATTATCAATAAATAAAATAATCTCCATATAGTGACATTTTATTCATACTATTTATTTGAATACAACTTTGTAAAAATTATTATTTATAAAAACTTGAAGGTAAATATAAAATTAAAATATTTAACAATAAGGGCGGCTCTTATGGTAGAAGTGTAGAGGACGCGAGAAAATTAAGTGTTTTTGCAATTTTTATAGCAAAACATATTTTAATAAAAAAAAATGGATTCAGTAGAAACAAAGAGTTTAATTTTCTTCAAGTGATGACATCAACATTTATTGAATATCTGACCTAGATTATAATGAAAACTTTTTATCCTCATTATTATACAATGGACAATAGATTTGAGCTTATAAGAATCATTGGTAGGAAAAAAAAGATTTTATTAAATATCCAAAAGTAATTATCTTAAGTAGTGTCGCATAATCTTTCACAAGTCACGTACACTTGTAGGGTCCTTAATCTAACCAACCTACCCCATACAGCGTTTCATCAAAAAGAAGGAAACAAAATTAATGCTGCTATCGTTTAAAGTATTACTCATCTACGGTGGGAGAGTAGGTAGCTGACAGCTAGCAGAAGGTTATTTATTGCAAACATTGTCTGAAAGTCACTAATGGCAATCTATTCGGAAATCATTACTATTTTCTTAGTAAAGCTATATTTACTAGGGAAAAAAATTATCAGCAAACGATTCTAATAATAATTTCATAAGGATTATTGTATAATAGGCGTTTTAGTAACTTATTAAAAGAACAAAATATATTAATTAAACTATTATGTTTTTTTTTGTGGTTGTGGCAACAAGATATATTATATTAGATGAAATTATAATTAAAAATTATTATATTAACACTTGTATCTTCTAATAACTGACCATCGAAATAAGTTAATGTTTTTATAACTTAAAGAAAGAGCCATAAAAATATTAGTTTAAAAATATTTTTATTTTATTTTGGAAACAAATGCACATTAACACAACCGAAGACTGTTTGTATGACGAAAGCAAACACCCTTATTTCTGCTGGTTTGCCGTCTTAATTTTTGAAGCGGATGAAGTATTTTAGAAGCTCTTGTTTGTGATACATTTTTAAGTGAATCGAAGATACCCGCTTCCACAAAGAAAAAAAAACAAACAAACAAATAAGTTCGTTTTTAAATAATGTAAAAACAGTTAAAAGAAAATAATCAGTTATAAACAAATTGTTTGTTGTGAAAGTTTTGACTGCAAAAAGTAATAACCCAAGGGATATTTTTGCAGATCGCTATGATTTGTTGAATGGACACATGGTAACTCTTTTAAGCTCTCTTATCGCAGATAGGATATTAAAATAAAAAGTCGTTCCAAATTTTAATATTATCAATTAGTAGAACTTCGCGTACCTCTTGAAATACTACACCACCCCCAAAGAGTATCCGTACCAAAATTTTGGAAAACAATGATTTGGAGAAATGAATAGTAGGCCCTTGAATTAAATTTTAAAGTTAGTATTTTCTTAACAATATTTTTAATGCACGAAATAAGCGTGGCAATAAAATATGGGTTAGTGACGGATCTTCAGCTCTTACAGTTTCCCGAACTCTGTCAAAATCATAATCGAACGAATTTATCATATTTCGGATCACTACAAAAGGATACAGGTATGAGAGAAACTTTTAGAAAATATTTTTTTTTGTGGTCAACATTAATAACATTTTATTATTGAAGTTATACTTCTTTAGGCGCGTTATGAAAAAATGATGAGAGTGAAATTTTAAGATGCGCGCGCATCACTGTGACACAAAAGTAACAGGTTGAAGCTAAACCGCTCATTAAGTCTCGAAAAAAAAAAGTTACCAACAAAATAGAAATAGAACCTCTGTTAGTCGCGCATGTTGGTACGCTCATAGAGAAATGTATACTATGTTATTCCTTTCTCTATGGTACGCTCGTCGCCTATGATCACTGTTTTCATATATATAATATTTATCCACATGTTTCTAGTTTCTACATTCACAACACGTGTTTTAGTTTCATACAAGTGCGAATTATATATGTGCTAATAAATTATATTCAGTAGTGATTTAAATTGAATATTTTGATTAATATTATTTACTATTCGTAAATATTAGTGAAAAAAATTGTGCTTATAGACTTTTTCAAGTGCTCCAATATAATTGAGGTTAACTATCCGTATGTATTATTTATTGATATAAATTAAAATATTATTATTTAACATAATTAATACTAAATATTATTAAATTATTATTATTGTTAAATATTTATTATTGGTTATTTAATATTTACAAAATAAAGAAATAAAATTATTTAATGATGCCAAAGAAGTATAACTTCTCACGCGCGTACATAAGTACACACACACATTTTTTTTATTTTATAAGTATTGATAATATTTATTAAAGTTAGAAGCTGCAGATCACATGACTTGTATCAGTATTGAAGTATTGGGCCGCGTGTACCTGTTATGACCTTCGTTTAAAAGATTATCATTAATCCCATATTACAGTTGGGCCACAAGTTCCTTCTTAGAAATTGTAAACAAGGCGTACTGATGTACTAACTCGACCCCGACTATTGAGGCGCTCATTTAGGATGGTTGTAAATGTTTTCTCGAGTTGATCGAAAAACAGCAAGTGACACACAAGTAAGACACAACAAAATACTAACTAATCTAATATAAGACAAAAAGTTTGGTTGGACCGAATTCATATCTACCCGCAGGTTCATCTGTTATAATCCTCCCGGTCAGTGATCGTGGCCCAACTAAGCTAAGACGATAATCCTCCTGGCCAGTGATCGTGGCCCAACTAAGCTAAGACGATAATCCTCTGGCCAGTGATCGTGGCCCAACTAACCTAAGACGATAATCCTCCTGGCCAGTGATCGTGGCCCAACTAAGCTAAGACGATAATCCTCCTGGCCAGTGATCGTGGCCCAACTAAACTAAGACGATAATCCTCCTGGCCAGTGATCGTAGCCCAACTAAGCTAAGACGATAATCCTCCTGGCCAGTGATCGTGGCCCAACTAAGCTATGACGATAATCCTCTTGGCCAGTGATTGTGACCCAACTAAGCTATGACGTTAATCCTCCTGGCCAGTGATCGTGGCACAACTAAGCTATGACAATAATCCTCCTAGTCAGGGATCGTGTCCCAACTAATTCATGACGATAATCCTCCTGGCCAGTGATTGTGACCCAACTAAGCTATGACGTTAATCCTCCTGGCCAGTGATCATGGCACAACTAAGCTATGACAAGAATCCTCCTAGTCAGGGATCGTGTCCCAACCAATTCATGGACGATAATCCTCCTGGCCAGTGATCGTGACCCAACTAAGCCATGACGTTAATCCTCCTGGCCAGTGATCGTGGCCCAACTAAGCTATGACATTAATCCTCCTGGCCAGTGATCGTGGCCCAACTAAGCTAAGACGATAATCCTCTTGGCCAGTGATCGTGACCCAACTAAGCTACGAACTTTTGAAACAATGGGTCCCGTGGACCAATTGTTATGAGCCGATGAGTTTACACAGAATATTAATTTTGTAACTGCTAAAATAAATCAATTTCTATTCGAATCAGACTATATCGTTCCTGTCTTACACATTGCGCCAAGTGTAGAGAGTAGCAGAGATAGTTGTTGATAGCTGGGAGAGAGAAGAAGCTGGGAAACAGAGGGAGAGTAAAACAGATGGGGAGTGAGGAGAGAAAGGGGTAAAGCGAGAGGGAGGGGATGTAAAGGGTTTGATATGTGCACGGGTGACTGGCTCCACAAGCCATTACAAGGTACCTACTTCTATTGCCCTTCTCCCCTTGCAGGCTTAGCGTTCAGCGCACGAGGTAATAGAACGT
This sequence comes from Timema cristinae, assembly GCA_039000515.1. Taxonomy (NCBI): domain Eukaryota; kingdom Metazoa; phylum Arthropoda; class Insecta; order Phasmatodea; family Timematidae; genus Timema; species Timema cristinae. Next base: position 23,083,816 of record JBCFYV010000001.1, read on the forward strand.
TCGAAATGATCGTGAATAAATGGGCACGTTCTTTGTGTCCGACTTCCAGGACTTGGACCATTACTAGCTTTTTTTTTTTTTTTTTCTAGATTCTAGAAGCTAGTTGTTGTACCTTCTTTGTAGTGACTTCTCTGTTGTTTCGTAGAAAAAAATATTGAGATTGATGAAGTATTTTACATTTTCCTGCCTCCGTTCGTTACATCAAGAAACTTATTGTGTATAAATAAATTATTAATCGATCAACCATGAAGTGATAGTTGTATTTTGTTTTATTTTCACCGCGTCTCACAACCCGTTTGGATTATGAGTGTCTATATATATACTGATTGAAAATATGCAATATTCTTATGTTAATTTTTCAAGTTTTTATTTAGATTTCTCTCGTTACTTTCGCTCTACATCTTAGAGAGAAAATATTGTGGTTGAAAAAAAATGAACTTGAGATATTAATAAATGTTGACGTTTCATGATCTCCGAAACAAACAAAAAAAGTTTTCGCAATGACGTCTATCTCTTTGTGCCTTGGGCTAGATCCGTAACTATTCTACTGATTGGGCTCAGACCTGGTATCTGGGGTTTACATAAGGTTCTCACCGAGAGTATTTTAGAATTATACATACCATCATAAAATTAATGGTAGTTTACTGAAGGGTAAAATTATTTCTAATGACTTAGAGTAAATTTTATATCTAGACACTTTTGATCATTATAAACAAGATGGCAACTCTCATTTTCTTATGAAAATTATGTTAAGGGTACTTTACATGTGGGAAATTTTCCAAATTTGATTATTTCTCCGCAACTATTTGCGATAAAATAATAGCTTATCATTGTGAAATTGTAGTACTATTAAAGATATAAATATTTTATTTGAAATACATAAAATCAATAATTTATGAGATATAAAAAATATATAGTCTTTTAAATTGAGGTTTTTGAAAAGGAATTTGATTCTTATGCTTTTTGGTGGACAAATTTATTTTTCTTTTCTCAATTTTTCTGTAATAGTGTTCCTAGTTGCTAATGCCATAGAGTAATTAATTATCGGTGTATATTATTTCATTTATGATATTTGGTGTGATGTTTCACAGCAATGTGTAAATATATTATTTCGTTTCACAAATCTTAGGAGTTTTTAGTAAAAGTATACATTTTTAAGATAAAAGCGAATGAAAGTATATGCGCTGCACTCTACCAATTTATTATTTGTATAATTATACTGTGCATGTGTTTAATATATAATATATAATATGTGTGTGTTTATATGTAGCATATTGTGAGGTTATCGATTTATTGTTATCCAGCTGCCTCAATACTCGTGAAAAAGAGTAATTCAAATTTTGGATACTTTGAATTATTCTTGTTTCTTCTTGGACTTCACATTTAAAAAGGTTTTACTGTGTGTGTGTGTAAACATACCGTAGAACCTTTTTAATTAATTAATTAATTAATTATATATATATATATACACTTATATTAGTTGTAGTTTGCTTATCCTTTTTATTATTATATTATTTAGCACCACGTCTTACTACCCGTTCGGTTTATACGCTTTAAGTACTAATTACGCTAATGGAATAGGAATTGAAGGGTGAATAGAGGAAGTGAACCCAAATTAGCGTGGAGGGAGAGTGGAAAACCATTTAGGAAAAACCACCCCCAGTTCACCCGACGAGATTCGAACCTCGATCTCCCCGTCCTCACAGTCGAGCTCAACACGACAAGCCGTTAGCCAACTACGCCACCGAGGCGGGTTGCTTATATTAACGCAATGAACAAAATATTCAAGTTCAATGATTGCATTAAAATATGTAATTTACGTCTGGTTTGGATTCAGTGAATCTTATCTTTTATCATGCGTCAATGACTATAGCGTTATTTGAAGTTATTGGTATAGTTGGTGATTTAATATAGATCATTAAATTAGGTTTGAAATGAATACAAACTGCAAAAAATAGGCTTCGAATTATCCAAATATTTCTTTCTCTAATTCAAGTTAAATATTATTTTTCATCATTGATTTAAAAAATAACTTAATGGGGATTCATAGTGTGTTCAAATTGCCCAATTTTTCAAATTATCCAATGTCGAACTAGTCAAATTCTACTGCATATATAACTTATCACCGTGATTTACTACCTTTTAAGGCTGTACTCATATATAATAATTCCTCTAATGAGGTAGAGATGAGGAAGGAAGAATTTTAGAGGTATTTTACCCGCATTTGCTCGGAAGGAGAATGATTAACAATCTAGGGTGAAAACTTTAACATGTATACACCGAAACGGATTTTGAGTTATTTGTTATGTGTATGATGCACGCTTTTAAACTTGAACGATAAGAAGGTTCATTTTATTAATATTCACCTTCATCTTTATTCCTAACATTATGTTTTTATTTAAAATACGTTTTATGAACCGATTGATTATAACAGCACAAGACTTATATAGTAAACTAACTTATATTTAGAACAAACACAACACCTAGCCTGAAATCCACATTTTGGTCGATAATCCATTTTTAGGCCTTGATGGGAATCGAAACCGGAACCCTTAGCTTTATATCCAGACACGTTACCGACTGATCTAAGGTTCTGAACGTTTAAGTTATAGTCCAAGTCAGCACTGAAGGGTAAATATATTAATAGTAAGCATTAAAATAACTTTTTTTTAAAATCATCAATTTAAGTAAAATACTATTTTAAAAAGGTATTTGCCAGCAACCAAACAATAATATACAGTAAAATTTACAACAACAAAAAAAGTGTGTTTAATTCACGTGATTCAAACGCGTGTCGGTAAAAACCGGAAGACAAAAACTTGTAGACACTTTATTTTGTAAAAGAGTAAGGAAATAAAAAGTTGGAAATTGAACTAGTAGCTGTATTATTAGGTTTTATCTATGTTGGTTATCAGCCACTTGGTTAAAAAAAAATTATGATAGGGAAAGGTAAGTGAACAAAAAGAACAAAAGTCCTTAATACTGTAAAAAAAAAAATTGCCTCATAGCTAAGTCAAAGGATCATTAAATTTAATTTGTTTGCGTATTTATGCAGTTTATGATGAGGAAACTTATTCAAATATCCAATATATGTATATATCTATAGATCAAGGTGAATTAAATAACTAAGTTATTATATTAGTTAATTACGGTTATAACCATATATAAGTATATTCTTTAAATTGAAAAATGACACCTAAACAAGAGAATAGAACCCGGGAACTTTGGCTAGGTACGCCAATGCTCTAATCACTGAGCTATCCAGGGGTCATCCCGTGGCCAGGGTAATTCTTAACTCATATTTTAAAGCAGATTCTGTGATGGACGTGCGGAAATCGTCAGTTACATATATGTGATATCAATTAAGAACACGAGGTATCAGATAAAGTGACCAGCTTTAGCTCGGTTGTGGTATCCGATACCTCGTGATCTTAATTGATCTCTCATATGTGTAGCTGACGATTTACACACGTCCATCACAGAATCTGCCTTAAAATATGAGTGAAAAATTAACCTAAGAAGAGGATGACTCCTTAATAACTTAGTGGTTAAAGCAATGGCGTACTTAGCCAAAGGTCCTGGATTTGATTCCGGGTCCAGGTGTCATTTTTACATTTAGAGAATACTATATACATATTTATTTATTTATTGAGGCAATTATATATAATACTTTCTTTATTGCTAAAATAACTGTATCATGGCCATTCTAGCTTTTGAAAGAAAGTATCTACTTTCCGTTGTTGATAAACAAATGTCAACCTCTATTCACATTCTGCACGAATTGCCTTTTTGTGCGTCACAGACTAAAAGGCAATTATTTTGTAAGGGTTTACTACAGCAACAACAACAACAACAATTTTAACAAGGAGAAAAATATCTTCAATAAAACCCCTCGTATTCATAATGGCAGAGATAAAACGACTGCATGGAAAATAAAATGGTATAGTCTGTTCATGATAAGTTCAATCTCTTCTGAAATATCAGATAAACTTATCACACTTAAATACCATAGGATTGCGAACGTTATGACGATGCTTCAACTAAAGTTGTAGCCCGCTTCAGTGGCCGGATGGTCCAAGCCATCACTCTCGTGTTAGACTGGCCTAGTCATGACGAGGTGTTCAGGGTTCTAATCCAAGTCGGATCTAGTGAGGGTGGTTTTTCCCAAATGGTTTCCCCTCTCCTTCCATACAAGTGAGAGTATATTACCTCTAAAATCCTTCCATCTTCATCCCCCTTCATACTCCACCCCATTAGATTAATTGTCATATATTCATTTAACCTGAACAGGTAGTAAGACGCGATGATTTAAATAAAATATTAAAGTTGTGACGTACATTTAAGGAGACACGGAAAAAAGGCTTCGGTATCTTTTTGCATAGGTTATATATAATCTACAATGGATTATATAAATTTGAAAATTACTTTAAAATAGAGACGTAGATAATTTAAAAAAAAACTAGTGTATGTGATTTGTTTGAGATATTTGATTCCTTACAAATTAAGCCAATTATTTGTCCTCTTTTCACCTATAGCTCATCTATGGTAGGAGTGTAGGTAAGTGGAAGCTAACAGAAGGCTATTTATTTGTTGAAGGTCACTAATAATAACCTATTCGTAAATAATTTTTATTTAATTGGTGATATTATATCACCAATAAACAGTATTATCAAATGATTTTAATAATACTTCCAGCCACTAACGTTTGCAATAAGGATCCTTCTGCCAAGCTGTCACCTACACTTCCACCGTAGATAAGCTATAGCTCTTTATTCATCTATGCGCATGCGTATGGAAACTAGAGGATTTTACAGCCCCCTGGCGGTATGGTGTGTTACCTTTCTTCGCTGGCTATGGACATGAATTTGCGATGATGGTCCGAAGAGATGCCGAACGACTCCTGGGCGTACGAATACAAGTCCTCCTTGTAGTGCGCGTACTGGCCGGTAGAGGCGCCCACCTTGTTGGTGATAGTGTAGAGAACCTCAACGTACAACTGCTCGATCTAGAAGCACAAACATATAAGTGAAATGAGAATTATTTTGTAAAGAATATAAATACATTTAATAATTTCGCCCCTAAAAAGCTAAATTATTTTTTTGCTTTGAAATAAAATTATAACAATTATTCAGCTACAAAATTAGGTGACCTGGTGATCTAGGGATAAGGTGACATACTTCTGTGCTGGGGGTCCGGTGTTCAATCCTCGGTCCCGGCATAAATTTATGTGATTGCCAAACCCTTCCTTCCCTCTGACAAGATGTGTATTAATCACAACACTTGAATGTGGGGCATGCTAGGCCTCCACCGTGGTTCGGATTCCACTTTAAACTGTAGGTCCTCCATTTCATCTCACAATCACCCTACCATTACACATTAGCTTAAGTGCGTATAACCCGAACGGGTAGTAAGATGTGGTGCTAATAATAATAATAATAATAATAATAATAATAATAATAATAATAATAATAATAATAATAATAATAATAATAATAATAATAACTATACAATTATTTGTAAAACTTATTCCTGTACAACGTGCATACAGAACTTTTTCGTAATAAGCTTCAAACTAAAGATTTAAAAAAAGTATATTTTAATCAACAGTTTTTTTAAAATTAATCACTATTTTTCTAAACTCAAAATATACATAATTTATTCACTCAATTTTAAGTCGTACCCGCTTCGGTGACCACATGGCCCAAGGCGCAACTTCTCTGTAGACTAGACCGTCGATGACGGAACGAATAAGTTCGACTCTCATTCGGGTGTTCTGAGGGTGGTTTTTCCAAAATGTTTTTGCACTGTCTTTCCACGAAAATACGGGTACATTTCCTTTAAATATAATGCTCCTCATCCCTAAAACCATTAATGTAACTAGTACTTATGACATAAACCAAACGGGTAGTAAGACGTGGTGGGGATAAACAAAAGGTTTTAATAAATTCGTCATTTTAGGAAGTTTCTTAAAATGGTTTGCAGTAATTAGCAAAGTAAAGAAAAATGGATTGACTTAAGTTATTAATTACTGCAAGCTTCTTGAAGATAGCTCCTAAAATAATGAATTTACTGAGGACTATAATGGGGATATTTAGGGACACACTGTATATTATAAATATAAGAAAATGGTCCTTTAAAGTATATAATATATATAGTACATCTTGAAGCTCCAGTAAACATTATTAAAATTGATAAAATATTTCTACGCTCCTCAAATACGCCAATTATTCTGCTATGCTGGTCTCCATTTCTATTAAAAATTAATCCAAATTGGTTAACTTACTTACTTTTTGGCATTAGGAACTCGAATGTTCATTGTCACAGTTAGAAAAGTAGGCCACCTATCTCTATTTTGAGATAGTTCTATTCAGTCCACCTCATTACACCCTATCTCTATATTGAGCTAGTTCTATCCAGTCCACCTCATTACATCCTATCTCTATCTTGAGCTCGTTCTATCCAGTCCACCTTATTACACACTATCTCTATCTTGAGCTAGTTCTATCCAGTCCACCTCATTACACTCTATCTTGAATAGCATTATTCAGTCGCTATCTTCTCCATTCTCTATTGACAAATTAATCCAAGGTTAACTCATTACTCCTATCTTTCTTGGACTCGAGTTCATGTCACAGTTCAGAAAGTACCACCTATCTCTATTTGAGATAGTTATTTCAGTTCACCTTATTACACCCTATCTTATTTGAGCTAGTTCTATCCAGTCCACCTCATCACATCCTATCTCTATCTTGAGCTAGTTTATCCAGTCCACCTCATCACACCCTATCCCTATCTTGAGATAGTTCTATCCAGTCCACCTCATTACACCCTATCAAATTCAGGTCCATTCTAATGTTATCCTTACATCTGCGTCTAGGTCTTCCCAATGATCTCCTCCCATTGTATTTGCCAATTTAGACTCTGAACGTGGTTCTAGATTCTCCCATTCGCGCAGCATGTTCCGCCCACCATAATCTACGAGACTCGACCATCCTAACAATGTCTTGTGGTGATTACATAGTATGCAACTAATCGTTATGTAACCTCTTCCACTCTCCAATAACCTCATCTCTTTTTAGATCAAATACATTCCAAAGTACCGTGTTTGTTAACTCTAAAAATTTGAAATGTCGGTTACACGGTATTTCCACTGAGTCACCGATATAATGACCTCCATTTATTCAAGTCTCACCAAGGGACCCAGCTGAGGCTTAACCCTGGATATAGAGACAACAGACGCTCCACACAAGTGTTTTTTAGGAGATTGCTCGTGTACAGTATTTTTTTTATGTACAGAAGAAAACATGATAAAATTCTACCTACACTAGGGCTTTTGTAAAAGGCTCTTTAAAAATAAAAAAGTTTTACGGCCAACATTGGTGACATTTTATATAATTATTTGTATTATTATTTTATATTCATATCTAATGACTTGACTTATGAATACGTTAAAGTATATCTAGAAACTTCCTATAAAAATTGGACTAGACGTTTACCAATCAGGTGGCACTCTCGCTTTAGGCTAGCCTGCTGAAAACGGGGCGATCGGGGTTCAAACCCCAATTGGATCTAGTGAGGCTGGTTTTTCAATTGTTTCCCACTCTCCTTCCACGCACATGCTGGTAGATAACCTTTAAAATACTTCCTTCTCATCCCTAACCCCATTAAAGTAATGATTATATATGCGTATAACCTGAACAGGTAGTAAGACGCAGTGACGAAAATTAATGCCATCCGCATTATTTATTATATTATTATTTTTTATTATTATTATTAGCACCACGTCTTACTACCCGTTCGGGTTATACGCACTTACGCTAATGTGTAATGGTAGGGTGATTGTGAGATGAAATGAAGGACCTACAGTTTAACGTGGAATCCGAACACACGGTGGAGGCCTGGCATTCCCACATTCACAAGATTCTTGTCAGAGGTGAAGGAAGGGTTTGGCAATCAGATAAATCTTTGCCGGTACCGAGGATTGAACCCCGGCCGCCAGCAGCATTATTTAAAACACAAACTTTAACTTAAGGTGCGATTATTTGTCTGAAATTATGTAACCAGTGTGTGTCTGACAATCTTGCAGCTGTGTATCGAAATGTCGCCAGCATTTGTTGCCTACTGCAGTTAGTTGTTCGTGTGTTGCCGGTGTTGTCCATCTCCGTCGGAAAACTCTTTGAATGGCTCGGCCATGTCTATGTCTGTGTCTCTCTCTGACAAGAACCTCTCTCTCACTCAGCGCTGTTCGACCCTCTATTCACTGAGCAGTTCACAGCTACTACATGTGCTTTGGTTTCGTGTCATGATTTTACCAATGATTTATGCCAATTATATTCAATAAAAGCTCAAATCACTTTTTGACATCTTGTAAAATTTTTTGAACAGATGACTGTCTATTATTAATTCCAGGGTTATATAAATCGGGCTCGCTCGGGACTTTGGCAATGCCCGACCATCAAATATATTCAGGGTTAAATTATGTTGTTGTTCCACGTTTGCTCAAAAAATAACGCATCCAGATATCTCGTGTTTGTTTTAGTTTAATTTCCATGGTTATGAAGAAGGATAAATGCTGTATAAACAAGTACAGTATCATCTATCTTGGCCAGTTATCGTCGTGTAAACATGCAATCATACGGCATTGTGTGGCTGCAAACATTGCTCAGAAATACTGGCCGGAAACATTGCACAGCCACAAGCCGAACTTGTATTGACGGCAATAGCCTATTGCAGGGCCATATATTTGGGAAATATTTTCAGCAATGTGCTATTTTAATTACCCGTTTAAACGCACCTTTAGGCTCATCCAATCTTATTTATCGATTATTGGAAGGTTGAGTTACGAATCCAGGCTGAGTTCACTTAGGATATTATTTTCTTAATGGCTACCACTCTTCGTCTTTGCAAATTCGGATACATTTCCTCTAAATTATACCTTACCTCACCTTACTTCGTTAGCATAATTAAAATGCATATAGCGTGGGCATGTAGTAAGATGGCGTCTTAAAACAATAAAAATTGTTAGGTCTTGAAAAGTGTATTTCATTTGACATATTTTAATCATTTTTTCGTAAAATATATCTAGATTCGAGTTTACTTTTCACAGTTTCGTAATCAAATATATGCTGTGTGATATTTTATTGAGACACTAATTTTAAATATCTCAAAAGTTAGTTATTTAGTTAGTTAATATTAAAATTTATGGAAAATGTTAGTAATGAATGGCTGCTGAAGGAGTGCAGTTTGAAAGGGTATCCGATTGGTTAATGTGAAAGAAGTGACTTAAGTTGGTTTGGGCATGTTGAGAGGATGAGTGTGGATCGACTGACACAGAAAATATATGAAGGTAGAGTGTGTGGATCATAAGGAAGGGGTAGGCCATGTAAGACGTGGCTAAATATTGTAGATGAATAGATGAAGAAGAGAAACATTATGAATTTTAAGAATAACAGAATATGTAGGACTCGGTTTATAGATGTTGTTGAAGAGAATGGGAGTAGTTAAGGATATGAGGTGTGTAGAAAGTTAGTGAGGTTGAATTAAGTACGGAGTAGTGTTTTTTTTTAGCTATATGCAAAAGTTCCTTGCCTACCCCGCAAGGAAACGGCCCTATTAGGTATGTATGTAAGAATAGTTAATTAATTCTCTCATAGGCACCACGGAATCTTAATATAACTTTTTCACTTCATTTAAAAAGTTTTTGTTTAAAAACCATAACGCTAATGAAAGATATACAATAACTGTTGATATTAATATCTATAGAAAATTAAACTAAACATATATATTTTAGCGATAGATGATTAATTTTAGCCGAAAATAGTTTTTTTTAATAAATACTAGTAAATAAATAGACGTAACTAGCGTTCCCTTCCACCCTTAGATACCCAGATAATTTTCAAAAGTTTAAAAATCCTAATTTTTTATAACGCATTTGTTTCTTTGTGACGTACTTGCACGCGCGGACCAACACATTTGGTTCAATCCGACACCTCGCACAGGGAAAATATGACGTCATTGAAAGTGGATTAAGGGATTAGTGGGTTTTTGAAACCAGTAGCATCACTAGCTCTACGGACAGTAGCGGAACTATATTATCAGACATTTGACAGCAGAAGGAACTCTATGGTTTAAAATGGAACACTTTCGGATTTCAGTTTTTGTTTTATTTTCTCCCCAAACACGTAAAATAATCATCGAGCCATATTTTTTGCTATTTAGTTTTCTCACTATTTAATTTACTACAGTTCATTAAGAAATGTGTAGTATTTTTATTAGGTAGTGGACGTTTTAGGTTAATTTCAAGCTTTATCTAGCTCTAGCCAACCATATTTGATATCTTCCATCGAGTCCCAGGCTTCATTAATCATAACATATAAATATCCTTAACGCAAACAATCACAATATATAATTATTCTTAAGAAACTATAAATCAAACGCAAGTAAACATACCTTAGTTCACTTAGTAGCGCGTCTGCCTGCTGAGTTAGAGTTCCTGGTTCGATTACCAGAATGGCAGAACAAATGATAATTTGTATAATTGGGGGTTTCCCCTTTTCATGTTATGATTTAAAGGCCGGAATTCTAGAATTCGTGTCTGTTATTTATAAGCCGTATGTGGATATAATCGGTCGATACAGATAGCTCTCGTTAAATATCTCAAATAAATAATCAATCGGGGAGAATAATTGTTTTATTTCTTAAAAGCATTCATTCTAAAACTTACTTCCTCTGTAGTTTGCAAGTACTTTACTATTTATTTCCATTCCCTTGCTTACCAAACGAGTTAAACAAACTGTTTCAAAATATGGTGGAGAATTGCCATGTCTATTAGTTCAGGGCAGTTGATTTAAAAAAGACCCCTACAAGGGTTTGTAGATCGCGTTAAACTTGTTATGGTTTTATCCCTCTGCAGTTATATATATGCGCTATTTTGGGTAAACATTTCTCAACTACTCCTATAATAGATATTTTTAGTTTAGTTTTCTACATATATTAATATCAACAGTTCTTGTATACATATGTACATATATTCATATCTTTTGTTTGAATCGTATTTCAAATTTATGAACTGATATCAGCTAATTTATTTCCTAGTGGGGTGTTTATTTAAGTGTAGTCCCGATGGGCCTAGAAAGTGGTTTGTTTGTAGGATCCCAAAGAAGTTTCAATAGAAAAATTAATCATAAAAATGACATTCAACAATAATCAAAATAAATCCTTTATTTTCAGCGCGTCTTACTTACTACATGCTCGGGTTGTACATAAGTATATACTAATTAAACCAATGTGTTAAGGATTAAAACAGTTTGAATTAGAGAAAGTATGCCCACATTTGCGTGGAGAGAGAGTGGAAAACCATTTAGGAAAAATACCTTCACTACACCTGACCGTAATTATAACTCCAATCTCCCCTTAAACTGTAGTTTAGCCTATTGCGAAATGATACCTTAAAACTCTCAAACCCCAAAAATGTATTTCTTTTCTCAGTAGACACACGCTATCGAAAGAAGTCCATATCACTCTTTAATTTAAAAATATTAAAAAAACAACCATTAATTTACTTAATCAGAGCGTCTTTCTAACTGTTCAGGTTATACACATACATGATAATTACTATTATGTGATAAGGATGAGGAAGGAAGAATTTTATGGTAATCTACTCGCATTTTCGTGGAAGTTACGTGGGAAAGCATTTAGGAAAAAAAAAAACAGCCTCAGTAGACCTAACCAAGATTCGAACCCCTATATTCCCGTCATAGGCAGGCCAATCTAAATCAAGAGTAATGCCTTAGACCATTCAACCAATGAAGTGGGTATAAAAAAACAATTATTAACAAATATGGTACACACAAACTATTACTACTTCAAGATAATTAAATTATATGAATTTTTTTTAAAGATTTTATTTAAAAAAATAATTTTTGAATTATATTTACAAAGTAAGTATTGATGACTAAAATTAAATTGCCTAAAAATTATGTTTTTACTGCATTATTTCTAAAAATCGCCCTCATACTTCCCCCTCAGCTATCATTCATGACTTTAACGAAAGAATACATGACAGTAGCTTTAGAAACTTTTATGGCTGTCGTACTGTTTTTTCCCTATACAAATTGAACTGCACTATTAAATTAAGTAATATGGCGGTGACCTGGTTGTCTAGGGGTAAGGTATTAGACTTCTGTGCTGGGGATACAGAGTTCAATCCTAGGTCCCGGCACAAATTTATCTGATTGCAAAACCCTTCCTTCACCTCTGACAAGACGTGTATTAATCACAACTTGTGAATGTGTGGAATGCCAGGCCTCCACTGTGGTTCGGATTCCACGTTAAGATGTAGGTCCTCCATTTCATCTCACAATCATCTTACCATTATACATTAGCGTAAGTGCGTATAACCCGAACGGGTAGTAAGACCCGATGCTAATAATAATAATAATATGGCCCTGTTGTTCGGGCCGTCGACTCACCTCTTTCTTGTGGATCTTGTACTCGGTGGGTTTGATCCCGATGGCGTGCTCATTGGGGAGGTTCTCGTCCGATCGCCCTTCCAACTCCTGCATCGCCATGAGGCGTCGGTTCTCTTGCTTCCAGGACAGCGCCGTGTAGCTCTCGAAGAACGAGCCGTCTGTCTCCTGCACCCTGTACATAGAGCGTCACGCTATCTTTTACATGGGATCACGACTTACAGACTGACTTAATATAGGAAAGAAGGAGATACATCTCCTGAACCCTGTGCATAGTGCATCATGCTACCTTTTACAAGGGATCACGACTTACAGACTGACTTAATATAGGAGAGAAGGAGATACGTCTCCTGCACCCTGTACATAGAGCATCACGCTACCTTTTACATGGGATCACGACTTACAGACTGACTTAATATAGGAAAGAAGGAGATACATCTCCTGAACCCTGTGCATAGTGCATCATGCTATCTTTTACAAGGGATCACGACTTGCTGACTGACTTAATCTAGGAGAGAAGGAAATATGTCTCTTGCACACTGTACAGTGGTCATTTTGCTACCTTTTACATGGAGCTGTGGAGCACGGGAAATGTTTTAACTTATTTGCGTCACAATTAAAAATCATATCAACATGACTCTAAACATTAAAAATAATATACTAGCTTACCAACCATCCCATGGGGCAAGCAAATACATTTTCACATTCTTCAGTGGTCGAACGGTCTATGACAGTGTTATTTAACCTGTATTACGAAAAAAAATTCAAAATAAGGGGTAGGTAAACTTTAAAATATATATATAATCCTTATTTTAAACTTTTTATTAAATGTATTATTTTGAGTATAATTTATTTAAATGTAGATGATAGAATATATACAGCTTGCATGAAGCACCAACAACTTTGAGGGTACACATTTGAAGTAAAATTGAAGGGAAATGGGGGGAGGGGAAGAATACAATTTTAAACTCTGAGTTAAGGTACGGACAGACTGGGTGAGCGAGCGACTGAGGTCTTTACTAATAAGAATCACCATTAGCGTGGCGGAGACGATGAGAAAACCACAACGATAAATTAATGCTTCAATCTGTTATACAATCATAATGCCTTCCTAAGGTACTTTAGATTATGGTGAAAATAGATCTGTAATTTTAAATTAATAAAAAAGAATGATCTGCTGAGGTCCTTATGGGGTTTGAGATATAAAAGTTGTTCTGGAAAATGTGTGTAATGTGACCTTCCCCCTTTTAGCCTATACCCTTCAATTATTGATGAGGGTACGAAAACAAACAAAAAAAAAGTTTAATACCACTGGTATAAGTCGTCGTTCTCACAACAACTGAGGTTTTTGTTCCGTTACTCAGGGGAGTTTCTCCTTAAAATTTTCCAATCTCTCTCTCTCTCGTCACATATGTATGGGTAAACTTCACATAAATTCAACCCTCCTCATCCTTGACATATTTACGTAATTATTACAAATGCGTACAGCCCGAACAGGAATAAAAAAAAAGACACAGTGCCAATAAAATTGACAAAATAGTCATCAAATTATGATAAAATAATTTATTTTATGTGCAAATAGCGCTGGCCGGAAGTAAGTCAATGTGCAGAAATAATAATAAAAATAAATTAATACGTTACGTAAGTTTAACTTTGACTTGCTATGTACATTAAAACAACAAGATAATCTAATTACATTTCCTTCTAACTATAGGAACAAACTCTGGGTTCCAAGTATTGATAAACTCGTAGTTTATCCGCTAGCGTAGATTTGTTCCCGAGAAGGTTAATTAATTATTGAATATCATAAACTTGGGTATATGTTTCAACTTTTCTATTTCTCTTTTTTACAAAAGTGAGTTCCATGTTTGTAAATCAGCTTGCGGTAATTCTATTCTAATCTACACAAATGAACACATAAAACATTGATATTTCAATTAGTTGCGAAGTTTAAGTAATGAAAGTTAAACCACTAATACAAAACAATATTGATTACGTTAAAGCTTAATCTCACATTTATTTTATTTGTATGATTTCTGTTAATTAAATAGTGTAGCTAATTGCCGATTTGTGAAGTGTGTAACTATTGAAAGCACAAGTTTTGTTTCTTAGAATAGCTACATTAACAATTTATCAAACTTTTATTCTGTTTTGGATGGCTTGAGGATTTTATTTTAATTATTAGGGCACTTGTTACATTTTTATTAGTAAATTCAAGACTAATATTATAAACTACTTGCAAAAATAAGTGAAGGGAGATGAATAGAAGGGTAACTGATAGAAAATGCACCCGCGTTCGTTTATAGAAGGGATATGAATACCACCCTTGGTTGTCACCGGATTCAATCGAAAACATGGAATCTACATCATCAAAAAAGCAGTACATCGCAAACATAACTCCTTAGAGCTTAGACTATGTGGCCATCAAATAGTCATCAAAGAATAATACATATATATTCACTTAAATTCGTTTGAAATACATCACATCTTATAAGGATTGGATGGAATAGAGTTCATTCTGATAACATTGCTTTGAATTATTTTATGGCTTTGGGACTCTCAAATTTTAAGTACGTTCGAAATGCAAGGAATCGATCAAATATCAGATTCAAGAGTGGAATTTTTTCTTACAGATTTTTAGTTAGAATCTGATTTAGAGCCGAAATAATAATTAATGATATAGGCACCAAAATATCGTGAGAGGTGTTTTTACGAACTTTAACTTGGCCCATTAAAATTGATATTAGGATTTTTTTAAAGATTATGGGAGCATTTTTAAATGTATTTTACACACGGAATATAAAGTGAAATTGGATATTTTCACGAAGTTGACTTCCTTTTGAATGTGAATTATGTTAATTTTAGTGAAAATTAACGACAGAAAAACTATATACATTTATATTGGGTAACAAACATCATCGCTCTTATCGCTTTTTATTTGCTTGAAATTGATATAAGAAAGTATCAACTGAATTATTACCATATTTATTTCTTAATATTCATATAACTAATAAATTTCATATTGTAAAAAAATTATTTCCCTCGACCAGAGACCATTAATGAAGAAGTAAAATATGTGTTTGTTCTTGCTTTTATGACAGTCATAATATTGAAATATTTGAAATTTAAGACTGAGAAATTTAGTTTAAATTTACCTATAAATAGCATTATACCACTAAACCTTGATTTAATTTTTTTAAATATTTTTGAGCAAAAATTTTTTTTTATCTATAGATATTTAATGGCAGAATACAATATTTTATTTAGCAAATTCAAATAATTTTATACCAATTTAATTAGGTTCGCTACTATTTGGTATTTTGATTCGAAACATAATTACCTATATGACAGACTTAACAACCAAACGCCAGATCATTAATTTAAAACAAAACTAAAAGTACGAATTTTATAATGAGCGCATTAGAACAAAAACATTTTAGGATTAAGTTAATATTTCAATTTTCTATTAAGCTATTGTATTTATATTACCTCTGATGTTAATCATTTTGTCCAAGATTACGACTCGAATTAAAGATTCAGGATTCATAGGTAAAGATTAAATTCGGACTCGTAAAATATTGTTTTAAACCCAATTTTTTTTTATTTAACTTGTTTATAATATTTCCAAACTCACTTCAAAGGAAGGCTGGTTTTATATATCTCAAAACAAACTATAACAGTTACTCCGTGCCATAAATTCAGGGTGACCAATCTTATTTCTTTTTCAGACATGTTCTACATTTCAATTCTCTGCCTGGCATCAGGGAGGATTTAAAAAAAAATATGAAATGTCCTCTATTTTCACCTAATTAATAGATTTGTAATTGATTGGTGTTAATCTCTCATAGAAGGAAAGGTTGAGGGAAATAGGAGCTTAGTAAAAAGGAGGATATAAAATATTAGATGACTTGAAGAAAAGAAGAATATTTTGGAGCTGAAGAAGGAGGCAAAGTACAGGGTTGTATTGGCTGTTTAATTTCACCGACAAATGTACCGGTTGTAAGACAGAACACCATAATAATAATAATAATATAGATTATATCTAAAATGATCTTGCACTTATAAAAACTGCCGTAAGATGAGATTTCAGTTATAACCATTATCTGTATTTGTATGTTTTCATCGTTAAACTCTCCATGTTGTGTTCACGTGATAAAATTTGTGATTCCTATTGGTTAATTTTTTTCCGTCATCAACTAATCACAGCGAGCAACCTAATTCATAAGTTTATCTGAAAAATATGCTTGAACGTACAACGTGTATTTATCACTTTTAATAAAATGAAGAATTTGGATATCTATCTGTCTGTCCGTATGTCAAGATGGTTGCACGATATCTACCTCATTCAGAGTCTGAGATTTTTAAAAATTAAATAGCGCCCGTACACAAACATATACACATTGAACTGGAATTTTATATTTTTTGCTTAGCCCTCCTCTGCGCCGAAGTAATCTTCGTCACTCCGTACATTTTAAAACTTATGGTGAAAGTGCACCTGAAACCACAAAATGAAGACAATCTGACCCATGCCATTTTTTAAAAGAGGGAAGGAAGGGTAGGTTTATAATCATCCCCTTAGGGTCTTAGTCAAGCCTAGCCTCAAGTTAATCACAATTACGGTGTCTCACGTGTCGGATGGAGGGAGGATGACCTAGATTTCTCAACAAGAGCAGACCACAATGACGATCTGTAGCTTACCACGAGTGAAATTATGTAGACAGAAAGAAGATACTATTTTTTTTTAGCGTCGCGTCTTACTACAGTTTTGTCTTATACGCTTATGTACTAATTACGATAGTGGTTTTAGAAATTCGGGAAGTAATATTTATAGTAAGTTATTATTATTATTAACACCGCGTCTTACTACCCGTTCGGGTTATACGGACTTACATAATGATTAATAGTAGGGTGATTGTGAGATGAAATGGAGGACCTACAGTTTAACGTGGAATCCGAACCACGGTAGAGGCCTGGAATTTCACACATTCACCAGTTGTGATTAATACCCGTCTTGCCAGAGGTGAAGGAGGGTTTGGTAATCAGATAAATCTGTGCCGGGACCGAGGATTGAACCCCGGACCCCCAGCACAGAAGTCCAACACCTTACCCCTAGACCACCAGGTCACCTTTATACTAAGTATACCTGGATTTGCGTAGAAAACCATTTTGTATAAAACCACCCTCAGTATACCCAACCGAGTTTAAACCTCGACTCCCCGTCATCGGCAGTCTAGTCTACTCTGAGAGTAGCGCGTTAGACCATGCAGTCACCAAAGCGAGTAAAGAGGCTACTAAATAAATGTGTTGGTGCATCACACAGATTTAATCACTACTTATTTTAAATTATTTTAATAGCTCGTAAGATATGTGAAACTAAATAATATTTATTGTTATAGAAATATAATGATGGGGAAAAAATATCATTGCATTTCACCAAAGAGCATAGCCTACATAAAATAATAAATACTGTTAAAAAAAAAGTTGTTTGTGCACTTCCAACTTCCAGTTCCCAAAGCACTATTTAAAAAATAAATATTTTACTAAAGCTTGGAAACTATTGATTTTATATCAAATTATTTGAAATGAAGCTGTTTGATTTTTAGAGTCTTACAGCGTTGCCGTGATAAGTTATTTCTTATCTCAAAGAGTTGCGGAAATATATTTAAAATTGGAAATTTCCATTTGTAATGTAACGTACCCTCAAAGTAATTTTTTACAGGAAAAGATGTGCAATTTTTTTTGTAAATTTAAACAGTGCCTAGATATAAATTTTAATCACAACTGTTAAAGCCAATTTAAAAGATATAGGTTGTTTCCCTCTTTCCACCGTTAAGTAAACTATCAGCAATATTAGGGTTAGATAAGTGATTCCAAAAACCCTCCGTGGGAACCTTATGAAAGTCACGGTTACCAAGATTTAACCTGATCGGTAAAACTGTTTCGGCTCTAGTCCTTGTAAAAGACAAACTGAAGGGCAAAAACAAATGTTCATGTTCAGGTGGTCATGAAACGCCAACATCCAATGAAATCTCGAAATAGATTTAAAAAGAAATTAGACAAGACTAAATTAAGAAAATAAAAATAAGAGAGAAAAAGAAAAGAAAATGTCAAAAGAAAGGAGGTCAAATGGGGTAGGGGCGATAAGAGTGTTGGGAAAATGCCTGAGGCTATTCGACGGCGAGTTAATTACAGTAATCAGACAACAGATACGTCTTGCGTTCTCCTTGAACTACGTACTTCTGGCATTAATTACACGATTGAAACGTAACTAGATTAGAAATACCTTGTAAACAACGAGAAAGGTCATATTAAACAGTGTGAACGTTTTCACAAAGTAAATATATATACTATATGTAATCACCACGTCTTAATACCCATTCAGGTTATAAGCATATATGATAATTACCGGTTAGGGATGAGGAAGGTGGAATTTTAAAGGTAAAGGTGCGTGGAAGGAGAGTGGGAAACCATTTAAGATAAACCACCTTTAGTAGATCCTACTGGTATTCGAACCCCAATCTCCCCATTATCAGAAAGCCAGTCTTACACGAGAGTGATGCCTTAGTTTAGGATTTGAGATTAAAAATCACGGTTTCGCACAAAGAAAATAAATGATTTATATAGTGTGGATACACACACACACACACACACACATACATATATATATATATATATATATATATATATATACAAACCAATCATTCGTTTTCTTTGTGTTGAACAATGATAATTATAATCATTATAATAAATTTAAGATTTAAAGGACTAATGACTAATAATATATTTAATTTAATATTTATTATATCTACACATATTTTTAATATATTAACTTTAATTTAAGGTTTTAATATATTTATTTTTTAAATTTCAAAAAATCTCTACATATATATATATATATATATATATATATATATATATATATATATATATATATATATATATATGAGAGAGAGAGATAGAAAATATTAATGTGCATATAATTAAATAAGAAGCATAAAGTGACATGCAAATGGTTCCATTTTAAGGTAAGCGTCCACTACTAGCCCGTATCGGAAGGAATGCAGGCATCGCACGAATCGAATTTATATAGTGTACTGCGTCCACTACATTAGGAGCGTTGGTAATTCCGAATCCCAACATCTATCCTTCAGTTCTATCGCGTTGTGTGTCCTAATATCTATAATGACATAACTGGCACGGCTGGTCGTTAGAATTTAGGTTATTAGAGTCAAATACTCAAGCTCCAACCCACAAAGCTATCATTTATCTAACAAATAGTGCTGTCGTAACTGATTTAATTTGATTTTAAAGTAATATTTTTCTGATCAAAAATATGTATTTTATTTTATTTAAGTATTTTTTTGTTTTATTTTTTAAGCTTATCACACTCATGTTAACAAAAAAAAAACAGGTTTTTGATTTGTGAGCACACTTGAATCAACTTTAAAAACGCTCTACAGACGGCAGACCTTTACTATGTAACTATTGATGTGGGGAGGGGGAATGGGGGGGATAGCTCAAACACGGCAACTGGCGAAATATTGGGGAGTGCGTATACTACTCATACGCACCGCACGGATCGTATTTTAATCCTTCACCCGGATATTTTTTTATCGGCATTGCCGATGTCTAATTATTATTAGAGGAGAAGGTGGTATTATGGAACCCCATTTACATTATAGGGAATTGTAAACAAGGTATCATAACAATGCCCACATTTTTTGTGCTAAAAGTACTGGTACCTATTAAACTAAATGTTCCTAATTGGATTTTTCGCTAGCATAACTATAAGTATGGTTTTTTAAAGCTTTTGTAAAAATAGTCAAAAAGTAGTTTTTGGGAAGCTGGGTGGTAATATGGAACCTCACTGTATTTTTTCAAAAAAATGCTTTAATGTATCCAAAAACAAATAGAAAAGTACAAAAAAAAGTTAATCAATCATAAAATCATATACCCCAATGTATTTTATCGAAAAAATGCTTTAATAATAAAAAAAGAGAAATGCACAACAAAGAAGCTAACTATTTACAAAAATCACAAATGTAATGCTCCTTTTCAACATCAGCGCAATCTTTGTGTGCCCACATAGAACACATTAGGCATTGCACCCACACCTCCCCATGAACATCATCTGCAAACAACCCATCACAAAACAGACAAGTAGTGTCATCTTTAGAAGGGATGTCTCCTCATCAGGCAAGTCAAAAGGAGAGTCAACAGACGAGGGGATGTCAATCGAGTCATCATCACTTGAACCGCTGCTGATGCGTTGTCGCTTTGCCTTGGGTGTTTTGCCTCTTGTTGACCTTTTGACACCGGAAGTTGAAGGCTGATCTTTTAGCACAGAAGTCGAAGTTGCTCCTCTTCCACGTCCCCTGCCACGACTCAAACTTTTTCCCTGTTTGGTGGTTTTGTGTCTGTAGGTTTTGCCATGGACGCCTCCAAACTTGTCTTGTAGGGAGAGCCTGTAATCAAGTTAGAAGAGCTCGGTTTCCTGCCTCTGTTCGATCTTTTCATTTTTGGCTGAGGAATTGGCACAATATCCCTTGGAAAACAGATGATGCCCCTCCTGAACTTCCAGGACGTGATTTGGTGGTTGGGGTTGTTGGTGTAAGGCTTGGAGTACTTTGTCGTTGTGGGATGACAGAGATTGAAAATGACCCTGATGTTTGCGGTATCATGGCATCAGTTGGTGCATTCTCAATAGCAGCATGATCTGCAGCAATGAAATCAGCATCTGTAAAAACGTGTCTATTAAATGGCCAGATACCAGTGGCCCTGAAGCCATTCACGGCATATGAACCATTGGTGCACTGTAGATAAGCAGTTCCTAAAAGTCCTGCGATGTCGTAAGGCGTAAGACGTTTTTCTTCATGAATCGTGTGTTGACGTATTGCCTCGCTGTAGTAGGTCTTGAGTGGTCCCATGAATGTTTTATCTAGCGGTTTTAGTTTGTGTGTTGTGTGAGGTGGTAAAGAAATTATTGAAACGTGGTTCTGCCTTGCTAATTCAATTACATCCATATTCCTGGTGTGGGAATAATGCCCATCTAGAATGAGCAAAATGGGCGATGCTGCGGTAGGTTTCGTCTTAGCTAGGAAATGTTCGAACCATTGTGTGAACAAACTAGCCTGAACCCATCCTGAGGGATGGGCTCTACCAATGGCCCCTGGTGGAGCGCCTCTCATCAATTGGTCGGACATATTTTTCCGAGGAAAAATTATCATTGGAGGTAGGAAAGATCCTCCAGCGCTCATAGCACAAATCACTGTTACCAGTGATCCACGTTCTGCCGCAGTTAAAGCACCAATTTGTCGCTTCCCTTTCAGCCCAATAACTTGTGGCACTTTGGACTGCACGACACTGAGCCCCGTTTCGTCAACATTCCAGATCCTGTCAGCCTCATATCTGTGCTTCTCGTGCTCTGATTCTAGGAGGTCAAAAAATGGCAGAACCATCTCTTTGGTGAAGCCTTCTGCGCGGGCGTATGACGTTCCTGTGGGTCTTCTTAAAGACAACTGTTGTTTATGGCGGCTCAAAAAATGATCAAGCCAAGACCTTCCTGCAACCCCCTCTTTAAACTGGTTTGGAATGTTGTTACGCACAGCTAGCTGGAACGCCATTCTCCTCAAATCCAGTCTTGTGAGTCCATAAAATATGGCCTCCATTAACAATATATATTCCACCAACTCTTTTTCGATATTCTCAGGAAGAATTGGTTTCCTACCTAGTGTCTTTTTCACAAATTGCTCCGGATGAATGTCTGCTTGCAAAGAGAGAGTTCGCAAAGTAGTTTTTGGCACCTCATAAAATTTTGCAGCTTTCTTCAGCCCCATTTTCTTGTCCCTTACCATACTCACTGCCTCTGCCATTTTTTCCTGGCTCCATGTTTGTCTCCTGGGGTTTTTCTTTGGCTTGTTCAGTTGGGCTCTAGGCATCTGAAAATAAAAAATAAAAATCAATTTGAAAAATTTAGTTTGAAAGAGCACTTTTATCTATCCAGAACAGTTTTTTTAACCAAAATAACTCAAGAATTTCTCTAGAGCTACTTATCTATAGTGTTAGGTATCTATTTCTATTTTTTTCCTTTCTTTTTTTTTTTCATTAATCTACCACATACTTTTACAAAAAATATGCCATGATTTGAATTTGTGGGTAATACGGAACCCCAGAGAGTCGGGTTCCATATTAAAAGCACCAATGGGGTCCGTATTTCACGCATCGCCATCTTGGATTAATTTAATTTCTGTTGACACCAATCTTTAAAAACGTGAACATCAGACAGATTAACATGTACCCCTGGGCCTCTAGAACGGGACATACGCACCAGTGAACCTACAACTACATGACTTATATTTTAGAAATAATTAAATTCACTTACCATTCAAAAGTTTGGAATTGCGAAAAACACAAATGTCCTGTTTCACTGAGCGCAACCGCATAACTAAAGTGGGAAGCGTTCTCCCCTTGCTATGTATGGTTGCCTAGTACAGTTCAGCCACAAACCGCTAGAGTTCACCTCTATTATCAGTCTGAAATGGAGGGGTTCCATAATACCTGTGGGTTCCATAATACCACCTTCTCCTCTATTATTAGCACCTCGTCTTACTACCCGTTCGGGTTATACGCACTTACGCTAATGTGTAATGGTAGGGTGATTGTGAGATGAAATAGAGGACCTACAGTTTAACGTGGAATCCGAACCACGGTGGAGGCCTGGCATTCCCCACATTCACAAGATGTCTTGTCACAGGTGAAAGAAGGGTTTGGAAATCAGATAAATGTGTGCCGGGACCGAGGATTGAACCCCGGCCGCCAGCATAGAAGTCTGACACCTTACCCCTAGACCACCAGGTCACCAACCGCCGATGTCTAATGATTACGATGTGGATAGGTGAACGTAGTCTCATTAAAAATAATGTAAATAATTCAAAACGCTGATGCTTACGGTCCATACGGTGCCTACACCCAATATAATTGCAGAAGGAACTCTTAAGTCTTATGGAGAAAATCTTTATCTTCGCTTTCTCTCTGTTAACTGTTGCCAAATCTCCTCGCTCTCAGTTATGTCGGGAGGTGATGTGCTGGGATGAGAAGGCACTACTGGCAACCTCGACTAACCAGCGTTGCGAAACTTGTCTTATATTTGAGGGAAGATTTATCACACTAAAACGAGAGAATGACAACGCTGCTTCCCAACAGTAACCATGCAGTTCCCTCAGCGATGAAACCGCTGTAGTGAATGTTTATCTAAAGCTGTCAAGAGAAGAAGGGGGAGGGACGGGTTAAAAGAAGGAAGTTAAGGGGTGGGGGGTATTCCCCGGGGAGAAAGACCTCGTCGAATGGGGGAATATCGACCCCGTGCTGCCGAACACTTGTTGATGAACAGGAAATGCGGGTGAAAGATGGTGGAGAGACTAGAATGTAGGAGAAGTGGAGAGGGGGGAAGGTTTGATAAAACAACACATACGGCAGGGGAAGTGGTCGTAAAAGGGGGGGGAGGTAAACAGAAAAAACGTGTGTGTGAGTGGCTCACCCCCCCCCCACACACACATACACACACATACACACATACAGATGTATGAATTATATGGAATTAAAAGTAGTACCTACCATCTGTAGTTATTTTTTATTTTATTCTCTCATCACATTATAGATTTTAAAAAAATCAGTAGAGGTTTTCAAAATGTTGGTATAAAGTACACATAGCAAATCAAATAATAAATGAAGTTATAAATATATTATGTAAATCAGTCGAGGTAGAACTCCAGGAAATATTGTCTAAGATAATCGCTTCACGTTAAAAAAAAAGGTAGCTTTTTTTTAATTGATCCAATCGTTACTTAAATTTGAAGGCTACAGGAGGATAGGGGAAAAGTCCAATTTTAACTAGGATTGAATTAGTGCTGCCACCTGTCAGACAATCACGAGACCTTTCTAATGACGTTTAAATTATGGTTCGGGGTTCAATCCTCGGTCCCGGCACAGATTTAACTGATTGCCAAACCCTTTCTTCACCTTTGACAAAACATCTTGTGAATGTGGGGAATGCCAGGCCTCCACCGTGGTTTGGATTCCACGTTAAACTGTAGGTCCTTCATTTCATCTCACAATCACCCTACCATTACACATTAGCGTAAGTGCGTATAACCCGAATGGGTAGTAAGACGCGGTGCTAATAATAATAATAAATTATGGTTAAAAGAGGTATCTGTCGTATTTAAATTAATTTTTAAAAAATTGTAATTTTTTTGGAGTCCTTATAGGGTTTGAGATAAAAAAGGTTGTCCTGGAAAATTTGTCTAATGTGACTTCCCGCTATTTCCCCTATGCCCTTCAGTTGAATACAACAACCGATTATCCGTTTCGGTGGCCGCATGATGGAAGGTGCTACTCTCACAATAGACTAGATTATCGAAGTCGACGAGATCGGGGGTTGACCCTAGTCGGATGCACTAAGAGTATTTTTTCCAAAACAGTTTTCCATTCAATTCAAGAAAATGCGGTACACTTTCTATAAATTCTACCTTATTCATCTCTTAACTCATTAGCGTAACTAGTATATATTTTTATGACCTTAACATATAGTAAGAATAAAATTAAAATTACTAACCAATGGACAATTATTCATGTAACGATTTTTTATGGGTTCAACGCGAATAACTTTTTAATTTTCTATTAAAACTTACACGTTTTGACGTTATATGAACCCAAAGCAATCAAATATCTAATGTATTGTTTTAGGAAACATTCGTACATAAAATGTAGCCTTAGATATACAATAAGAATATATGGCAGATATTATAATTAGTAATAACATTAAACAAAAAACTTTTAACTATACGACATATTGAGCTCATATAAATTCATATTTCTGCGAACATCAAAAAAACCTCTTGAAAGTAACCAACGTATCGAAAAATTCAAATGTGAACTTTGAATAACTTACTCAAATAGAAGATAAACTAAAGTAGGATTTAGGTAGAATAAACAAAAGAAAATACATTTTTTTGGTCAACATTGATAACATTTTATTATGTTATTAGTATTATTTTATAAGTATTGCTATTATTAACCAGAATTGATATCTACATATCAAGTTGATTTATAAATATATGAAAATAGTTTTAAGTATTTTATGTGACTGTCAAAAAAGTTTCTTATTTTAAAAAGACTGTATATATAGAAAGTAGTAATATATCAGAGAAGGATGATGACACAGAATAGAAAAACAGAAAGGAAAAGTTATAAGATTAAGCAGAAATATAAATTCTAGGAATAATATATGAAACAATCAGAAACAAATCTGTATATATAAAGGGCAAAATACACTATTCGACTACTAAACATCGACTCTTTAGGGAGTGTTTGCTCTGGGGTGATCGCTAGATAAATTCGCTCTTTGTAACATATAATATTTCGTGTAAATTGATGGTAATGACAAGGAAGATGGTAATGCCTAGCAAAACTATAAAGTTGAATGAAATAGAGCTGAGAAAAGTACAGAATGTAAAATATCTTGGAAGCGAGAGTGATTGAGGTGAAAGGTGAAAGTATAGAGAATTTAATGAGAGTTGTTTGTTCTATAGGTGATAGGATACCTGTTATGGAGAATAGACATGTCCTTGAAGTGTAAGGATGTGTTGTACAGGGTGTACTTTTCACTCATTGTCACACGTGCTGCAGAAACATGGTTAACGAATATTAAAAAACAACTCAGAAAGTGGAGGCCATGGGAGTGAAGTTTGTGAGGAACATTTTAGCTGTCACAAGAAGAAACAATATTAGGAATGAAGTTATCCGGGAAAGATTGGGGGTACAGGGAGTACATGAGATAGTAGAGGAAGTAAGTCCGAAATGTTATGGGCATGTAATGAGGATAAATAAGGAGAGAATGCAAAAAAAAAAAAATGATGAAAATTAAGTTTGTAGAAAAAAGATCGCAAGGGAAGCCAAGAAATAAATGGGAAGAGCAAATAACAAAGGGTGCAAGAGAAAGTAAAATAATGGGAGTGATTAAGGGAGGAAATATATTGGAAAAATAGAGGAGGATGAAGGCATTTTACTAAACTGACCCAGCCACATGCTGAAAGCATTTGTTAATAATGATGATGATGATGGTATATAAGTTTCTAATATTATATACTGACAACACGTAAATGTTTGTAATAATGTTACCTATAGGTTAAAATTCTGGTAGCTGAAGGAGGAGGCAGAGGAGGACAGGGTGCATGGTGGTCTAAGTGCATTGAGAAAAGGAATGGACCTGTCGTAAGACAGAACACATAATAATACTATATTACAATTACCCCATAAAGCGAAAAGAGGTTTTCCTTATAGAGATTTATTACATATGCATAACCAATGACCATTTTCTCTGTTTGTCCTTATGTTATTCCTTTTACATGGTCCTATCTATGTGTCCATTCATTCTTTTACATTTTCCTTTTTCTCCTTTTTTTGTATTTTTTTTTTTTCCTCTTTTAGGAATTTGAGTTGCGCATTTCACACTCCACCCTGATGAGTTCCGATTAAAATAAAACCTAGTTCGAGGGATTGGGCAGTAACGATCTAATTTCCTCAAGATGCAGCCATTATCTCTTTGTCTAATGGCAGCAGTGTAAAGTGCGAACTTTTTTTTTTCTATTCATTGTATTATATTATTATTATTATTATTATTATTATTATTTTATTATTATTATTATATTAGCACCGCGTCTTACTACCCTTCGGTATACGCTTAAGTACTAATTACGCTAATGATCAGAATTGGAAGGTTGAATTAAGGAAGTGAACCCACATTTGCGTGGAGGGAGATTGGAAAAACATTTAGGAAAAACCACCCCCAGTTCACCCGACCGAGATTCAAACCGCGATCTCCCCGTCCTCAACAGTCGGGCTCTATTCATTGTACAATTCATATTGTGTTCATTCCTTCCATATGTTTTTATCCACCCTTTCAATACCTTCTTCCAAATATAATATTATTATAATATTACAAATAATAAGTTAAATGTTATAAAATCAAAGTAAAGTTGTTTTATTTAAAGCTCATATCAAGAATAGATTTTTGTAAGAACATATTTTATGCTGATAGTTTTGCCTATTTTAAAGGCTGTGACGATTTTGATTTTCCAATTTATTCTAATAATAATATTATTTTATAATAGTTCGAATCTCCAATCTTAAAAATTTATTCACTAATTAACTGTTTATAAATTTAAATGAAATGAACTTATTCTCAACTATATAGTTGGACTATTTAAGTCTTCCAAAATGTATTCGAACTATCGATGTGTATTTCGTAAACTAATGGGATGAATTAAAAGATTCCTCCATCTTTAACTAGTCAAACTATTGTAGGATTTATCTGACAGCTACAAAAGTTACTAAAACAATGTTAATATATTAAGTCATATGCTCTACAACCATCATGTTTGATAGATACTATCAAATATCAATACTAAAATGTTATCAATGTTGACCTCAAATAATGTTTGTATTTTCTAAACTGATCTTCCCACCAAAATCAAAACCTATATATTTTATTTTAGCACCACATCGTACTACTCGTTCGTGTTATACGTATATGTACTAATAGTTTTAGATATGAGGAAGGTTGTATTTATAGAAAGTGTACACGCATTTGCGTGGAAGGAGAGCGGTGAAACTTTTAGGGAAAAAAAAACACTCTAGATACACTCGACTGAGAGGAGAAACTTTATCTCCCCGTCCTCGGAAGTCTAGTCTACTGCTAGTGACGCCTTAGACCATGCGGCCACCGAGACCGGTAGAGTATTTTTCACTTTCTCAAAGTGAACTACGATATGACACGGCGTAAAAAAAAAAATCGGGATTCTTAGTCCAATCTCAATCACAGAAACGAACTTACAAAAATAAAGAGAGATTTTCTCGTGAGTTACTATGGTAGGTTTGTGTATGTTGAAAGGGAGTTTATAATTTGACATTTCCCTTGTTTATGGAATATATCCACCCCCTTACCACTACCTCACAGCCCCAAGCAATTAGCGTATTTATACTAATACCTTTAGTTCACTATTTACTGGCATAGTTGTAGGTCAAGAACTGGGAATGACTAAAATGGAAGCAATAGTTCGTAAATGACTGAACTATATAATACATAAATGCTTCTGTGGTTCGCGAAAGACTGAAATACCAGCTTTTTTTTGCGAACGACTGATCTAAAGCTTAGTAAAGAAAACGACTAACTATTGAACTAGATAAATGAACTGATCATTTTATTTAAGGGAATCACATTTAACTATTCCTAGGAGTGGACAGTTAAGCTTCTCTCTAATTGGACAACACAATGTTCAAATTAATGTCTTTATCTCCTCATATCTTGGTGGGCTATTTGCAAAATTAATTTAATAATACCTAATTACGCCAACGGTATAGGGATGATTATGTTATATTTGAAGAGGAAATATACCATTTATAAAAAAAACCTAAGCTCACCCGACCAGTGTTCGAACCAGTGGCGGCTCGTGTATAGGCACTGCGGAACTGCAGCACCCCCTATTTCCACTTAATATTATGATAACATTTAAACAAGAAGTCATTTTTTCTTTAATTCTTTCTTTATTTGTGTAGTACACTATATATTACTTAAGCTTAATGTCAGTACTTCAATAGCCATACCCAGTTTATGAAAAAAAAATTGTTTGGAACTGTTCGATTCACAGTGCCAGCGACGTGTGTTTGACTGTTGTGCGCATGCGCACATAAAAGGAGGTTTGGGAGGAAGGCGGGACTGCCAGGTAAGAGAGCACCGTTTATCTCGCAGTGCCGGCTCTGGCGTGATGGTGGAAGGATTTTTTTTTACTTAGCGTGTGTTGTGCTTAAAACCCGTGTAGTATATTCTTGAATGTGGTAAAGTGTATAAGAGAGTAGAATTAGATTATAATTCTGCTTATAGCTATTCTATTTGATTTTTTTTCAGTTCTTTTATTTAACAGAAATACGTCCTCAATTGTCATCCAGAGATCAAGGAAAAATTATTGAATTTTTTGCGCAAATTAAAACAAGAAGAAAGGATTTATTTTTAAATGAATAGATCAAGCTTGAACTTAACAATTTAAATTAAAGTAAGTAAATAACTTTTTTTTTTGTTAAGATTTTATCAAGTTCCTGAATAAAATTTTCTTTTTTACGTGTTTTTTTTTTCCCCTTTTACACAATTTTAAAACAAAGGCTAAACATTTTCTGGAACACATCCCCACTAATTTTAACTACGATCCGCCGCTGGTTCGAACCCCGCCTCATAGTCACCGGTACATGAAAGCGACGCGCTGGACCACGCAGCCAACAATGCGGTGTTTCCCCTAACTAATAGTTTCACCCGACGCTAATCTTTGTAGTCTTGAATATAACCACAACAGGACTTGTCTTCTCTTATTTCCGGCTAGAACTTACTCTAGAAACCTCTAAATTAACCCCCTTCATCCCCCAGCATACCGCAAGAAGATTCCTTTGCGGTAATTCTCTTTAAGTAGTGACAAGGGAAAGAAATAAGACAGCATAAGTTGTGGTCTATTGTCCGTAAGGGAAAGCTAGAGTGGCTTTAAGCTGATTACGTAGTTGGCTTGGGTCCACCCTGTCCATCCTGTGCCTACAATCTATACTTTATTCAGGCCCGAGTTTCCGGTGAGAAAGCGAGATAACAAAAACTAACTAAAAAAAAAGAGGAATATAAGGTCGAGAAAGAAGATATATTGGTAGTAAACTTTCTTGACACGCGTCTTCCCACGAAATTACATTCAGTGATAAGAAAATATAGTAGTGTTACCATTGGGAGTCATAACATTTTGATTTGTTTCTAAGCTGTTGGAGGAAAGTATAGACGGATACTAGTAGGATGAAACCATTTAGACATTATCAACTTGTTTATGAGTGAGTCAAGAATATTTTTTTTTTATCACTGCGTATTAATATCTCTTTGGGTTATGGGATTATGTACTAATTAAGTTTATAGTTTTAAGGATTAGGAAGGCTATATTTTATAATAAGTATAACCGCATATGCGTGAAGAAATTTTTGAAAAACTACCCTCAGTACTCCCAACTGAGAGTCGAACCTCGATCTCCCGTCATCAGCAGTCTAGTCTACTGCGAGAGTGGCGCGTTAGACCATGGGCCACCGAAGCGAGTTGTATCCAGTCTAGTTTGTGGAAACGCTTGCCATTATTATATTTCATTTAGTTATTGACAATCGTGTATTCAGGGTATATTTTATTTCTGATCGTCTCATATTAAAAAAAATCTCGCCTATTCTGATTCATCCCTGACCTACATTAAACGTAATAAGACAAACTTATTAAGATATTAGTGTTTGATATTATTTAAAGTAACGTATGAACAAAATGATCAAAATATGTCAAAATTGTATCTTAAAACACTGGTTGAGTACAATTTTACCTTTAAAATTATAGGTTAACGTAACAAAAAGAACAAATTCTTCTATTATTTCGTTTTGCCATAGAAATAAATTAAGATTTATATTTTAGGTTTTTACAGGAAGCGTCTCCTTCTTCCCTCTTCTTTTTCCCACAAAGAACTTACGCTTTAATGTTAGAAAGGACATTGCTTTATTTAAAAAAATTATATCCTGTATTCATATATCATATATTTTACTTAAAAAATAATCTCTTAGTGTGACTTTATATTCTGTTTTTTATTTGTGAATTTAATGAATCCAAGAGCAAAACTTCTTAAGTATAGTCTTTTCACTAATTATATTAATTTCTATGAGGTAAACATATATTTTAATGGGGGGAAAAAGAACCTAACATAAAATAATTGCACGAATTTTTATGATCGGTGAAGCTTGAAAACTACAAGGTTACTCGACCGCGTTCAAAGTTGGAGAAACAAAAGGCGTGAGGAAAATATATATGTATATATGTATATATAAGTGTGCATGTGAAAGGAAAGTTTCCAATTACATTCGTTTATAAACTAAAGTTGCTGTTTTAAATTCTTGATATGCTTGAAAATAAATTAACATAATTCAATATTCAGGTATAGTAATAATTAACATAGTAACTATATACTTTGTGGAAAATATTTGAATTTATTTTTGCAACATTTTGTTACGTCCAGTGGGGTAAAGGTGGATGGAGTGATAATAATAGGGTGGATGGGTTGATAATAATGGGGTGGTTGGAGGCTGTAACTCTCACACGAGGAATAATTAAATTTTATAATGAATGGATAAATAAAATACTTTAAATAAACTTAAAAATCTAAATTAATACAACAAACTAGTAATGGGACAAGACGAATAAATTTTATTTATTTATTTATCACCACGTCTTACTACCCGTTGGGTATTACGCTTAAATAATAATTACGTTAATCGGTTAGGAATTGGGAAGGTTGAATTTAGAGGAGGTGAACCCACATTTGCGTGGAGGAGAGTGGAAAACCATTTAGGATACGCACCCCCCGCCCCCAGTCACCCAAGCGAGATTTGAGCTTCAATCTCCCCGTCCTCAGCAGTCTAGTTCAACACTAAACTAGCGAGTTAGCCAACTAGGCCACCAAGGCGGGTATACATTTAACTAAGCGCAAGAGGATCTTTAACGTTCATGTCTATTTATTTCAACTACCAGGTCAGTGATTAGTGACAGTTTCTTTCTTACCCTTACACGGCAATGCCCTCCATTATATTAGTCTACTTCCAATTACTTAAAATTTTATTTAACTACTTTTAGTCCAACACCTTAGCTTGTTCGGAAACATGTTTGCCTACTAAGTGAGTGGTACCGGGTTCGTTTCCTGGCATGGCCGAGAAAATATTATCATTGGTGAAATGTGAGTTTCCTCTTTCACAATGATGAATTGACTGCCGGGGGTGGGGGGTAAGGCAGATTTGGTTTCCGCATGATCTATCGGACTAATCTTGCAGTAGACTAGACTGCTGATGATGACGGAGGGATCAAGGTTCTAATCTTGGTCAGGTGTATTTTTTTTTCCAAAATTATTTTCTACTTTCCCTAGACACAATTGCGGGTACACTTCCTAAAAATATAACTTTCTTCAACACAATCTATTATCGCAATAAAGTACATAAGCGTAAGTCTATAATCCGAACGGGTAGTAAGATGCGGTGGTAAAATAAAACTGCTGGGTGATTTATCTGTGTAGATTTAAGTAAGTTGGTTTATAGTTTTAAGCTGATATAATCAGTTGGTTCAAAAAGTACACGATAAAAACCTCAAATAATTTTTGAAAAATTGATTTTTAAATTTGTGTGTTTATTATGATATTGGTTTCTTTTTTTGAAAATTATTTAAGATAAAATGATAATAACTACATAAGTAGTGAAACTAATTAATATTCCTTGATTGACCGATTGGTCACTTGCCTCGACATGACACCTTTGTTTACCCTATCGTATATCCTTTAAGGTATAGTCTGATTTTAATACAAAGCCCATTTTTTGAAAACCGGAACTTCATTTAGCCAAAATGGCATAAATAAATAAATTAAAATTATGTTTTTATTCTCAGTACACTTAATAGATATTAAAAAGAGAACTTAATCAGTAATAAGGAAGTATTATGGGAAGGTTTTGATTACTTTTTAATGAATAAATCAAATAAAACATGTTTATACGATTCCAAATTATAGTGACTTTCAATCAATACTGGTAGCAGAAAGTGGGCTTCCTATTTTATTCTTAAATCAGGTTATGTCAAGCTTACCTTGTATTACTCCACAATGGTATAGCTTGTAATATAGAACATAGTGTAATATGTCAAGGTAAGACTACTATACTACCTTTCAAGGTAAACGTAGGTTACACGAGTGTAGGGCTGGCTGGCTTTGACATACCATTTACTTCCCTTAAAAAGCCAATCATATATCAATTCAACAAGCATAGCATAACCAATCACAAACTAGTAAAGGCTCGTTCCTATCCTGTGCAGGCATGTCCTCCCTTCACCCATCCCTCTCAAGGAGGGTGAATTGATGGATAGGTATTTCCCTCTAAGGGCTCTTACGATATTTTTGTAGTAAAAAAAACTGTTCCTTTGAATTCAACAGCATGCCCTAAGATGTTCTACCCTTGACACAAAAATCCATAGCACCTTTACTTAAGGGGAGGGGAGAGGGAAAGAAGGGAGTTGGAAGAAGGTCATATGAGTCAGGGTATGTATATTTTTTTATAGTTTCTACGACAAAAACACTTTTTTGGATAAAATAAATAAAGTATTGATTTGGTAGATACGTATAGTATAATTTTATGCACATAGTAATATCAACCATTCATGAATATCTTGTCATGGGTTTCCCATAATATTACCAGAACATTATCTTTCGCTTAAAAGTTCCTGTTCAAAGGCTCACAACAGATATTCAACTGTTGATATCACCATGTGTATAAATTTGAACTTACTTACATACATTCCTGTTTCCAGTCTATAGTCTGGGCTAGTATTTTATTCAAGCCATACTGGTGACCTGGCGGTCTAGGGGTAAGGTGTCGGACTTCTTTACTGGGGTCCGGGGTTCAATCCTCGGTCCCGGCACAGATTTATCTGATAACCAAACCTTTCCTTCACCTCTGACAAGACGTGTATTAATCACAACTTGTGAATGTGGGGAATGCCAGGCCTCCACCGTGGTTCGGATTCCACGTTAAACTGTAGGTCTTCCATTTCATCTCACAATCACCCTACCATTACACATTAGCGTAAGTGCGTATAACCCGAATGGGTAGTAAGACGCGGTGCTAATAATAATAATAATAATAATAATAATAATAATAATAATAATAATAATAATAATATTCAAGCCATATAGTTTCCACTACCGGCTTGCTAGGCCTGTCGTAGCTTCATATGCCTTGTAATCTAGCTAAAGACTAGAACAGGCACAACATCCAGTCCCTGTCTGTTAATTTATCAATGTGAAAGGGTTAAACCCACATTTCACCAGTGATAAATCTTAGACCATTCGAACCCGGAACCCTTAGATCAGTAGGCAGACATGCTACTGATTGAACTAAGGTGTCGTATGGTATAATTTAAACTAAACGTATTTATTGTAACAGTATTTTATCCATAAGTATATTCAATAAAAACTTTAAGCATGCACTTAATTTAACTGTCCTTTCCTTTTTCCCAACCTTGAAAACATATTATTTCAATATTAAATTTCGAGGAATCACATCTTAAATAATACCATATTACTATCGAGAGGTCCATTCCTTTTTTCAGTGAGCCCTGTCCTCTGCCTCCTACTTGAGCTCCCCAAAGTTTTCTTCTTTCCTTCACATCCAAAACGGTTCTCTTATCACCCACTCTTCTTATGACTTGTTCATTTGTCACCCTGTCTGTTCACCTGATCTTTTCAAGTTAATAATACCATATATCCACTTAAATCATACTATCCCCCTCCTCACCCATATTATAAGTTGTTTCCAAATTATGGCCGGGTCAGTTTAGTAAAATTCCTCCATCTTTCCTTATCCTTTCACCATTCTTTCGCCTTTAATTGCTTCCATTATTCTCCTCTCACTTGCACACATTTTGCTATCTGTTCCCCCCTCATCTCTTTCTTGACCTCCTTTGCGGTCTTTTTCATACATAATTCATTTCCAACATTTTCTTTGGCATCCTCTGCTTTTCAATACTCACTACACGCCCATACCATCTCAGTCTTGCTTCCTCTACTATCTCATGTGCTCCCTGTACTACTCTCTTTACCCAGATAACTTCATTCCTAATATTGTTTCTCCTCGTGACAGCCAACATGCTCCACACAAAATTCATTTCCATAGCCTCCACTTTCCTAGTCTCTCTTACATTCAATATCCATGTTTTTGCCGCATGTGTGACAGTGGGTATAAAGTACGCACTGTTCAGTACTTCCTTACACTTCAAGGGCAAATGCCGTCTGTATAGAAGGTATCTTACGCTTAAATCATTAGTTTAAAATTGTTACCAAACATTTATACCATAGACGTGCCCGTGGAGTCCAATGGTCTATCGCAGGGTCAGCCAAATATTTTGGAAAGTGTGTGCCTAGATGATAATTTCTGAAAAATTATTTCACGAACTTATGGAGACATTAGATTCTTTCATCATAATAATAATAATACTAATACTAATAACAACAATAGTAATAATGACAGTAGTAATACATTTTACCCGACTCGGTGATGTAGTTAGCTAACACGCCAGCCGTGTTGAGCTAGACCATCGAGGACGGTGAGGTCGAGGTTCGAATCTCGGTCGGGTGAACTAGGGGTGGTTTTTCATAAATGGTTTTTCACTCTCACTCCACGCAAATGCAGGTTTAGCTCCTCTAAATTCAACCTGATCCATTAGTGTCATTAGTACTTAAGCGTATAACCCGAGCGGGTAGTAAGACGCGGTGCCAAATAAAAATAATAATACATAGTAAAAATAATTATGTTAAGAAAATTACAAAATTGAAAACAAGTTATTGTGTTTACTAAACCTTTGTGCTATCCACAGCAAATAAATTGAGAGCATTTTTAAGGAACCTATTTAAAAAATGCTTATGAGTTGTTAAAAGAAATTATTCACTTTTTGAGTAAAATAATGATAGTAATATACTTTATCTATACTTTCATAACTGATCAAGGTTTAGCACCAAGAAAAAATAAGTCTTTGAACCAGCAATGAATATTACTTGTTAATAAAGATAACTTTGAGTGTCACTTTGGCCCACATACGATCTATCTCTGGCATGTAGCATTAAAAATTGAATAAAACAAGTTATACGGCTTAGGACACAAATCTACACTTATCTGGATAACTTTAGGTAAACTAATTACTAGCTCACATCCGAGTTATTAGTTTATCTGTATTAATAGGGTAGGAATGGAGGAAGTCAAAATTGAGATCGAATTCTGCACATTGTGGAAGAGGAGTGATGGATTCAGTACGCCTAACCAGGATTCAAATCATGACCTACTCATCACTGGGGAACCGGACCAGACGAAATTGTCACCTTAGTACACTTGATCACTGATTAACGTTATCTATTGTAGATTTAATGACCAAATACTTTAGACATTTAGTCAACGGTTAAAAATTATGAAATGGTTTTCAGCTGTTTTAAAAGGAGTATTAACTGAAATCCAACATTTTCTTGCAATTTAGTTTGATAGTATAGCCACGCAAGATAAGTTTAAACTTCATTTACCCACTTTGGTGGCCATAAGGCCTAACTCGCTACCCTAGCAGTAGATTAGACTGATGATGACAGGGAGATCACGGTTCGAATCTAGGTTTTGGTGTACTGAGGGAGGTTTTTCTAAAATATTTTTCCACTCTGCCTCCACGCGAATTCAGGTACAGTTCTTATAAATATAACCTTCTTCATCCCTACAACCATTAACGTAATTAGTACATAAGCGTATAAACCGAACGGGTAGTAAGACGCGGCGACAAAATAAACCAACTAAATTTGTTGGATTATAATGGAACAAATTCAAACTAGGATTCTGAATTCACGAAGACACCGTGGTTCTAAAGTCATGGTTGACACTTATTAATCTTATTTGACATTTCCTATTTAAGAAATTAATATTTAGATTGATTATGTAATATTAAGTTTCAATATAAAACGGAAAATCTTAAATTAGGATATTAAATCTTGCACCAGCAATGCACAGTGTCAATCACAAAAAAAATATTGGCTTACGGTTGAAATTATAAACTTAAAAAACCTACAACTATGTATGTATAGCTGAAATTTTACTGTGAAATCTCATACACTTTATTTTTCAGTTAGTTTAAATTATATTAAAACATGTGGACATGGAATTTGAACCCTGATCACATATCAAGGTGTCATTTTTCAACTAAGTTAAATTAATTGAATTGTAGTCTCTTACATAAGAACACTCCCATAATTACGATGAATTACACCTTGTGTGTTGTAAATTATTTATTTTTCAGGTCAAGTGTTACGATCAAGTTTTTTTAATACTTAGCATAATAATATGTCACTACTGATTTTTCCCTAGGAAATATTTAATAATTTTCTACAAATATCTATATAAAAAATTCAATAATTTTCTCGTTCTTTTTATCTTCAAAGTGATTTAGTTTGATCTGCTAAATATTTGATATGCACCTATTGGACACTTTAACCTTAACTTTAGCTTCAACTTTTTGTTTGCCCTTCCTGTCATTCTACTGTTATTTTTGAGAAAAGGGTATTTCTTCTATTACATAAGATTTATTGAATATTCTTGATTGCAAGCCCGGTCAAACCACCGTGACCTCCAATGTTTGTTTCCATAGTATTTTTTGAGAGAAGAGAGATGGCAGCAGCTCCGTTGCTTTAATTTCACTGTCTCTAGTCCTCCATGCAAGATGAACGGAAAAGGGTTCGTGATGGTGGTGGGGATGGGTGGAATTGAGCTTGAACGTGAGTGAAATTTACATCTAAGAAGGGCTTAGGGAGGACGCGCCTGTGCTCTTTCATCGTGCGTACGTTCTATGCACTAAGTTTTAATCAAATATGGACCCCTTGGTATCTGATGTGAAGGGGCCTAATTATCATTACTAAATATCTTATTATTCTGTGAATCTGTCCTGAGACAATGGACGTCTTCCATTTTACTCTGTCCTGAGAGTATTCTTAAATCAGTTTGTAGCTTCTTCCTTTCTTGATATCTTTTTTCCATTCCAAACCTTCTTCTTTATTTTTGCCACTCTATCTTTACCTCTATGATCCGCTTCATTAAACAATCCTTAGTTAATGTGTATTCCAACAAAGGCGTTTTTATCTTTCTTATCATCCCTATCAGTCTCTCCTACTCTCCTCAGCACCTCCTTATTACTCAACCTGTCCATCCTATTTACCTCTTCCAATATTCTCCACTACCACATTTCAAAACTCTCCAAATACCTTGGCTTCCTCTTTCTGATTATCCATGTCTCAGATCCATACGACACCACATGAAACACTTTTAAAACCTATTTATTAGTTAAACATGGATTATTCTGGCTATCAGCAATCCCCTCACACTTCCATATGCTCCTTTATTCATGGTTTTCCTGCTTTTAATTTACTCCTTGCAGTTTCCATTCCAAGTCACTAGACTTCTCAAATATTTAAATGAGCTTGTTCTAGTTTCTTCCCTTCAATTGATAGACTATCATTTCCTTCTACCTTTTAAGCTCTCTTCACTTTCAAATTATCAATGTTTACCTTCATCCCAAATTTCTTTCCCACTCTTATATATTATCCATCATGATCCGCAGTTCTTGTTACGAGTCTACCAACAACGCTTGATCGTCCACGTAATTAATGGTTTTTAGTCATCTTCCGCCTATTACAATGCCTCATACCTTTCTAGGGCCATCTCCATAAGCTTTTAAGCGTATAAATTGAAAATCACTGCCGACATACAACATCCCAGTCGCACACCTCTTCCAATGCTTATATCTTCCGTTTAATCCTCCTCCACTATCACTATCATTTTCTGTCTTGTGTACAGATTATTTATCAGTCTTATATCCTTTAAATCTATACCAATGTCACTCAAAATCTTCAGCAGCCCACTTAAGTCCACTGGATCAAACGCTTTCACCCAATCAATAAAACAAACAAATATTTCTCTGTTCACTTCCAACACTCTTTCTGTCAGCCTTCTCAACATTATCTCTGGTCCCTCTTCTATTTTAAAAATCAAAGTTGTATCCTCTTGCATTCTCCTCTAATTAGTTGTATATTCTCTTCAGCACTATCCTTGTAACAACCTTGGAATGGAACATTGTAACGTGATAATTACCCATTAGCACGAATACTCAAAAATACCTTATTTATGATTATCACTATTTATCCAAGAACTAATAAATTCAAATAATATGTGGCAGATATAAACTCACGGGAAACCATTGTTCTTTTATATGATTATTAGGTTATAGTCTAGTAACCGTACGGCTGGAATTGTTGCTTAACCTTAAATCTATAGTTTCTTTCAATTTAAATAGCCGTTGTTTTCAGGGAGACGCACCTTCATTTTAGAATATGTGGTTTGCCTACTTTAGCGAGTTACACCCTTTTCTAATAAAGACAAAACAATACTTGTCTTGGCTGCGAGCCAAATTGAGGTGATTCACATCCAACGCTCCCGATAGGGACAACAATGTCTAAAGTAACTGATATGATTCCCATCAAAAATAATGGAATGTTTGTATATTATCACGTCAAACAATATGTGATACTATCATCTTTTTAAATTTAAATAAACTGATGTGTTAAACTTGTATCTCTATCTTATGTTTCATACAACCCATCCTTCTTTATATACTTTGTTACTGTAATCGTCACTTCATCTATATGATAGGAGAAGCGGCGATACAACATATGAAACTAACTGTCTTATAGTCTTTACATCCTTTGGCGTTACACTTCTTTAGTAAGAAACCAGAATGGTTTAATAGATATCTGACCAAAGGCTGGAGCCATATATCATATTTACTAGATTGTTTAGCCTTGTTATAGCACCATTACTTAAGGCCGTAAGTGCCTAAGATAGTATTCGATCACATCACATCACATCTCTTCAATTTTATTTCCCTAAGAACATGAATCGCCTGCTAAGCTTCCAATATTCATTTTCTATCCTAGGTTCTCAGTCCTGATCGTCACATTCCAACTCATTTTCAACATCA
Organism: Timema cristinae; assembly: GCA_039000515.1. Classification (NCBI taxonomy): domain Eukaryota; kingdom Metazoa; phylum Arthropoda; class Insecta; order Phasmatodea; family Timematidae; genus Timema; species Timema cristinae. The sequence goes on from JBCFYV010000001.1 coordinate 23,123,974, forward strand.
GTCTTCCATTATATACCTGAGAGCCCAGTAACGTCTTTATTTATTCAATCCATACCTCTTTGTTTTCTTCTGAACATGATGTTATCCTGCCTGCTTAGTATGCCTTGATTGCTTATTTCACCTGTGTCTTTCCTCGTCAAACTCTTTTCTGTTCTCTACATTTCTTCCATTTTCTTTTGATCTCCCCGTTCCATCTCTTCACACCGACTCTCCATAAGCTCTCCTCTGGTCCTAACAGTCAATTTTATCAACTCGTTGCTTAGTTTTCTATATTGTCTCTTCACTTCTTCTGGCAAGTCACTTTTCCATTTCCTATATTCATCAATTTTATCCATAATGTCCTGCATGTCCACTCCTTATTTCTCTTCTTTGTACTTATTTGACTTCTTCTTACAACGTCTTTAACAATACATTCCTGCTGATATCCCATTCCCCTGATACATCCATAATCTGATTTGATCTTTCTAACTTTTCCTTCCATGCTTTTATATAGACCATTCACATCTTTCGTTATTTAGCTTTGCACATCCCACTTACTTATAAGTTGTTTCTTTTTAACATATCTCAGTTGTGTTCTTATATCTGACACGAACAGGTTGGGGTTTGTATCGCCATCCACCCCGTAATATGTTTGAGTCATATTAACGCCGTTTTTGAACCGTTGCGTTGTTTTGAATGAAGTATATCTGTTACCTGTCTTAATCACCAGGGTTCTTCCATGGATAGAGTCTTCATTGATGGTCCCTGAACCAGGTGTTGGCAATCCAAAGATCAAGACTCTCATACAATTCTACCAATCGTTCTCGTCTTTCATTCCTTCTTCCTAGGCCGTACTATCCAATTATATTCACTCACCTTACACCCCCCACCACACTGTTCTGGTCTCATATTATCATCGTTATTTCTTAACCCTTTCCCTTAGCTTCATTCACCTCTTCTATCCACCAAATTAGATTTGCTATTTTGTTTTTAGTGTTAAACAGTGTATAGATACGTAATTTAATCAAACTTTAAGAGCCGAGTTTGGAAAAAAAAATCTTTCTTTATGCTCTTAAATAAACCATCATTAGTTTAAAGGTTAGATAGATAATTACAAAATCCCTCTGGGGAACCTTGATACGCTTGTGTCCCTGGATAATAAGTTCCATCCCGATCGATAAAAATTCTTTCTGCTCCAGTGACACTAACAACAGACCTTGATAGATGCTATTGCATGGACAACTTTTTCAGGTTAAGAGTGTCATGAAACGTCAACATACATAAAAATATCAAATTCTATATTTTTAACGATCATAATTCTTTCTATCTCCAAAGAGTAGTGAAAAATTAAATATCACACTATTTTCTTTAGAAATTCTAACAAAAATACGAAGTTTATAATTATATCTACAGAAAAACTACAATAAATATATAATGTAATAATACTAAAGCATGATCCTCTGGACATTTTAAATGTGTCATAACAACTTTTCGAGATGATTTAATCGTCCAATGACACATTTCTACTGACCCGAGATACAAGAAAGCTTGTATGGGCATGTGCATGCTGGTAAGGAATATCATGTTAAGAGCTATAAAGATTTTATCCACTGGCTGTCAAAACACACCAAGAAAATGAATAGAAACCGAGATAATAAGAAATTTCTCTCTCTTTTTTTTTTCCTTTTAAAAAGGAAATTTCTTAACATTAAAGGATTTTTAAAAAAAGGTCACTGACTAATAAATTATGGAAAAAGATATTTATCTCAGAGAAAGTAAAGTAATATATTTATCCCCGTGTTGTATGATATATACTTCTTGTCATACACTACATTATTTTATTCGAAAGGCTGTTCTAATATTCGGTCTTAAACTTTATTTTTTAAGGTTTGTTATCAGTCTTAGTGATTTAAAGGCTAGACTTTGGATGTAAATAACAAGTTATTTAAGGCTTAAATAGGACTATATAGAATTAAAATGAAATCTTCCTAAGCCCTGTTTAGTCTTACCATCTAGTGTCGTTACTGGTTGCCAACCCCCATCGGTGATCGCATGGTCTAACGCGTCACTATCTTGTTGATTAAATGCTGAATACGGGGAGAGTGGCATTCGAGTACCGGTCAGGTAGTTTTTACTAAATGTTTTCTCCCTACCCCTTTACTCAAATATGGGCAATTTACTCTTAATTTATACCTTCCTCATACATACTTCATTAGCGTAATTAATGTGTGCGTACAATACGAACGTTTACTAAAACGGGGTGAAAAAAGGAAAAGAAAAAAATTAAATGCTAATATTGAGTAACATAAAAACAAATCTGGTAACGCGCTTCGGTGATCGGATGTGGTCTAGGTCAACTGGGTGCCAAGACAACTGGGCGCCAGTGTAAAAACGTATGATTGTTTTTTATGTAAATATTAATTTTTTAATTTGATTGTATTTATAAAGTTAGACTACTTAAAAACTAAACACATAAAAAAACATGAAAAATACCTAACCTAACCTAACTTTATTTTTTTTACAATTGAAACACATTTTCAAGGCCGCGCTAACTTTATAAATGAATATGAACGTAAAAAAGCAATCATTTGTTTTCCCACTGGCGCCCAGTTGTTCGGATCCGGATCGGATGGTTTAAGGCAGTGGTTGGCAACCTTTTTGGGTCCTGATCTACTAATTAACTTAATTAACTATAAGGTGGAAAAAGTGGAGTATAGAAGGATTATCATAGAATCCTTTGATGGGTTGTATATGTGTATATATATATATATATATATATATATATATATTGTAAGGATTGTAATGATCATCAGGAATAAATATAAGATGTGTGCAGGGGCGGATCCAGATAATATTTATAAGGGGGGGGGGTCATAATTATAAACAACATAGTTACTTACAATGATAGATTTCTGTTTGAACCATTTAATAGTTTCTCATTCATATTTGGTGTATGTTTTAAACCGAGGTCATCCTCTACAATATTTTAAAATCAGATAGTTTTTTATAAACTATTTGGAATGGCCTACGACATTTTTTGAAAAATGGTTCACTCTAGAAGCTATGAGTGAGTAGTCTTCGCCTTGATTTTAAAAAAAAATTAGATTCTTTTATAAACCATTTAAGGTGTTCCTCACCTAGACATTTTTGAAATTTGATGCCCCTCTAAGCTATTTAGAATGATCCCACCTTAATTTCTTACGATATTTAGATACCTCTAGAAGATAATCTTTGAATGGGTCTTCCACCGAGAAAATTTTGAAAATTTTAATTATTTCGGAAACTAGGCTATTTGAGGCTGTCCTCACTTGAAAAATATTCAAAATGACGTACATCTAGAAGCTATCTAGAGTTCTCCTTCAATAGACATTTTTGAAATTTGGGTGTGACCTTAGAAGCTCTGCCAGTCTAGAAGTTATTTTAAGCATTTTATCCGGCAAATTTTTGACAATAGAATGCATCTAGGAATCATTTGGAGTTTGATTTAAGGCCATCTTTCAGCTTCATATTCGGTAATATGAGCGGATTTGAAATATATCTGGGGGGGGGGGGTTATTCCAGGGAGGGGTAAATTATTTTCAGGGGGTCAGAGTCCCCCACATTTCCACCGTTCCTGCTGTTCACACATACTCTATATTCGGTATTCGTGGATGAACTGCTCTCAGGTGATTATTAGTCCTCTTTGATGTGTGGTAGTCTACCGTCTCTATTTGGAACAAAGTTCGTTACTCGCTATGCACGACATATTCGTACATGAAAACTAATATTATTTTCACACTTGTGTGAGTCGTATCGAACAGTGAATAAACGTGAATGAATAACGCACATGTGGAGCCGGCTTAAAAGGCGTCTGCGCGTAAAAATATGAAAAATTGTATAATTTATTTGTGTTGGATTTTCATTCTAAAATTGTAACTTTCATTTTGTTTATTGTATTAATTTTCTAACTTTCATAAGGGGGTCAATGTCCCTTTTACCCCCTCCCCTGATTACGACATGGATTGTGTGTATGGATGTGTGTGTGTTATATATGTAAGAAATAAATGTAATGTATATAATATATATATACATATCTTACATTTATATACATGTATACAATATATATATATATATATATATATATACACACACATCTTACATTTATTCCTTACAATCCTTCCTCCTAACCTTATAAAAAATATGGAATAAATAATATGTACATGTTCATATGAAACTTTTTTATGGTATGTTATAACGACGTGTAGTTTTCTTACACGATCGACTGGAAATTACTCTAGATCAACCAATTGTTGACCCTTGGTCTAAGGTGTCACTATAATAACAGACTGGGTTACCTATAAAGAGGAGATCGTGGTTCGAATTCCATCCGGGTGTACTGAGTTTTTCTTCCTAAACGACCTCCCACTCTCCCTCCACGCAAATATGGGGACAATTCCTCATGATTCAACCTTCTTCGTTGCAGATATATTAGAGTAATTAGTATATGTACGTATAACCCGAACGTGTAATAAGACGCGACACTAAAACGAACAAAAGGAACTATTCGGCGTTTAAACCCGAGCCTCGTAGATTAGAATAAGGAGTGATGTCCGCTAACCTAATCATGTTTAATTACACTATTGTATTCCCTTAATAGAAGTGCACTGTGCGATGCAACAACTTTGTATAAGAGAGGGGTCTTGGGAGCAATATTAACTTTCTTAGAGTGGTCGTTAGTGTTATTATGAGTTTGACCGTCAACGGTTGTTATTTAGTTACTTGAGTTAACTGAACGACTAAAGTTGAAAGAAAAAAACTAGCGCATAGTTAAAAACCACACTTGAATAAAAATAGCAGCGCTTGTCATTAATAGGGCAAAATATTCCTATTTAAACTTGCACATAAATAAGGCTAATCATTTATTTAAAACTACAGTAGGGGGTCTTGTAATCCGACGTATATCGGACAGACTGGGGTCAGATACTGGAGATTGCCATATTACTGGGTTTTGAATAGAGAATATAACTACAAGAACAAATCACCCGGTTTATTAATACACCAATTTAGTAAAACTAATCACACAATACAGGGTACTGTACAAAGTACCAAATGAAGGAAAAAAAACAGCAATGTACAGCAGACACTTTAGTCTATCTTCAATATCATTTGTTACATAAGTAACTATTTTATATTTCTTTTAAAAACATTTTCAGAACATGTTCTGTGTATTTTTAAAACGTTTCAGAACATGTTCTTGTAGTCTTTTTAAACACAGTTTCAGAACATGTTCTTGCAGTCTTTTTAAAGACAGTTTCAGAACATGTTGTTCTTGTAGGTCTTTTTAAAGACGTTTCAGAACATGTTCTTGTAGTCTTTTTAAAGACAGTTTCAGAACATGTTCTTGTAGTCTTTTTAAAGACAGTTTCAGAACATGTTTTGTAGTCTTTTTAAAGACAGTTTCAGAACATGTTCTTGTAGTCTTTTTAAAGACAGTTTCAGAACATGTTCTTGTAGTCTTTTTAAAGACAGTTTCAGAACATGTTCTTGTAGTCTTTTAAAGACAGTTTCAGAACAGTTTTTGTAGTCTTTTTAAAGACGTTTCAAACATGTTTTTGTAGTCTTTTTAAATACAGTTTCAGAATATGTTCTTGCAGTCTTTTTAAATATATTCAGAACAAGTTCTTGCAGTTATTTAAGACAGTTTCAGAACATGTTCTTTCAGGTTTTTTTTAAACCAGTACGTCAGCATCTGTTTAATTGTTTTCCTCGACCCACATGATATGACACATGTATTAAATGCACTTACTATTTTACTGTGTCATACGACATAAACTTGTTGAACGGTTGGTTTCTCTGGTTCCTCATCATTGTCATCTAAAACATTAGGACGATCTCTTTGTTAGTCATCAGTTGGACATTTTCTAGTGACTGACAGTACTGTAACTGAATACCTCATTCTTTCTTTGTCACACAACTCGACAAGCCTTAACACGAAAGTTTCATGTAGGATTACAGGACGTATCAGACTTAGGAAGTATAGGACTATAGACCCCCTACTGTACATTGTTTATTTACCTAAAGTAACATAGTAATATGTAGCAGGACTCATCAAATACCTCCTTTAAATAAATTATTGAAATACAGTTATCAAATACAGTATTAATAGGAAGCGACAGGTAAAAAAGGTACTTGATTTATGTTCACTTTGTAATACTTCACGTCATGTGATCTGCAGCTGTCACTTTTGATAGATATTATATACCTATAAAATAACACAAATAATATAGAAAAATGTTAGCAATGTTACCTGTAAAAAAAATTATGTGCATCTTATAAAAATCCCTGTTATGAAAATTGGACTGTAGCGTTGGAACTTTGTATCAACATTTTGCTTCATATAATTGTAAATAATAATTCTACTCCTGATTTCAAGTTATTCTGTGTAAATAGGGCAATTTAATAAACGTTAGTACAAGTGAGCAACTTAGCCATTCAGAAATTTGCTATAGCAAACACTTTCTCTCAAGTATAACATTACACTAGGAAAATCCGACGATGAAAAAAAAAAAAAAAGAGGAGAATTTAGCAGCTGCGCCAGGAAAGGGTAATGTTGAAAAAAGAGTTTAATAAACACTCTCATCATTCACGCCTATAAATGCCTTGGAGAAACTTACAGCCTTCCCCACACTCTTGGAATAAGAATATCACTCTATATACCACGAGTCCCTCCTCATATCAATGATAAGAGAGGTAAAAGGACGCCTTCATTCAATATTCCTCAGTTCCAATGTAATACTGGAATACCATATATTCTCCATCAATAAGGCTTTCTTGACATTTGTAAAAATAACTTTTTAATATTCAAAGTGAAGCCGAAACGAAGATTGAAACATGTTAAAAAAAATTCTAAGCTGAAGTCTAGGATGAGGATTTGTTATTGTCATTTAACATAACTTTAAATTCGTAACTGATCCATTAAGGTCACCTAGGTAAAGAGAATAAAACAGGGCATAAAGCATTATTTAATGCTGAATTTATAAATGCTTAAATAAGAGTTGTCATTTAATCACTAATTGGTAATTAATATACTGTTTAGTAACTGTTCTATAAATTATTGTATTTTGAAATATTTGAATCTGTTTACAATATATTGAAGTATTCTTCTTCTATCTAAATGTTGCGACGATGTGAGGGCTATTGTGGATTTCGAAGCTATAAGAGAAAGGGATTCAATCTTAAACCTCCCACTTACACTACAACTTGTTCTCCAGCTTCAACTTCAACTTCAGATTCAACATTTAGAAGGTTTTCACACCCCTATTGTTCGATAGAACATTTTTGTTCAACCACTCAGTATATTTGACTTTTTTTATTTTTTGCATCTGTCCGGTCCATAAGCATTTGTCTGTTCACGGTAGGAATTGACTTCTGAAAGGCCTTTTTCCCTACCATAAATCTATTAAATAGTAGGATATTGGTAGGAAAAAAGACCTTTCAGAGAGTAATTCCTACCATGAATGGAATATACTTTGTTAAGGGTATGGACTGGTAAACTCACTTGGAAGATACCATTAGGAAGATATAGACGCAGATGGAATTATAATGGACCTAAAAGAGATAGGGTGTAATGAGGGACTGGATGGCTTTAGCTCAAGATAGGGATAGGGAGTAATGAGGTGGACTGGATAGACCTAACTCAATATAGAAATATGGTATAATGAGTTGGACTGGATGGAGCTAGCTCAAGATAGGGATAGGTGGCGTACTTTTGTAAGTGTAGCAATGAACTTTCGAGTTACTAAAACCACAAAGTAAGTAAAGTTTGGTATCTACTATAGGGTGTTAGTGGGTTATAATAATTAGATGGTTACTTTCGATATGAAAAGTTATTCAACACAGGTTGGACAGGGTCAGGCTAAATGTGCGTTTAGTGTTATATGAGGGGAAAGCGGGGTGGGTCATAAAAGGAAAGAAAAAGCCTTTTGTGGTTAACGTATAGCATCTTTGACCAGAGGTCACCAATTATTTTTGATAGATGTCAGTTTTAAAAACTCAACATACTTCCAAGGTCTGACAAAACTTTTTAACAGTGACTCAAGTTCAAGTCCTATATGGAAGAATATACTAATAATTTAAAAAAACGTGGTTTCCTTTCCTTTTAGTAATGTTATTTCTTTATTATTGTAGGCTTTCCATATCTAATACCCGCCCACCACGGAAATAGTATAATTTCTTCTGTTTTTATTGCTATCTCGTCAAGATCCTTTAAAATATCTGATCGGTCCGGATGCGGACCGCAGTCGGCCATTTAGTGACCACTGCATAAGACATTAAACTTTATAGCGCAACCTCGACCGTGGCCAATAGAACCCCAATAGAACTTATAGGCCTCTAGTTAGAATCCCGACACTTCAGGGACGTTCAAACGCGTAGAAAACTTTCAGCTGTCTTGCAATATTTAAATTGTGTTTTTTTTTTAATTAAAAAATATGATTTAACTCACAATGATGATCTATAAAGCATCACTCTTGTGTTATACTGTATTGCCAATGATGTGAAGATCGAGATTTGAATCCCGATCGGGTGTATTGAGCCATTTTTAATATAAATTGACCCACCTCGGTGGTGTAGTTGGCTAACGCGCTAGTCGTGTTGAGCTCAACTGCTGAGGACGAGGAGATCGAGGTTCGAATCTCGGTCGGGTGAACTGGGAGGGGGGAGTGTTTCATAAATGGGTTTCCACCCTCCCTTCACGCAAATGCGGGTTCACTTCCTTTAATTCTACCTTCCCAATTCCTAATCCATTAGCGTAATTAGTACTTAAAGCGTATAACCCGAACGGATAGTAAGACGCGGTTCTAAATAATAAATATGTGTGTATATAACAAAAACGATTACTAAGATGGGGTGAAAAATAAATATGGTTTACCCCAAAATGAAGTCAAAAGACACCAAGAGGGATACAATTAAAAGCTCCGAATTTATATCCGAGGGATATTCAAATTAATTGGTGAAAATGTAAAGCTTAGCTCATTTTTAACGACGTCTTACTCAGGTGAGCTAGATTAAGCTTTTCTTTAGAAACAAATGCAGTGATTTGTTATTATTGTCACAACAAAGGAGTCTAAATTATTTTGAGGATTATTATTTTTGTGGGCTGTGAAGCGTCAGAGCTGCGTTCTCATGGGAAATATTGTAGTGCGAGGATTTTTAACTTCGAGGAAGGAGAGACCTGGACATTTTTTTATGGAGCTTGAAGGCATGCGAGGTGCGAAGGAATTATCGTGAACTATAAATGTTCACCCCACCTGGGTTTAACGTCTCCAAATCCGGAATGGGAATAATAAAAACGACTGTGGGCTACAGTCCGTTTAGATAGAAACTAACCTTTTTTTCAACGCCGCGTCTTACTACCTGTTCAGGCTATATCCATGCATTTTTTAAATTTATTTGAGGTATTTAACGTGCACTTCCTGAAAATACTGAATGTTATCAAAGCACAATTTTCATGAGCGTGCGTGAACCGGCCTACCAATTATTCCAGGATAGGTATTTTCACATACCTTCCAGGGTTCTTTTACATCCCATAATCGACATGGGACCGACGTCTTTACTTCCCCTCCGAAGAAGTTGTGCTACGGATTTTTATCGCTTAAGAAAGATTCGTAGACCTCAGCTAGGTAGGAACTCATGAACATTGGGTCTTAAGATGAGTACTTTACCCCAAGACCACTGGAGTCGATTGTAGGTATATACATGATAATTATTCTAATGGGGTAAGGATGAGAATGGAAGCATTTTAGAGGCTATCTAACCACATTTGAGTGAAAGGAGAGTGGAAAACCACACTCAGTAGACCCAATTGGGGTTCGAACCCCAATCTCTCCGTTATCAGCAGGACGGTTTAACACGAGAGTGAAGTCTTTTATAATATTCGGCCACTGAAGCGGATATATATTTTTTTTGACAATCATAAAAGTTACTAAAACAAGTTTCATCTATTCATACGTCAATTCATGTGATCTATATATGACCCTTTTGATAGGTATTATCAACACCTATAAAATAACACTAATAATATAGTAAAATCTTATCACTGTTGATCGCAAAAAAATTATGATTATATTTTCTAAATCTTACTTTAGTTTTTATAGTGTACAACATTATATTTTATGAAAAATAAATATCCTAAAGCTTTCAAAACAATTTTCTTATTTCTTTAGAAAAATTATTAATGAATTAAACTACTTTTTTTTTAATCAACAGTAACATAAAAACATAAATTTCTATTCACACTCTTTGGGAACCCCTACCATAAATTGTGACTCTTTGTACATTTCTGTGCCCTGTCTTGTTTGGATGAATCAGAAATAAGTTTCCACCCCCCTATGACCTTGGTACTTCTTTTGATTCACTTCTCCCAAGGTCAAAGTTGAGCAAAGGATTCTAGGGCTCAGTGTCACCCACATGTCATATCGTTTTCCTTCCAGTCAAGTTTTTTCGAGAAACTCTTCGGTATAAGAAGTAACCTAAGTACAAAATAGTTTGCAAGTTATATTTTTTATTTTAAAAAAAAAGCATGGTGATGAGTGTCAGTTACTTCTTGAAGATTATTATTTTGTCAGATTAAGTATTTATATTAGTAAAGATTTAGATAGACAGTACAGTTATAAATGTCATTATTATTATTAGCACCGCGTCTTATACCGTTCGGTTATACGCACTTTCGCTAATGTGTAATGTAGGGTGATTGTGAGATGAAATGGAGGACTAAGTTTAACGTGGAATCGAACCACGGTGAGACTGCATCCTTATAATGTCATTAAACCAATGTTAAGATAGTCAGTCATACGTAAACTCATGTGCACTGTCACTTTTGATAATACATGCACACATACACATACATACACACATACATATCTAATAACACCTACCTGTTCATTTAGCTTAATCCAAACTCAATAACTTTATTATTTTTAGTACTATCTATCAGAAAGTAAAATAATATCAATATTGACAGAAAAAAAGTTTTTTTTTAAAGTTCCTTTGCGTTAAAATCCAAAATATATACACTTTTTTAATTGCTTTTTTTCAATTACAATAAAAAGAGGGAATACAACTCTAGTCAAAATAAAGACAATAAAAGTAAATACTTTAAATAATTGTTATTTGATAGAAATTGACATGTTTTGGAATCGACACGCTCCATACGTTTGGTTTGATTATCCATAATAACACAAGGAAGGTGAATTTTAAATAAATTCAAATATATAGATAACTACCCGCTTCAGTGGCCAAACGGTCTAAGGCAAGGGTTTCAATTATTTTTGATTGCGGCCCATTTTAAAAACTCGACACACTATTGCGGCCCGGCATAACTTTAAACACTGAATCCTGTTCAAGCCTTACAGAACTATACTAATTCAAAAACGTGATTTTCTTTCCTTTTATTTATTATTCCTGGCCTTCCATGTCTACTACCCGCCCATCACGGAAATAGCATAATTTCTTCTCTTTATCACTATATCGTCAAGGTCCTTCTGGTTTAAGGCCTCAGTCTCATGTTGAACTGGTTTGCTGACGACGGGGATGTCGTGGTTCGAATCCGGCTGGGTCTACTGAGGGTGGTTTTTCTTAAATAATTTCCCACTCTCCTTTGACGCGAATGAAGGCAAATTTATCTAAAATGCTTGCTTCCTCACCCTACCCCTGTAGAGTAATTAATATATAATATGAGTATACCTAAAAAGGTAGTAATATGCGATGATGAATATTATTATATAATATATATGATAATATTTATTGCTGCAATGTAAATCGAACTTTTTTAACGCCACATCTTACTACCCGCTCGGTTTGTATGCTTATGTACTAATTAAGCTAATTATTTTAGGGATTAGGAAGGTTTTATACAGAAGAAGTGTACCCGCATTTTTGTGGAGGGAGAGTGGAAAAACCATTTAAGATAAACCACCCTCAGTTCACCCGACCGTGATTTAAACTCGATCTCATCGTCGTCGACAATATAGTCTAGTGTGAGAAAATCGAACCTTATATCGCTGCTTCGTTAAAAATGTTATTTTACTCTATTTCTGCCCTCCAGAGCTAAACCATAGCCTTGAACTTTCTTGACGCGTCTACATTTTTTTTTTATAAGTCGCGAGTATTTGCACGTTTCTATACATTATTCAGTTTGTTGATAGAGCTAAAGACTGTGACAGTGGTAGGAAGGGGATTGGTGGAGAGGGTAAACGAAAGGGTTAGAAGAAACACCACCACGTATTCTTGACAAACTTTTGAAAAGTCTTCCTCCTCCCATGACTGAAAAGACTGAAGACATCTCTGAAACTTTTTTTTTTCAATCTATGTGCAAATGTTGTACTCGTAACACGTAGAAGAATTGTTTTATACTTTGTTGCAACAAGATTTTAGCCATATGATGTGACAGTTTATTAATTTGATTTGGTGGTATTTTTATATCCTTATTTACATATTTATGAGCTTTTTTTTTACATTTATGATTAAACTAAAAAAAAAATAGCAGAAAAAATATTAATTGGAATTGAATTGTCTCTTCAAATAATTGGTAATCATTTAAATATTCTTTTTTTGAGAGAGCATAGTATGTATACTATAGATATTAACATTAATTTAAATATACACAAATTGTGTGTACATTAAAACAGAGGTAAAACAAAAAAATATATTTGGGAAATTAAAACACAAGGACCCGCTTTGGTGGCCACGTGATCTAACGCGCTACTCTCACAGTAAACTAGACTTCCTATGACGGAGAGATCAAGGTTTGAGTCTCGCTCAAGCGTAGGATCGTTTTACAAAATTGTTTTCCTCTCTCTCTCTCTCTCCACGCAATTGCGGGTACACTTGCTATAGATATAACCTTCCTGATCTCTAAAAACCATTACCGTAACTAATACATAAGCGCATAACCCGAATGGGTAGTAAGACGCGATGATAAACAAAAAACTACAACGTATAGTTAATTTTAAGAAAGTATTCACATAATAGATAAAAAAAACTCTCCTCGTCCAAACTAACCAAACAATCATATGAACTTTTACGTTGATGATTGTCTTGATTTAGAAATACAATAACATTTCCTAACTTAAAATAATATTCACATCCTATAATGATATATGTTTTATTTTTATTCATACCAAATAATAGCAGTTGTGTGTGCTACATAAAATTAAAATTATAGGGAATTTAAGAACAGTAGGATGAGGGATGTTTTGAAAATATAACCTGCCCTCGGAAATACAAACAAAAATATAAAAAATACTAAATCATTGAGAGATCTTTACTCTTTTATTCAAATAAGCATTCACATTCGCTTCATTTAGAAACAATAAAGAATATTTTCTTAGTTTTATTTATGTATCATGTTTTGATGTATTAAGCGAGCTATACCGACCAAGTTCCCGCGGTGGTGTCCGATTATAGTGCCAAAATTTTCGGAGGGAGGGTGTCATTTGGTCAGCACAATGAGCTCTGCAGCCATACATTTCAGTTTTATAAACAGGATATGCTATTTCTTTATTCAAGTAGATCCTCATTTGTCCTCACAAGACTGAGTTTGATTCCCGTTTCAGACTCACTGATTCACAAATAAATTTTAGAAGCGTACAGAGATCTAACCTGGTTGGGACCTCTGGATCTGAAGCCAGGCACTCTGACCACTAGACCATAGAGGTGGTCCTTATTTATAATAAAATAGAATATTATAATAAAACTATTTTATATTTAGTAAGGTTTCAAAATTTTCTTTAGCTATTGATTAAAACAAAACTAAAAATACAATACAAAACAAATAATACACAAATGAACGTAAATATTTACGAGCATGCCATTTTGATTTGTCATAGTTGCGCCACGCTTCAATATCTATGACGTCATTTAAATATTAATAGGTGACGTTTAAACTCTTATTTTTTTCAATATTAATTTTAATTTATTTGTGCTTGGTGGGCTAGGTTTATTTTACGGTAACCGTGTAATTAGCGACATAAATTTATAAATGATTTTTTGTTTTATAATGACATAATCTAAACATAATTTCGTAAGGTTTATAAGGTTAGGGAGAAATATGGCCTACTGATTACCCGTGACCTAGATGAGTAATTTACGTATTAATCAATTTTCTAAATTAATTTGTTTCTAAAAATAATAACCTATTGATATTTTGGTAAAAATAAAATATATTAGTATTTGTTCTATATGATAAATACTATCCCAACACACTTTTCCAAAAGCTATCTATTATTTTATTGTTTGTTAGAGGTTTAGTAAATAAACGTATTATTTATACTCTTGAAACAGAATTATTTTATTCAATTACAAAATTACTAAGCCAACATATAATCTACGTTCAAAATGTTCTTATAGGCATTAATATAATGCTTCTTGCCATAACACAAATAAATATAGGAAGTCACAAACTATAACTAATCCTTCTTATATTAAGTACCTGTAAAATAAATAGTTAAAAAAATGTTGTTCAGTAGTTAAAATTTCAAACAAACCTCTGAACTACTTGTGACATTTAAAAAAATATTCTTGTTACATTACGAGTAAAAATAAGATTTATTTCCAAACAACTGTTCGTCTTCATTGGATTAATTACTAGCTAATATAATACAATAATTATATTCTTATATTTATCCTCTGGATTAGCTGGTGGGTTTTGTACATTTAAGATAATTACTGAGTTAAGGGTCCCGGGTTCAATTCCCGGCATGGCCGAAACTTCTATAATGGTTGAAATGTGGGTTCCCCCTTTCACAGTGATGAATTAACGGCTTGAGAATATCTGTTTTAGATTTAAGTTAGTTTACAAGTCGTGTGCTGAAATAAGAAGTCAGTTCAGAAATTGCACGTTAAATACTTCAAATAAATTAAATTGAATTTAAGACAGTTTAAACAGGTTTGTTGTGGTGGGAGGATTGAGGTTTGATAACCCCATTCTAGTGTGTTTTAAGTGGTATATTTCCAAATAGTTTCATTCTATTCCGACACCCAAATAATGGTACATTTATTCCAAATTCTAGTGTCCTCGTCTCTATACCATTAGATTTATTGTTATTATTATTATTATTATTATTATTATTTATTATTATTATATTGCACCGCGTCTACTAACCGTTCGGGTTATACGCATTTACGTTAATGTGTAATGGTAGGGTGATTGTGAGATGGAATGGAGGACCTACAGTTTAACGTGGGATCCGAACCACGGTGGAGGCCTGGATTCCACACATTCACATGTTATGATAAATACACGTCTTGTCAGAGGTGAATTAAGGGTTTGGTAATCAGTTATCGTAATTAATAGTTATGCATGAAACCTTTACGGGTATTAAGACACAACGGAAAAAAAACCGTTTTCAAAATCAACACCAATTAATATGTTTATATTACGCCATAGTTTCTGTTTAGTCAGAAATGTAGCGAAATGCTACCCTAATTGGGAAATTCACCTTCACTTAAGAGAGAAGAGAGAGAAATCACCTTTGATTAATGAAGTAGTTTTTGCCGGTTGATTTGAAAGTTTTGAACGATACTTCCTCTTGAAATCGTGCACCTTGAGAAACTTGGGTGCGTAGAAGAGGGAAACTTTCGTCGGAAACCTTCCTCTTGTTTGAGCTTTCGGACCTCCCTCGCTTTTAACATTTATCATAGTTCCACCCTTTCCACTTTTCTAGTTCTCTGTTCTCACGTCATCACGTAACACATGAGAGGCGACGTGGCCTGCTATCCATTGTATCACCACATCACAGGATGTTTCATAGGGAAAAACTTCTAGCAAACCATTTTATTTTTTCTGTTTAATAGAGAGGTGTGAAGCTTTGGAATATTTAAGTATTAGGTCCAATTACTACCCTTCGGGTTGTACGCGCTTACGCTAATGTGTAATGGTAGGGTGATTGCGAGATGAAATGGAGGACCTAGAGTTTAACGTGGAATCCGAACCACGGTGGAGGCCTGGCATTCCACACATTCACAAGTTGTGATTATTTTGCCTAAATTATTTCCCACTCTATCCACACGCAAATTCGTGTGTATGTACTTTAAATTCAACCTTCCCTACACCTGATCCAATAGTGTAAATATACGGATACCCCGGCGTGTATTAAAACGCTCTGTATTCACCCACACGTGTGTTTCTTGTAAGTGTATTTGACTATATTTTTGTATTATTATGAGTGTACATCAATCTAATGGACCCCATTTTACTATGGACTATTATTGTTTATTAATAATTTCTATTAAATGGGTATAAAGTTATTTTTACAGTAACTGAAACAATCGTGATTAAAAAGGTTTCAAAAGTACATACAACTCCACAAACAAATATATATTTAAAATAAACCCAACCTCAACTAGCTTAACCTAAGCTTCTATTTGTCCGTGACTCTCATTCTACCCAATTTACGAAACAAATAAAACAATGGAAAGCTACACAAATTGCTCAATTTCCAGATTAACACGAGACACGAGCAATTTCATGAATTGAGTGTAACCCACGCCACAATTTGGGACGAGTTGCCCTTGTTCTAAAATTGAGTCACTATCCTCAGTCATGAAAAGTCAAGCGGAAATAAATCTAAGTAAATCTATTACAGTAAATACTAAAAATAATCAACACAATATGTCAGGCGACTCTTTATTTCAAACATTTGTTACTTTTTTGAGCACCACGTCTTACTACCCATTCGGTTTATACACTTACTTACTAATTACGTTTATGGTTTTAAGGCTTAGGAAGGCTATATTTAAAGGAAATGTACCCACGTTTGGGTAGAGGGAGAGTAGAAAATCGTTTTGTGAAAACCACCCTCAGTACACCCGACTGAGTTTCGAACCTCGATCTCCCCGTCAACTGCAGTCTAGTCTACTGCGAGAGTGGCGCGTTATACCACACGGCCCCAAAGTGGTTGATGATATTTTAAATATTTTTTTCTCAAAATCTAGGTGAAGATTATGACCAGTTAAAAACTTTTAATTTTTAAGTCTCAAGTGTTTAAAAAAAATGTGTGATAACTTACATAAATCCCTATTAAACAATCTCACATTATCTTAAGATGTTCTGTTGTGATATAAAAAAAAGCACCAATTTATTTAATATAGTGATGCTATATTTTGGTTTATAACATTTTTCTTTAATTTCAGAAGTACAAATGTTCGCGTTAAGCATCCTTTAGTTCGTTTTAAAATCTTTTTAACAGGTCAGAAGCATTTTTATAATTTTTGACCACATTTTGTTGCAAACTATACTAAAAAATTATCAAATAACTTCTTAAATAATCCGGGATTTCTAAACGTCTGCAACATGTCTTAGAGCTCTGCCTTGTAATACCTTAAATCATACATTTCTCATCCCTACTCCATTAGTGTAATTAAAATGTGTATACCCTGGCAAGGTATTAAGTCGTAGTAGAAAAACTAAATAGTTAAACTTTGAAATATGCCTATGTGTTTAAGAGAACAGCTTACCGGAATGCAGGGACGCTTTGCAGGGGTTCAGTAATCCCGAATTAATTATCGGTGGCTTGTAAATGTTAAAATATAGGTGAAAAATATAGCATTAAGGAGCCACCACGGTAAGAGAGAAATCTCTGCTAAGACGTTCTGCTCTAACGCAATATTATTCTACGATGCATTATTTCAGAATATGGCTCACGCCAAATAAAATCGAAATATTTCACCATGGATCTTTTTCCTCAAAAGGTATATTTTTTGAGTTCTAATGATAAAAATAAATGTTTTAATATATTACAATAACTTATTTTCAACGACAATTTAATCATTTGCTGATCAAGAGACTAGGCTTGAAGAATAAAGGCTCTAGATTTAGCCTTGTTCTAACAAATACAATAATTTGTTGATAGGTTCACAGCAGAACATTTTCAGATTTTGAGAACTAACAGCGGACTTTCCTCTTTACCTCGAGATAGGTAGCTTCGTATTTTTCTTTCCCTTATTTTTTATTTACATGAGAAAGCGTGGTTGTAGGTGAAAGTCGAAAGGAGTATAGGCTTAAACATAATAGAGATGCAGTTCCAGAAAACGACATAGACTATTGTAACCGTGTGGCCTGACAACGATTGATACTGTCTCGCAAACCGATTGCTAATTTAATTAGACTAAAAACTTTACGTTATGAAGTATTTTTTATTTTAAAAACATGTGTGAAGTGGTGAATTATCTACTTTTCGATGACGTTTCACACTAAAAGTTTCATTTCTAAGATTAAGGTAATTGGTAAGAAAAATAGATCTAAAATTTTTTTTAAAGGCATATTTTTGTAATGTGGTCTAGTGGTCATAATTCGTGGCTACAGATCCAGAGTTCGATCCCCAGGACTTTCAGAATGTTTTGTGAATTATTGGGTCTGGAACGGGTTCAAACTCAAGACTAGTGAGGACAATTGAATAGATACTTGGATTTAAAAAAATGTAACGGCTCCGGTTTATAAGTATGAAATTAATGGACGTAGAGTTCATTGTGCTGATCACATGACACATTCTGTTCACAAATGTTGGCAATATCTTCGCCAATATACGGCGGCCACTTAGTTGGTTTGGCTCACTTGCTTGCTAACGCCACGGAGTTTTTTTTTATAGGGTCAACAAGATTTAATTATAATATAACTGAGGATTGTTCCAATGGTTTTGATACTTCGCAACCAAAATTCTGATAAGAAATACCCCAGCATGAGGATGCGTCACTTGAAGTAGCTGGCAACTTTAATGCTGACACGAAAAACGCAAAAATTCAATATTGTGAAGGATGTATTCTATTAATTGAATTATGTGACCATAGATTTTTGAAGTTATACTTCTTTAGGCGCGTTATGAAAAAATGATGAGAGTGAAATTTTAAGATGTGCGCGCATCACTGTAACACAAAGTAACAGGTTGAAGCTAAAACGCTCATTAAGTCTCGAAAAAAAAAAGCTACCAACAAAATAGAAATAGAACCTCTGTTAGTCGCGCATGTTGGTACGCTCGTCGCCTCTGATCACTGTTTTCATATATATATATATATTTATCCACATGTTTCTAGTTTCTACATTCACAACACGTGTTTTAGTTTCATACAAGTGCGAATTATATATGTGGTAATAAATTATATTCAGTAGTGATTTAAATTGAATATTTTGATTAATATTATTTACTATTCGTAAATATTAGTGAAAAAAATTGTGCTTATAGACTTTTTCAAGTGCTCCAATATAATTGAGGTTAACTATCCGTATGTATTATTTATTGATATAAATTAAAATATTATTATTTTACATAATTAATACTTAATATTATTAAATTATTATTGTTAAATATTTATTATTGGTTATTCATTTTATTGTAATTAATTATTTGCATGCAATTAAAAACTATTTTTTAATGATGCCAAAGAAATATAACTTCTCACGCGCATACATAAGTACACACACCCATTTTTTTTTCTAAGTGGCGTGTCGTGGAGTGTTGGCGGGAAAAACAGAGTTTGTTGAATTTGTACTTGTGATATATTCTCGTCCCATTAGTCCCCATTTGACCAATCATACATAGGATCTGCTCTACACTCCTCGCATGAAAAATGTATTTCCATTGATTCTGAACGATGATAACAATTCACAGGTACATTTTAAATTAGGTCTGCATACACTGGAAATATACCAAGATACGCCACACTCAATTAATATTTATTTATTCATTTATTCAACACCACGCCTAACTAATAATAATATTTAGCACCGTGTCTTACTACCCATTCGGGTTATACGCTTTAAGTACTAATTACATTAATGGATTTATGAATTGGGAAGGTTGAATTAGAGGAAGTGAACCCGCATTTACGTGGAAAACCATTTAGGAAAAACCACCCCCAGTTCACCCGACCGAGATTCGAACCTCGATCTCCATGTCCTCAGCAGTCGAGCTCAACACGACAAGCGCGTTAGCCAACTACGCCACCGAGGCGGGTTATAACTAACCGTTCAGGCTATAGCTTATATATACTAATTACGCTAGTGGTTTTAGGAACTAGAAAGGTTATATTAATAGGAGTGTACCCGCATTTAGCGTGGAGGAAGAGTGGAAAAATATTTTTTTTAACTCTTCGGTACATCCAACCGGGATTCGAATCAAAATCTCCATGTCATCCGTAGTTTAGTCTAACACCAGAATGATGCTTTAAGCCATGTGGCCAACAAAGCAGGTAATAATTTGTTAAAATCGTCATATTTATTTTAATTTTAATACTTTTCCTCTAAAGAAACTCCTTAAGACTTTTTTTCTATATTTTCTTGTATTAACGTTCCACGAGAACGTTATTATTTATGCCTACTCATCTGTGACAAGTGAGGCAGTGTGAAATATATCTCCAACATCACACAGGACAGATTCATTATAACGTTACACTCTTCAGCTGGAAAAACTGCGAAGAGAATAAAATAATTTCCTCTTTTAGAACATCAGCTTGGTAATTCAAAGGCCAGAAACGCAATCCTGAATGCTGAAAACGACTTTCTACTTCATTTTTTACTTTATTATATAGATAAAGTATTATAAATGAATGTATTAAAATGTAGCTTGGATTTTTTTGAGCCTCCGAATTAAAAATAAATGGTACGGAACTCCGCACGGACTTTTTCATTCCATTGTTTAAAAATGGAAATATTAAAACTCGTAATATATGTGAAACGAAATAATATACACTATCAAACCTGAACAAAAATTGTACCTATTTTACTTACATAAAACACTTTTAAACATCCGGTTTTAAATTTAATAGTAGGTGACCTGGTGGTCTAGGGTAGGGTTTCAGACTTCTATGCTGGCGGCCGGGGTTCGATCCTCGGTCCCGGCACAGATTTATCTGATTTCCAAACCCTTCCTACACCTCTGACAAGACATCTTGTGAATGTGTGGAATGCCAGGTCACCACCGTGGTTCGGATTCCACGTTAAACTGTAGGTCCTTCATTTCATCTCACAATCACCCTACCATTACACATTAGCGTAAGTGCGTATAACCCGAACGGATAATAATAATATAATAATAAATTTAATAATTTTATTTTTAGCTAATTAAAAGTCCTCATTTGTATATTTTGACCAATAAAAAAGGTAAATATTGACTATTGATTCTAAAATGAAGAGATAGGGGAAATGTTCGTACAACAATGATCTAAGAAGTTAAAGAAAAAGAATAAATTTTTAGAGACTTACTTATTTACTTACTCTATGGTTAAAGAATTATTACCTTAGTACTTAAGTAGTATCTCTGTACAACTAAAGATCACCAAATTGTATTAATATATTTGCCAATATCTCAGAAACTATTGGTTTAAAAAAAATATATTTCATATAGAAGTTTTTTTATTTTTAATAGTACTACAATTTTGCAATGATAAGTTGTTTAGTATCTCAAATAGTTGAGAAGATATGGGAACTTCCGTTTATGTAAACTACCCTAAAATACATTTTCATGGAAAATTGAAAATATACATTTTCTTTATAATCTTAATCAATGTCTAGATATGAATTTTAATCAAGATTGTTAGAGCCTATTTTGAGAAAACTTTCCTCTTTTTGCCTCTTATTAAAATACTCTTAATTTTAGGGTTAAGCAAACACACAAACAGACGGTATTGCAAAAACCACTTTTTAGGGTTCGGGGGTGATGGAACGTTAATATCCATCAACATCTCAGTTTAGATTTTATTTTTACGGTCGCAATAATTTACCTTAATTTTTCGAAAAGTTAAAACATAGATATATTTGCGTACAGCTTGAAAATGATTGGTTTTATAAAAATAGGTTTCGAATAAAATATTTGTATTATAAATAAACCTACATATTTGCAATGGTAGGTAATTTCATATCTTAAGGTGGAGTGCTAGTGAGCGTGAGTTTAGGGCAGTATTTTGCAGTTTTTATAGCACAAACATTTTTTGGACAAAATAAATCAAATATTTCTTCTATAGAAACATAGAGTTTTGTTTTCTGCACATGCTAATCTCAACAGTTGTTGAATATCTGTCATGAGCATGGCAGCATTTGGTTACAAACTTTTCTCTTGATTTAAAAAGTATTTTACACCAATTAATATACACCCTGTATTGGAAATTAAAAATACCTTTCTTTTAGTGAGATTTTTAAAATGAATTTTGTACATACGTGGGAGCTACCCAGTTGACCAATAATATACGCTGACCTTGCTTCACTGTCCACGTCATTCAAGGATTTTCATGGATGTGGTCATCTCTCCAGTTATAACTGGAGCTAATCTCTGGAAGATTAGGGTTTCGCTCTCACGTTGAGAAGTCGGTAATCCACCAATCATAGTGCTACCTTTTCAAGCATGATAGAAAGCAGAGCCCAAGGATCTGACAACGCCTGTCAGGGAAATAACGTCTACCGCGCGGGGAATAGGTTTTAAGGGGGCCACCTCGGTTAGTGCGAAATTCTCGCGCAGACATTCAGCTCTTAACGCAATATTTAATTCTATGTTGCGTTATTAGAAAATATTATTCACATCAAAATAAAGTCTAAATATTTCAACAAGACTTTTTTTCCTTAACAACCCTATAGTTTGAACTTTATTAATATAAATTAATGTTTTAAACCGTAGCTTGAAATAGTAAAAAAATTTAAAAACTAAAACAACTTTTTTATATACAAAAACAACTTTAAAACAAAAAAGGGGGTTTATAAATAGATTAAAATAAGAATATGTAAATAAAAGTATATCCCTTAAATTGGATATCATTTGTTCAGAAAGGAAATAAACTCCTTAGAATGACTGAAACTTTTTTTTTAATTATTGTTGTTATTTAGTGAAAAAAAAATTCTCACGAAATGAATTCCCGAGAAAAACTTTTTGTTTTCTATTTTAACTAAAAAAAAGAAGCAAGGAACCTTCTATACAGAAACTAACCGAATCTCCACAACAGAACGTAACGTAGATTCGAGGTTTTGGTGACGTCACGTTAATAAGACGCGTACTTCCATCTCTTCCGTTGAAGTTCTTATATCCATGTTAGGTTGAAGGGGGGGGGGGGGGGGGGTGAGGGGTGGCGCTCTTCCTAATCAAATTTCCCTTCCCCGACCCTTCTTGGATAACATCGTTTCCCAGAGACACGCAGTTACAGATCCCCCCTCCTCTTCCCCCTCACGGAGACAAGTGTACGTACACAGATTTCACTTCAACTTTACTTTCTACCTCCGTCTATTTTCACTTACTCTTTATATTTCTCTTTCTCTTTTCAGTTGAATAGGAGCAAACACTTTTAATTAAATTAGGACCTGCTTCGGTGGCCACATGGTCTGAGGCAATTAGTAGTATTTGAACTTTTTAGTTCACGACCACCCTGATACATAATTTATCTTCAATTTTCTACCTCCAGAGTTTTTTTTTTAAATATTTAGTCTTAATACCTGTTCAGGTTATACGCATATGTACTAACTACGCTAATGAGCTAGGAATAAGGTAGGTTGGGTTTAGTGGAAGTATACCTGCATTTGCGTGGAGATAGAATGGGAAACAATTTTGGAAAACCACCCTCAGTACATACGACTGAGATTCGAGCCCCGATCGATTTGTAATTGGAATTTATATTATATTGCAAGAGTGATATCTTAGACTAAGTTTGTAAGTATCAATAAATATAGGTGTTTAGAAAAAATATAACATTAACTACTACAATCATATAATTAAAATAATAATTATCAAATTAAGTGGGCACGCAGATCAAGGCTTAAGTCTCGTTTTGTCTGGTTGGTCTTGATTCAAATTCTTACCCGGTGTACAAAGATTTTTTTCTCTGAATGAGTTTCTACTCTCTTTACACAAATGCGGATACCTATACTTTAAATTATACATCCCTTATCTTTTCCTGGTGAATGTAAATATGGGAATAGGTCGGACGGGTAGTAAGATGTAGAGCATGGGGGGAACATTTTTACTTTGATATTAATTACATTGTTACATTTTCAATACTAGAGAAGGTCATTTTATTTACCATGAATATTATAGTTGGATTTTCAAAGGAAAGAATTTTTTTTAAATACAAACCTTTTTTTCCGTTTAACATTGATAACATTCTATTATATTAGTGCTATTTTATAGGTGTTGATAATATTCACCAGTAGTGAAATGATGCAAATCACATAACTTGAAGTGGGAACATGTGAAAGTAGATCCAGTAGCTTTTCTGGTTTTAAGGAAAAAAAAAAAACTTCTTATAAAAACTTGACTGAGCGCTTACACAAGCCCGAATCTAAAGCTAGTGCATTATGGTAGAAGGACTTGGTTTTCCTTAAATTTTCCTTTAAAAAAAACTATGAATGGTACGGGGATAAAAGGGGGAGGGGGGGGTGACACATTACATGTATTTTCCAGGACAACTTATGTATCTCAAACCCCATATGGATCACAAAAAATATATAAAAAAAGCTCTTTGGTGACCACGTGATCTAACGCGCTACTCTCTTATTAAACTAGACTGCCGCTGACGGTGAGATTGAGGTTCAAATCTCGGTCCGGTGTACTGTTGGTGGTTTTTCCAAAATGGTGTTCTACTCTGCCTCCACGAAAATGCGGGTTTACTTCCTGTAAATTAACCTTCCTATCCCTAATACACTTGTGTAATTAGTACATAAGCGTATAAACCGACGGGTAGTAAGAAGCGATGCTAAAAAAAAAATGAAAGGTATCTCTCTTAGTGGTTTGGAAGTGGACGCGAGAAAAGACCTTCTGTGTTTCTGCAATTTTCATGGCAGAAACTTTCTTTTGGCAAAAATAAATAAAATATTGCTCAAATAGAAACTGAATCTAATTTTCTTCACATGGTTATATCAAAAGTTGTTGGCTATTTGTTATGAGCATAGCATCATTAGATTAGAAACTTTTTAAATGAAGATAAAAAGTGGTCATTAAATTCCAGGACACCTTTGACAGATATTCAACAACTGTTGATATCACCATGTGAAGAAAATTAAACTCTATGTTTCTACTAGAGCAATATTTCGATTTATTATGGACAAAAAAGTTTTTTTCCAGAAAAACTGTAAAAAACAATTACCTTTTTTCGCATTCCTTTCAATCCCACCTTAACCATTCTCTTAACTCCATGATTGTCTAACAGATAGCAACACTAGCTAAATTAGAGTTAAAATTTGACTTTACCCCTTTTTATCCTGTACTTTTAAACTAGTCTTCACAATACTTCACCCCTTTACTTGTTGAAAGCAAAATAAGTTGTTTTTCTCAAAAGCCAGAACGTTTGCGTCTGCTACCACCCAAAACCATTCTAGTCAAAGCCGGGTTGCAGAAGTGACCTTTAAATCCGACGTAAATACCCTCACAAGGTCCCTTGAGGGGTGAGTTGTAAGGGTTAGAGGTACTCGCCGAGCCTCCTCTAAGTCAATTTACCGGGTATACTTCCGAAAACAACCTTCCAGACCTTGGACAGAAGAAAGTATGGATCTAAGAGGGATTGGAGGAATCGCCAGAAGGAGGGGGATTCGAGAAGAAAAACAAAATAAGATAGTCAACGAGTAAAAAGGGCGAAAATTACCCCTTTATTGATGCACCATCTCCTTTCTTATGACGAGTCTTCTCTTGACATTGATGGCGAAGAACTTTTTCCTTAAAGGTATGCAATCAATGAATCAGAGCGATGAAAATGGTTGGTAGCAAGTTGGATTTTTTTGGGGGAGGAAGGGGTACTGAACGATGGATTTTTTTTCCCCCCAACCTCTTACTATTTGTCCGGGACTATCCACGTTTTAATTACACTAAAGAATATCGGAAAGGATAAAATGACGGATATTTAGCTCACTTGGTAGCGTGTCTGCCTACTGAGTTGAGGTTCACGGGTTTGATTCTAAGCATGGCTGAAGCATTTGTAATTTGTTAAAGTGTCGATTTCCCCTTTCACAGTGACGAATTAATGGCCACCGGACTGTGTCGTGACCGTTATGAATTCAAGTTAGTTTATAAGTCGTATGGTGATATTTAATCAGTTCATAAAGTGCACGTCTTTTTATTTTGGCACCGCGTCTTACTACCCGCTCGGGTGATAATTATTATAACTGTTTTAGGGTTTAAAAAAGATATATTTAAAGCGAGTAAGTGTACCCACATTTTTGTGGAGGGAGAGTGAAAAACCATTTTGGAAAAATCACTCTCAATACATCAGACAGATTCGAACCTAATCTCCCCGTCACCAGCAATCTAGTCTACTGCGAGAGTAGCGCCTTAGACCATGTGACTATCAAAGCGGGTGGAGTGCAAGTTAATTTCTTTTTTTTAAAGTTAGGGATGAGGGTGGTAGAATTTATAGGATGTGTACACAAACTTGCGTGGAGGGAGAGAGGTAAATAATTTAAGAAAACTCCCCCAGTACAGCCAAACGGGATTTGAACTCTGATATCCATGTCATCGGCAGTACAATCTATTGAGAGAGTAATGCCTTTGATCAAAGGGCCGGAAACACTTTTAGGCACCGATCAAAGGTCTCGCGATTACCTATAATTTATTAACTATTCTTTCCGTCTAAACACGTTATATATATATATAATGACCTGGTGGTCTAGGGGTAAGGTGTCAGACTTCTTGCTGGCGGCTGGGTTCAATCCTCGGTCCCGCAAAGATTTATCTGATTACCAAACCCTTCCTTCACCTCTGACAAGACATAATGTGAATGTGGGAATGCCAAGCTCCACCGTGGTTCGGATTCCACGTTAAACTGTAGGTCCTTCATTCATCTCACAATCACCCTACCATTACACATTAGCGTAAGTGCGTATAACCCGAATGGGTAGTAAGACGCGGTGCTAATAATAATAAAAATAATAATAATAATAATAATAATAATAATAATAATAATATAATGTTAAATCCTCGGTCCCTGCACAGATATATCTGATTACCAAACCTTTCCTTCCCCTCTGACAATACTTGTATTAATCACAGCCTGTGTATGTGAGGAATGCCAGCCCTCACCGTGGTTCGGATCCACGTTAAACTGTAGGTCCTCCATTCCATCTCACAATCACCCTACCATTACACATTAGCCTAAGTGCGTATCACCCGAACGGGTAGTAAGTAAGATACCGTGCTAATAATATAATATATATATATATATAATATTTATATTAAATATATTATATATATATATTCCTTAAGCTCAATCATTCCTCAAATACTACTGCCCCCATCCCTTGGATTTCTTCTCGACCACTCGTAGAAAGAAGTATTGTGATCGTGGAAAAAAAATCAAACTCGAGATTTCGACAAATGTCGACTTTTCCTCACCCCCAGAAACCGAAAAGAAACTATCGTGATCCCATATGTCTGTCTTTTTCCTGTCTGTATCTTGGGCTAGATCCGAAAACATTATACTTTTCAAGCTAAAACTTGGTATCTGAGGTTTTTATAAGGTTCCTACAAGGAGTTTTTGGAGTTATATTTAAACCTAAAATTAAGGGTAGTTTACTGAAAGGCGAAAAAGAGATGGAATCGATGTTCTCAAAATTCACTTTAATGATTTTTTATTAAATTTTGTATCCAAGCATTGCTTAATGCTAAAAACAAAATGGCAATTCTCTTTGTTACAATGGATATGAGTTTAAGGGCACTTTAAATAAGTAAAACTTTCCCATTTTGAGAATATATCTGCATCAATTTGAGATACAAAATAACTTCTCATTTCAAAGTTATGGTACTGTTTAATTTTTTTTTAATCTGAAATAATTTTTTATAAAACCAATATTTTCTGAGCTATAAGCATACATATACATTTTCTATGGAATACTTAGAAATGTGTGATGTATTGTTATGTTCTTCGGTGGACAAAGATATTCATATCTTATCAACGTTTCTCTAACAGTTTATACTATTACATTTACTATATTTGTAAAGTGTTTCTGCAACAGTGTATAATATTTAATTTCACAAATCTTACTAGTTTTTGGTAAATGTACCTGTTTTAAGATTAACGAGAAACAGAGTTTATGTAGTTCACCGTAATATTTATTTTTATAAATTACATAAAATAAATAAAAGGTGCATTTTCATATTGAAATATTTCATTTTCTTAAAACATTACCTATTTTGACCGATCAAGGTTATTTTTGACACACTCAAATACTATTTGAAAAGGTTCCCGATATATTTTCGAGTGTAGAAGACAGGATTGACTTTAAATGACTAAGCAGTGACGAAGTTTTCTCGCGTGGTCGACTGAAAATTGTTGCGAGATCAACCGATCCATCGCGATCGATCAGTTACCAAACCCAGTCTTAGACCATTATATCACCAAACAGGGTAGGTACAATAATTTTGGGATTTAAAAGGGAGACAGTGCCACCATGTTGTAAAAAAGAAGAGCTCCGTATCAGAGTCCAGTACTTGATTCGCTCGGCCAAAACTGCCGGTACACTGGATATCATCGCTGAAAGAACTTAATGGTAACTATTGGAAATCCGCGTCGTCATTCTCTCTTTTTTTGTATGGTCAATCTCCCCTCAATTATAAGATAAGTTTCGTAACGCTGGTTAGTCAAGGTTGCCAGTAGTGCCTTCTTACCCCAGCACACCACCTCCAGACATAACTGAGAACGAGGAGATTTGGCAACAGTTAACAGAGAGAAAGCGAAGATACATTTTTTCTCCATAAGACCTGGAGTTTTCTCAGCAATGATATTGGGTGTAGTTCCTTTCTACCCCAGCACACCACCTTCACACATAGCCACCCCTATGACACACTACTCAAAACCCTATGTAAAAGTTGATCAGACTTTGAAGTTTTTAGTTGCACAATTTGCCGCTATATGAGAAAGCGTTGTGATCGAGGGATTTTTCTATTGCCTTAACTCAAACATTATTTATATACCAAAATAAAAAAATTATTTATTAATTGGGGGTGGTACTCTAGAACTGATTCAAGTAAAACACACTATTTTCTTAAAACATCAAATCTTTCAGAAATTGCTATTACCATTTATACTTGCAAATAAACGTCAAATCAAATGATACTATAATTATATTTAGGCCTATTTAATATAATTTGATTTTGTAATATTCAAATATCTCATTAGAATCAAAATACAGACGAAGGGCCTAAACTACAAGTTGTTTATTTTAACACTATTGTTTGAAGTTTGAATTTATTTGCACATGAAAAGCTAGAAAGGTTAAGTAAGAAAGGGACGATGCTCAAAACCTTACCTATACAGCTTGACCTTTTTGTTGTTAAATATTAAAAAGTTGATAATATTTTTTATCAATACACTTATAAAGATATGGATAATTGATAGAAACCAAAATTATATTATTTACTTTCGAAAGTATTTGACAATATCACATTAAAAAAGCAACACTATTTGTTTAGTTTTTTAATGGCATTTACCACAAAAGTATTAAATTATTCATAGAGGACTGAAACTGCTCATATCCTGACATGTTAAACTCTCTTAATATGACTACACTATAACTTGGTAGTAACAATCGATATGTTGCTACAATTAATGTTACTACTATAATTTAATTAAATAATATTTAGGGATGATAGGTACCATCAATAATTGTCTTGGCGCTTAAGTCAAATATAGGATTTTAAAAATATCTACTTGAAGTCTGGAAACAAACCTATGACCATTGTAAAGACGATAGTACCAAAGTACCATACTTAAATCTCATTTTTTAAATAATAAACCGATATTGAAACTTTATAGACTGTATACAAGAACGAAATTAGTGAAAAGGTGATTCATATGGATTTGTCTCGATATTGAGCCTTCTGCAAGAACGTACCCTCTAAGATAGCTAATTAACACCACTCACACTTTCAAATGTAAATTAATATTTTTTAAATCCACTCAAAAATCACACTTCTCATTCACTCTTCACCTTTACTTATATCATTCTTGCATTCTGCCATATTTATTTACTAAGGAAAGATTCTAATTTTCGTATTCAGACAAATTACCCTAAATGTTACTCATCAGGATTAAATCAAAAATCCCCTAAGATGTTATTAACTAGGAGGTAAGATTGATTGATGCCTTAGTGCTTTCATACATCAATACTTCTTTAAATAATAATTTATAGACATGTTTATATGATCAAATTTTGCCAAACAAATAATTAGCATGTGATTTATAAGCAGTATTCCAAATTTAAATAATCTTACATCGATAAGCAAATGATTAATTGTAATTTGTATGCTATCATTTGTTGTGAGCTATTCTTTTAATTCACTAGTTATCACATTTGAGATAAAATAATTACTATCTAAGAGTAAAATGATGTTAGCTTGGAGGTTCAAACTTCTCTTCAAAATTTAAATTGCGCGCGCGCTATTCCGCAACAACATTAACGTCATTTGACTTCATTGTCTGATCAATGAAACTAAAGAGTAGCCAGACACGTATATCTTAGATTCCGCACATAACTGAGAGAAAGGAGATTTGGCAACAGCTAACTGAGAGAGCGAAGATAAATCTTTTTTCCATAAGACCTGCA
Source organism: Timema cristinae (assembly GCA_039000515.1). Taxonomy (NCBI): domain Eukaryota; kingdom Metazoa; phylum Arthropoda; class Insecta; order Phasmatodea; family Timematidae; genus Timema; species Timema cristinae. The sequence continues at coordinate 23,154,488 of JBCFYV010000001.1, forward strand.
GTTCCGTTAGCAATGATATTGGGTGTAGAGCGTTGTGGTAGAAACGCCAGGAATATATATTTCCATAACCAAACGTTGCTCAGAGCTTTCGGCCCTCCACGCTAACAAATTGCGTCTAGAGTAGGTATGATGGACGGAGGTTTGCGCAGAGAAAGAAACTTTTGAAGGAAGTTTATTGACGTTCATAGCCTCCAGGACTCTCGCAGGATATACTTCCATCCATGGAGGAGGGAGAAATAGAATCACCTCACAGCTAACATTCATTGCCACAAACCTCATCACCTATTTATTTCGATCACCACCTCTCACTGCTCTGTTCAGGTTGCACGAATATGTACTTAAGATTATAATTTGATAGGGATGAGGAGGGTTGTATTTAGAAGTAATGTACATGCATTTGAGTGTAGGTGAATTGTAAAACCATTTTGTGAAAACCTCCCTTAGTACACACAACAGAGATTTGAACCCCGATCTCCCCGTCATCGGCAGTCCAGTCTGTTGTGAGAATGATGCCATGCCGGAGGGCACGTGGATAAATTCGTCAGATTAGTTCAGCGGTTGATGAGGTCGGGGTTAGAATGGCAGTACTCCCTAAATAGTTCCCAAATTTATTTACACGCAAAAGAAAGTACGTTTCCTCTCAATTCTACCTTCCTCATACCTGAATTAATAGAGAAGATACCCACCTCAGTGGCTGCAATGGTCTAAGGTATCACTCTCATGTTAGACTGTCCTATTGATGACGGGGAGATCGGGGCTTGATTCCCAGTCGGGCCTATTGAGTATAATTTTTACTAAATAGTTAACTACACTGCTTTCATGCAAACACGGTCATATTATCTCTAAATGCTTTCTTTCTCATACCTACCCCATTAGAGTAATCATCATATATTCGTAGATCTGAACGGGTAGTAAGAAGCGGTGATAAAATAAAAAATTAAAAAATATGCGGATAACCCGGATGGGTAGTGAGACGTGAAACATAAGGGGTAGGTAAAATAATGAGAGTATGACTCTTCAACTATTGTAAATGATACTTTTAAATTATGTTTTCTACCAACGCTTATGTAATTAAATCAACCAATATTTTTTTTAATTCAACCGTAATTGAAATTTATCCAATAAAACAATAATTTCATACATTTATATACAATTTTAAACCCCACCCCTTACCACCGTAAAAAAAAAAGAAGTAGTGGAGCCCTCTTGTTTCCAGAGTTCCAAGCCCACCAACCACAAGAAGCGCCCAAACTACTCTCGAACTGTGGCGACTCAAATCTCTTATCAAATTGGCTTCTCGGGGTTTACTCGACCTGTGAGCTTCATTAAAAATAACGAACAAGTTATTTATGGAGCAGGTTTGATTGGTGGGACGTCGGGATCGATTTCTATACAGTGGGTTCCTGTTACACGGGCACATTGAAACTACACTGGATATCATCGCTGAGGGAACTGCATGTTACCTTTTGGAAACAGCGTTGTCATTCTCTAGTTTTCATTTGGTCAATCTCCCCCTCGATATAAGACAAGTTTCGCAACACTGGTTCATCGAGGTTGCCAGTAGCTCCTTCTTACCCCATAACACCCCCTTCAATAAAACTGAGAGCGAGGAGATTTCGCAACACTGGTTCATCGAGGTTGCCAGTAGCTCCTTCTTACCCATAACACCCCTTCAGATAAAACTGAGAGCGAGGAGATTTCGCACACTGGTTCATCGAGGTTGCCAGTACTCCTTCTTACCATAACACCCCTTAATAAAACTGAGAGCGAGGAGATTCGCAATGGTTCATCGAGGTTGCCAGTAGCTCTTCTTACCATAACACCCCTTCAGATAAACTGAGAACGAAAGTTGGCAACAGTTGACTGAGAAGAGCGAAGAAAAATATTCCTTCTTAAACCTGCAGTTACATCATCATGGTCTTGGTGTCGATCAATTAGGCCTAATTAAGCAAAATTATATCCAATGAGCTGAAAAACACATTCCAACAGAGCAAAAAATTATTAATAAAATAGCAGAAATGTGGCATATAAAGAAAGCATACTGTATTAAAATTATGTAGGTACAAGCATTGCTTTTAGCTTTAGTTATTTTTAAATTAAACAAATATACACACATATTTAAAATGTAGATACACTCAAAATGATGAATGTGCCAAGCAAAAGTTCCACACTAATAAAGGTTCTTACTTTGAAATAATATTTATTATTATTATTAATATATTATTATTATTATTATTATTATATTATTATATTTTTTTTTTTATTATTAGCACCACGTCTTACTAACCGTTCGGGTTATACGCACTTACGCTAATGTGTAATGGTAGGGTGATTGTGAGATGAAATGAAGGACCTACAGTTTAACGTGGAATCCGAACCACGGTGGCAGCCTGGCATTCCCCACATTCACAAGATGTCTTGTCAGAGGTGAAGGAAGGGTTTATAAATCAGATAAATCTGTGCCGGGACCGAGGATTGAACCCCGGCCGCCAGCACAGAAGTCTGACACCTTACCCCTAGACCACCAGGTCACCTACTACTTTGAAATAACTTTTATCAAGTGTACCCTGACGTGTTCTCATTAGTGACTGTAATTTGAACAGAATCGGTACAGGTATCTAATACTGATAAAGGACTGACTACCGTCATTGCTTTTCTGCATGAATTAGCATCTCAATTCAGATATATATTTCCTGATATTTTGATTGATCCCTCGAGTAGGTATATCATCATCATTTTCTTGATCTTCTGGTGTATGAGTGTTTCACCGAAATTTTTTCATCAAGTGTTTCGTCATAATCTTCATTTTGGCATAGAAGGTGAACATCAATCCGATTATAACCACGACGTAAAACAAACGCAACACAACCACCCTAGCTCACGACTTCGCACTGACTGTCTCGACTACTGCCCCATGATATCTATGTTGTGAGCATGCGTGCTATCTTCATACAGTTTGTTTGTCCACTTACAACCTTCACTGCCCCAACTAAATAGCAACTTGCCAAAATAAGGGTAAAGATTTTCTGGCTAGATAATTATTTTGTTGTATTATTCAAATTTTGTCCGAAATAAATGGCTACTCCAGTTAACCGGAATCCACTGTAGTACATCGAATTAAATCTTAACTCTATAAGCTTCGATGGACGAGTGGGCTTAAGATGGGCGTGTGGGGAACGTTATGGTTTATGCAGTTTTTTATTAATCTTTTTTGTCAATATAAATCAAATAATTCTCCAGTATAAATAGTTAGTTTAATTTTATTCACATTATAATATCGAAAGTTGTTGAATATCTATCAAGGGTGTACTGGAATTTAATAACAATTCTTTCTCTTCAGTTAAAAAGTTTCTTATCTAATGCATTTATGTTCATGATATATATCTAACAATTGTATTTCATTTTAAATTTTATTTGGGCTATTTAACGCGTACTTTCTGAACCAACTGATTATAATATATAAAATAATAGTCGCATTATTTGACACATGAATACATTAAATTAGACCTAGTATATTTTAAAGCCGACAACTAAGACACTTCTTTTTTAAAAATTATACTGTAGTCACGCCAATAAGTGCATAATAATTACGTGTATACCAATGAGGTAACGAGATGAGGAATTGGCCAATGAAAACGGAATAAGCGATACATGAAATCGGTTTTGTGCGTGCTGTTGGCCTTAAGTCATTTTAGAGGTTTTTGTTTCCGTCCGTTTTTAGATTGATTTCCGTTGGTCATGTTTCACATTGAAAGTGAAATATTTCCGACTGGTAATATTGTAGCGTGTAATACGGATTTCTGACGCGCTCGTTCGAAATGTTCGTGTGAAACAAATATAAATTATTCACAATCACGAATAAGGTCGGCTTTTTAATACAACTAGCCTGCACCCGTCGAACTCTGTGGTCTGGGGGTAAAGTGATAAACTCAGAACCCGATTTTCGTGGGTTCAAACCCAACTGAGGTTATCAGATTTTTCTTGAGCGATAAAAATATGTAGCACAACTTTCTTCGGAGGCGAAGTAAAGACTTCGGTCCCATGTCAATTGGGGCCTGTTAAAGAACCCTGGAAGTTATGTGAGAATACCATTCTTGGCCAAATTGGTAGGCCTTTCACGCTTGCTCATAGACGTTCAAATTGTAAGGCAACGGGAAACCAATGCACTTTCTGAACTTACCTAGTGCATGGGATTTCTACCAGATGGCGCGGGCAGCATTGACTAGCTGAAGGGCTAAGTGCATGCCTAGTTCCGGATCGATAGAAATCAAATCCAACCAATCTTTTGGTTGTTGATTATTAGATAAAGCCTGTAACCAAATCCACAACGGAGTATCATTATCTGAGTCGGTCACACCCACTGTATACTGGACTACCAATGACAGGGAGATTGGGTTCGAATCTCGGTCGGGTCTACCGAGGGTGGTTTTTCCTAGATGGTTTTACACTACCCTTTTATACAAATACTGGTTTATAACCTATAAATCCAACCTTCCGTTAGCGTAACTAAAACGCAATGCTAAAAACACTACAAATATATTTTTTACACCCTTCATCTTACTAACCTTCCAGGTTATACACATCAATTAAACTAGGGTTGTAGGGTCAGGAAGGCAGAATTGAGAGGAAATACACCCACGTTTGTGTATAGGGAGAGCAGGAGATTATTTAGGAAAACAGCTTTCAGTACACCCAGCCGGGAATCGAACACCGAGATCTACGTCCTCTACCTATATGCTTACAGGTGTGCCAACTTATATAGGTGCTTATATTTAAAATTAATTTTACGTAACGTGCAGTCTGATTTTCATAGGAAACTCATGTTGCCATAATGGCGGGGAATGAAATATTACAATAATTGTATTTAAATTCTTAGCGAGTTAAGTTATTAATGTAAAGATAAATCATTCAGTAACCAAGCCACAGGGAAATATTATTGGACGCTTTTGATAACGTTTAGATTAGTTTTATAATTAATTTTATTTATTTGAGGTATTCAACGTACACTGTGACTGATTATGTCAGCACTCAAGAATTTCTAAGATCGAGAGCGAAAGGTACTACCGATTTGGCCGGGAAAGATATTTTCACACACCTTATAGGGTTCTTATACAAGCCACAATCTGCATTGTACCGTCGGCTTTACTTACCCTCTGAAAGAATGTTTTCTATGCATTGTTATTGTTCAATAAAAGATTCGTTGACCCCGGTTAGGTTTGAGCCCAAGAGCATCGGGTCCTGAGTTGAGCACTTTGCCCCAAGACCACCGAAGGTTGTCTATAATTATTAAAATCACAAGATAATTTATAAAATGCCAAATGTTAGTGAATTTAAATCTATGTTGGTATTCGAAAGTGGGCGTCCTATCAAAATCTCTGACCGTATATTGAACACTGTAGTAGGGTAAGTCCCCATTTAATAAAGAAAACATTTTTTTTGGTGTTCCAGGAATCTATCTCTGGACCAATAACTATACAACTAGACAGTATTTTAACTGAGCTACACCACACAGGAGGTCATAAGAAACACACAGTTTATAAACACATCAAGGCTAGTTGACCTGTTAGCTCTATCTTAAAGTAGAAATCTGATCGCTTGTTTGAATAAAAAAAAATATTTTTATACAATGAATGTGTTGGTAGCACTGAGTGTGTATTGTGTACTGCAGTTGGCGTGACAACGTAACAAAACACGCATTAGAAAGTAAGACCCGAGGAATAATTTATTGTATTTTCCTATATTTACAGTATTTAAAGAAATGAAATATTGCCGGGAGAGTAATAGCATGAATAGCAAATACGTGTTCAGAATATAACTTCAGGTTAAGAAAATATTTCACTTGTCAACTCTTAGATACCAAAGTGTGGTGAAAGTATTTAACATAGCCTTTCATCATTTTGACGTTATAATACTTTGTGTTATTTCCAAATATTTTAAATTTGCTGTGTACTGTAACCAAGGGCAGACTTATTATTATTATTATTATTATTATTATATTATTATTATTATTATTACTAGCACTGCATCTTACTAACCGTTCGGATTATACGCACTTACGCTAATGTGTAATGTTAGGGTGATTGTGAGATGAAATGAAGGACCTACAGTGTAACGTGGAATCCGAACCACGGTGGGGGCCTGGCATTCCCCACATTCACAAGTTGTGGGCTGACATGTTATTTTGTGTTCTCTGGAAATCAAATACTTTTTTTTTCGTATCAATGAATTATAGCTGTCATTTTAGTTTAAGGTTACAGGGGTGGCGAAGCAGTCTAAGCCGTTAGACTCGTACGGAACTTGGTTACAGTCGATGCAGAGGCTGATTTTACAGTTACGGTCTTGTAAACTATGAGTGTTTATTTCTATATATTTTGCCAGAATCCTTCAACTAAAATGAGTGTACCATTTCTTTAAAATGCATCCTTATTAATCCCTTCTTCGTTATTTTTACATAGCATCTTACTACCCGTTCAGGTTATACTCACATATTAACTATACGCTATTTAAATAGGGTTGATAACCACTTCAATGTTTCACTAGAGTAACTATCAGAAAAGACTGGACTTTCGATCAATGGGGATCGGGTTTCGAACCCATTTCAGGTGTATTGAGGGTGGGTTTTTCCTCAAAGGTTTTACTATCTACCTCCACGAAAATGCAGTTACGCTTCCTCTTAATTAAATTTTCTTCACCGCTAGCACATTACCATAATTAGTACATAATATGTCAAACACAAACATGTATTAAGGAGCTATGCTAAAAAAAGATATGGGTAAGGTAACCGTTAGAGGAAATGCGATCGTATTTGCGTGTAAGTAGAGTGGGAAACCATTTGGTAACAACCATCCTCAGTGCACCCAACCGGATTCGAAGTCCAGTCACCTCATTACTGCCAATATAGTCTAACACGATAGTGACGTGCTAGGCGATGCAGATACCGATGCGGGCTATCCCATTAGTTTAAAGTAAATATTCTAATGAGTGATTGGAATGAAGTTAGTGAGGAGCATGTTAGCTGTCCCGAGGAGAAACGGGATTAGGAATAAAGTTATCTGGGAAACAATGGAGGGTTCAGGGAGTATGTGAGATAGTAGAAAAATCAATATTAAGATGGTATGGGCATGTAATGAGGATGGAGGAAAAGAGGGTGCCAAAGAGAATGAAGGAAATGAATTGTGTAGAATCCAGAGGAGCAGATAACAGAAGGCGTGCAAGGGAGAGAATAAGTCTGTAAGCAATTAAAGGAGGAAAAATGGTGAAAGGATAGAGGAAGATGGAGGCATTTTGACAAACTGACCAACAGATGGGAACAGTTGTTGTTGTTGATGATGATGATGGTTAGAGCATAGGGGGAATAGAAGAATCACAACGGATCTGTAAATAAGGACATAGTCTCTGTTCTTCACTGAATCGTGATGAAACTTACCCAATTCGGCTTATTAGCAACGCTCGGGTTATTCACTCGTGTACTAATAATTACGTTAATGGTTTTAGGCGTCATGAAGGTTATATTTAGAGGAAGTGTACCTACATTTGCATGGAGTTAGACTGGAAAACCATCTTCAGTACACCCTAACGAGATTCTAGCTTAGATCTCTCCGTCATCGGCAGTCTAGTCTACTGTGAGAGTAACGCCTTAGACCATGCGGCTATCGAAGCGTTTCTTTATCAACTGTTGCCCATTGTTGTTGTTCATTGCAAGACATCTGTACGAAGAATACCAAGGAAAAGTCCATTTTCAATTTCTTTGTTGTTGTTTTTTATATCACCATTCTGAGAAAAAGCAACGAGTTGTAAATGGAGAGAAGCTACAAAGAAGAAATGAGCTGTGCGAGACGATTTAAACGAAAATAACAGAAATTCTCTTATGAAGCTTTAGATTCTAGAAAGATGGCGGCAACAAGAATTGATGAGGAGGAAGGAGAAGAAGAGAAAGGGTTTATGCGGGGGCGGGGGGGGGGAAGAGGGGGGCGAAAGTCAATTTATTATCAACGTTTCAATCTTCGTCACATTTAAGGTATTGATCCTTCATTTCAGTTGCAGAAAGAAAGTGAATTTTTTTTTATGTTTGGTCGCACCCAGCTGTCAAGTCAAGGTGTAAAGTATATTATGTCGGGATCTGATTATATGTATCACAGATGGTACAAGTCCACCTATTGGCAGAGTTAGTTGCGCAATGCGTTTTTGACCCAGAGTCTACGGTTTGATTCTCGGTTGGTTGTAGCACCTTATATTGTTTTCCCTTGGAAAATATTCAACAACTTTACATATCTATACTTATTTACTTATTACTTAAGAAATATCAAAATTTAATATAGATGTTATATATAGGATAGAGGTCAAGTGTTACGATCGAAATTTTGTAATTTGTATAACAATCTTTTTGGGTAAAAATAATAAAAATATTCATACAGTGTGTATAAAGAGAGATAAATAAATATATATATATATACTGGATGGATAACTAAATATATACATATATATTGAACAAATAGTTGATTATTTTTGCCCACATAGGTTGTTACAAAAACGACAAATAGGCCTATACCAATCTTGGCCCTTGCTCCCTTCCATCCCGCCTTAACTCAAGGCTTATTTAATCAATTTAAACTCGTTTTGGTCACATGATCTAAAGAGTCACTTTTGCAATAGACTGGACTGCCTATGATGGGGAGATCGGGGTTAAAATACCGGTCGAGTTTGGCAAGGTTTTTTCTAAATGGTTTTCCACTCTTCCTCCACGCAAATGAGGTTACACTTCCTCTGAAACTTGATATTTCTCATCCCTAAGCCATTAGATTAATTGGTGCATAGGTGTATTACCCAAACGGATAAAAAGACGAGGTTATAAAATAATTAGCTTAGGGAGAAAGAGGGTAAATAAAGAAAAAATTGTCTTCGTCAACGTATAATGTTTGTCTTGCGCCATTTTTAAGCGGGTGCACTAAAAAATAATTGATTAAAAAATTAATAAAGTGAAATTATATTATAAAAATTGTTAATAATATCAGCCTAGAAGCTTACATATGACCACTCTAGTCTAATTTTCTTTGTAAATTCTTACCCAACATATAAAAATGTTATACCTATTTCCACGTCTTTATACGTCAAGTCAAGTGATCTACAGCTGTTACTTTTGATTATGATATCAATACCTATAAAATAACAATAATAATATAGTAACATAACATTATTATCGACCGCAAAAGTATGTAGTTTCAAAAAAATTCTTGAATAAAAATCCTACTATATGAAGCAATACCTTACGAATTATATAAATAAACAAATGTAAAACTTAAGAACACGTGATGTTGTTTATCTAATACTGTAAATTGATATTACCTAAAAAGAAAATAGTTTAGACGTGTATTTCATACTTTTCTCCGTGGATCACTTTGAATTCCACCATAATTATTATTAATTAAAATATTTGAACGGAATATCTGTATTTGTTGACTGTTCATAATTATTTTCATGAGGATTCCTGTATGTATTTTTTATGGGTAGTAATTAAGTTTGGAAAACCCTGGCGTATATTACATGTTCACTAGACTATTTTTAAGTAGTTATTTTGTAATTTATCCTCTAAGCCCATTACTTTATTTTAATAAGTGTCAAAAGGAATGCCTTCACCTTCTCAGATAAGGCTTCTAAATTACCTACTGTAAGTGAAGATTCATGTGATACGAATGACTGAATACATTTTAATCTTTTCCCCGATATGCTTCACGGAAGTAAGAAAGCACAGACAGGAGTAAGAAGAAATAATTTAATCACGGGTCAAAGAAAGATTCAGTTGAAACCAGTGGCGTCGCGTCAGGGCAAGCAAGGCAAGCACTGCTTTCCTTTGATTGAAGTTATGTAATTATTTTATTAAATGTCTGCAAAAATATTCTCTTGGTAATATTTAAATGTAATTAAAGCATCGGTGGTTTAGGGGGGAAAAATCCCATACATAGCAGTGACCGTAACATGCATGCAAGACGTGCACTAGTCCATCTAATGGTGGTTGAAAGTCGGTATTTGTCCGACTTTCATCCCATTGCTCTAGCTAGTGTGGTTCTTATTTGTGACGTCATAGATTTCGGAGGGGTGAGGAGGGGAATAGCTGCGGATGTCAGATAAAATTCAAGCAGCCGAACTACGACTTCTCTTGCCCGAAAGGTGACGATTAGAACCGAAGTCACTAGCCCTCTCTTCCCCTTTCAAACATAAAAAGATAGTACGGCATTAAAGGGGAAATTAATATTATTAAGATACTGACCCAGCGCCTACACATCTTTAAGCCCGTACACACGACACAACTTCGTTTACAAATAGTTATACAAGAAGTTGCAGCCTGAATATGGCGTCGTGTGAATACCAAAACTAGTACAAGATCTGCTTTGCCTAACTTATTGTATACAATTTCAGGAAATAGAACGCGTCCTTGGTTTTATTGTACTAACTTTTTATGTAAACATAATTTTCGTCTTAGACATTAATTTTATTTTTAAAATAATACTAGTATAAAACCAAATCTGAAAAACAAACAAACAATTATAACAAGAAGATTAAATCCCCAAACAAAAAGTTTTAACTCTTTTTTTAAAATTACTATATTAAAAATTGAACACTAAAAAATATACTTTAAATGAATTAAAAATTATTTAATTAAATACAATTTTTAAATCATGCAATCATATTTTTCAAAATAAAGTAAAATAACATTTTTTACTATTGTATTCAATCAAAATCGTGTAACATCCACTGGACAAAATTTGTTATACATTCCATGTGACCAATGAATTGTATTTTTCGATTCTTTGTCAGCACAATTTTGATGTGTGTATCATGAGGTAACAAACGAATATTCAACTTATGTCAATATAAATAATAACACCCATTTCAAAACAGAAACGGAGGACGTAATGCCACAACATATGAAAAAAATCCCTCAATATGGTTTTGGCATATTTTTTCATATTCACTCCCTCTTTTAAGCTTTGGGGGTACCCCTTCAAAATTGCCTAAGAATTTTGTCCGATGCGCACGCGTGAATAGAACGATTCATCTGAAGGCAATCAAGCTGATTGAAGAGATAATATATCTGAAGCAAAAAATGAGCGGTACTGAAAAAAGGTTTTCCGAAAGACAATAAAAGCGATTTAAGTAGAGTGAATTTTTTTTAGCTCACGACTTACTTTCGTTTGGATATACGTTTGTTGGATGTAAGGATCTCCAAAGTTCAGGTCAGATGATTTTCGGTATAGCCCAATACTTTATTAAAATACAAAATGTGTTCTCAATGGATATAAAGTTTAATTTTCTTTGCAATGATGTCATTTTTGAATTGATATCAAAGAATATCCTGGAATTTATCCATAATTATTGTTTATGCTCGAGAAAAGGTTTATAGATTTTAGGAATTATAATATGAAACAATTTGTTATCACCGTGCATGGAATTATTCTGCATGGTGCAAAATTTTTGTATGTTGTTATAAAATAAAAGGTTTGCTGTAAAAACTGAAACAGCTAGGTACCTGTTTTTGTGTCCTCTCTTCTCCCCTTAAAATTGTACGCACCATAATATTTGTTTGAGAATGGAGGATGATTATTCTGTTTAAAAAGTTCTACCATAATTCTGGTTACGCCACTATTATCCTTTAAACATTAGTACAATTTTGACAATCTTCTGGATATTTAACATTTCATCAGCCATTTAATTTCTTACGTACGTGAGTTGCGCAACAGGTTTCAATTACATTTACTCTAATAATAAAGTAAGTTTTTCAAGTTAGAAATGTAGCATTTGGATCTGGTGTGAGTGTGGAAATTTTGGATAAACCGTTCGTACCCACCCGATTGATCCCTATTGCTGTCAATTGGCAGTCTTTTCTATGATTACTGGTTCTGTTGTTTTAATACTTTTAAACTTTTGAACTTGATTCAATAATTTTAATTTGTTTTAGTTTCTATGTTTATTCAGTAAGTGATCTTGACTTTGGTTTGTTTATGGTGTGTAACAGTATTCTTAAATAGAATAAATTTGTTTACAATTTAGAAAAGTTACTAAAATTTTCATAATTAAACATCAAGAAATATTGTCTGAGCCACCATTTTGATCACATCCTCCTTTAAACTACTTCTAATAACTTATGATAAAATGGTTTTCAATTCCGCAAACAATACTTTAGCATTTTCTAAAGCCTTCCATCAAATCAGTATACTATTTGTCAGTGACACACCTCTAGACACAAGGTCAGCAGGGTTTTCATGCGTTCTAACATGTCGCCAATTTTCAATTTCAGTGATTTCTTGAATTTTGGCAACTCTGTTTGCCACGAATGTATTCTAATTTGATGATGGTGATGCCAACCATGCTAACACAATAGTTGAATCTGTCCAGTAGAAACATTTGGTGATGTTTTTGTTAAGGGCTAATAGGGTACGATGGGTAAGTTCTGCCAATAGTAATGCTCCACATAATTCTAGTCTTGGCAACGATGATTTTTTGAGTGGAGCTACACGGGACTTAGAACAAATGAGGTTGACTGTACCGCAACCTCTTGAGTCTGTGCTTCTTAAATACAAACATGCGCCATAAGCAGACTCCGATGCATCTGAAAAACCGTGAATCTCCAACTGGACGGTTGTGTCACCTGCTAGAATTCTTCTTCTGATTTGCATTTTATCGAGACTTGTGAGCGATAAAAGGCATTGTTGCCAACTTGAGTGCAAACTGATTGGGACCGATTCATCCCAACCTAATTTTAACTAACATAATTCTTGAAGGATAATCTTGGCCTTCAGGATGACTGGTCGATCAACCCTAATGGATCAAAAATATGAGCTGTCACCGATAAAATTGTTCGTTTTGTGACTCGATTTACTACGTTCTGTGACACATTGTTAACTGAGTAGTGAAAAGTGTCACGCTTTGGATCCCACAGCAGACCCAATGTCTTGATGGTGCTATTTTGGTCAACTTGAAGAGTCGGATTGCTCTCTTTATCTTCTGGAGGAATGTTGGCCAACAGCTCTTCCTCATTAGCACACCATTTCCTTAAATGAAATCCGCCACGTTGTAAAAGTGCTTTAAGCTGATTTTGAAGGGTCACAGCTTATTCAATGGTGTCCACTCCTGTCATGAGGTCATCGACGTAGAAGTCTTTCCTTACCACCTCTGACGCCATGGGATAATGTTCTTGTTCGTCTCGTGACAATTGTTGCAAAGTTCGTGTTGCTAAGTATGGTGCACAAGCTGTTCCATATGTTACTGTTAGCAAGCGATAAACTTGATGAGGCATACTAGGATTCTCTCTCCAGATAATCTTCTGTAAATTCAATTGCGACGAATCCATTTTGATTTGGCGGTACATTTTTTCAATGTCTGCCGTTAGCAATATTTGTGCGTTCTGAAGCGTATGATAATAGAAATAGATCATCTTGCACAGTTGGGCCAACCATCAAAATATCATTTAATGATGATCCAGAACTAGTTTTTGCTGATGCATCGAATACGACGCGAAGCTTGGTTGTTGTGCTCGAGGTTTTAAAAACTGGGTGATGTGGAATATATATTCCACACTTGATGGTGAACAAATGTCTTGATCTTGCAATGGTTCCATGTGCCCAAGAAGTTCGTATTCACGCATGAATGCACAATATTGCTCATGTATTTCAGGTTGCCTAGCCAGCCTTTTCTCTAATTGATCAAATCTTTTTGTAGCTAGCTCCTTTGAATCCCCAATTCCCTTGAATTGTCTTTAAATGGCATTTTAACAATGTATCTTCCTTCTGGTGTCCGAGATATGTTTTCTGAAAAGTGTCTTTCGCATTTCAAGTCATCACCAGAGTAGTTGTGTGTAGCATTACATTCTTCAATCTCCCAAAACTTCTGAAGTTGTAAATCAATATTGTGTGTAGAAACAAAATGACAAAATGTTGCTGGTGATGAACATTCGCGAAAAACCTTCCCTGCCACAATCCAACCTAGATTTGTTTTTTGTAAGATGGGTGATTCGTTTGGACAGTTTAACTTGACCTACGCACATCAAATCCCAAAAGATATCAGCTCCAAGCAAAACATCGATTTTACATGGCTCATAGAATTTAGGATCAGATAAAGTAATTGTTGATGGAATTGTCCAAGAGAAAGATCAACACGTGTGGTTGGAAGTTGTTCAGTAATTTTTGGTAGAACAAGGAAATCTAGATCGATTTGTAGGCATTGAATCTGGATTTGATGGATGTGTTCACGTTATATGTAGATTCATTTGTAGACGCATTTATACCGTAACATGTGTAAAACCTTGATTCGTTTAAGACCCAATCGTTGACATAATGCCTCAGTTATGAAGTTTGACTGAGATCCAGAGTCCAACAGTGCTCTGCAAGTAATTGAAGTCCCTTTAGCACCTAAAATGTCAATCAACGCTGTGGAGAGAAGCACCTGTCTCTGTTTTTTGACAGTGCCTGAAGAATGAGTTACAGTCACTGATGATTGTGACTGCAAGTTGGGGTCAATGCATTGATTAGTTTCATTGTTGAGAGATATTGATTTTCTATCCATTGTTGCATTTTCAGGAAAGTGTAATAAAGTATTGTGTGATTTGTCACACATTTTGCAAGAACCTGACTTGCATTGACCTACTCTATGACCCGGCTTGAGGCAGTTCAGACATAAATTAAGTTTTTTGACCTGCTTGAACCTATCTTCAATAGACATTTTCAAAAACTGTTCAAAATGAAACAATGGATGTTGAGCAATGCATAAATTACATGTAGCATACTGTGACACTAAACATGTGTTTCCAAATGGTTTGGAGCCTGAACTCGCCTTCACGAACGGCTTATGTGTATTTATTGTTGTTTGTGGTTTGATGGTTTGAAGACGATTAGTTGAAATAGCTTCAAGTACCTGACACCTACGCTGTAAAATAGTGTAAGGTCAGACAATGTTGGTAGTTGATCTGATGATGCCACGCATTGCCATACACGATACGTAGTCGTGTCTAGTTTGGAACCCAAATAAGTGAACCACTAATGTGTCCCAGCTATCAGTGGGTTGATTTAATGCCTTGAGAGCTCTGATGTGTCTTAGAGTACCATCTAATAATTGTCTCAAAGAAGTGGGCGATTCTCTCTCCACCTTTGGTAGGTCAAAGAGGGCCTTGACGTGTTTCTCAACAATTATTTTCTTGTTTTGGAACCGTTCTTGTACTAAATTCCATGCTACTGTGTAGTTGGCTGACGTAAGTTCAAGAGAATGAATGACATAGGCTGCGTCGCCCTTCAAAGACGAGTGAAGATAGTGAAATTTCTGTATGTCAGTTAGTGACTCATTGTTGTGTATAAGTGAATTAAACACTTAAAAAAATGGTAACCAATCTTCGTAACTTCCACTAAAAGAAGGCAGATTTATAGTTGGAAGTTTGACCGACATATTTGTTTGTAAATTTGTTGTGGTAGTTGAACTTGTATCATGGGAGTGTGTTTGAATAAATTCTTCAACTGATGCCATTAAATCAAAATAACTGTTCTCAAAATGTTCACGTTCATTTAAATGTAGGTCACTGTCATCGACCAATTCTATTTGTGATTGCAATGAATCGAATTCTGACCAACACTGATCTAATTTTGATAGTCGCAATTTTAATTGAATTAATTAACTTTGTTGAATATCAAATGTTTGAAAATACGATTTAAATCTTGTGATTCTAGCCTTGATTTGTCCCCTTTTTGCTACAAGGCCCTTTATATCTGTGTCTGTGGCCATGTTGAAATAACAAAGTGTTTAAACACAAGCAAAACTACAATAATAAAGACGTGTTATAATGAAAGAAAAAGAGGAAGGTAGTTACAATAGATACAGGACGGGATTAAATTGGACTGGACTCACTTAATTGAAGAAGTTTGTTTCTTGACGAGACACATATCTGAAGATCTAAGTGCCTTGTTTTCATGCACTGAATAAAACTGCGACATTTAATCAAATATTACTTGTTATTTGAACTGTGGAGAAACAAAAACTGACTCGTTATCTGAACCCGGAGGACCAAAATGTTTAATTGTAATAATGTTGATCATTACAACTAATTATTTTTCTCATAATGTACAAATTTAGATTAACAACCATTCCAATAACCAACACGAAAAAAGCAACAAAAAATGATATAACAAAAGAAAACAATAGAAGTACTGCTTCCAACCATAGAGCATGAAACATTTTTAAATATTCCTTTCTCTTTATAAAATGTACCAAGTAGTATGACTAAACACGTCCTATATAGGACATTTTTCTTGTACATCTTTTTAGTTGTAAACATAAAAACTTCGTCTGCTAAAAAGTGATTGTAAGAAAAACAGCTAAATGCTTGAAAACAAACAAATAATTATAATTCAAGAAGATTAAATCCCCAACAAAAAGGTTTTCAACGGTTTTTAAAAAATATTAAAAAACTGAAAAAAATTAATCATATTTAGGAATGATTAAGAAATTATTTACATTAAATACCAATATTTTCCAAATCATTCAATCATTATTTTTCATAAAAAGGACAAAAACACCATTTTTTTTTCAAATATTGTATTCAATCACAAATGCCGTGTGAACAGTCACTGGCTAAAATTTGTATACAATCCATGTGACCAAGATATTGTACAATTTCTTCCAAAGATTTTTGTACACACAATTTTGATGTGTGTATCAGTGAAGGCTAACAAACGAAAGTTTATAACTATATGTATATAATAAATAATAAACACAATAATGTAAATCACAGAACGGAAGGACGCCTAAAGCCACAACTATTATAAAAAATCACCTACAAATAGGTTCTTGAAGCATAAATTTTTTTTAAAATATTCCGGAACTTCCCCTTTTAAGCTTGGGGGTACCCTTCAAAGCTTGTTAAGAATTTTGGTCACGAGACGCTACTGGTCGAAACTTAAGAAACCATCTCATCCTGAAAGCGTCAACAAACCTGAATGAATAAGAAGAAAATATTGAACGCAAATAAAGCTGTCATCTTGAAAAAAAGAATTTCTTTTCAAAAAACAGATAAAAAAAACAATATTAAGATTAGAGTGAATTTTTTTTAGCTCACGACTTACTATACGTTCGGACTATACGTTTGTTGGGATGTAAGGATCTCAAGTTCAGGGCAGTGTTTCTGCGGTTTTTATAGCAAAACTTTTGGGGGGGGGGGGGGGGCAAAATACATTAAATCGTGTTCCAAAAGATACATAATAGTTTAATTTTCTTCAAATGGTGATAACAGTTTTTGATATATATATATATATCAAGAATATCTGGAATTTAATCACAACTTATTTTTTAATGAAGAGAAAAAGTTTTCATTAAATCTTAGGACACTTTGATAGATATGCAACAAAAGAGTTGATGATTTGAGAGGAGGGTGCATTATGGCTGTTATAAAATAGTTCGTACCTGCAATCCGGATACGAACCAACAATATTATCCGTTTAAAATAGCTTACTCAAGTGTATCAACTCTACTGGATTATTTAACACTTTTATCACGCCATCTTTTATTTCTTGCGTACGTTGAGTTACGATACAAGTTATACAAATACATTAAATACTCTAATGAAATAAGGATGAATAAGGTGTAAATTTAAAGTTAAATGTAGCCACCATTTGGATATAGGGTGAGTGGGAAACGCTTTTGGAATAAACCCGTTCAGTATGCCCGACCGGGATTCGAATCCCTATATGCCTGTCATTGGCAGTCTATTCTAACATGAGTATACTATGTTCATGTTAGTTTTAATACTTTTAAACTTTTAATAATAATAATAAATTAATTTGTTTATAGTTTCGTATTTTATTAAGATTAATGTGACTAAATACTTGGTTATAGTTTATGGTTGTGTACAGTCCACTTCTAATAGAAATAACATTTTGTTTTACATTTAGAAAAGTTACTAAAACCATTTTCATATATTCATAACTCAAGAAATTTGATCTGAAGCCACCACTTTTGATCACAATCAATACTTATAAAATAACTCTAATAATATATTAAAATGTTTTCAATGTTGTCCGCAAACAAATACTTTTATTTGTTTTTTCTAAAAGTTCCTTCCAGTCAAAATAGTACTACTATTTGTATGCTATTTATCGGTGACCTGGTAGTCTAGGGGTAAGGTGTCAGACTTTTGTGCTGGGTGTCTGGGATTCAATCCTAGGTCCCGACACAGATTTATCTGATTACCAAACCCTTCCTTCACCTCTGACAAGACGTGTATTAATCACAACTTGTGAATGTGTGGAATGTCAAGCCTACACCATGGTTCGGATTCCACGTTAAGCTGTAGGTCCTCCATTTCATCTCACAATCACCCTACCATTACACATTAGCGTAAGTGCGTACAAACCGAACGGGTAGTAAGATGCGGTGATAATAATGATAAAAATAATGTATGATATGTGCTTTAGTTCTTCTTTCTTTGTTGTGGACTCAAAAGCTGTCAATCAAGTGGTTTTTTTTTATCATTTGTTATTTATTTCCTAATGCACCACTGAACATTTCCAAAGGCACTCCCATCTAAAGTTTTCATAAAATGAGAATGGACACAGTCTTGTGTATTCCTTGCCTGTTGTTTATCCTTCTTAATTCCTATTGGTTGAAGCTACACACGTCTTCCGACATTTCATTGAAAATGGTCTCTGCTGAAGAAGAAAACAAACACATCGCGTCTTACGATTGCGCATCCGACAAGCAGGTGCTACTGATTTTGTAAGAGCCATCAAAGGTGTCATATACTGGAAAGCTGAATTCCTTCAACTTGACTTTATTTCTCTTTATAGATCTTGCTCATTTTCTGAAAATAAAAAGAAAAAAAAATTCTAACTTTTTTTAACAAGCTAGCCTAAATAAAAAATAAATAATAATGATATAATAAATTTTCGTAATATGATATCTTGATGGAGAATTCCCCAAAAAAAGCTTAAATAATAGCTTCGGCTATTTGATTCTTAAATAACTAAGATTAAATGATAGGCTCTTTTAGTCTGGTAATTTGATAAAGGGGATGTTGGGGTTTGAATTCCGGATATGTGTACTAAAGTTTTTTTACCTCTCATTATTTCCCACTCTCCTTCTACGCAAATTCATGTACATTACCATGAACTCTACCTTTCCTAATTCATATCAAAATTTACAAATTAAAATATGTACATAGCCCATTTCTGTGATCGAGTTGTCAAATGCGCCATTCTTTCAGTAGACTGGAAACCAATAACGGTTAGATCAGGGTTCAAATCCATATTGAGTGAATTCAAGGAGTTTTTTTCTCTCCACGCTCTATCCGCGAAAATGCGGTTACATTTAATCTAAATTCAACATTCATCACCCCTAACACACTATAGAAATTATTACATAATATGCCTATGTGCCGAACGGTTAGTAAGACTTGGTAAAAAAAATCGGCCAGATCTATTCAGAATCAAACCAAGGTCCCATAGATTACGAACGACTACCTCATAAAATCCCTCCGGTCACTTGGACGAAACTTTCACGTTCCACTGGACCACTCTCTCGGAATATTTTAATTCAAGAAGAGCTAAAAGAAGTCCGGCCCCATTTGACGACCTACATACGCACGCGATCTCTGAAAGTAGACCTGGAGGACCATTAACTATTCATTTGCCGCAGAGGTGTATCTTGGGAGTGTTGCCAGGAGGCGGCTAAGGACTTGTTAGAACTCTTTCTCTCTCTGATTCTCGCTCTCTGAGAAAGTTGAGTTCCACTCAATATCGATTTTTATTTATCCACTACAAGAGTGCTTCTTGTACTTTTATTCCTGTGTCTTACTACCTGTTCGGGCTATATGCATCTGTGATAAATTTCTTTAATGGGGTAAGGATAGATAATCTATCCGCATTTGCGTGGAAGGAGAGTGGGAATCCATTTGTGAAAAACTATCCTCATTTGACCCGACCAAGATTCGAACGTCGATATTACCGTCGTCAGCAGGCCAGT
This sequence comes from Timema cristinae, assembly GCA_039000515.1. Taxonomy (NCBI): domain Eukaryota; kingdom Metazoa; phylum Arthropoda; class Insecta; order Phasmatodea; family Timematidae; genus Timema; species Timema cristinae. The sequence continues at coordinate 23,174,480 of JBCFYV010000001.1, forward strand.
TTTAACACGAGAGTAACTCCATAGACCGTTCGGCCACTGAAGTGGGTTCTTCCCCTGATTCACTAAAGAAACTTATCCGTGGTAGCGTGTCATGGAATTTTACCTATATCAGAAGAGCTTGTTTAATCGGTACCTTTTTGACACCTGATCTCAGTCGTTAGCGTGTCTGCCCACTGAGTTTGAGGAGACACGGGTTTGATTTTCGTGTTCAGGTGTCATTTTTTTAAATAATTTTAAATTAATCGAAACGTGATACCCTATATATGGACAATGCCATATTAAAATAAAAAAATAGCGCCGCGTCTTACTACTCGTTCGGGCAATACACCTATGTACTAATTACAATAACGGGTTAGAGATTAGAAAGGTTTAATTTAGAGGTAGTACACCAGCATTTGCGTGGAGGAAGAATGGAAAACTATTTAGATAAAACCACACTCAGTGCACCTGACCGGGATCAAACCCAAAACCTGTGTGATATTCATTGAAGGAGCAAATCATTTCTGTCAGTTGATTGCACATCCCAGTATCCTGAGACAGGATCAGGATCTCTGACCAACCATCTAATGCTTATAATTGTATTTGAAAAATAAATTATACCTCACAATTATAGATAAGGCCTACTTGTTCATGTAATCTATTTTGTGGGAGGAAAAAAATCAGTCATTAGTAAACTATCCTTAAATATTTTGTTTTTTATTTTAATGAAAAGCAAATCCTACATTCTCATTTATCCTGTAAAACACTCTGAAGGTAATCATTTTGAACAAAATTGATAGAGAAATTTTGGATTTTTTTTTTTTTTTTAGAGTTTTCAAAATTCAGATCTTTAATAAACTAGCTTTAATTTAAGGACTAGAATCTAAATCCAAAATAACCTCAAGGTATGATCATACAAATATAAAGTTTGAACCAAATCCTTGAAACCATTTCGGCTTCAGCTCCAGGAACAAAGAAACTAAATTGCGAGAGCCACTTTTGGGTGGAAGGGAGGGGGGAACGGGGGCACGGGGCACATTAAACTTCCAGATTCGTCATAATATCGAGCTAGAACACTTTAACGATTACAATCGTTTCTCTCAACAAAAGAAACTCCATGGCATCAGCCCGAAATTAATCCATACCGACCACGTGGCTGACATCTGTTGGTGAAGACAGTGTCAACCTCAAAGATAGAGGGTGTCATGTGGTCATCATAATGACTGTTAATCTCAGTTTCCTAGACCAGAACCTCTATCTATTTATTTATTCATTCATGTAGAGCTCCTCATTTGTTTTCACGAGGCTGAGTTGACCCCGTTCCAGATACATTACTTCATAGAAAAACCTGGACGTGCCTGGGATCAAACCCAAGACCTTTGGATTTGTAGCCAGGAACACTTAGACCACAGAGGCTGTCACTTTATTTAAATGAGAACCTAAAAATAAAATGATCGCAGCAAATCAAAACTGTTAAAAGTGATTTCTTCTATGAGGAGAAATTTAAACGTAATAATCTTAACACGCCGATGCTTTGTCAAACCAAAACAAAACACTACGTTTCCGCGAGGAAGGGTGAACGACTACCGAGTTCAATTAAAAGTTAATTTTCCCCGAGTGTGTAGTGTTGATTCTGCTCGGCGGAAGCGCCACGAGTTGTCGAGTGAGGTCTAGTCTAAGTACACACAACAAACGTTTAATTGGTTTTTACCGCTCTCCTCCCTATTTCTTCCTTGTCCCTCAAGACTTAATGCGCCGCACTCATGGTAGTCGTCCGCTCCCGCAGAGTTTCCATCTGATTACACGTCGACAGGGTCTACAAGGACTCGTCTGAGAGAGGCTTAGTGGCATGTGGCTCCAACGCCCGGGGGTAGGAATTACAACGTCTCTGTTCGGAGTATAGTCTGTATAGAAATTGTAAATATAATGTAAAAACGAACATGTCTAGTTTTATATGCATCCATCTATCTACATTTCTGTCCATCTGTTCATATATATGTAGACGCTCAAGGGAGGAATATTATCATCTCCGTTGGGAGCACCTTATGTAGGATAATAGTAAAGATTATGTAACCGAGATGCCCTAAATTGGAGAGTTGTTTATTTTCACATTGTAGTGTTGTTATTTGCAAGTGACAAAACGATTATAGTAACGTGTTTTGAAAAGTGAGTAAACAATAGGGCAAAGTGATGACGGCCAGAATGTCTTGTCGGCATTCCTTTCAGCAATCAGGCCAAGTTGTAGTATAAAATAGTATCATTTTTCAAGCTAACAGGACTGACAATTCCCCAATGATTCTAGGAGGGAAGAGGGGGTAGTGTCTCTCTGCCCGTTTTGGGGGCTACGCGGGTTAGGATGCTGGATCGTCGAGTATGTGTGCTGGGGGCTACCATAGTGCCCAAATACTGGGGCTCATAACCGCGTAGGACCACCTAGATCAGAACTGAACAACTGGTGGCCCGCGGGCCACATACGGCCCTCTGAATCATATTTTGCGACCGCAACGCATTATAAAGTTATAAGGTCATTCAGGCGTTCCTTAAACCTTATCAGACCTAAATTTTGTAAAATGTATCATGTACTTTACTTTATATATATTATTTTAACACTTAATTTAATATATTAGTTACCCTAACTACAAAAGGTTGAGACTGTATAGGCCTAATTTCTACGTTTCCGGTCCTCGCATTTTCTAGGAATATAAAATTAGGTCCTTAGCTATCTTCAAGTTGGACAGCCCTTAGCTATATTGTCAGTCATTCCATTGGTTAAGCATTCCTTTCTATAATTAGTTCTGTCACGAGCTCCTGAATAAATCCTTTTAAATTATTTTGCATCTTGTTAGTAACTTCTTAACAACATCACATTTTGTGGTAGAGCAAAACAGTACACTAAAAACCCTAAAAATCAAGTCTGTGCATAAAATTGGTAACCCACACAGTCAGATATCCAGTCCCCACCCGTATCCTCGGCCACAACACATCCTGACAGGTTATGCCAACGAAGGGGGAGGTTACAATTATGTAAAGAATAAAAGAGCTATTTATTCAACTGTATATATTTCTGTCCACATATCCATCTATATAAACACTCGGGGGAGGAATCACAATGTCTCCGTTAATGACATCATCTGAATCATATTTATAAAGCTTATTTAAAAAGAAATTACCCATCTATTTTACTATCTATTTTTACTTCCATCTATATATATCTTCACTTTGGGGGGTGAATAACAGCGTCTACCTTGGGAACATATTATGTATAATAATTGTAAACTCTATGCGAAAAAGAAAATAATTTTCTTTTGTATATATATATATATATATATATATATATATATATTCATAAAAATATCTATCTATTTAGACGTTTGAGAATAGGATTCAAGAGCGTCTCCGCTGAGAAAATATTTTGTATAATATTATAGCACACATTATGTATAAACAATCTACACACACACACACACGTGTTATATATATATATATATATATGTATATATATATATATATATATATATATATATATACATACACGTTACTAGTGCGACTGCGTAGATCAGAAGAATGAGGGAAAAAAACCAAATGAACAAAATGTCAGAAAGCGCGATTGCTGGACGGGGTGGCATGTTTATTAAATCAGCTCAAGACTTAGAACTTATCTCCTTTTAGAGAGTGAATATCGCTCACACCAGTGGTTAGTGGCACTAAGCTCTCAATGTAATTGCCTACCAGTGACGGGAGGATGAGGATCGAATCTCGGCTGGTTGAATCATGGTTTATTGGTCCTCTGTTGTTTTTTTTTCGCTAGCACGGGTGCATTTATTATAAGCTAAACTTCCAACACTTACACTTAAATTAAGTTATTAATAAGCTTGGTATTAAACGTGCTAAAAAAAAGTTAAATAAAATGTTCGATTGAAATAATAGTAAATATTTTCACAAATGTAATTAAATTTTATACAGTTTTATGATGAACTATTCAAATAAATAATGGTTGTGTTATATTAGAGAATGTCATACTCGGTGGTAGGCCTAGTGGGGTAAAGTGCTAGCCTTAGGACACGATGTTCATGAGTTCAAACCCAGCCGGAACGACGGATTTTTCCTGAGAGACAATAATCCGTAGCACAACTTCCTTTGGAGGGGAAGTAAAACCATCGTATCGGTCCCTTTTCAATTGTGACATGTAAAATAACCCTGAAAGATATGTGAAAATAAATTTCCTATAAAATTGGTAGGCCCTTTAGAGCTCGCTCATAGAAATTGTGTGTGGACGGCAACGGTGAATCACCACACTTACCGAACTTTCCTAGGGCACGAGATGTCCCCCAGATGGTTCAGGCAGCACTAACCAACCGCAGGGCTAAGTGCATGCCTCATTCCAAATGGATTGAAATCACATTAAGCCAACCATCGGGCTGTTGAATTAAGAGGACGATATAAGAGAATAGGTAATTATATCGACTTATATGTATTTAAAATTAATATTTATTTTGGTGGTACCTTCAATTATCTAAGAACGTGGATATCTCCTTCAGCGTCCGCATAGTCTACGGCATCACTCTTGCAATAGACTGTACTTCCACCAATGATTGAGAGATCGGGGTTCGACTCCCAGACAGTTGTACCTGGTGTGGATTTTATAAATGGTTCTACCCCCCCCCCCTCCCCCGCGTAATCCCGCAAATACGGGTACACTTCGTCTCAATTGTACATTATTTATATCTATGACATCAGAGTAATTATTACATAGAGTATAGCCCGAACGGGTAGTAAGACGCGGTGCTTACAAAAATAAAAGAATATAGAAACTGTTTGATCATACTTTAAAGCTATTACTATTACTACATACACATTTTCTAAATGACTAATGGTACACATATTCAAAATGATTAATGTCTTTCTATCACCCACATAAGTGGGGACAACGCTTTTTCAAACTTGTGTTTCCAAAACTGTCCCCTATTGTACAACTGTTTATTTCTTTAGTAGAGAAAACTTGGATTGACAAATAAAAGTTGGGAAATCCCTTGTGAGCATCTAAATGTGTTTTATTTGTTTTGTGAACAATTTTTTTATGAAAAATGAGGCTAATTCTAAAAAAAAAAAACTTCCAAGCTTTACAAACAAACTAGATACATTCTGATGTGAAAAATATATATTGCTCGAATATAATAGCGATTAAAATGTGTAGCCAACATTTATGAACACGCGGGCTTAGGCGCCAGCCTCGTCTGATATGTTTTACCAGTGACAGAGGTGTCGAGGTTTAAATCCTAGCCGAGTGCACTAAGGGTTATCTAATTTTCACTGACGTAAATGTGGATACTCTCTTTACTTTCTGATTCATAACATATTTGCGTACAATAACGGATCCATCCCAAATAGGTAGTTACATGCGGTGCACATTAAACTAAAAAATAAATTAATATCCGTCATCTAATTTTTGAGCTATTGATACTAACGTACACTTTCTAAGCATAGCTACATAAATACTTGCCAGTGTCTTCCAAACTAATTTAACATAGTACAGTACACATAGTGATATAGATAAAGACTTAATCTCCTAGATAATACAAATCGGATAGCGAAACAAACCAATATATAAATGACTAGCCCCCTTCTCCGTAAACATATATTGTAAAGAATCTTGTAAAACAAATCTTCAAATCATCCATCATGTCAATATAAACACAAAACTCTTTTTTACTTATTTTTTTTTGAAAATACAGTCCTACCATCAGTAAATAGCCCCCTCCCTCTTTTTATTCTTCTTTCTATTTTCATCTCATTCCTCTTTCCTCATCCCTAACCCCCCACCACCCCCTTCAACAACTTTTTTTTCCAACGACTATATAATATACTATCGACATTTTTATGAGGAATAAATTAGATTTTCAAAATAAAATATAGCCTATGTTACTCGCTGATAATGTATCTTTATATTGGTGAAAGAATTTTGAAAATCTGTCCAGTAGTTTTTGAGTTTATCCATTACAAACAAAAAAACAAAAAATCAAATCTTTCCTCTTTATAATATTAGTATAGATAAATACACGGAGTGTACCGGAACATGTGGGGCGCATTTCAGTGGTGGACACGAGAAACAGAAACAAGTTCATATAAACATGTGTTCCATTTGACCTTGTTTCCGAGCTACAACCAAGTTATTCCACTGAAATGTTAATGTACCATACTCGATATCTCTCGACCTGTTGACTAGGTATGTTCTATGGGTCATTCCTGGTTATTCCAAACACCTGGTGTCTTTGAAAGAGTGTCGTATGATACGACACGACGACTGCAGTCTTGCATTAAGGCCTAAGGTGACCATTTTTTAAGCAATCACTATAATGTTAAGAAGATCCATATTTTTGGAGTGGATGCCTTCATAGTCCCTAAAACCAATAGCGTAATTAGTAAATAAGCGTATAAATTAACGGGTAGTAAAATGCAGTGCTAAAAAGTTTTTAAATATGTCATGAGCATAGCGGCATTAGATGAGAAATCTTTTAAATGAAGATAAAAAGTGGTCATTAAATTCCAAGACACCCTTGACAGATATTCAAGAAATGATAAAGTCACCAAGTGAAGAAAATTAAACTCTGAAGAAAATAAAACACTGGGAAATGTTTTTATTTCTTTTGACCAAAAAAAATTTTGTTTATACAAAAACTCAAAAAACAGTGCCCTTTTCTCACATTCATTTAAATAAGTGAAAAATATAAGTCAACATAGGTCCTGCAAACCCACTCAGAGATACAAAAAAAAAATTGGTCTTTTGGCTTTAGAAAATTAGTGTGTTTTTATGGATTCGAAATGTTATTTGGGTTCACAAGGCACAAATATTTTACCTTATCCACCTCTGACAAGATATCTTGTGAATGTGGGGAATTCCAGGCCTCCACCGTGGTTCGGATTCCACGTTAAACTGTAGGTCCTTCATTTCATCTCACGATCACCCTACCATTACACATTAACGTAAGTGCGTATAACCAGAATGGGTAGTAAGACTCGGTGCTAATAATAATAATAATAATAATAATAATACCCGCCTCGGTGGCGTAGTTGGCTAACGCGCTTGTGTTGAGCTCGACTGCTGAGGACGGGGAGATCGGGGTTCGAATCTCGGTCGGGTGAACTGGGGGGTGGTTTTTCCTAAATGGTTTTCCACTCTGCCTCCACGCAAATGCGGGTTCACTTCCTCTAATTCAACCTTCCTAATTCCTAATCCATTAGCGTAATTAGTACTTAAAGCGTATAACCCGAACGGGTAGTAAGACGCGATGCTAAATAATAATAATAATAATAATAATAATAATAATATAATTTACCTTATCGCTCACAGCAAAAGGTTCCCTTGCTTATTTTGAATCGTCTTACAATAATTGTTTTCAACTCTCTTTTGTACATTAGGTCCGCTAAATATTTTTTTTTGGCAACGAATACACAAAACTTTTTTAAGTATCCCTATACAAAAAAGTCCAAGATACCGTAAGGGAGGAGGGGGGGGCTTGCGACTGGATATTATTGACCTATCCATCATATAATCATTCTCTGATTCACTGAACTTAATAAAGCTATACAATTAAGTAGCATAGGGACTTCTAATTAAAGCACAAATATTGCGAGGAAGGGGTGTGGAAGGGACGTGTCTTTAACCCCCTTCCCAGTACACCTATGCAATTCACTGAACCTCTAAAGTAGCTCAAATTAAAAAAAAAAAGTGTAAACCCTCTTTTAGGCTACTAATCACAGTAAACACACGTTCCTCTTCAGTTTCTGCCCTGATAAGATAAAGGGTGAAACGATATTAATACAAATATAGGGTGAGGAGAAGAGGATGATATTAATGGTACCACCGTGATAACAGCACTCTATCCAACTACCCACAAGTAGTGACATCATTTAGTTGAAAGCTTTCCTATGTCAGGTGACGCTGTCTTCGCCCTACTTTGAAAGATAACGTCTCATAGCAGCCAGGAACTACCCACTTTGATCCACCAGAGGTTTCATAATATTGGCATGGAATTGAACCTTAGAAAGTGTGTGTTTATATTGGTTTTACCTTTATTACTTTTCTTGTATTTCAAACGTATGGGGGAGGGATAACTATTCAGAATATGAACAATCTTTCCTTTAACACTTAAGGATAGTCTTAAGGCCGGTTTGGGAAACCCCGTCGCTAATCGCCACAAGTGGCGAATTGGATATTAAGGAAGGATGGAAGGGGATGTGAGGGGAAAAAACAGATTGTTTTTGAAGTTTTTATGGAAAAACATTTTTGGCTAAAATAAGTAAAATATTTCTTCAGTAGAAACATACTTTAATTTTACTCACATGGTGATATCAACAATTGTTGAATATCTGTGAAGGGTATCCTGGAATTTAATGACAACTTTTTCTCTTCATTTAAAAAAGTTTCTCATCTAATGCCGTCATAATCATGACATATTCAACATTACTTTTGATATTACCATGTGAGGAAACTTACTTTCTATGTTTCTACTGGAGCAAAATTTGATTTATTTTAGCAAACATTTTTTTTTGCAATAAATACTGCAAAAATATTTGCCTTTGCTCGCGCCCCCTTCCGTCTCACCTTAAAGTGTGGCGAATTTTGGTTTTCCAGCTCTCACATTAGAATAAACCTTTTCCTGACGGTGCCTGCTGATTATAACTTGATATTACCCGCTTCGGTGGCCGCGTGGTCTAACTCTACCCTGGCAGTAGACTAGACTACCAATGACGGGGATCTAGATGTTCGAATGTCAGTCGGGTGTAATGAGGGCGAATTTTCAAAAATTGTTTTCCACTCTTCCTCCACTAAAATACAGTTAATAACATTCCTATTAATGTAACCTCCTTAATACCAAAACCTTTAACATATTTAATACATAATCGTAAAAACTAAAGGGTAGTAATACGTGATGCTAAAAAATATATATATATTTCCTGAATATCAATGGAAGCATTTCGCTATCTAAAGGAGTTATTTGACGCAACACTCACTTTCCCCACACTTCGTTTCATACTAAAGAATTGTCAAATTTCTTATTAAATTGTCTTGCATTTTCAATTTGAACTATTCAATCATTTGTGTATGAGGCAGTTTTAACTGAGTAGTCAAAGTGTACATGATTTGAATAAACTTGTTTAAACAGTGTGTGTTGTTTTAAATGTTCGATTGATTAATTTGTTTAATGGAGGGGACAGATTCACTTCTCATTGGCCACATCTGTGGCTACATTGAAAAAAAAAATGTAACCCCCTTCCCCCGGCCTAATTGCATCCCTCTAGCAATAGACTGGACTGTCAAAGACTGGGAGATCAGGTTTCGAATCCAGTTCGTGTGTACTGAGGATGTATTTTACTAAGTGGTTTTCTACTCGCCATCTATGAAAATGTATGTAAATACATTATAATAACTAGAAAATATGTGTATATTCAGACAGGATGGAAAAAACGCGGTAGTAGTAAAAAAAACTATATTTAGACTCAACATTGGTGGGAAAATGAGCTAATTCAACAAACGCGTCTGGACTAATTTTCCAGTGACTGAGAGACAAAGATTTGAATCCCAGCTGGGGATATCGACGGTGTTTTTTTAGCTATTTTTTTCATTTTTTAGTAAAAAAAGTCACCTAAATTTTGTTTAACTTAAAAAAAAGACAGACAAACTTGAAAATGTTGGTTAAAATGTTTTGAATCATAACGAGATCAGTACTAATAAAATATACCTCTCACATCCCCTTGTGGGGGGCAGGTCATAAATCCCTCGTCGTGTTTCCCTGGTGACGGTATCCTCTCTTCCCTCCCTGACCCATCCCTTCTCGTTCATAATAAAAGGCGGGGAGGGGGAGGGAGGGAGGGCGAGTAGAAGAAAGTTGCACCTCCTTCTGGAGGAAGCCCCGTTTCATCTTACGGAACACGGCGAAGTTATTACCGGATGTAGGAACCGCTGCTGCATGAATATATCTAGGGGTTGGGGGAGGATTAAGGGGAAGAAGTAAGAGAGATAAACTGAAGGAATTGACATAGAAGGGGATAAAAGTGATACTCACTGATAAAAACACGTTGAAATTTTACTGTCGTAAGAAATTTTGAGAGAGTTAGAACAAATTCTAAATATATGGAAATATATTTTATTCAAGACATTAATATTTTCCTATGTTAGCTAACTAAACCTTCGTCCACTGAGTTTTCACACGAAGAAGAGTGGATAAGAAGACAACCATTTTGGATGTGATTCTTCGGTGCAAAGAAAACTGTATCGGACACATCCTTAGGAGGAACTGTCTTCTACTCGACGTAATAGAAGGAAAGAGTATCTTAGGAAGGAGGAGGATTCAAATATTGGACGACTTGAAGGAAATAAAGAAATGCTGGGAGCTGAAGGAGGAGACAGAGGACAGGGTGCATTGACAGTTTAAGTGCACTGACAAAAGTAATGTACCCGCCGTGAAACAGAACACACAATAAATAATAATAGTATGTTTAGTCAGGTCCTCAAGTTAAATACTTTGAAGTATTTTGAGGGTTCAAATAAAAGTATTTCCACGTAATGAACATTAGTTAGGTTAATCAAAGTTGTCGCTGTATGCACCTAAGGGGGTAGGCAACACATGCAGCACGCCACTCAAACCAACACAGGCATCCCCACCGCCCCCCTCCCTAGCACACACGATAGTACCAGCGTACCAGACTGGGATTATACCGTTGACTGTCAACATGGAGATACATTACAGGTTTCCTGTTGTCTGTTACAGTAACCACTTGTTGTGGTCTGAAGATTGATGAGTTGCCTACTCACCAGGTGCATACAGCACCAACATTTACGTCTGATAGCGCCATTATTTGGCGTCGCTGACCTCAAGTTCATTACGTAGAAATACTTGTCTCGCTACACCTTATAACTTGTATGTTTGTTTTTAATCTGGTGATCTAACTATATATATAGTATAATTCAGATAGTTCGAGGTAGTAATACACTTGGTGCATTTTTTTTTAAATACATGAACAATGAGAGACTACGAGGCCAAACAACGAGCTCATATATATAAAACAAATATTGTTAGTTTATTTAAAGCTAACAAAACGTAAGTATGTTTATATTTACGAAATCATTTTCGTACTTCGTAATTTGAGAATGTAATAAGTACTTTTTACACTTAAAAACATGAACGTATTTTAATTTTTACAGTTTTTTTTAACTTAGGCAAATTCGAGTTCTTGATAGAGTGCTGTGATATTATAATACGTATTTAATCGTATTTGTTATAGATATATATTTATGTATTGAGCTTGAAGGTCTTGGGGTACAGTTCTCGCTTTGGGATCCAATGTTCTTAGGTTACAAACCGAGCCGGGGTCGACGGATTTTTCTTAGAGCGATAAAAATACGTAACGCAACTTCCTTCGGAGGTAAAAAAATACCGTCGGTCTCATGTCGATTATGGCATGTAAATAAAATATACACTTGAAGGTATGTGAAAATACCTTTCCAGCAAAATTGATTTGCTCTTTTACGTTCGCCCATAAAAATTCATTGTGGAAGGCAACGGGTAAGCAACTCACTTACTGAACTTTCCTAGTACATGCGATTTCTACCAGAAGGTGCAGGCAGCACTAACCAACCGAAAGTCTGAGTGCATATCACGCCCCGGATAGATATAAATCACATCAAACCAACTTTCGGGTTGTTGCCTTTAAAAGTAACACATGTATACAAATGGTGTATAATAACGTTAGTTACGTGCATTTTCTGAACTTACTGATTACTTATTATAAGCACAAGGCTTTTCGCCAATTAAATATATTTCTACCATGCTGTGAATTGAACTAGATGGCCAATATAATTTTTTTAGCTCCACGTATTACTACCCATTCGGGTTATACGCTTATTTACTAATTACCCTAATTGTTTTAAGGACTAGTAAGTTTATATTTATAGGAAAAATATCCACATTTACGTGGTGGGAGAGTGGAAAAACTACCTTCAGTACACCTGACATAGATTCTAACCTCGATCTCTCCGTCAACGACAGTCTAATCTACTGCAAGAATGGCGCGTTAGACCATGCGGCCACCGAAGCGGGTCAGACACGTTATTGATTGATCTAAAGTGTCTTCTTAGTTGCATTTATGTTAATATGGATGACAAATTTACTTTTTTTTTATATAAAGGAGTGTGTTTATAAAGAGCTACACTTATTACGAATCTCTGGCAAATAAATAAATAAAGACCATGCTGATCCTAGTTCTTGAAATAAAACGTAGCGAAGAAAAATACCAGTTATTAAAGTAATGCTTTTTACGGAACTCTCCTTCAATTAGCATATAATGTGAATTACAAAATAGGTTAAATAACGTGGCTCTGCTCTTCAATTTGATTCAAAATGTAAAAATTGAACGTATGTAGAATAAACACTAAGAATAATTTACATGCATATTATTTTAACAACCGAGAAATTTACGCAAACACTAGCAGGATTTATTCTAGCGTGTTTGCTACTATTTAACCCCTCTGCTTTTTTTTTCTTCTATGGGCAAGTTTCATAGAGTTAAGACACCTCAAGTACGGTGCTATACTAAATACAGGACGACACCTACCTAAGCTCAAGCGGAATAGTCCAATTTTGCATAAAAGCTGGCCCATTCCACTCTGCTCTAGGTAGGTGTTATCTTGTATTTAGTGTAGCGCTGAATTTGAAGCGTAATAAGTCTGACTAATGAAACTGGCCCAACGTGATGATTCTTTTATAGTGCTACGACTTCTAAGTCGTCCACTATGCATATATGGTGGTCGTAGCTTATGTTGCGACTCTCCTGAGATAGTTAGCCCACTCCACCGTCTAATTTCTGGATTAGTGCTGGGCCCGATAATCTTTTCTGTATTGCTACTGTGGTTTGTAATATTGGGGGGGGGATATCTAATATACTAGGTTTGTTTGTAAATCGTGTTTGATTTAACTCTGTATTTAAAAAGTGCGCGATAAATTCATTAATATTATTATACACATTCCCCCTAACACTAGGCATATGTATATTAAAAAAATCAACGTAATATAAAATACAATATATATTTATCACCGCGTCTTACTACCTGTTCGGTTAATACGACTAATTACTAATTACGCTAATTGGTTAGGAATTGGAAAGGTTTAATTTAGAGATAGTGAACCCGCGTTTGCTTAGAGGGAGAGTGGAAAACAATTTTAAGAAAAACCACCTGCAGTTCACCCGAGCGAGATTAGAACCTTGATCTCCCCGTCCTAGGCAGTCTAGTTCAACATGAAACTAGTGCGTCAGCTAACTACTCCATTGAGGTGGGTTATTTTTAATTAAAGTTTATTTCTTAATAAAATAGTTAGTTTAACAAATGTTTAGTTTTTTATAACACATTAAAGTGTATGTATATATATGTATATACATATATATATAAAATTATTTACACTTATGTATTATTTTATAAGATATATATATATATATATATATATATATATATTAGTATGTTTAAAAAACCTAAAAATTTTATCAAATGTTATATATTTTTATATGTTTTAAAACATAAAACATTGATCAAATATTATATATTCTTTTATATGTTATAAAAACCTAAACAAGTGATCAAATATTATGTATTCTTTTATATGTTATAAAAACCAAAACAATTGGTCAAATGTTATGTATTTTTTATATGTTATAAAAACAAACAAAAAATTGTTCAGACTTTGTCTAGTTGTTAAAAAATAAACTTTAAATAAAAATAAAGAGTTTATGGATCTTTGTACTAACTTTTCTTAAATAAGCGGATATATTTATATTAAATATCGTGAGAGACAATTCACAGCTAATTTAGTTTGTTTTATTTTAGTTCGTCTTACTAGTAACCTACTAACCTAACTAGCACGAATACATCGTATTTTATTGTACATGCTATTATAAAACACAAGAGTAGTTTTACTTGTGTGTTGTAGGTTTATTACTTTATTTTTAAATAGCATTTGACCGCGGCTTCGCTCGCATTACACAATACATTAACACATACGACAACTTCAATGCTAGAAAAAAAAAATAGACAACTTCAAATGCTAGAAAAAAAAATTAAATCTAGTCGAGTTAATTGTACTGTGCATGTACGAAGATTCGCGAAGAAACACGAGCTCCAAACCCCGCCCCATGTCCTCCGACTTCTTCAACCACATCTCAGTCCATGTAACGTGACTTCTAATGTTCCCGCAACACCAGAAGCAACGTATGTTCCTACTACGCTCGCTTGTGAGATAGAGTGATGTAATATACGTACAGTAGCCTCATGGCTTCTTTGGTGTTGACTGACAGTTCACAGCTGACTTCTGACAGTCAACATTTAGGTATATACCTACATTTTGACTGTCAGAAGTGACAACTATAAATACATGTTTTTGCAGATCATATAGTTCGACGTAGGGATACATAATTTGGTTTGGTTAACGTTTAAAAGCCATCAGCTTTCACTCAGCACCAAAGAAGCCATGGGGCTAATGTAGACTTACCAAGTTTCCTGAAAAACAAGGAGTAGAATAGAAGTAGTCTCATCTCGAACCCATGAGTATTTTTCGAGTCACTGGCATCAAACACTCGAATAGATAGACAAACAATCCAATAGAATGTACAGACATACCTTAGAGTTTTTATCATATATACAGATAGAATAAGAAATGAAATGATTTTATTTAATGGTGTACGGTTTCTTCTCTCTAATATGGTTCATTTTTTTTTTTTTTTTAAGAATTGTTCTTTCGCTGCATTTCGCTTCATTGCTTCCTACGCAATTGTGTCAATACTAATCTTGTTTGACAGCATGTGCAAACAAAAATGCGGTTATTTATTCTTTAGGATTGGATGGCCCAGTGGTGTCCATACCATCTGCCAAACAGGAACGTAAAGTTTCGTTCGAGACGAGAACCAATTAACTCGCCATTTCATGAAATGTGTTAGCAAATTAAGGTGCCGGTTTACTGTAAGACTGACTCTACCAAATAAATATTGATATTTATAATATGGCTTAATTAAAGGACACCATAATGGTTGGTCAAGGGTCATAAGGCGTTAATCTCGCAATCGACTGGTTTTATAGTGAATTAGAGGTAGAGTTTCGAATCTCGGTTGAGCACATTAGAAGTGACTTCCCCTTTTGCGTTTTTTTAAAGTGTTTATTCTTTTTACTTCAAGCTAATGTAGGTGCACTTAGTTTAGAGCAGTGGTATTCAACCTCCTTGGATCGTGTGCCCCTGGCTATGATTTCTCTCCAACTTGTATCTTCAAGATTGTTGGTGCATACATATAGGCCTACATATTATAATAATCTACATCTTAAATAAATAAAATAGATTACATACAAAATTATTAATATGTATATATTCAATTTTACGTACTCCCTAAGATGTATTTGCGTACACCCGGGGGTGCACGTACCTCAGATTGAATACCACTGATCTATTCTAAACCATTTAAAACTTTTCTGCTTAACGTAGTAATATTAATATTTCTCTCCAGAGTAAACCTCGATCCCTACGTTCAAAAAAATGCTAGGTTTGTAATCGGCAGTCAAATAAATTGCTATAGTGAGGCCACCAAAGAGGGTTGTTTGAACTAATTTGATGAATTTTTAATCATTCTAGTGACTAAATTATAATTTATAGCTTTCGTGAAGGTAGAAACCCTTATAATATACCTTTCTTATGATAAACTTCAGTCCACACACAGATTAGTGATGTGAGCGTCCTAACAACTTAAACAGTCACCCACCACTATGTCGAATAAATTATGTTTTATTTTGAGTACACAGGGGTAAAGGGATAAGTTGGCAGTCGGTTTGTTCTTTTGTCATCGGTTGCTTGTTCATCATTCCTCTCCCTTGTGACCCCCTGCTCTCTTCAGGTCGATCGATGCCTGCTGATGTTAGTCGATGAATTGCAATCGTTATATCGGATGCCCGCAGCCTCCCAAGAACCACAAATGTACAAGTACGCTCGGTTCGGATAATGTATAGACCAGGGAGTGGATTCAATAAAGGTATCACTTAGATACAACTACATTCGTATTCACTTAATATAGCAGGCACAGTTTGAAACTAAGTTTGTGTTGTTTCGTTTATTTGAGCTCATTCAAGAGTAGGCGAAACTTTAAAAATCATCACACCCGCCTCGGTGGCGTAGTTGGCTAACGCGCTTGTCGTGTTTAGCTCGACTGCTGAGGACGGGGAGATCGAGGTTCGAATCTCGGTCGGGTGAACTGGGGGTGGTTTTTCCTAAATGGTTTTCCACTCTCCCTCACGCAAATGCAGGTTCGCTTCCTCTAATTCAACCTTCCCAATTCCTAAATCCATTAACGTAGTTAGTACTTAAAGCGTATAACCCGAACGGGAAGTAAGACGCGGTGCTAAATATTATTATTATTATTATTTAAAATCATGTCACGTCGATCAATAAAAATGGTGGTATATTATAGTAATGCCTAAGAAAATAGACTTCAACTGTAATCCAAATAATTATTAAAAAACACTCCATGACGTAATCTCGCAATCAAGCTTTGCCGACCGAATAGAAGACTTCTGTTTGCGAAGACAATGCCAACTTTCACGAATATACCGTGTCATGTGGTCATCACAACGAGCTCTCCCGCGATTAATCTCAGTTTTCTAGACCGGAGCTGCTACTTTTCCATTTAAATAGCCCTCATTTTTTTCAAGTGGCTGAGTTGACCTCGTTCTAGACTCACTGTTTCACAGAACATCTGAACATCTGAATGATCGAAACAGTGAATTCAGAATCTGTAGCCAGGAAATTTTACCATCAGCCACGGGAGTGTTGTTAATTAGTGATATAAGAATTTAAATAAATTTTGTAAGCTCACAATTTGTTTCAATACATGATTATGTAAATATAGTGGTAACAAGTATATTCCTTGGCTGGAATTGTTACGTTTTATATTCATTCGTTACTATAACACAAAGCAACACAAAACACATTAGTAAATAAAACAAACACACTGAGGAATCTTTCTTAAGCTCCAAAGAAATGTTTTCCACAAAGCCATGATTTTTTTTTGCATTGCTTATTATATTTTCTGACATGAATTTGGTAAAAGTTGTACAATATTAAAAATAATCAGTGTTTTACAAAATACTCATACATTTTTAATTTTTCCTTATATATCGTTTTACATTCTGTATTTTTTTTTATCACCGCATCTTACTTCCAGTTCAGGTTATACATATATATGATCGTTACTCTAATGGGATAGGGATGAGGGAGGGAGTATTTTAGAAGTAACCTAACTGCATTTGCGTGGAATGAGGGTGGAAACAGTTTAGGGAAGACTACCCTCATTAGACCCTACCGTGAATCAATCTCCTATCTACGTTTCATGAGCAGGCCAGTTTAACACGAGAGATATGCCTTAAACTAGGGTTCGACAACCTTTTTTTGAGCCACGATCGATTTTTAAACATATCAAAGGTCTCCTATCACCCAAGGTTTTTTCATTTTTACTTTTACATATTGCTTTTTGTCCATATATCTTATATATAAGCCTTAGTTTCAATATTTTCTCAAATGCTTTTGTCTCAAACTGTTTAGAAGAAAGTTTATAAAATAAATAAAATTTATATTTTATTGTTTATTTATTTAATTATCTTATAGCATTAGCGATTATGGCCGATCAAGGTTATTTCCAGAACACTCAAATTTTATTTGAAAGTTCATGATACATTATTTTGTAAGTTTGGAGGATTCAAAAATTGAATTTTAACGGCGTTGAAGTTCTTATGTGATCGACTGAAATTGTCCGACTGTGATCAACAAGTAGCCGATCCATGCCTTTGACCGTTCGGCAACGTCAAGTCAATTTCTTTAGTCATTTTAAAATCATTTTTATATAAACTTGCAGATTCAAACGTAATAATTAGGGGAGAACGAGGTTCTATTCCTGGTTGGGTGTACCGAGGGTGAATTTTCTCAAATAATTTTCAATTATACCTACACGAAAATGCAGGTACACTTACACTAAATCTAGTATTCCTTGTCCCTGACATATTAACGTCATTGTACGTATAACATGAACGGGTGGTAAGATGCGACGCAAAAAAAGTGAATTACTAACACATTGATAAATGTTGAAAATAATCCGTAAGCTACATCTCATTTGCTCAAATTGACCATCATTCAAAAAATGTATAAATTAATCTAACTTAAATTGTATCTAGGATAACATCTTAAGTTTAAAAAATAATAGTTTTGTTCTTGAAATATATATAAAAAAACGGTTTGATTAAAAGTAAAACCAATTTCCCGTAAGCTGAAGAGAATTTCCCATATCGCGCGGAAACATAATTTTGCAATCGAATCAAATTGGGATGGATCCAACAAATAAAATGTGTTAAAAGAATCCAGTTTTTTTTCATCCAATAAAATTCAATTTCAATGTCGGGGAGTGGTAATTAGAAATAGGATTCCAATCTTTTATGAATGCTTTTTTTTTTTCTATATCCGAGGTTTATTCCGTTTTATACACATTGATTGCTTAGTAAATCCACAGAAAATGGTAAACTAAAACAAACATAATCTAATAAAATCTGTTGATAGATTTAAAGGTTTATGATTATTATTTATTATTATTATTATTATTATTAATGTAGCGTTATAACATTTGAACGGCTTGTTTTTGTTTTACTCAATCGCGCAAATCAATCCCTAATATTTTTGATATTCAAACATCAAGGTACGGATCAAGGGAACGCGAGAAAAATAAGTGTGTTTGCAGTTTTTATAGCAAACAATTGTATAATCAAAATAAATAAAATATTGCTTCAGTATAAACATAGTCTTCACATGGTGATATCAACAGTGGCAGAATATCTGTCAATGAAGTCCTGGAATTTAATGACAACTTTTTCTTCAATTAAAAAGTTTCTCATATAATGCCGCTATGCTCTTGACAGGTATTCAAAAATTGTTGATATACCAATGAATGTTAATAAAATTAAACTCTTTTTCTACTAAAGCAATATTTTATTTATTTTAGCCAAAAAAGTTTTGCTATTAAAACTGAAAAAAAAAAAGATTTTTTATCATCTCCACCTGAATAAAAATTCATTTGTTTGAAAAAATACACGTTGATCTGGTATTAGGTAACTTAAACATTTATGTTGCATTTCTAAACTTATTACGTGAATTCACGAGTGTTTTTTATCATCGCATCTTACAACCCTTTCCGGTAGTATACTTATGTACTAATTACTCCAATGTATTATGGATGATGAAGGATGAATTTAGAGGAAATGTACTCGAATTACATGGAGAGAAAGGGAAATCCATTTAGGAAGAAACACCCTCAACAGACCCGACCGAGAATCAAACCTCGATATCCCTGTTATTTACAGTCCAGTCTATTAGAAGAGTGACGCCTAGACCAGGCGTCATCAATATTTTTGGGCACTGGCCGACTTACAAACTTATCAAATGTCCCTGATCATCCATCATCTCTACTATATTTTTAATTTATTATTTTTTGTCCATGAATCGCTTTAATTCGAAAGTATATGTTCTTGTCAGACCCAATATGAACCTATTTTATTAATATAAATTGACAAATGAGGACTTTAATAGAAATGTGTTAACCTGAATATGCACGACTTCTATTAAAATTACAACAATTTTTACCAGAAGTCAAAAAGTTCACCCCTCCGCTCCCCCATCCCAGAGGTATAACCGGAACCACTGGGGCTACGGGCCCATTTTCGGGTGGGGATTAACCCTTAAGACCTTACCCTAAAAAAATCCCCCCAATCCCTTCCCTCCCCATTGGGGAAATGAGGCCCATCTTCAGGTAGGAGTAATCCTCGAGACCTTGTCCAAACCCCCCTTCCTCCAACACCCTCTGGCCACTCCTACCTCCAGACGCATCTATAGAAAAATCCCCTACTCCTTTCTAGCCCCCTCCCCCTTTTGCTACCCAGACGCATCCCCGGAACGTATATTTAAAACTAAAATTAATGTATTTTTGTGAATTATTCCTTTGAGAGAGACTTTATTATCTTTTGTTCAAAGTCTTTATTAAAGAAATTAATTTTTTTCTTCTATTTTTTCCAAATATTGTGCAATTTGAGCACGGGCTTGCTAGTACATCTTATTCTTTAAATTCAATTTTTCCTCAACTAGGCATACTTATGTTTCTACCTTTATAGGAAAAACTATAATAAATAAAATGTATATTTTTATTTTAAACTATTAAATTACGATTATGTCTGAGCAAGTTAATTTTGGTCACACTCAAATATTATTTAAAGTACTTTGAGTATTTTAAACTCGCATATATAATATAAATTTTTGATGACGATGTGCGATGTGGTTTTGTTACGCGATCAACTGAAATCTGCCAAGAAGAGATCGACCGGTAAATTGCGATATACCATTCTACCACAAAACAGGTTATTAAACTACTTAAAATGGACCTATAACTATATATAAGTATGGTTTTAAAGAAGTTTACAGTGTTTTACAATCTAAAAACCATTTTATAGTAGAATCTTTTTTTTTTAACTGCGGGGTTAATCATAAGGATAATGTACCCGGTTATTATTACTCAACCAAGTTGCACTAAAGTGTAACTTTGCCAAGAAATTACTTCAGAGCTTGGGTGAGGATATAGTAGCAAACTATGGCTCAACAGTAAAACTTCACTAACACCACACTAGCACTCAAATAACACGCAACTCGCTTCAGTGACCTCATGATCTAAGGTTTAACTTTTGCAATAGGTTAGATTGACGAAGACGGTCAGATAAAGGTTCAAGTCTCGGTTGGATGTACTGAGGGTGGTATTTCCTAAATGGTTTTCCTCTCTCTCACTCCATGCGAATTAGGGTACACTTCATCTAAATTAAGTCTTCGTCATCCCTAGCTCATTAGCGTAATTAATAGCCCAATTAGTTAGTATAAGAAGCTGTGCTATAAATAACTCTCGGCCTAGTTCTTGAATACTATTCTAATGTTCCGTCCAGTGGCGTGTCTAAGATTGTTTCCAGGGTAAGCAGATCTTGTTGAAACTATACCTGTGTTACATTCTCACCTACCACCCGTTGGACTAATAATGCATGGATTTGGCCTACATACCCCCAATGGAATGTACGATCCAATTTTTATAGGAAAGGCTTCATCTGAAAACTATACAAATAATTTGATAACACTTTCAGGTGTTCATACGTCAAATTGTGAGATCTGAAGCTGTCATTTCTTTAGAATTATTTTAATTCCTATAATATATAATTGATAGACTAGTAAGATTTTACAGATTTTGACTGCAAAAAAAGTATAACCTACTGTATATCTTGTATAAGGGCCTTCCTAGGAAAATTGACTATGTATTCCCTTATGTCTATACGAAAAAGTACTATCGAGGTAGGAGAGAGAAAAAATAGCAGGATTGTTTAGGAAAGTTCTGCCTACCATGACCACACCCCAACCCACGCCCCTTGTTTTGTCCTAAAACACCTACTGTTGCAGAAATTGGGAAAAGGGGTTGTGGCGCGGTTCGTTGGACGGGACATAAAGCCTCGATGGGCAATGCCAGTGATTGTATATAAGGTTTTATTGGAACAAAGGAGATCCCTCTAGTTCCGCAAGATAAATCTCTCGACTGCCGACTCAGGGATTTCATCGCCCGGGGAAGTAAAGTTTGTTTTGGCACAGTGTAGCAGGCTGTAGGAGTAGCTCTCCAGTAACCATGGCGATCCCGGTGTCGGGCAATGCAGCTCTGGCAAGTTGAGAGCTGGCGTCAAAAGAATGAATGAGTAGCTCCGCCAGTAACCATGATAATCCCTATGTAGAGCTATGAAGTTTCGACAAGTTGAAAATTTAGGAGGTGGGAGTCCATTTTTCTTAGGAAGGGCCCTTTAGAAAATACAAACGTATTTTTTGTGGCCAAAATTGATAGCATTTTACATACCAAAGCATTTAGAGTATGTCCCGTCCTTTTTTGTTTCAGAATCCTTGTCTCAAATCTCTTCACTAGATTCTTTATAATCTACGGGTTCAATCTGCTTTTGGTAGCATCCTATTATTGTTGAAAGCAGCCTTGGCCATTGATCCCCAGGAATAGTTTGCTAATCAGTAGCATCATCTTATTGCTAAAAGCAACCTTGACCATTGCTCTCCAGATTTAGTTTGCTAGTCAGTGGCATCATCTTCTAGTTGAAATCAGCATTGGCCAATGCTATCCAGGACTAGTTTGCTAGTCAGTAGCATCCTATTATTGCTGAAATCACCATTGGCCATTGTTCTCCAGGTCTAGTTTGTTAGTCAGTAGCATCCTCTTATTGCTGAAATCAGCATAGGCCATTGTTCTCCAGGTCTAGTTTGCTAGTCAATAGCATCTTATTAAGGCTGAAAGCAGCAATTACCATTGCTTTCCAGGTTAGGTTTGCTTGTCAGTAGCATCCTTAGCAATATATATTGACCATTCCCCGTGCACACTGTGCGTCCGCCGCAATCAAACTTGTTAAATATTCTCCGTCTTATTATTTACAACCACATATCCAGTGGTTCCTCTCTCTGGGCTATCCTCACTACCTTCAATTTATTGATGCTAACTTACATTACATACTTTCTTACGGTTTCAACAAGTTGTTTCATGAAGCTTTTCTTTCTTTCTATCTTTTTTTCTTTGCCCGTACCATCAGGCCAACCGAGTATTTCATCATAGTTATAGGATGCATTATTTTTATCAAAATGTTAACGATATGATTAACATGAAATAGAAGGAATATATTCATGCCAAAGTAAGATTGAGATTATGTATATTGACTTAGAGACACCTATAAAGAACGGAATAGTTTTTAATGATCCCGTTTTATTGAATTGATTTCTAGTGCATTTAAATTTAGGTTGTGTCAATTTTATTTAGTCTGACTGTACTGTTGCTGTTTTATTTCCGTACACGTGCAAGCAGGCTATGGTGAATTACATTCAATTTGCTTGTTTACAGCCCTTGCGATAATTAAAGAAATAAACATCGCACTGTAGGTGCAAGAAAGAGAGCAAAATGCTTCATTTGTAAATTATATTGTTTTTATGTTCTTTTTCTAGAAGAAGTTTTACTTGTGTTCGTAAGAGCTCAGCAGTTCCCGGGCATAATCTGAGTTTGAAGTCTGATAATTAGTGTTTGTTTTTGCTTTTACTAGACAGAGTTTTTTACTGTCGATTCGGGCTATGACGTGTGTGTGCCGATATGGCAAATTCATTAAAATCTATATATAAAGTGAATCAACTTTCAAACATTTACTTTTTTCGACTATTAAACAAAAATGATTTCAGTAATTTCTAAATAAAAGTTATATTAAATAACATAATAAAAATGTGTTTAAATTATAAGATATTTAAATTACAGATCGCAGGTACGTGTTGAAGATACAGTATCGTGACAAATGGCTTTCCCAGTCGCGAGGTACGATAAAAAAAAAAACCTCACAGAAAACTCAGGAATTAAGAGGTGCGCACCAACGGCTCGATAAAATACTCATGGAAAAACAAGAAATTAAGAGATGCTCACCAACGGTTCGATAAAACACTCGTGGAGAACACGGGGAATTAAGAGTGCTCTCCGAATAATTCAAGGGCAAATGCAGCAGCAAAGCAGCTGTTGTACAGGCGTTCCTGGAGGTACTTAATCACCAATGCAGAATAGCAACAGAGCATAGAAATAACCGATCAACGAATGTTGGAGAACCACCGAGGGACAGGTCCACTGAATATCCGTAGATAATGTTTTGGTACATGGTATTATTTTATTATTTAATCAATTCATGTTATTGATCATAGCATTGAGGCAACATATCAACGGATGTTGAAGAATCTCAAAGAACAGATCAACAGAATAGCCGTAGATACACATATTTTTTTTAATGTTATTATTTTATCAAATTAATTAATCAATTAATTTCATTATTAATATCATAGAAGCAGCTGATCTACGGATGCTGGACCATCGCCGCGGAACAAATCAACATAATATTAGTGGATAGATATTATGTTTCTATCATATTTCAGTATTTTAATTAATTAATTTCATTGTGGATAGCAGCGAAGTAGCTCATCAACGAATGCTAGACCATAACCTAGAGACAGATCGACCGAAGATCCGTGTTTTGATTGTTACATTTAATTATTTTAATTAATTAAGTTTATTGTCAGCGAGGTAATTCTTTCAAACATTTTATAAAATAAGTAGAACTTATATAGTGTTTAGACCTAGACATTAATATACTTAAGAAATTCACCACATCTCTTGTAGGTGATTATGTTTGAATCAGAATATGATTTAATTGGGGAAGTGTGTAGTAGTGGGGGAGGTCCAATTCCATTTTGTTCGGAAGACGAAAAAATCATGAACAAACCATATAATCAAGAAGGATTAGAGGAGAGTGATGAGGATTGGGAAAATGAAACGTATGAGAGTAGATTAAACAAACTAAAAGTGGGATATGCAAACAGTAAAAACTTACATAAAGGGCGAAGTTCCAGGACAGAACAGGTAGAAGAAGGGGAGTTAGGAAATAATAGGGAAAATAAGATATTAGATGAAAATAGCTCAAGTGGACATTCCAAATTAAAGGATGGGGGTAATTACATTTATATATTAAAAAGAGTACTGTAGACATTGAGGATAGTAAAAGAGATTCAGATCCAGCTCAGGTATAAAATAATTTAATAGAGGAAGGGAACAAAAAAATGTAACAACTTATCATAACAATGATGAGTCAGAAGGAAGAAAATAATAAAAAATTGGGAACTCAAATAGAAAACCATAATAAAGAAATTTAAAATATACTAAAGAAATTAAAAATAATATTAAATAATTAGGAATAAAATTAGAGTATAAACCAGATAACCTGGAAAGATCGCATCAGGCACTTAATGTTAAGGATCTAGATTAGAATTTGATCACTATAAAACAAAATAAAAAGGAGTTGAAACAAATACAAGATAATTTAAGAAAAATTCGTTTTGATTTATTTGGGGGAGTTGATAAAGTAAATGAAAAGATAGAAGGGTCAGAAAAGAAATTTATAAGCACAGCAAATAAGGTAGAAGGTATCTAGTTAAAAATTGTTTACATATAAAACAGTGTCAAAATAGTTCAGTCTAACTACGAACGCGAAGTCGGTAATATCCGGTTAGAACTGGAGGGGCAACTGGATGTGAATAGGGATTATATTACGTCTCAAGTAGAAGATGTAGTGACTCAAAAAGGCGAAAGCATGGAGGAAAAAGTAAAAAAATTGAGAGATAGCTATGTGAAAAATCTTGAGAAATTACAAAACAAAGTTGAGGACTTAGATTGCTAATTTAACGAAGTTAAAAATAAAGAGAGCAAGTTGATAGTCATGTTTGTCATAATAATGTATTGTTTAGAGGAATGAGTGAGGAAATGTTATCTTCAATTCCCAAATTCAAAGGGCTGAAAGGAAATATGTTGGCAATCCAATACATTCGAAAAGTGGAGCGTACTTTGGAAGGGGAACGATTTAGTGAAGCGAATAAGATTGCTATTTTGTTATCAGGATTAAGAGAGGAAGCGAGGTCCTGGGGGAATTCTGTAGAAGGAAAATGGGATACATTTTTTCAGGTAAAGAATGCTTTGTTGGGAAAATTTTGGTCTCAGGTAAAACAAGATAGTTTTTTGCAGCAGATTTTCAATGGTAAATACAGTGTTCGAGGAGAAACTATGTGAAATATCTTCACAAATATAAGGTACAAGCAAGGTACTTGAAATACCCGATAGAGGAAAATAGGCTCATGGGGAATTTTATATAATATTCCTCAAAATGTACAGGATGCTTTTATTGGCGCGAATTTACAGGACCTTCAAGACATGGAGCGGGTGTTAAGTGCATTTGATGATAGATGTCAAAGAACTAGAGAGTGGGAATGTTTAGGGATGTAGAGGAACATGATTCAAAATAAGTGGGTACATATATTCAAATTCAGAAAGAGGTGCAGGGAGAGAAAGTAAACCAAATTGGTCAAGTTTCAGAAAGTTTAAGATCATTACCATCCACAGGGACAAGGTAGAACAAATTATCAGTTTCAGAGAAAAAGCATGACACCACTGGGAGAGAGGGTAAGAAAATAGGAACAAGGGAAACCAAGATATTGGTACACGATCAACCGGGGACAGTATAGGCAAAATGATCGCAATCAGGAACTGAAGGGATACAATCAGTATGATCATCCACCAAGGTACAGATAAAAAAGAGACATAGGGACCCAAAATACCAACCAGGGACAGAGGCAAAATGATGGAAGAGGTCAAATGAGAACTCTAGTGGCAGAGGTGTATCAGCCTAATCATTTTTGTGAAATTAAGCCAAATTTGAAGAAATGAATAAGATAGGGGAAAGTTGGAAATTAAGGCCGAAGTAGGAGTAGGTGTTGTCTCCTCATAATGAATAAAACTTTTATAATGTGAATTTAACTTAGAGTATAATTTTACCAGAACATGGATATTGTATATTTTGCATACTATTCCAATGTGAAGCTTCAGAAATATCGCGATCAACTTCAGATCTACCAATTTAGTCTGGGATGTCAGAAATTTTATATTTTGTGTTTTATCCAGGGTGTCATCCTGATTATGTGCAGTGCGGTATGTAGCTCTTTGTTTCCCTATGTTGTTTATTTTATTATATTACCATGTGAAAATATTGTACATAAAAGAAAAATAGCTAAAGATTAAATTAATAATTTATCTTTTATATCACTAGACTAGTTGGTTATATCAATTAGAGTGCGAATCTAAAACTTTTCTTCCATAGAACATTTAATTCATAAAAGGAAGTGAGAAATCAATATGAACATTTATAGACTATTAAGTGAAAAATTTCGAAGTAAATGATAAACATTTTGAATGATGTAAAATAATTAATAAACACTACCCACCTCAACCTGCGGTTACTCTATGTAACTAATGTATAGATTATCTATGCATATTTTTATATATAAGTATAGCTGTGTTATAAGATGTGCAGTTCAATGTAAAAACAATTCAACCAAATTACTTCCTGATTAATTTTTCTTCTAAAAATAACCCAGGACGTAAGGGAGTACTGTAAAGATTCCGTTTTATTGAATTGATTTATAGTGCATTTAAATTTAGGTTGTGTCAATTGTATTTAGTCTGACTGTACTGTTGCTGTTTTATTTCCGTACACGTGCAAGCAGGCTACGGTGAATTACATTCAATTTGCTTGTTTACATTCCTTGCGATAATTAAAGAAATAAACCTTGCACTGTAGGTGCGAGAAAGAGAGGAATATGCTTCATTTGTAAATTATATTGTTTTTATGTTCTTTTTCTAGAAGAGTTTTATTGTTCCGTAAGAGTCAGCAGCTACCGGGCCAATCTGAGTTTGAAGTCTGGTAATTGTGTTTGTTTGCTTTTACTAACAGGGTTTTTTACTGTCGATTCGGCTAAGATGTGCGTATGCGATATGGCAAATTCATTATGATATATATATAAAGTGAATCAACTTTCAAGCACGTACATTTTTCGACTATTAAACAAAAATGATTTCTGTAATTTCTAAATAAAAGTTATATTAAATAACATAGTAAAAATGTTTTAAATTATAAGATATTAAATCGCAGATCGCAGGTACGTGTTGAAGATACCGTATCGCATAAGTTTATGCGAAAGATTGTGTTAATACAATCGTACGTCATTTCTCAAATAGTCTATTTTAGTTTGGGTCATATTAAAACAAAAATTGGCTTGCAGTAAACTACACATAAGAATTTTTTTCTCCGAAAAACTTACATACACATATTCATTTATCATTTAGATTTGCCCTAAGATATCTATTTTGCATAAAATTGTTTGAGATATTTTCGAGCAACTTCAAATTTTCAGGAATCAGTAAACTCTATTTAACCTCTTAAATTCATTATTACTATTAATAAACAATTGATTTATATACATGTGTGTTATATGTATGGTGTGGAGTACTTATCATGTAGATAACTTCCCATAAAGTTCTCAAAGAGATTGTATATCTTTAAATTCTTAGAAGTTGGTTTTGTATCGCTCGTCTTTCGCTGAACCTTAGACGGAAGATCTTGTCAATTGCTTTGATAGATGATATGCTCAGTAAAATTGATTTCTCTTTGTTCCGATTAAGGTTCTCTTTGTTACAATCGGGCTGTTCCTTGAAATAGTGTGTTGAGTCTTTCAATAACAATAAAGTGTAGGCTTTTCGTACATAATTATTTTTTTCCTATCCTCAGGAGCTCTTTCTTATCTGATTTTGGAAACGGTGCAGACTCGTTAAACCAATCCTGTACATATGAAAACCACTAGCATTTGTTGTTTCACGGTTAATAATCTTATTAGAGTAAAGCAACCTGGTTTTATACTTACAATAGTATATTAGTAGTCACCACGAATGTTTAAAAAAAAAACCACACTCGTTCTCGTCTAATTCTACAATAGCAAATATCGCCGTCAAGAAAATATTCAACTAAGTAACGGCGTCAATTCATTATACAGATGTAGCTTATTTCCAGCTTGATTTTTTTTTTTGCAGCGTGTCTTACTACCCATTTGGGTTATACGTCTAAAAACTAATTAAACTAATGTGTTAAGGATAATACATTTTTAATTCAGAGGATATGCACCTACACTTGCGTGGAGGGAGAGTGGAAACCCATTTAGGGAAAACCACCCTCAGCGCACCCGATCGGGATATAATCCCGATCTCCCCGTCTTCGGCAGTCTAGTCTAAACGAGAGTATTGCGTTGGACTATGCGGCCACCAAAGCGGGTAAATTGGCTTTATTCGTTTTAAAATACAAGTTGTATAGTGACCGGTCTAACGTTTGCTTCTCCAAATTCATACGCTCACTCCTAAATTCCACTAACCGTCCAACTTTAATTGATAATATATAATAAAATATTTCCATCTTAATTTTATTCTGGCATCCTAGTATTATTATTTTTTTCGAAAGAGGTGCGGTTTATTTATATTAAACATAATACAAGAGGGCACCCATTTTAATTCTCACCTAAGGCGCATGAAATCCTTGACTAGACCTTGCTTCACTCTCAACTTAACTGTACAACTCCACATATCCTGACCTCAGGTGCGGGCGTTGCTTGATTCCAGGAACTTCCTTAACAGGGATCCAATTTTCTCTTTTAATTATTTCACAATTTTATTTGAGACTTTTTTTTTTGTTCCTAGACACCTTTTTTAATAAGGAATTAAAAAGTAATTAGAAAAAAAATTGAAGTGGTAACATTATTTCAGTTAGTAATTAAATAAAGTCCTCTCTATTTTATAACTGACTTCAATTGGCGCACACACAATTTTGCGTAAAATCACGCGCGAAGTTAAACACATTTTACAACACTTGAATTTTTCAAGTCTTTGGAAGCACTGTAAAAAATATATTTGATTTATATTTACTAATTATTTTTTTTAGATAATCCACTAATTCTTTTTTCTCCTTTAAATTACAAGAAATTTCACCGAAAATAATCTAGTGGAATACTAATAGAAACTTCGCCAAAAATCATGGTCATTAGTTAAAACTTTGAAAGATAGTTGCAGTAGCCTGAGATTAAAATGTGACATAAAAATCTACAGCCCAGTTTCCACAGTAAGGAACTTATCTGACACCTATTAAAGCTATTAGATCTACTTTTACGTATTTATACATCAATTCATGTGATCTTCAGCTGTCAATTTGGATAAAGAGTATCAATATAATATAAAATAACAATATTAATAATAGTATACTAAACTATTATTTTCTAAAAGTCTTTTCTTTTGAAAATTATACTGTATAGTGTATAATATAGATGATTTTTAAACAGCACAGACATGTTTGATTCTTATAGAATCTATATAGGAATTAAAAACTAATCTCGAATATAAGGTGGTTTTAATAGTTTCTTCCATCTGAGACTAGAATACACTAGATGCGTTATGCATATACAATAAAGTGAATCATGTAGAAACTCCTAATAATTGTAAAATACATTTTAAGAAATACTTACAAGTATGTCACACATAGTGCGAGAAATCTCAGATAAATCTAGTAGGAGTTATTTTTACTGAATAGGTTTCCCACTTTCCTTCTAGTATGCAAATACGGGCACACATATATATTCACACATACGTGTGTGGTAAGATATTAATTTGTGGGTAGAGCTAACGTATACCAAAGAAAATTCAGTGATGCAATAACGAGTAAATAAATTTTAAATTACTATTTATAAATATTAGGACAAAATATCGTATTCTAGATAACACATAATTGCAATAATATTTTTAATGTTTTTTCAAAGTTAGCTTATTCGTTTTTTCAAACGTGTAGTAAATATAAGTTCCATCAAGTGTTTGTTACTTACCACCCGTCCCGGATATTCCCATTTTAATTACTCTGAATGGGATAAGAATAAGAAAGTTAGAATTTTGAGTAAATTCACCCAATTATATATCTATGTTAAGGTATATATAAAACTTATATATATTTATAAATGTATATATCAATGTATATATATATATATATATATATCAAGATATGAATATATATAAATGTATGTATATAGCATATCAAGATATGTATATATTATATCAATATATGTATTTTTATTTATTACGTATGGACATTTGGGACACCTTTTATAAAATACAAACATATTTTTTGTTGTCAATATTGAGAGCATTATAATATTTTGTTTGTGTTATCTTTAAATATGGATAATATCTATCATAAGTGAGAGTTGCCATTATATGGCTTGCCGAATGAATACATGAATGCAAATCAAGTAACTTGTTATATTTGTCAGATATATGTATTCATAAATAAATTGGGATACATATAATAGGTAATACTTATAATTCAATAGTAATTTCGAGAATATTGCTAAACGCTTAGTTCCAGGATCACGCGCATAAATTAAATTTACTTTTAACTTAGCTATACCAGGTTAGAAGATTTTTAACATAATATACATACTATTCGAATTTGACACAGAAAATTTAAAAGTCAATTTAATCTTATGTTTACCAAACATTTGCTAGTGGTGCTGAAACTAAGATTGTCACAACATTACAGTTATGACTATTTAATTATAACATTTTAGAAAACATTGTTATTGAATATTTCGTAAGGAATAAATGAATATAATAAAATCCAAGACTTAGATATTGTCGTTAATAATTTACAAAGGTATGAGTTCAAATAAATTTAATTAATGAATTGAATGATGAGTATAAATATCGTTATGATTAAAACTTTTACAAGTAACTCAATTTTGTCTGTTTTTCCTTTAACACACTTTGATATAAAAATATTAATCTTGACTATATTTAATACTAACTTTTACCCGTCGCGGTTTCGCCTGCAATAATTGATCAAATCTTTTAATTTTTAACTAAACTGTTTTGGTAATAAATCAAACTTTTTTTTTTTCAAATATCTATGCGTTTTTCTCAGTTATAGCTGTAAATAATTTTGCCTTATTTTAATTTTCACTTTTAAATGTTTCATAATAAAAGAAATATATATTATTTAAGTTATCAAATAAATTTTTTTTTAATTTTTACCATAATAATTAGTAAGATAAATAAATAAATGAAATAATATTTTTTAATAATTACATATATAAAATCATTTCATATTTCATATTTATTACTATGAAACTACGTCACACTAATTTCTATTTATTTTAATTACAAAATATTAAATCACATATCCTTAAATAACATCATTTAAATGACATTATAATCATATATTTATAATTATTAAAAATAAAAGGTTAGGTATAGTCCTATATGTTATCCCAGGACATATTCTACCAACGTACAAAGTTTCATTCGAATTCGTTCGAATCCGTTAACTTTATATTACTTTAGCTCACCTTTTTAAAGTTAGTAAAGAAAATTTCAAAACAAAACTTACGCACAAAAAATACTAATGAACTTTTATCATAAAGGTGACTTCGTATTTTCACGTGAAAACAACAAAATTTCTCTCAACTTTTCGTTCAAATATTGTGGAGGTTGGATGGTGCGTAAGTTTTCGTTTTGAACTTAGTTTTACTAACTTTAAAAAATGGTGAGGTAAAGTAATATTTTAATTATAATCACATTCATATTTACTCGTAAACTCTCTTATGTATACGAAATATTTAAACATAAGTAATGTAAAATTAATGTAAAATCAAAGGTTGTGAATAGTCCTATATGCTATTACAGGACATAGTCTACCAACGTACAAAGTTTCATTCGAATTCATTAAGCAGTTTTGACGTGATTGAGTAACAAACATCCAAACACACAAACTTTCGCATTTATAATATTATATATAGTAAGATAGTGTGAGTCAAATTGGTCAAACCAACAAACATGACATAATACTTAATTAATTTACAAATATAATTAATTTACAAACAAGTTTTTAACAAAAATGAAAATAAAATATATTAAATCAATAAGTTAAAACATATATATTCAAAAGTTTATGATTGCTTGGATTATGTAAGTTGCAGTATTCAAATAACTTTCTTAAAATATTTAACCCTATTTTTATTTTTAAAAAAAATCTATCTAAGTCTTATCTAAGATTTTTGCTTCCGTTACTACTTTCAGTGTTTCAGCGTGTAATGAAGATTACTGGAACCTTAGCTATCCGACATGTTTCGGTACTCGATTTTACGGACCATATTCATGGAATTCGTTAGGCGATGGAACACGATGTGTTCTCCATCACATACGGGAACACTGAAAGGAGTAACGGGAACAAAATCTTAGATAAGACTTAGATAGTTTTATTTATTTAAAAAAATGGAATTAAATATTTTAAGAAAGTTATTTTAATACTGCAACTTTTAAAACCCAAGCAATCACCAATTTTTGAATAGATATGTTTTATCTTATTGTTTTAATATGTTTTATTTTCACTTTCATTAAGAACTTGTTTGTAAATTAATTATGTATTATGTCATGTTTGTTAGTTTGATCAATTTGACTCATACTATATTAAACATAGTCAAGGTAAATATTTTTAAATATCAAAGTGTGTTAAAGGAAAAACAGACAAAATTGAGTACAAACAACTAGTAAAAGTGTTAATCATAACGATATTTATCCTCACTATTCAATTTATTAGAACTCATACCTTTGTAAATTATTAACGACAATATCTAAGTCTTGGCTTATATTTAATTAAATTATAGTTTATAGCTAAACTTGGGGTTAAATTTTTAAGGGTTATACTGGTATATCTGATTAAAAATCTTAGTACAATGCTCTTTAAATGACTATTCATAAAATAAAAAGTTAAAAAACCAGCCGAGTTGTAATTTAATTTCAAATCCTTGTGTAGACATTTTCAAACTTTATTAAAAACACACACATGCATAAAAGAAGGGAAAATTTGTCTAATTTGATTACAGGCTGACATTTTACTAACAGACATGTTGATTAAAAGTGTCCAAGGGGAGTTTGTTGACATTTCTCGGTCAGTGTTGACTTACAACAGCTGGTCGAAGGTGATTGTTTGATTAAGGGAACACGTCATGTAAACAGTGGACTTATAAACCAAAAAGGATTATTTATAATATACTTTTATTTTATTTTACCCGCATCTTAGCAACCTCAGTCCAACACCTTATCTCAGTCGGAAGCGTGTCTGCCTGCTGAGCTAAGGGTACCAGGTTAGATACCTGGTGTGGCCAAAAAATGCATAATTTGTGGAATTGGGAATTTTACCTTTACACAATATTAGCCCCCTTCCCCGTAAACAAATATTGTAAAGAATCCTGTAAAACAAAGCTTCAAATCATCCATCATGTCAATATAAACACAAAACCTTTTTTACTTATTTTTTTTTTTAATACAGTCCTACCATCACTGTATAGCCCCCTTTCCTCTTTTTATCCTCTCTTTTATTTTTATCTCATTCCTCTTTCCTCACCCCTACCCCCACCCCCTTTACCAACCCCACTTTCCCTTCAACCACTTTTTTTTTCCAACGACTATATAATATACCATCGACATTTTTATGAGGAATAAATTAAATTTTCAAAATAAAATATAGCCTATGTTACTCGCTGATAATGTAGCTTTATATTGGTGAAAGAATTTTTAAAATCGGTCCAGTAGTTTTTGATTTTATCCATTACAAACAAAAAAACAAAAAATCACATCTTTCCTCTTTATAATATTATAAGGGGAATGCCAGGCCTCCACCGTGGTTCGGATTCCACGTTAAACTGTAGGTCCTTCATTTCATCTCACAATCACACCTACCATTACACATTAGCGTAAGTGTGTATAACCCGAACGGGTAGTAAGACGTGGTGCTAATAATAATAATAAATAATTATATTATTATTATTAGCACCACGTCTTACTACCCGTTCGGGTTATACGCACTTACGCTAATGTGTAATGGTAGGGTGATTGTGAGATAAATGAAGGACCTACAGTTTAACATGGAATCCGAACCACGGTGGACGCCTGGCATTCCCCACATTCACAAGATGTCTTGTCAGAGGTGAAGGAAGGGTTTGGAAATGAGATAAATCTGTGCCGGGACCGAGGATTGAACCCGGCCGCCAGCACAGAAGTCTGACACCTTACCCCTAGACCACCAGGTCACCACAATACGTAATAATTTTAAAGGAAAAGTACCTTGATATGTATGGATGGAAGGTAGGAGACAATTTAAAAAAAAAAAAAAAAAAATACAATCATTACATCCAGCCGGGATTTGAACTCTTCACCTCCAGCGTTGGTAAGCCAGACTGATTAATCCTGATCTTTAGTTCACGTTTTAAGTGATACGTTTAAAAGTAGCATTAAAACTTTTAATTTAAATTTTTACAAAAAAATCTTATTTAAAATTGCATTTAAAAATATCATCCTGTTCGGTGATCCTATGGTCTAAGGCTTAACTCTAGCAACAGACTGAACCACCAATGACGGGGATATGGTGTTCGAATCCCAGTTGGTTTTATAGAGGAAAATTATTCCTAAATGGCTTTCCCCTTTATCTCCAGGCAAGTGTGAGTACACTTCCTTTTAATTCAATCCTACTCATCCCTTACACATCAACGTAATACTAATATAGCTTATGCGCACATGCCGGGCTCGTAGTAAGGCGTGATGATAATAATAATAAAAATAGTAAACGTGACAAACCAGAAGAGAAGACTAATGAACACAAAGTAGTTCTTACCCTGAGGTGGCCTGCTGGTCCATTTCCGGCCAAGACTGCCGGCGGCGACAGAACATGAGAGGCTGTCTGGTGGCCATCTGCTGGTTCCTCCTGAAGGACCCCATCCTCTTAGGGGGCCCCGTCCCGTGGGGTAAGGCCAGCCCCGGTGAGAGGGGGCACTCCAGCGTCCTGCGACGCACCGACAGGGAGCGACTGTGGGGCGGAGTCACCGTTCCCGGAGCCGGTACAACCTTGGGGAACCCGTGCCCCGCGTGGGGCGCCGCGACATGACCGGCAGACGCACTGCGGCAATTGACGCCACCTGGGATGGAGCCGCCTCCCTGACCGAGAGGGGCCCGGGGCCGATTGGAGGAACGCTCCCTCCTACCGCCACCGCCGCCAAAGTCTCATCGTGCCCCCTTCGCGTCCCAGAGAGAACCGTTTGGGACTGAGGCTAAGATTGGCTACACTGGTCGTCACGTATTGTTGGAGGGAGTTGAAGAAACTCATTTCCCGGGCTATAAATATTATCTACTGGTGGTGTGTACTCTGATACTAAAACTACTCACTTGGATCACGTTCACAATCACATCCTAGCACGTTCGGCAACATTAGTTTCAAACTTCCCTCCCATCATAGTTTATATAACGACCTCTTCTTTGTCTCAGCTCATTAACAATTTATTGACACATCTTTCACTTGCGTTTAACATCAGCGTCAAATTGTCTCGAAAATCACTGCACGATCGGATCAAACATTACTGTCCAATAGTCTCGAACATCAGCGTCAAATTTGCTGGAACTATAGTGCTAAACTATCTCGAACATCAATGTTCAATTGGCTCGTTTATAAAGTTATAAATTGTTATAACATAAGTGTCCAATTGGCTCAAACATCAATGTCCAATCGGTTCAAGCATCACCGTAAAATTTGTTCAAACATAAGTATATATCTAATCGAACCAACAGTTAATTATGGCAAGTTTAATCAAGCCGATCTATTTGCGGACTCAATTACGCCCTCCAATTCAAAAGTTTACCACAATTTGTGTATTGACATACACTTTCAACGCACTCGTTGCGTATATATTCTTCCTCCTTTGTAGTGCTTTATCGTAAACGGGCTGTAATAAAAAATACAGAAGTATATAAAAAAAAGTCGTGTTTTTAACTAAAGCCGTATAAAATCTATTTTGATTTGGTTTGCAGAATATTTCACCCTGTAATTTTACCTCGTAATGTTGACGCTGGCGTATTTGGTACGAATCATAATCATCAATAGTGTGAACGTAACCGCTCGACGTGATTAGTTAATGGGGTCGCTTTATCTGTCGCGGTTTGTCTAACTGCGTGCGGTAGTTGTGGCCGGAAATGATTTGGCAGAGTCCTTGGCAACGGCAAACAACAGAGAAACGGTGCGATGAAATAGAGTTTGTGATTAGAAGCCGTGATATTAATGTAACCACGAGGGTGCTGGAGGAAGGGTCCTTTTATTCGGAAAATTATAATAAAAAAAAGCTTCATCCTTTCAGATCCTGTTATATCAATGACTTCCAGTCAAATTATTGACTGATTTAAAAACTCTTTTGATTGTAATTTTTCTAGAATGTTTTACGTTTTATTTAATCACGTCTTTAGTACTTGTTCAGGCTATACACATATGTACTAATTACTCTAATGAGTTCGTAGTGAGGAAAGTTGAATTTAGAGAATGTGTACACTCACTGGCTGGTAAGGAGAGTGGGAAACCATATCGAAAAATCCACCCTCAGTACGCCAAACTAGGATTCAAACCTCGATTCCCGCATTAGTAGTCTTAGTATATTGCGAGAGTGACACCTTAGACCATGCAGCCATTGAAGCAGATGTTTCGAGTCTTTAATTCGTCCAAAATATCCCCTTCGGGTTAAATGTTTTTGTTCTAGTTAACTTACATTATGTTAGGGGTAAGGAAGGTTAAATTGATAGGAAGTGTACTTGCGTTTGCGTGGTGAGAGTGTGGACAACCATTTATGATAAACCACCCAACCGGGATTTAACCTTGATTTGCCCAT